>OX370994.1:9652389-10852389 GCA_947308005.1 Yponomeuta malinellus
AGACAATCTTGTGAAGGAAAGGTTTCGGAAGAATGAGGGACGGGTAACTACCCGTCTACCCGGCACTAATTGGTGTAAATACGAATAATACATACTTATATTGTGACCTCGAAAAGAACAATTAAAAACCATTGCTGTGGTGGCTCGATCATTTAGATCGGGTCATTTATAATTCTACAGATTACTAATAAACTTCATAAATCTTACTGAAATAATTGTTATAAACTATGACATAAACCAGTTACAATACCTATG
This sequence comes from Yponomeuta malinellus, assembly GCA_947308005.1. Taxonomy (NCBI): domain Eukaryota; kingdom Metazoa; phylum Arthropoda; class Insecta; order Lepidoptera; family Yponomeutidae; genus Yponomeuta; species Yponomeuta malinellus. Next base: position 9,652,645 of record OX370994.1, read on the forward strand.
TGTAAGTGGAGGATATAATGAATATAATATACCTAGGTTTTAGAGATAGATCTCTAAAAGTTTTATCGTTTTTTCAGGCACCCTTCGACCGCCAGGCCTTATAGGCGGCAGCAAGCCCAAAGTCGCGACACCAGCGGTCGTCTCTAAGATAGAGCAGTACAAGCGAGAGAACCCGACGATCTTCGCGTGGGAGATCCGCGAGCGTCTCATCTCTGAAGGTAAGAACTATTCCTAGAAACGAATAGCTGGTAATTTAGTATAGGGCAGAAGCTAACGCTCGGTGCATTCCCTAATTCCTATAATCATGGATGATGCCGTGAGCGATCACGGTTGACCAAGATGCAGCGAGCTAGCTGCGAAACGAAATTATGTGCTTATTGTATCGTGACACTGCCCGCTCAACGCATGTGCGTGTGCGTCCTATAGAATGCTGGGGACTTTATCGAGCGTAGTTAAGGGGCTACCCGGAGCTAACTAGAGCCTTCAATAGAAAATAGCATATCTTCTTTTATAATAAGTTGTAAAAAAAAGTGTATAATCCATAATGATGACAGCTATTTTTAAAATAGGATTATGAAAATCTATTATAGTTCTTGACCTAAGGTTCTAGGCTGTATGTTCTAAAATATAATAGCTATCACATATCAGTAAGATTATGATGTTCAGTTTTTGCAAAAAAATATAAAAGTAGATTTGATCTTTTTAGGTTTAAGGAGCCCTTAAAGTATAGTTTCGCCATATCCGTCCGTATACAATATTGTCTATTCTTGGCCTAGCTCAGAGACGATAAATACTAGAAAGCTGAAATTTATAATAGATATATTTCCAATCGGTGGCGCTTGTTTGCTCCGGGTCGCACCTTAAACGTATAAGTATATACCTATTGCATTCTATAATTTACCAAATACAGATGCACGTTGTTCAGTGATGAGCTAGGTATGAAAAAAAAAAATTGAGTAGTCAATTTAACAAGGAAAAATTCAGGTATTTCCTGAAAACGACAATCCCAAACCAAAAGTACTATTTTTCTTGTTTCTCCCAAGATCGCCACGATGCGCATTAATCCGCATAGCCATATTGTGGAGTCTTTTGAGCCGAGAACGAACGGTAATTATAGTTAAAATACGTATAATATGAGAAAGCGTCGTGTTTGAACACGAGTGCGCTGCGTAATACCGGTATGCGTTCAAGTTGCGTTGCGTGCGTGCTGCCCCCGCCCCCGCCCCGCGCCTCTGTACCATGCCGAATGCCACTGAATTGATAACATAAAGAATATACCCATCTATAGGGAGATAGATACATTCATTCCACTAATCACAGGATACGGGATAGTTTTGAAATGAGGTGGCAAGATTTTAGGTCATCAAGAAGGTAGCCATTGGTTATCTACACAAATGACCAAAATATGATGCGGATAAAAAAGGTCCGTATAAGTATACTCTACTCATTTATGAAGCAAGACTGCTGAAAATGGGTTCGTGGCTTAATCTGTAGAACTTATAACAGTGGATATAAAAATAGTGTCCATATTACTATTGTTATCTAATCACGACGAGACGAAGAAACAGTTTTATACCTGTTATATTTTTTTGGTTATTTAGGTGTTAATAACAAGGTCAATACGTCGATAAAGCGAAGTTCGCTGACGTAGTTATCGATATCCAATTATAGGATTTGCTTATTTGAAGTAATGAACTTCAGGTATTTCGTGTCAAGCCCTATTAGGAGGTTAACGAAAGCCATTGAAGTGCACGCCCGAAAGTTGTCGAATAGTTTCGTAAATAGGTAATCGGCCTCAACGGATATACTGTAACCGGAGAGGCTGTATTAGATTTTCGGGGGCGTCGTCTGGCCAAACGAAACTAGTGTCTACAGACCGCCTTTGTTTTCTATGTAACTTGAACGTGAATTGTGACATTATATATGGCTATGAAGGTTTCTGAGCAGAGCAGGCTTCGAATACCGCCAGATACAATTACAAAAGATTAAAGAAACGAAAAAGTTGCTGAAACTAATCCATACAAACAAGATCAACTTTTGTTTAACTTAGCCGTGACAGCTCGAAAAGTCTGCTTTTATTATTAAATTTCATGCAATGTTATATCACAAATCAAATAAACGTAACCAGACAAGTAAGAGTGTAACCTATAAAAGTTGGTACCTAACTACGCTTTTATATTTTGTAAAGTCTAAGTCTACTGGATGATGACGTGAACTTCTGTCTATACGTCAGTATGTAAATAATTATAGCCTTGAATAGATAGAGCGGCGCGCAATGGGCGTCTTGCTCGGAGGCCAACGAGCCAATTGCGATAATTGCACCAACGACACCTCTTGTGCACATGCGTGACGATAACCATCGCCATCGCAGACAAAACACAACTTAAAAGCCACAAAGTAAACCCGCAACATTAGCCTTTAACTCATTAACGTTAAGTCTCAAAGTTGTACACGTAACTACTTAATACAAGAACGAGCTCATCAAAAGGGTATTGGTTTCGCATTTTCTCTATCGCTGCGATGGAATAGGAGTTCGTGCAATCGCCTGTGAAACGGGTTCCTCTCTACAAGACCACTTCTGGTTTACGATATCACTGGACCGGATTAGGAGACGTTAACGGATCGGAAATACTGTGCTAAATTAAGATGTTCAATTGGTTCACCGTCATTAAATCCACAGGGGGCATCATAACTTTAGAGCTCATGATAGAGTAAACACGACAATAAAACCTATGTTTGAGATTTTCTTTTATGTAGCGTTCTCTCAGCAGTTAATAGGCCTACCCGCAGGTGGCTTTAACAATTTTGCAATGACACAAATTGCATGCGGATATAGTAAATTTTGAGCTCTACGGGCCATTCATGAAATGACCTAAATTCAAACGCTTGCAGGAAAACGATAGAGTATATGTTGGTAGATTAATGACGAAGATCTTTTGATAGCAAATAGAATTTAATTATTTATAAATATACTAGTTTTACCCGTGACTTTGTTCATGTTGGTTTAGAATATTATAATTGTTGACTTCGCTCTCGTATTAGGTTTAAGTTCTCTAAATCCAGGCCATGATCTTATTGAGATAAAATCCCTTAACAAGCGTCAAGTGATTTATATAAGTCATTGGACTTTTAGTCCTAACGTTCCGTAGTAGACAATCCCTTATACTTAATTTCGCCATGTCCGTCCGTCTGTCTATTTGCCCGCGGCCTAGGTCAGAGATGATTAGTACTAGAAAGCTGAAATTTGGCGCAGACATACATATTAATCACGCCGACAAAACGGTAAAATAAAACCTTAAAATATTTATTTTTAGCGTACCTCCCCTACAAATAAACAAGGAAACTGTATTGGCGCAAATAAAAATTATAATTAATACAGAAAGACATTATTCCAGAGTATAATTATGTAATTTTTTCATCAAATTTGGAAATAATCATTTGTGTGGGAATCGTCCCACCTTAAGCTTTAAAGCTTCAACGCCCAATTTTTTGTCAGAGTAGGGCGTCCCCTCTCTTCTCCCGGCTAAATAGATGATTGAAGAAACGTGAAAAATTTCAGGGTAGTCCCACATAATGAACTTAAAAGAAAAACTATCATGGCTAAGAGGGCTTTACAAGTTAACGAGTAAAAGGTAGGCGACGAACTTATAAAAGGAAAACTTCGTACAAATTCCACTGAAAATTACTTTGATGAAGTTGTCAGTTCTGTAAAGCAGGTAATAAACTCCTCCTACATACACACATAAAAAAAATCTAGGTTTTATTCTACCGTTTTGTCGGCGTAATAAATATGTAGGTATATCTATGCCAAATTTCAGCCCTCTAGTACTTATCGTCTCTGTGCCAAGCCGCGGACAGACAGACAAACAGATAGACAGGCGGATGGACATGGCGAAACTATAAAACGGCTAATTTTAATTTCCTTTCAAAAATTCGTATCTTTTCCGATTTCACCCGTTTTCGTTCGAAACGCCACGGGCCAAGCTAATTAATGTAGTATATTGAACGAATTGTTTTCGTTTGGCTTTTGCGTTCATTCAATTACGATAAGCAAAAGGATATTTTATTTTTATTTTCCATAATATCTTGAAACAGAACTCGACCAATTTGTATGGAAAACAAAAAATATAATTATTAAAATTACCTCTCTCTCTCGCTCGCACGTTCTAACATTTTAGTGATTGTAAAGAGCTAGATTATATTATTTGAATTAATTTTTAATAAACAAACGTGGTGTATGTCAACGTGGTTATCGTAACTTTTCTTTTTAATTTGCTGTATCAACAACTAAGTATAACATAACAAAACTTTGGCTAAAATATCCCTTATTTATTATCTAGTCATAAATATACTCATAATTGAAAGCAAAAGCGCGCAAAAGGGAAATAAAAAAAATGTACGGTTTTAATTATCGATAATGAAGAAACGGTTCACGTTATTTCAATAACACGTTGTATAAAGTGCTTACTTGTACGAATAAACCTGGCATAAAGTTTTACTACCTCGATTAGTTTTACAAGTATCTCCTAGTTTATTTTCTTCATACATGTAATCTGCAAATAATCTCACGGAATATCGTCTATTTCCTGCATTGCTACGTATTCATCCGCAGATGATAATTTACAATTTTAAAATTAGTTTTCATAAAAGTGAGATGTTTATTGGTGGCATAAAATTCAGTTTTCTTATGATTTTATTATTATCGTTAATCGTCGGAAATGTGAACGGTGTCATAGTCGGACGAGGGAGTCATGCGTTTGTTCACGAAACGTTTTTTGTTCTTATCTTGGCAGTCGGCTGACATTATCGTCATTTGTTGAAATGTGTTTAAAATAATTGCGCGAGCGCCCTGCGCGCCCATTCCTCTGTTGTATGCGAAAATTGCACGCGATCCCACGCCGCTGTTTTGCGTAATTGCTTACGTATTTGTCGTAAATGCCACACTTTTTTTACACAAATTCTGGTAACCCTTCAAAACAGCAGCTTTTTACTGTTCATTTCATACAGTTACGCATACATTGGGCACATTAAAAGCGCCCAAAGAGAAATGGAAAATTTCGCTACGATAATTTATCTAATAAACCTTTTTTCTTCAATGAAGTGCTTTTTTATTGGATTGATTTGATTACGGTCAATGACAGACAGGCGGTCAGACAGACGCAGTTGCGTAGTTATGATTGATTCCATTAGATCAGACGATTGTTTCGGTGAATCAAAGCGTGCTGACCACTGGACCGCCTGCTGGAGAGGTAGTCAGGTTTTAAGCCGATTGTATTCATAAATTTTATTACAATAAGACAAATTATAGCTGTAAAAAATATAGTTCATACTTTGTATAGAAATTGAGCAAATATTGTAATAAATTGATATAATTAGACATGAAACCGACAGGAATGTTTCGTTTATAAATATAAATTAGTCAAACAGTAATGTGTCCCCACAAAAAAAAACTCATGTTTCTCAATTTCTCAATTTCTGCTCATGTGTACTAAAAAACATCATAATATTATGTTCCATGGTCTCCACGAAAGAAATAAGTAACTAAATTTTAATCAAATTTACAATAAATTGATCGCTTACACAATGCCGGAGCTTTTCATAAAAAAAGACGCCTACTCTGCGCGCGCTTAAGAAATCAATTCAATCAATTGAGTTTCTTGTATAATAACTGCTTACAACAACCGAGGCAAGTTTATTTCTTTGTGTTTTATTTATTTTCTCTATACAATGTCTAGCAGAAATATATAAATAAACTTAAGTGGGTTATTCTACACATCAACACAATTTTTTACCCGACTGCGGCGGAGCCCAAAAGGAGGGTAATGTGTTTGGCTCGTGTGTATGTATGTCCGATTCTATGTTCTCATAACTCCTTAACCAATAGTCAGATTTTAACAAATAATATTTCAATCGATTCGTCGTGTTCGCGCGAGTGTCAAAGTGAAATCAACATTAATCCAACAAAAAATAACATAAAAGACAGAAATAAGAAACTAAAATAAATAATAACCAACAACCGGACTGTTGAACATTAACTACTAAGCAGGTGGGACCCGGATGATGCGGATGACAATTCGCTTGATGTTACTAGAACCTAATCGAAGAAACCCCAAATATTTGTAATATTTTAGCATCTATGTATTTCGCCCAATCGTTACGTTTTCTAAACCTCACATAATGAAATCTGTAAAGCACGAAATAAAACCAATGTATATTTTTGTTTACACGTGGCAATTACGCCCAACTCTCTCTCTCTTTGAGAGAAGGCCTGTTCACTGCATAGGACATACCTAGATAGACTGTTTATGCAACGTTATGTTGTTTTATCTGCACGTTCAGTTACGTTCAGATTCATTCACTTTTTACGTAAGTAATCGATTGCAAATCGCTGTTTTGTTAACCGAGTTCAACACGACCCGTCTTATTTTAGTAGAAGGAAAAAAACTATAGCATGGAACAGCTAATATTTTTGGCACTTTGAGAATAAGTCTCATTAACTAAAAGTTGTTTTTGTTCGCGAGTAGAATAATCCACTTAAGTTAAAATCCTTAAGTTTCAAAGGACTATTAAGCAACTCGTGGTAGAAACTGTGGTCCACAGGCATACTAAAGTCTAAAATTTAATAACCTTTTTCCAAAAGCATCCGAAACTGGAGCCCGTACACGCTGAGATAATGAATATCGATAAACAGGAAAACATTTGTCAGAATTTTAGCGAGTGGCTACCCTGCCTCTCTGCCTGCCCCTTCGGGATACAGATGTGAGTTTATATATGGTCCATAAGTCGGTGAGATCCATATGCGAGAGAGCAAAACAGATTAAAATTTCAATCGATCCAATTTTCTCACATCCCAATATTTACAAAACTAAAGCACAAAGGCGATCTGTCAAAAGCGCGCCATAGAGTGGCGAAGGATTGTCGATCGAGGGTTAGTTATCAAAATAGAGCGGTGGATCGTAACCGTTCAAATTTTTAATAAGGTGCCCACTACCGCTTTTGTTTGCGGTGACGCAGCAACTTTGGACAATGGCTTGCGCAACTTATCGACCAAAATCGATATCGGTTTACGAGGCGTTACGGCGGCTTCAGCTACTGACCCGAGTTTGATTAATAACATTCTCAGGGCGCGCGGTGCACGCGCATTCTATTTCACCCGAAATCCTATTCGCTGGCGCCGATTAATTAGCGAAATTGATGACGCGGCCTTTCGTATTGTTAACCGTTGAGTGTAAAACGGATTCAAGAAACTACTTTTACTTAAATATACTTTTACTTAAATATAAAATATTGGCCCATTTTAATTGTGTACGGTTACCGTATGATGTGTTTAGGTCTCATCAGTTAACCGTACTTAATAAAACTAATTAATAACAGTCAAACATACGCCTTAGTTGATGTGGTCACTGAACGTCAAGCTTAGTTTTTATCGAAATAGAATTGAAGTTCTTATATTTAGATCTAAATAGCTTCCTATCCATGGGGTGGCATTCAAAGCTAGCACTTACGACGTATCTGAACCACTTTAGAGACCATTGCGCGAGGTTTTTTGACATTTACTAACAAGGTCTCGCCTCGTTCTCGGCATTGTGCGGTCGAAATAAATCAAATCGATCGCCACACAGCTTCCAATAAACCGATACATTTATTGATTTGTTACAGTATTAAATTGGTTCCCAGCAAGCGCATCTCACTGCCTTACAAAGTTAACAGCAGTACAGACAGGCACAGTAAGGGCTTCGTCGCGGTAGCTCTTGGGACACGTGGTGTAAGAATGAATATCAAACAAAAAGCAATACATCCGGCAGTCTCCGACTGTAGCAACGTAATTGTGAATGCTGTTTGAGTCACGCTTCACAAATTTGGGCAACTTGGAGACTCTTAATCGCTCTGTCACGTTCACATAGATACTGCTATAATACGATTTTTAATCGCGTTTGTGCCATCGATTAGACTTGTATGCGAGTAAAAAATTCGCAATACATATAGTAGTACTTTACAAGTAAGTGCTGACACGTATCGGTGTTATACCCCCTCGTAAGGAAAATTACATTCGTATATTTTTTTACGAGGGGTCAAGTGGGTTATCGAAATTTATTAGAAAGTAGCACTATTTATGTACTATATCTATTCATTGCTAATTGAAAAACGTCACAAAAACGGGTGCGGGCACGGTGCGCGGTGCGGCACGGTTGCGCGAGCGCGCCCCCCTGCCGCTGCGGACACCTTTTACCCGCTCCTCGCGGCGGGTGACGGCTGATTGCCTCCGCTCTCATCGTTTTATGCTCCCCATAAAGCCAACAATAATTAATTTAGACGACGTGACGCCACTCATTCGTTAACTGGTTCCACTTGTTTGGGGGGACGTGATTTTCCGGAGCGTTCAGACACCCTGTCAGGAAAGAAAGGAGGATCTGTATCGAATGCCTGTTAGGAACACCGAGTCACGAGAGCAAACAACACTTGAAACAGCATCAACATCGCCCGCGAATATAATAATAACTTCCACACAATACAATAACTTGACCTGGTCCCGAACTAGGATACCCTGTGCTATGGTAACCACGCAAGGACGTCACAAACATGAAAACACACCCAGACTGAGGCCATTTGTATAAATGTATGGCGACCCTCAGTGGGAATCGAACCCACGACCTCGGTTTTGGTAGCTTATGGCTTTAGGATGGCCAAAACGTGAATGGACTATAATATTATAATTTCTATACAAGACCATTAGATGTTTGACGAGATAATCCAAAATGTTCCATCAAACAAATTAAAATATTTATGCTAAGTAGCCGTAAAAATTAAGATATAAAATCGAGCATTATAAAACTAGCACTACCAGTATTCTATAATAATATTCGAATCATACATAATCTATCCAATTATTAACTGCGGATGTTCTCAATTTGGTATTTAATGATGACATGCTCAATAAAAATGCCAAAGCTCAAGCAAGAGGCAGAGTTGGACTAGCAGCGCATTTAATTAGCACGACGAGAGGACGTACGGCCCCAGCGCGCTGACCAGCCAGGGTCCACGACGCTTTAGACCGGAATGAATAAAACAAATAAACAAGTTCATTCCAAACCATTAGGCACGAGATCCGACTGTTAATGTCTCAATTTAGAAACGGGCGTAAATTATCAAAGGCGTGACAATTACTGTTACTTCCCGGCAATACAAACAAGAGGACTTTCCGTCAATTATCGATAAATTAACCCGATTAACTGGCAGCGGCCCCGACGCGTCTTATCTCCGGCATGCTACGCTTTTAAGCAGGTAACGATCTCACAGAACATGGCCCTCAAAAAGACACACAAGATCAACAAACCGACACTCTTTACTGTATTAAGAATATAAATAGACTTAAAATCCATCGTCACTGTGAACACGATTCGTTACAAACGTAACCTGCCTCTTAGTAAAAGTATCTGAGGCCACTATTACAAGTGGGCACTATTGTGGCTAATCATGATTAAAAGACTTGAGACAAATTGCATGATCATGACTAGGCATATAGGAGCTTTGTCGATCCGGAATCATTAGGAGTACAATTATCGATATCGAATTCTTCAGCTGCAACCTGATGGACGGACAGAATATTTTTCTATACAAACAGTGAAGCAACGAATGTTTATTCATAGTAAACTGGTATTTTTTTTTAACTACTGAAGCACCATTTAGGTCATCAATAATATCTCGTCAAATTTTCACTTCGCGCCTTCATAGGTAGGAATATTGATAGGCATACTCGTATATGGACATAGTTTTTAATTCATAGCTACATTCGGTAGATAGTGCGATGTTAAACGTTTTATTCTCATAGAATAATATTATTAATCAAGAAGTCTATAATATTCGCCTAAAAGCACGAAATTACAGTAAGTTTCTCACAATGGCTATTAGGCGTCAAACGTTTTGATAAATAAATTTTTTTGCTACAGCTTGGAAACCAATTTCAGTCTTTTGTTGTAGATCATAGTTTTTTGTTGAACACTAAATGAACTAAAAAGCAACAACGAGACAAGGAGACGCGTCGCTGAGCTCCACAAAACGTGAACAAATTTTCTACACTTCGTTTTATTCTCATAACATTTAAGCTCCGTAATTAAAGATCTTGACAAGGCAAGAGATGACTATTCGCTGGCGTATTGAGGCTTTGTGGAGCCGGTGAGGAGCAGGGTCAACACACGCTAAACAAATCGTAAGGAAGGTGCCTCATTGTGTCTCGGACGTGCTAACAATGCCCAGAACCGACCAACTGATCATTAACATTATACTCTTTATGGATTTGTGTTTTGAGTAAATTATAACAGGCGGTTTTATTTGACGGCGCTGACTGCTGCCTCCACGTTAACGTCAGATCACGAGTGTTCAATATAATGGGGGTTCGTTATTAACGGTGACTGATACCAAATTGAATATAACAAATAAACGCGATGGTACCTAAGTACCCCACTAATTCACTACTTATTGGAGCATCTATCAATAGTCGACAGGAACGAGTATTCTTGTAGCCGAGATGTAATTTAATGTAATACGCCTAGGAAGTATTCTGTAAAGAGTGTCCATTAAGCAATCGCGGGAATTATTGTTTCTAGGTGTAATTATTTCGATATAATGACTGGCACAAATTATAGAATTGTAAGCCACATCGATACTTATTGTAAATGCTAGTAAATTGTTTCATGAACGTCATTGGACTTGTTCATGTTGGCGAGCTTCTATTTAGACCGATTACCTGTAATATTAAATGTAGTTAATCGTAACAGAATAGTTGTATGAGTAATTGACTGTCTGTTCTGTTCAGCAGTCATTGGTATATATATATATATGGGCAGTGGTTTTTATTGTTTCACAAAACTGAGGCAGCGGCGGCAATTCACCACAGTGAGGTGTTGCTGGTGCAGTTTTCTTTCGCGTGGCGGTAGTACCAGTCAGTACTTGCAGCAATTGGTTATTAGACTTGGAAATAACATAAATATGAAGCGGTTAAACACTGTTGGTCGCGCTTGCGCAGTAGCCGCGCAACGAATTTTGCGACGATTACACTTGGACAGGCTATGATTAAATTATGGCACTTACCCGGAGTGTTTCCTGCAAATTACACGGGATGGCTCTCGGCAGCAAGGCTGCGGCGACACGCGATCGCCTGCACGCATAAAACAATAATATAATGGTGAGCGTTTTCAAAACGCGAGCAATGACGCATCGGTTTTAACGTTACCGTTTCATTCCTTTATGCTTGGGTACCGATATAACATATTGTAATTACACGTTGCCTGCCCGTTTGTTGTAACCAACGCAAATAATGAATGCATTTTTTGCAACAGATTGTTTGACTTGACCGCTGTAAATTAGTTGACGCGGACTCAAATGTCTATTTATGATGTAGGTATCATTGTGATCCGACGCCGGCGACAAACATATTGGCAGCTGAAGTTTCTATCAAAAACGGTTCACACAGCCAGACTGACGCGTTGGTGTTGTTGCAGGTGTGTGCACGAACGCAACTGCGCCGAGCGTGTCCTCGATCAACCGCATCCTGCGCAACCGCGCGGCTGAGCGCGCCGCGGCGGAATTCGCGCGCGCGGCAGGCTACGGGCTGTACGCTGCACCGCCGCCCTATGGCGCGTTCCCGTGGGCGGGCGGCGGCGGCGTGTGGCCCGCCGGCTCGCTACCGCTTCCGCCCGGCGTGCCGCCTTCAGCCAGCAACATGCCGCACCCTGACGCTATGCAGCAGGGGTTCCTCACCTCGCCCGGTCGTGGTATCATTGGTAAACAAACTAATTTTAATAACCTTCATCCTCAGAGTAAAATGAGAGGAACAAAATTAAATCATAATTACTGTTTTGTTGTAGATGTGGACGGCGATGACTCCGGATCATTAGATGGCGAACAACCAAAGTTCAGAAGAAATCGAACTACCTTTAGTCCCGATCAACTCGAGGAGTTAGAGAAAGAATTTGAGAAGTCGCATTATCCTTGCGTCTCGACTCGAGAACGACTCGCGTCAAAAACCTCTCTATCTGAAGCCCGTGTGCAGGTAAATATCCGTATAATGTTCTTGTAATTAATTATTTATAAACCCACAATCAAATTAATGAAACTCGATATAAATATCAGTAAAGACAGACGTTTACGACTTAATCAAATCAAAATCACTATTAAGATTTCCTTTTAGAATATATGAATATCAAACACACTAATCACATTCTGTTTACCGTTACTGACAGGTTTGGTTTTCCAACAGACGCGCAAAGTGGAGGCGCCACCAGCGCATGAACCTCCTGAAGCGAGGTGGCGGTTCCCCCCCGCACCGACTACCTCATTCCCCCTCGCGCTCCCGTTCGCCTTCTTCGTCCCCCGCGCGCGCCCCGTACCCCTCCGCCCCTCAGATGGGCGGCGAGAATAGCGCGTTCAAAGCGCTCGCGCACCAAGATGCACATGCGCTGAAGGCTCTCTCGCAGCAAGCCGCTTACGATAAGGCGCTACACCACCAAAAATTCGAGGGAAGTGCGTTTAAGCCGCATCCAGCGCTAGAGAACAGCGCGTTCCAAGCGCTCGTACCCCACTCGGCCGCTGCGGCTCTGTTGGCAGCGCAGTCGATACAACTAGCGCGAGGATACGAATCGCACTCGGATTCTGACGAAGAAATAAACGTTCACGAGGAAAGTGAGGACGAAGGAGGTAGACCAAAGAATAGAACCCACTCAAGATCGCCCAGCCCCGCGCACCGCGCGCCAGCCTCCAACGACTTGCCTCTGCAACTAACTAAACATGATCGCTAGATTTGTCACATTACGTAAATTAATTTATTTTCTATATAAAGAGAATGAATCACTGTTAAATAATCAAATAAGTGAATATTATAATTATGTAACAATTTTGGCACCACGACGGTTAAAATTTCATTAAAATTTCTAGGCGGCAAATCTATCATTAGGTACTATGAAGTTAATCAGTACGGTTTGTGGAAACCAAATGTTCCTATCTTACCTGTAAATTAAAGTAGCATTCAGAAAAACAAATTAAAACTGTTGTAAACTGATGTCATTCTATATGGTTTCATAGGACGTTGTATGATAAGATTGTAATAATGTTATTGATATACTTGTAAATACTTAGCAATTTTTATAAGAATGTAAATTATTTATTCTTAGGTTAAATTTTAATGTAAAATGTAATTATTGTAAATATAAATCGAATGTAAGTACAGCTCCTGTCTACTAGAATTTAAATAAATGAAAATAAGGAAATACAGAACATTGTTAAACATAAACCTATTTATTTCATTTTCCCGCCTTGTCTTTAAAAGCCAATATTAGGTTTTATCAAGTATCTAATAATATATCCAAAGGAAATAGATAAAATACATCCCACGTGAACCATAAAATCTCCATAATATGAACGCTGCCATTTTCAAGGAATCTGCCGACGGAAAAATGCCTTTGTGGCGTTTCCCGTCTTTGGCCTCAATATACCGATCACCCACTTACGAGAGGATATCCTTTGTATAATAATCAAGCTCCGTTCATAAATCACAAAAAATATGAATCCTATCCCGTCTGGCAGCCCTTTCACTAGCAATCAAAGCCATGGTTTAACGCAATAATTTACTCTTTACAATTTGTATCACGCACGACAATTATCCTTTTTATCGATTGTTATTAAATAAAGTCCCGATTCAGTCCATCCCGGATATCGGCAATCAGATCGGTGAAAGCCGATGCACGTCAGGCTGCGCTGGCGACGCAAAAACACACGACAGACAAAGCTTCATTAGCGGAACAGTTGGTTTTTTATTACACCTGATTCTTTTATTCACACATTCATCCTCGGGCACAGCGATTGCGAGCAGAGATTTGGGCTAACTTAACAAACGGACAACTACAGATAAGTGAAACTTTCATGTTGTTAATTACATGGTCGATACAGAGCCCATAATCTCATAAGGTAACGTCAAGGGAAATCGTATGTAAGGTGCCAAAGGCTCTACATTTAACAGCAATCTAGATGAGTTGTAGATAGTAGTAATGCGGTCCTGTACCTTCCTATGTACTATCTACATATATGTAGGTATTATACATTGATACGTGGATATTATCCGTGTAGTTCCGTTCCTATCATTAACAAATTGCCGATGGAACTGCTAGTTTATGGTCGGAGCGTAAGGCTTATTCTGGAATATCGGAAAGGTTGAATCGTTGGAATATCTTCGTAAGGACACAGACATTTGGTTTGAAATTTACTATCACGTTTCAATATTTGTGTTAATAAATAAATTGCCTGTAAAAGTGTTAATTATTTTCCATGTCTTTTTCAATAAACTGGAGACAGGCTTTTGCCTGAAATAATATGCAAAATTTTAATAACAAAATTATTCAAATACAAACAGATTAATTGGTATTAAGCATAAGCTATATACATAAGCAGCCTATATACGTCCCACTGTAGCGCACAGGCCTTCTCTCAGGGAGAGAGTATGGGCTTAATCACCACGCGTACCCACCGCGGATTGGCGATTTCAAGCGCTGAGGTATGTGAATAGCGAGTGGTATTGCTACTATAACTTCACAAATGTGAAAACCAAGTCATAGTTACATACGCGCACTGGGGATCGAACCTGGGTCTCTCGCTTCCGAGTCCGATGTTTTACCCACTAGGCTACCACCGCTTTTCCTTCTAGGCTACCACCGCTTGCCGGTTTAAACAGTTACATCACATATGGGCGCATGAAATTTTTAGCTAAAGATCTAGCAAACACCTTTTAATATCTAGCAAAAATTTATACAAATACACACACTACACTAAATGCAAGTGACAAATGAAACAACATCGGCTATCTTAGGATTACTGCATATGGCTGGCAAATAAGTTGACCAAAAAAACCGTTCAGTCGAGATAAATGAGATTATTAATTTATTATGTGTTAATTTGACAAAATTACTGAGGTCCGAAGAATTCTAAATAACATCCCGCGTCCCCCGCCAATAAGACCTGAAATACGATCATGCGATGTCAAATTTATTTGATCAAGTTATTTGTTGGACATTATAAATATACCTCTGCAAGAAAAAATACTAGGCTGCAGTAGACCTAGCCGTAAAAGAACTCGCTAGCTACGAAATCTGGCTGAAAATTTTCAGAAAGGTACCATCGGCTTGTTCCTTGCCCCCACATCACCGGTTACAGTGGCCGAATGATAGCCGACCTCCAATAGGAGATGGCATCATAAGATAAATAAATTTTTAGAAACCAATAAACACATACATGATAGATTATAAAGATCTTTGTTTGTTTGATTTTCTGGATGGTTTTTAACCTGCAGTGCCCTATTAATAAATTCTCAACAAAACTGCTACCTACATATTAGTTTTAACTTGTAAAAATACATTGGGATGTTTATAAAAAATTGTTGAAAAAAAGTCACTTATATAAAGTTGCTCTGACCAGAATAGGGCTATGCTCCGATAAACTTGTAATGTCGTGATAGCCGTGGAGTGTGGATGCATGTATGCGAGCCCGACCAATAACAATAAATTTTGTGTGTCGTTTGTGATGCGCCCAGTGGAATCCGGTGCGTATTTACAAACCCTAATACAATATTCTCTCGTAAAGTGGCTCCAACTCCATACTTGTACAAAATGAGGTATATTTGTTGTTTACTTTAAAATAAGGGGTTTCAAATATAACTTATGAACTTTAAAATAAACGTTTTGCTATATATAATTTATCGGATAGTAACTATAAATCAGTCATCGTTAAAATTGCCACTTTTTACTTTGAAAAAATGTAATAAAATGAATAGTTGGGGAACGAACCCGTATTTTCGGTTTCAGGATTGTCCTACAATACCTCTGAGCTATTAAGACATGAGACTTTGGTGAACATTTTTCTTTTTAAAATTAACAAAACGCGATTAGAATTTTATTGATTGATTTTTTATTCTAATAAATATAGAAAAATACATTAGTTGTATTTCTACCAAACTGCATAACAGTTTGTTGGCAAATACTCTTGGTTTTACAATTTCTATAACTCTTAAACGTGCAATGTTTATTTTAAACGCTTTATTTTATAGTGAAAACCAACTATTTTGGCCTTAAAATGGGTCCCGATCAAAATTGAAGGCACGGTTTCACTCTTAGATAGATTAATGTATGTACACCAGGAATTACATATGAGAATTTAACCATAATATAGTACAGTACAATTCATCATACTCATACTCATCATAGTTTTTCCATGTTAAATTGTTTATGCCTGAACTTAATAAACTCTAAGGTCCTTTTAATTAATGCCAGTATGCAAAAAGCATTTATGTACCTGTGGAAGGTTTATTAATTATACTTAAGTAATTGTATCTCTGATGCATTCTATAATAACATTTTAGTAAAAAAAATATTTTTTTTACATTACTTATTTTATACTTTATTGCACACATAAAAACACATGAATAAAACACAACATTAGTTAGACATATAAATCATCTGCTTTCTACTTATAATTTAAGCGAGGTCTAGTGACACGGAATGAAAACCATTCATATGCTAAAATGTCTGCAACATACGTATTATTTTTAGGGTTCCTTTATATGCTACTTTATACAAGCTTCTTTTATAGTTAACCTTTATATGGTCACTCGTCCAGACGAGCAAGACGTCTGTCGCAGCCTTTTAATAGACGATTAAGAGACCCAACTACTGATGTAAATAAACAAATTCTGAATTTTGGACATTGATTTTGGGAGAAGGACAAAAATGGAATACGATTTTTTTCTCAAGAGCTCGTTGTGGAAAATACTTTTTTATTGCCAAAATGCACGGATTATAAATCATTGATAAAAATGTTGATCTTTGAACCATCTTGACCGAAAATTAAAAAATATATTAGATACCCTAGAGCCTTGTCATAGTCTTGGTATAGTCTTGTTCGTATGAACGTATATTAAGATTTTTCCCTGTGCCGATGACCTTGAGCGTTTGACACAGGTGTGCAGCACTTCAACATTTCGCCGCTAGATGACACGACTGAATTAATTCCTAGTAGTAATCTCCATAGAAAGACGCTCGCGCTGCCGCACACACACAGTCTCATTCCCTTCGCGTAAGCACACGCCGCCAAACGCACACATATATAGCCGAATTTCGAACGCGTCGAGCGAGCCGAGCGGTTTCTACTTTTCTAGCCGGCTCGCCAGCCCGCCCGCGTACGCGTAGATTGAATAGACTTCAATCTAATGCCTTCTTGTATAGCATGCGTCATTACAAACAAAAAAGATAAAGGTAGGTACATCTCTTCAAAACTTATCTATGCTTTGTAGAAAGAATAGCTTTCAAACAAAAATCACATGTTTAGTAAGTGCGTATTTATTTACCTACCTACTTATGAAATAGTACATGTTTTTGCACAACAACAGGTTTTTATGTCAAAAAGTGAAAAAAAATCATCTTATCTTTTTTCAATAAAGTGAATTTGACTTTGATTTCACATGGATATATGAACGTAGGAAGCGACTTCCCCATATGAAATAAAAAATATATTTCTAATGCCAATTCCATGGAAAGTAGAAATTACGACCATTTTAATTGTTATCCGGATTTTACGTCGTTAGGGTTGTCACGCTCTCAGATAGTAATTTATAATCCGGATCTGATTTGATTTTGAAAAAAATATGTAAATACCTGGTGCCGTTATTATTGATATTAATTAAAATAGTAACATGATAAAAAAAACACCTAGATAAAATTGTTGTCCCATTTTGATATTACTAACTTGAAATTTTCTATACGATTAGTTTTTTTGCTAAACCGACGGAGAAAATCGAAAACTTGGAGAAGCTGGTCTCCATGAGTTTCTTTTTTTTCAACGGCTTGGGATAATGGTAACACTTAGGGGTGGTCTTTTAAAACAACATAAACTCGTTGCATAAACCCTAGATAGGACGGTGACGTAAATTAATTTTTATGGCAAATTTAATAGTGCCGATTGAAAAGTAAAATTGCTTAAATTTTCAACCAACACCTAATGCAGGTTTTGCCACCGGGCCCCGCTGGTCTAGCGGCTGGACTAATATGGTATCAACTTTATAGTCACACAGCGTTTGAATGCTAAAATAACTAGACGTGTGAAAATTCTTGAATTTTTGGTTGTTCTAATTTCGGTCTTATCAGGTGCTAAAAGATTTCCAAGTTCCACATATGGTGTAAACTTGGAATTTTCCATCCTTACAGGGTGATCCCTCAAACCGATAAGAAAAATCTGACTTGGAAAATCCGGTCTCTACAGCTTTTTTGTCAAAGCCTGAGAAAACGGTAACATTACGGGGTAGTCTTGTCGAACAAATGTTGAATAAGACCTTGGGTTGGATGACAACGTTAACTTACTTTTTACAAAATGGCGTAAGTCAAATTTCAAGCTGGCTCCTAAAAATTTAAAAATTCTGATTTTTATCTCTGGCTCCGTTTTTCTATGAAAATTAGTATTGGAGGTTTTTGTGGTCGCTGATGACTACTCTGCGCCATGTATTGAACGCAGGTTTGATGACTTCCAGCCTTCCGAACAAGCCGGTTTCCGAAAGGGCTTTAGTACCATTAGACCACATCCACACGTTGCGGCAAATTATACAGAAGACTGAGGAGTATAATTTGCCATTATGCTTTGCGTTTGTGGACTTTGAGAAAGCCTTCGATTCGATCGAGTTATGGACAGTGCTCGAGTCTCTCCAGCGTTGCCGTATTGACTATCGGTATATCGAGGTGCTGAAATGCTTGTACAACAGTCCACTATGACCACAGAACCACTATGTCGGTCCGAGTACAGGAACAGAATTCGGACGCAATTCCATTGAAAAAGGGCGTAAGACAGGGAGACGTTATCTCTCCAAAAATGTTCACAAACGGACTGGAAGATACCTTCAAGCTTCTGGAATGTCAGGGACGCGGCATCAATATCAATGGCGAGTACATCACTCACCTTCGATTTGCCGACGATATAGTAGTCATGGCAGAAACGATGGAAGACCTCGGCATAATGCTCGAAGACCTCAGTCGAGTTTCCCAACGGGTGGGCCTTGAAATGAACATGGACAAAACGAAGGTCATATCGAATGCTCGTTTTGTGCCCACCCCAATAACATTGGGGAACTCGACTCTCGAAGTTGTAGACGAATACGTCTACTCAGGACAAACAGTCCAACTAGGCCGGTCCAACTTTGTGAAAGAGGTCGAATCCAACTTGGCTGGGCAGCATTCGGGAAACTTAGAAAAGTCCTTTCGTCTAATATACATCAATCACTCAAGACAAAATTATACAACCAGTGATGACTTAAGGCACTGAAACGTGGCCTCTCACTATGGGCCTCCTAAGAAAGCTCAAGGTCACGCAAATAGCTATGGAAAGGCCTATGCTTTCTCTACGATATCGAATCAGAAATGATGAGATTCGTAGAGGAACGAAAGTCACCTTAGCCCAGCGGATTACTAAGTTGAAGTGACAGTGGGCGGGGCACATAGCAAGCAGAACTAATGGCCGATGGGGCCGAAAAGTTCTCGAATGGAGACTACATATCGGCAAGCGCTGCGTAGGACGACCAGCCGACAGATGACCTCATCCAAGTGCCAGGAAGACGCTGGATGAAATCCGCTTCCAACTGGTCTTTTTGGAAATGCATGGAGGAGGCCTATATCCAGCAGTGGACTTCTTGTGTTTCCATGACTCGAGAGGTTTCTTTACAAAAGCTGCTGAAAACTTAAAATATAGTGTAAAAATACAGAGGTTTTTATAAATATTTTAAAATAGTGGAAATTTTGATAAATTTGAAGCTAGGATTAAGATTTTGGCTCAAAATCTTTGAATTTAAATCATCGACTTTACGCATTTTTTTATTTTATTTTACACTACGCGCATTCACTAAAGCGGTTTCAAAAGGGTGAATATGTGTCATCGCTATCGTGCCTGTGTGGCCAATAGTCCATTGAGCAAATCTGACTCGATAATTTTTTTTCTATGGTATAACACAAAAAAAATTATAAAAATTTTAAGAACAAAAGCAAAATAATTAATTTTTTACAGAAGAAAAAAAAACATTTCAAAATGGATATTGACCAAAGAAATAAAACAAAAATTATGAAAATGGAAAAAGACTTCGTTGCTAAGGATGTTGGTAAAAGAGCTACAAATGGATTTGAGTGCTTATTTGGCCTGCATCCTTGTTTCAGCACAAAGACTGATAAATATAATTATTAATCAACAGTGCCTCCTCGTCTTAACTTATATTGGTATATTATAACAGATTAATCTGTTGATAATCGTATTAATAGTGTAATTCATACCATTTCTATTATTTCATTCCAATAGCACAGGAAACATACAGCATTTAAGTGATTTTTGGCGTTAAAGCTGATAGTTAAAAACTATTTATACTATAGTGCAGGGAATTCTAGTTTGATTGCGTTGTGTGGACGTTATTATTATTATAATTTTGGAACTCCCCACCGACGAATATTTTCAAGATACATTACACTATTCATTGTGACACTTAAATAAAAATATGTAATATCGGTAAACCAGGAACGCAGATTTTTGTTTAATCTACTGTGTGATACAGTACTTCTATTTCTATTTGGTTACTTTTTGTTACACCTTTTTGTTAAGGTTTCAGTTGTTTTTTTTTTGTTACATGTACAAAAAATTACCTACTTTCTTTTGTTGTCATTATAATTACGGAACCCAAAAAATATTATGCGCGTTAAATTATATATTTAAATTACGTTGTACCTAAAAATGAGCACCGAATAAATCTTGAATAAAAAAAACCCGGATTTTGTGCCAACCCTAGCAAAAACAATTGAATAAGATCAACTTATACATGTCATGGAAGTGTGATTTATATTACATGTAGGGAAGGTAAAGAGCATAATTATTGCAGTGTAGATAACTTATCCCAATACAGCGGAATTTCGAGAAAATAAAAAAACTAAAAACAAGTACCTACACACGTATATAAATTATAATTCCTACAAAATTTTTAGCATTGATTCTTCTAACAATACTTCCGCATGTACAATAAAATGCGTGATAAAAATATACAGCGTTTTATTTTATTTAAAACAGAAAAACATGTCAGGCAGATAGAAAAAAAATTCAGAGACGAAATCTACAAAGATTCGTTTTGTATGTTTAGAAAAGGTTCTAAACATAACATTATTGACACAATTCATATAACTACATATGTAAAATATTTTTCTATATATCCGGATGGGAACGACCGAGCCGAGTTCGATAGCGCTATCTTCTTCTGTCGCTACGGAAGTGAGCGGTGCGGAAATACTAAGTAGGTACTGTAATTCGGCTTGGTTCACTCAAAGGTTATGAATCAAGTATTATTCGTAACGCCCCAATCGAAATTATTATTTACCGCCTATGTACCCTACAATCTAACGAGGAGGCGAAGTGCGAGCGCAAGGAGTGAAACAAAACTCAATCAAACTAAAATGAACTTTAAATGCTAGTAATTAGAGACTACAAGGCTCGAGCAACAAGTCTGGCCGCATGCGGCCGACCTAATCGCGACAATAAATGGATTATAATACATAGGTAGTTAGGTTTAATTTTTAATGAACCTCACTTTTACCGTGATTTAGGCACAAATAGTAAAACGATGTTTCGCTTAGGTTGGTAATGTTACAATAGCTCGGATGGGAAGAGGCGTCCCTTGAACGGCAGAGAGCTCTTGGTTCGAATACTAGTAAATGATCGGTTTCCTTTTTACTTTTCTTTTTTAGTTATTTACTTAAATAAAAAAATACAAGAATTGGGATTTTATATTCTATGTTTTTCTAACGATTGAAGCTCGATCACTACTACAAAAATCAGTTGCCGTGCGTTGGTCTTGCAAACACTCGAAAATGTCTCCACCGATTGGACTAATAGCTATATAATATTATTTTGTTTTGTTCGGACATGGGACGTGGGGCGAGGGCGCGGAAAAGACCCATCCCTTCAGGAGCCTGTTTCATAGAACTACAATTCATTGTGACTATGACAATTCGATGTACATTGCAAATCCGATTAACCCACAGATTAACAAATAGACTCTGCTGCGCAGTGTACTTCGAATTGTCATAATAAACTACGAAATTATAGTTTTATGAAACTTGACCCAGTACATTTTGTACGAAAGTGAATTGGAAAGATGCGGCGTCTTTTTCAGTCCCTCGCCCCACGTCCTTGGCCTACAATCGGTAATTTTGTATGAGAATTGCTACTTTGAATTAATTTCACTATATGGCGCTCGAGGTGAACTTTGGAACGTTGATTTATGATTGATAAATCGCTTATGAAAAGTTACAATGAAATCAATGGTGATGCGAAGAGCGCCTGGTCACAGACAACAGGCAACGAGTAGGCTGGGCGTTCCTCGTAAGGCGTAATGTGATAAATTGATGAAAACGTTTTTTCTGAATGAGTAACTATTGTTCCTGTTAGTTTTAAACATTAACATACAAGATTTTGATATTTCCCGTAAGACTGTATAAGCTTAAACGTAATCCACTGCGCATTTAAAATTGTATATAAATTCTTAGCTTTTTTTTTAAGCATTCTTACGGAATATATTTACTCATAGAAGGCGTAAGGTTATGACAGTTGTCAAACATCCAATAGGGAATCAAGGAGTTAAATTATATCATATATTAATTTCAACGGTCTGCCATGTTCCTAGAGGATGTCACAAGCGATTCAAAAACGTTTGCTAGCCAGTTCCAGCACACTGTAGCCCCTTAAGTTAGCATAAGTATTTAAATCTAAATTAAGAGAGCAATGTACCAACAAACTGTATTCACAGTTTGGTACTATTAAATATTTTGTTTTTATAACGTGTAACGTGTAAATAAACTAAAACAAAAAGTTATTAAAAGTTTTATTACTGAATTTTTGCTTGTATACTGCAATAACATTGGGTGGTTCGAAATACTTAGCAAAATGAAGGTGCCTAACAATAGCTATCGAAAACACTAGTTTCTTTTTTTAAAAACGTAGTGTTCAAAAATATCTCGACACAAACTCGAATCTATTAGAACCATTAGTAGCCATCCAGAGCGGTACGTGCGTGCCGCGGGTCTGCAGGTTATTATCCTGTTAGACGGTGAGCCGGTACTAATTGTTGGCCCTTTTTTTAAAAAAGATGTCTCACCTCAAAACAAGATTTCTTTAATTTTTTTAATTTTTTGTTTACGTCTTCTTCATTTTTATATACTTAAAAGTAATAGTCTAAATAGGTGCCCTTTTGAACTACTAATTACATAACCGCGGATTTCAAACCACCCAGAAATGAGCGTGTATTAATTATATTACTGATATGATTGTCTGGTGGAACGTAACCCTCAGTTTTATTTTCTCTCCTAAATGCCAACTTTAAGTAGAATACTTGAAACCGCACATTGGCCATACGCGACGGGGCGCTTACCTTGGCTCCCTGTCACAGGCGAGCACAGATACCCGCGATTGAGACATCTCCAAAGTGGTGGGAACCGAGAACCAGCGCGACTCTCCCCCCGCGACCGTACTTCTGCAGGCGGCCTTGTCATGCACTTGCTCACGAAAATTTTGTTTTTCACCCAACTACCTAATGTTGATTTTGTTGTTTTTGGCACATCTATTTTAAATGCAATAAAAGTACTGAGTACCAGGCTCACGGTCTGCCAAAGGGCCACGAAGCGCAGCATACTGGGTGTGAAGAAAATTGATAGAAACTGGAACACAATGCTGCGTTCCAAACCGAAAATCCCTGATGTTGGAGCAGCGACCGCAAAGCTCAAGTAAAATTGGGCTGGTCACGTAAGCCCAATGGGCCCAGACAGATGGGCAAAAATTGCCACAGACTGGGTGCCACCCGACGGACATCGCAAATGTGGCAGACTAAGGCGAAGATGGAGACACGACCTCACAGCTTTCCTAACAGCAATTTCCATTGGCAAAGGGTGGCCGAGAACAGAGAGGAGAGGAGAATCTTAGGGGAAGCCTTTGCCCAGCAGTGGGACACTGAAATCGCTACATAAAGAAGTATTGATAAATAAATAAAGACCAAATTTCTGTGCTTTTAGTACTCAGGTATCCTGATATAATTGGCACATAAAAATCACATACCTACTATTCCTTATGCAAATATAGATAGAGCAATGGTAGTGTATCGCATTTTTTTAAATTACATAGTCATTTATACATACAAGTTATAAATGCTTGAATTGAAAGCGCCAAATCAGCTGCTATGGAAATCTGTTTTGAGAGCCATAAGTCCCTGATGAAGGATAACAGGAACTGATGGTGATAACAAAAAAAAAATAATACCAACGTCCAAACAAAATAAACTACGATAGTCTTAGTCTCAAACTAGGATACCCTGTGCTATGGCAACCAGGCAAGGACATCAAAATGAATAAGGAAATACAGACTAAGGCCATTTGTACAAATGTACGGAATGTATATATGCATGTAAATCTTCTTACATTTGAAAGAGTATCTCACTTCAGTCTCGGAAATACATAGGTTCTGGTATCAGTTGGTATTGATTAAAAATGAAACTTCAATTACAAATTACATTGTGGGTTACCAGATGTAAATAATATAAACGCGATTGAATAAAGCATACATTTTAAATTAAAGTAAGTTTTATAGTTGGAAATCATAAATAAATCGGTGATTTGATCACACGCATGCCAGTTTCAGGTACCTTTTATCGTGCCCTTCGCTAGTAAATATAGAATAGTATACTTTAACCCAGCTTCAGCTAACGTCGCTCAGCGTGCTATGGAAAGGGCTATGCTCGGGGTTTCTCTGAAAGATCCAAATTCGAAACCAGGTGATCCGACAGAGAACCAAAGTCGCTGATCATCCGACAGAGAATTAGCATGCTGAAGTGGCAGTGGGCCGGCCATATCATCCGAAGAACTGATAATCAATGGGGTAGGAGAGTTCTTGAGTGGAGACCGCGGATCGGTAAACTTAGTGTCGGACTCGGTGGAGCGATGATCCCCGCAGGGCGGCTGGCAAGAGCTGGATGAGAGTAGGCGGGGAACGTGCTCAGTGGCGTGCAATAGGAGAGGCCTGAGTCTAGCAGTGGACAAGCATAGGCTGATGATGATGATACTTTAACAGGCTATACAACGGAGACGTAATAAGATACTATTGTGACAGTATCGCTGATAACCTACTTTTGTCCAAATTAGTATCTGAGCTCTCAATAATAGTTTAATAGAAAAGCATTAACTAGAACGAATGTAGTAGAAAAGTACATAATTATATCAAAGAGACAGTTACAATGGATTTTCGGAATAAGCTGGCACGAAATATTCACATAACTCAGCGCTTGAAGTCGCCAATCCGCGGTGGGCACGCATGGTGATTAAGCCCATACTCTCTCCCTGAGAGAAGGCCCGTGCCCTACAGTGGGACGACTATAGGCTGCTTATGTAGAAAAAGGATTAAGGCTATTGAGTCCTATAAAATCATGAGCAGATTCTAAATGTAAGCACATTGGGTTATCTGGAGGATTATCTGTAAGTGTGTTATATTTATTTGTTTCTCACTCGGTCCGGACCCGGGAGATTGTGGGTAGAATGTTCTCTCCCAATTAGGTGGTTATTGACGTTTTACTGTTATCGGGCTAATCTCAGCTCCGATTGTCCGTATTCATAGTCTGAAGGTGTGGCTCGTCGCTGGTCGAGCCTGCAAGAAGAGAGGCATACCTAATGCAATCTCTATTTTTTATTATATACTTAATTCCGGAATCACTTATTCTTTTTAAGTGTTCCTTAGTCAACAAAGAAAACCTTGGAGTCTGTGTAATGTATCCGCGGCTTAGCTTAGACATGATTACAATACGCTAGCAAAACGGTAGAATAAATCTTAAAAAAAATATACAGTATCTCCCCTACACCGGGTTTTTCGTGTATGGTCAAGCTCACCTTTGACGAAAACGTTTTGACGCGACTTTGGCGAACCACATGTTGGACCCAACGAGCCTCTGACAATAAAGGTGTTTTGACGAATCGCATCCTTGACCAAAGGCGGAATACCCCCTACAACTAAGTTAAGCATAAAAAAATACGTTAGACTAGGTTAAGCCCCATAAGTTAACAAAATCACGATCTGACGATAAAATTTTTGCATTTGAAAGAATTAAATTATCTATTTCAGGTTTACGATAACCTTAATATTTATAGTCTTCGAGCTTTTGCTAATTTCCTAGCTATAGTGCCGAGGTTGCGACTATGAATTTGGCCCTCGAATGAAATCGGGCCCAACATTTATCCCAAAAAAGGGGAAGCTGTTAATAGAGTCATTCAACGTAACCGACTGAATTATCTACAAAGAGGCTGTGCCAGTCGGAAATATAAATATATTGTGCGGTTGTCGCCGACACGACACGGGCGCTCTCTCTCTATCAGACGCCTCATCTTGAACATTGGCGTTAAAGAATTTAAATTATACTCAGATACAAATGAACGAGCGACACCGTCTTATTAATGGCCTTAATCCGAATTATATTGACTAGTTTTTTAGTTTACGGGCACATTGTCACATGATTGTGCCTAGTTTATGAAAATGGTCTTTTATAAAGAGTGTTAACGTGTTGTTTGAGAATATCAACGCCGCTTTTATTATAATATCGGTAGATATAGCGCAGTGTAGGAAATTCCAAGAAATAATAATGTTATTTCTGCAATGCTCAACGGATTATTTATGATGCCAGAACACTGTTTAGGCAAGATTTTGTAGTAAATTATGTTAGTCACCTGTACACCAATCGTTATAACTTATGAAGGATAATATATGTTTTGTTTGCGGTAAGTCATGACAAGCCAGTTTGATGTTTCCTATAGCCAATAAAAAATGTCTGTTGAAGAATCGCAGGGCGTAATGAAGTCACCACACCTTATGTCAAACCTCAGTCCGTCCCTCGGGCGAGTTGTGCCATAAATTCCAATTACTAATATTTCAATACCCTTTGCTGTGCACTAATTAACTCCGGCAACCAATTCACGCATGCGCACGGATCCGGCCGCGCCTGAAGACACCATTACTCTAACAGCTTCAATGTCTTCGAGCCTCCGCCTGCAGCCTGCATAGCATAGCTCTCTATTTAGTATAATAAGTCAAGATGGCTGTTATAGCACGTAGGAGATGTCTCGCTGATTTAGCGGTAACGCGCTTGAATGCTAGAACAGAGGTCGTGGGTGGAATCGTTTCCCGCTGGTGGCCGCCGTAATTAATTTGCAGAAATGGCCTCAGTCTGGGTGTATTTCCGTGATTGTGATGTCCTTGCCTGGTTACCATGCAAAAGGGATCCTTGTTTGCGACCTGGACAAGTAATTGTATGTGGAAGTTAATACTATTATAGTAACAATTGATTTTCATTAATTATTTGAGGATTGTTGAATTTTTTATACTTTTTGTAAGGTAGTTTTTTTATTTGCATCAGAGATCTAGGTACCCCCTCGGGAAATGTAAGCAGATGCACATTATAATTAAGCGCCACCTAGTGGCCATCGAAAAACGATCCGATAACGATCATATTGAAACTCGCTCGCGCTCACGAAGCTATAATAGGTATTCGACCTCAAATTAACAAAACCGAAAAAGCATACTTACATACCGATTCACGAGTACGTGCTGGTCTTCAATAATAACTTTTACTGTAACCGGGAAACACGCTCGCTTATAACTGAAAAAAAAAAACACACTATTCATA
Source organism: Yponomeuta malinellus (assembly GCA_947308005.1). Classification (NCBI taxonomy): domain Eukaryota; kingdom Metazoa; phylum Arthropoda; class Insecta; order Lepidoptera; family Yponomeutidae; genus Yponomeuta; species Yponomeuta malinellus. Next base: position 9,680,402 of record OX370994.1, read on the forward strand.
TAATTATTCAGACACGACATGTCATACATTGTATCTATGGATGCCTACCAGAAAACTGTGTAAAAATTAGTGTATCAAATGCATGTCTAAAGCCAGCGCATAACTCTATGGTAAGCCCTAATTTATTGCAGGACATCTCCATCTTAAAACCTGCTAATACGAATGGTGCAACAGCTTTATTAAGCTCATGGCCTCGGGATAGGATTGCTTTGATATTATGTGTATCAAATTGAAAAAAAAAAAATTAACACAGTCACTTAAAGTTTTTGTGAGTGACGTTTATAATGACGTTTTCTTTCTAATAGGTATACAATAATCAAATCAATAAATGTATTTAATCTATGTTAAAGAATATAAATAATGAAGTAGACAAAAGATACAAAACTTGGAAAAGTTTATTGACTCATGCGCTTACGCAGACTCCGTCTCTCCTCCAATATTTTTTGCAATTTATTTATTTCATTTAAAGAAGGAGTTTTAAGGTCTTCAGTCGAGCTGAAAAAATTTGTTTTTGCTTTTTTTTCCTTCCTCAGTCTAGCTTTATCGGCGAGATAAGATTCAATATTCTTTTTGGTCTCATCTAGATCTTTTCTAGCGGCATCTCTCTCCTCCCTCATTGATTTCCTTTTTGCTTCTAGTTCTTCTTGAATGCTTATTTTCATTGTGTTAAGTCTTTCTTGAAGTTCAGCCATTGACATTTCACATAACAGCCCTAAACCAGAAGTTTCAGTCATGTCCAAAATTTTTGGTACTTTAGCTTTTCTAGCAACAATTGCAAGAAGCTTTATTTCTTTTATCATCTGAATTCTTTTTTCTAATTCTTCTCTTTTTGCCTTCATTGCTTGCTCGCGTAATTCTTCTAACTCTTTCTTAATGTTATCAACGTCTTCTTTCTTCTTAAGCGTCATATTAGTTTTTGCTTCTGATAAGCTTAACTCCGCGAGAGAAAGTTTTTCCACTTGTTTTTGTTGTTTCTCAATTTGTCTCCTTTTCCAATTCTCTATTTCCTCATACCAAAGCTCTTTTTCCCTCTGAACCTCTTCTCCTCTCTTTTTATTTTGTTCTTGCAGTTTTTTCTTGGCAATCACTGCTTCTTCAAAGGATAGTTGAGCCAGCAGGTGTTTCTTTTCAATACCAATAAGCCTCTCTCGTTCTTGTACTTGACGTTCTCGTTCTTCAAATTCATCATATTTAAGATTGTTGGTCAAATTTTTCATTAAGCTCTCGAACCACTGTAACTCATCTCTTTCTTCATTTTCTATTCGTCTGTTAACTCGTTTTAGGTGTGCGGCTGTGTCTTTCACCGACATTGCAGGAGTCTTTGATTGAGGTCTTTTCTTCATAATTGGTGTATCTGTATTTTCTATTTGTTCTTTAAGGTTTGCTATACGTTTTTTATACTTTTCAGATTTATCTTGTGCATAGTGCGCCGTATTATTTTTAGCGCAATTTAATAATTCAGCTGCTTTCTGTTTGTTTCTTTCGTGTTCTTGCTGAAGTTTTCTATCTACTGCACTTTTGGAGCTAAATTTCTTCTTAGGCGGTAGATAGGTAGTGTTTGGTGGAGGAGCAGGCAATGATAATTGCGATAACCCTGCTGGAGGACTGATAGTCTTCGGCTTATGACTCAATACTTTAGGACTTATTGGAATGGTTGGTCGTCTTTGTTTGCGTTGGTAAATTTTTTTCAAATATTGATCGTATGTATTACCCATTTCTCCTATAAAAGGTTGCCAAATATACAAAGGGCTGATTATTTTATCAGTTAGATAACTCGCATCGTAACTAGATGCCCCTACTTGTGTAATATATGAAAGTACTTCATCGTCACTCAGGAACTTAGCAAAATTAGTCAGTAAGGGCTTGCTTAAATTGTAAAGACATTTATATAATAACTCCATGTCCTTTGGCTGAATTTGAAAAATCAAACCAAAAAATATTATGAGGAAGTAGTCCCGTTCCTCGTCAGTGAATTTTTCGGACACATTTGCAGATATCTCTTTCAAGAACTCGCCATGCTTTTGTATACCCAGGAAAGTTTCAGTTATCCATGCTAGTTTAGTATCTTCAATACTTTCTGGGCATTTTTCTATGTATGTTTGAATGTATTCGTATGCTGACACATAATCCACAGACTGAAAATCTAGCAAGAGGTTCCTGATCATTTTTACATTTTGGGAAGTGTAAAAGTAAACCATGACGTTTAAGTTTGCTGTAAACACAATATAAACACTGAAAAACTAACAAAAACCTTAGCACGGTCGATCTTCAGATAATTTTACATTATGACATTTCAAATTGTTTACTCGGGTAATAACTGTCATCTTGTCATTGCTAAATAGTAAAATAAAAGAAACCTTTGCGGAGTTTTCATACATAATAAGTTTGCTAGATTTTGTCAGAAACAAGTCTCTTTCTTGAAGATTTGCAAACGTTGTCACTGTGCTATAGTCGGTCCAACCGTTTATTTAACTTTTGACAGCTCAATTCAGTGATGTTCTACAAAGTTACCGATTCGATTTTGTATGATAATCGATTTGAATTAGGTTGAAGTTTTAATCGATTGATTGCATTGCTATATCATTTTCATATTTTTATAGTTTGTCTATCTGAGCGTAATAAACTAAAAACTACCCAACGAGTTTTCATTTTTTTTTAATAATAATAGGGGTTAATGTATGAAATTGCCGTTTTATTGCAATAGGTTCTTTGAATTGACATAGAATCTTCATGAAGAATACATGAAGTATGTGCATCTGTCAAAAGTTAAATAAACGATTGGACTGATAATAGGTACCGATTGTATCTATCTATCTAATATATCTATCTATCTATCTATCTAATACGTTTGATACGAGCAATTCTTGTATATATATATATATATATATATATATATATATATATATATATATATTTAAATCGCAGACGTTTTCTTGCGTGCATAGTACTGTTCTTAGTACGTCTATATATCATCATCATCAGCCATTTGACGCCCACTGCAAGACATAGGCCTCCCTCATGGTTTTACAAACGTCATTTTATCCGTGTATATAGGCAATGAAAAACTGGGACTCTCTTACTGCCTAGTTTCATAAAGTTCAGTGGCCAAGCCAAAACCATAAAATGGGGTTCTTTGTCTAACTAAATAAACAAATAACAGATATACGAATATACTGAACGATACCACAATGCTTCGAAAATAGTAAAAATATTTTGTACTTCATAGTGCACAATAGACAAGTGTACTTTTTGAACTGTAATTTGAAATAACTTCCACACAACACAATCACTTGATCTGGTCCCAAACTAGGATACCCTGTGCTATGGTAACCAGGCAAGGACATCACAAACATAGAAATACACCTAGACTGAGGCCATTTGTACACATGTACGGCGGCCCCAAGTGGGAATCGAACCCACGACCTCGGTCGTGGTAGTTAAACGCCTTAACGGCTAGTCCAGCGAGCCAGTCGTTTATTTCATTCATTTATTTTAAAACTTTTCAAAATGAACGTGGAATTGCAGTAGCGCCATATAGTAGTAACCTTATCAATACTACCTGAACTACTCATTGTTCCTGTTTTTAAAGTTTTCGACAGAAATTGACAGACTTCAGTAAAGATAGTTGAAAAATTGAGTTTGTATTATTTTCTTACGGTTTTAATAACGTTACATCTAGTGTAAGTTTGAACTAAGACCTTTAAAAGAAAAAAAAAAACTTTTTAATATGAATACCATGTTTTTATTTCAAACTTTATTCCAGGTTTGTTTCTAAATCCGTAAAAAATAATGCAAATAAAAAAGACTCACTGAACTTTCATAAAGCTACAAGAAATCAGTAATTTTCGCCCAACCATCCTTTGGCCTAGCGTAACTTAAATGCCTAACAATATTTGGGCCTTGGTCGGTACGGTAATGACCAACATTGGCTCAATGATTTCAGATAGGCACCATCGATTGGATCCGGGCTGCTACCTCAGGGGTCACAGTGACCATTTAGGCCGTATAGCCGTTTTAATGAACCGTTTAGCCAGGAGAGGGGGGGGGGATGGACGCACTCAGACAAAAATTTGTGCTTTAAGGCTTAATACTTCGCAAATGGGACCCTAAACCAACCAATATTTTTAAAAGACTAATCCAACGATAGACCACACTACGATGTCAACGATAGCCCACACTACGATGTAGGCGGGAAAAAAAATTGCGTCTCCAATTTAGATGTAATATTACGCTTAACTTTAATATTTGCTAAAAAAAAAATTCTAAGATTTTATTCTCCCGTTTTGTCGGCTTAATTAATTTGTATGTCTATGCCATATTTCAGCTTTCTCGTACTAATCGTCTCTGAACTAGGCCGCGGATAGGCAGACGGACAGACAGATGACAGACAGACGGACATGGCAAAAATATAAGGGTTCCTTGTCAACTACGGAACGCTAAAAAGCCCTACATCTGCCCGAGATTCTGTAGACATGTTCATTTTATTGTGTTCATTTTATTGTAGTGACAAGAAAATACATACGTATGGGATATTCAAGTCACTGATCATAGACCACAGGAAAGACAAGCCAACACTTGCGGAGCCAACCAAGCCGCGGGTTTCCTCATGACGTTTTCCTTCACCGTGTGAGTGAAGGTGCTACTGGACGCTGTATAAATCATCTCATTACGTAGATGCCAAAGGTGATCATAGACCTTTACATTTTAGTTGAAAAGCCGCTCGACGACACAGTAGAGTGCGCGGGTGTAAAGGATAATGTGCTGTCGACTGTCTGTATAGAGGTCTGTATGTGCTTCAAACCCATGTACGCTAAAAACACTTATCACAAAGCACATCTTCGGTCACGGATTAAGGAAGGAACCTCTGAAGTTGGAACACTTTTTCGTTGGAGAACTACTCCTCTAGTTGGACTGAGTATCGGACACACGCACAGTGGATAGGTAGGTACTTATTTAATTAGACGCGAGTGTTTTCGCCGGGCCGTCATTAATCAATCATTCAGTTCGGCGCGAGGCTATTATTCAACACCTCGGGGCGGACTCCCGCGCCGATGTACAAAGTGCAAGTCACACGAGACCTCTTAAAATATAATAATCGTGTTAAACGCAACCATAAAAGCCATATTCGATTATACAAGGTTTAAATGAGTTCCCATCTTGTTATCTGGAAGGCATTGTGGTCTAGTAACTAGCTGTCATGTCGATGAATGCGTGAGTTTTGTTCCAATGCCGCCTCTTCATAATTACTTGAGTCGCTCGGTAGCCGGGTGTACTCCTAACCCTGCAACGCGTTTTGTGAGCTTTATGAGGTTTTTTCGTGAAGGCAGCGACAAAATACCTTTTTAGAAACAGGCGGGACATGAACTTAAAAAAACTTGTTAGGAAATACTTAAACTAACCAAGAGGTTTTGGTGTGTAAATAAAAATTACCATAATATCTTATATTTATTTAATCTTACCTTTAAATTAAATTGCAATAAAAATTTAAAATAAAAACTTTACTTCTTGATTAAATTATAACAGTGATAAAATTGATCGACAGCAGCACGATTTTTACATTCTTGTTGCAAAGTCGTCCGTAACCTAAAACAGTACACACTCGTAGAGTGCACACTCTAATGTAAAATTGTAAAGGTTGCTGTCGACCGTAGTGAAACTCCATTACGTGATTCGAAAAAATGGTTCCCATCTAACAGGTAGGTTTTTGCTATTCATTTGTCGATCACTTTACGAAGGAGATTGGTGGCTTATTAACTCTGTCACAATTAATTCGACTTTGAACACAAATCAATTCCAATTTAATATCTGTCGGCATGTCAAATTACCTACCCTAATGAGAGGCTTGCTTTTTTTCTCACGTCTGGTTAAATATCCATTTAATATTGAGGAGTATTCCATTCCTTTGTTATTCTACGTAAGCACTGTATCTTTCGTCTAGTAGTAAATATCTAGCTTTATTTCCAACTTTGTAAAATAATGGGTTTTCAGCAGAGTACTTAGGTACCAAATGTTACATTTTCGCGCAGACCTTTAAGACTTACTAAAAACTTTTTTTAAATTATTTAACTACACACATATAAAAGAAAGGATGTAATATATTAAAATAATTCCTCCCGCTTTACGCCCAAGTTTCGGTAAACGCCTCTCGGTCGGAAACAATTAGCAAGCTGAGATGTAAATAGCAGCGATTTTACACTCGCTGAAATAAAGCACCTTGCCACACCAGATCCCACAGGTGTCTCGTAACCGCGATACCTCATACCATACAAAGAGTAAACTACGAAAAAGCCGGAATAATTACCGAGGAAAAGTTACCCAACTTAGTGCCGTATTAGGCAACTCTTTTGTATTCGGTGGCTTTTCTTCTGCGGTAGTTATAATTGAATTGGAAGCATTGAGCTTATTAAAAAGGCCCACCTGAGGAGAAGGTTCATCAATCTCGCTGGCCAGGCCAGAGGACCCGAGAGTTATGGGCCTTTATACGTGCTCGCTACTATGTTGTAGAATTATTGCCTCGCTTTAATGACCAGCCATGATTAGACACTGCCTTCCCTTACCAATATAGCTTTATTCCATAAATGAATAAATCTTGCTGAAACTTATAGTTACAGTTTTTGTTCACTTGTTTTTCGAGCGTGCCAGCAAAACATCTTAATCAGCAAGCAACACTTTGATGCGGAGTTTGTGAGTTGACATGTTTGCTGACTGTAAGAACTTAGCTACTTGGAAACATTACAACGAGGGTAATCCATAGGAAAGTGATTAAGTAGTATTAAATCTTTTCTATGCAAATGTAACAGTAATACGAAAGTAACTCTGTTGGTTACCTTTTCACTTCGAAGCCGCTATATTTATTTAGATAAAAGTTGGCAAGGTGATGGCGCTCTGAGAAACTAGGCTACCATTTGTCACAAAAAATAGTCAAATCCTAAGCGAAAAAAGTCGCGGATACATACTTAAAAAATATATACTTACTAAAAAGTTAAGATATACACGTGACACCTACAAATTCGCCGGGTAAGAATAAATACTATCGTTTCTTGAAATAATGAGATGTATCAATGCGCTAGGAGGACGTGTTAACAACTTGATGAACATTACTCATGGAAAAGCTGAGTCAAATGGATTCTACCTACGATGCATTGCTATGGACTGAAATTCCGAAAGATTTTTCTCATAAAACAAAGTAAGTAGCATAAAAGTTCACGAGCGGTCTACATTTCTGTTCCCGAGATAAAGTTTGATGACCATGCCTGTTATTTATTTGTTTAGTAATTTATATAAGGTTAGTTACTGTTTTATTGACCGCATTAAATCAAGCCCCAATAAGGCAGCCATTCGTGTTTATTTTTACGAAGTTTCTGCTTGGAATGCCCAATAAATTATTTACTTGGTCACTTTTATCACGGACCCACGTATCATTTATCGACCGATGAACTGCTATGGACTATCTCTGGGGACGATTTGTTTCTTCTACTAGTTACAATACCAGTGCAACCAATAACGTAGAGAACCGTGCGTACAGATACGAATTATGATGATAAAAATATATTTAGGTAATCCATGATCTCGCCAAAAGATCATGCTTGCCCGAAGCAACAACTAATTAAATAGCTTAATTTTTTTTGTTTATAATCTTCAGTTCTTATGATTTTATTTTTATGTAATTTTACTTTATCAGGCAGTATCCACAATGAGTTAGCCTTGTGGACAAAGTGGTCCAGCTCGGGCAGGTTATATTGATTGACAAGCGCAGCCTTCGATTAAATTCTCGCGACTCGGCCCAGGCATTAGCTTTACAAGAGACCTCGAATAAAACCTTAATTATTTACCCTTTTAACATCATTTAGAATCGCACTTTTTCATTAACTGGAAGAATAAATAAAATAATACTTAACGTCCGTCGTAACGAAAAGAAAATTATTGCACTTGATAATTTTGAGTGGATAAGAGGTTTTCACTGACGTAATCTTTGAGTATGTCAGTGAGACTTGAAGTCAAACAAGCGGATGATCCTAGCGAGGATGGAATAAATCTTTTCATGTTTTTATAGTGGCCCAAAAATTCTGATCATGACGAACCATTCATGTGTAATTGGGATCAGCGGCGGCCCATAAAATATGAGTTCTCAGTCCGAGAAGGTTTTTATAGAGAACATAAACACTTTATTGTGTTTTTGTCCGCAACGCTTTAAGTATATTCTTGTAGGTGTTGCATCTTGGAAATGAGAAACTTAGTTTAGATTGACTGGAACTCAACGACAGAACAGCACAAAATTGTTAAATCGCCTAAAAAAATTTAATTTATTATTTTGGTAGCTGGTGCTTCTAGAAAGAAAGACAATTTATTTATTTTAACAACTAGACACATCACAGAAACCAAATATATTAGTGACGTAATATGAAAAACAGCAGAAAAAGATAACAAGATACACAAGACACAAAAATATATATATTTAGCCTCTTTAGCCGATTTTTCACTTCTCGGCAAAGACCAAAAATTATTAATAAAGTTTTTGGGTTCCTTACATCAGAAGGAAAAAAATAACCCTTATAGGGTCTCTTTTGTGCGACAGTCCGTCCGTCAAAATGCGAATTTAACGTTTTTTTCCTTGTAATCATCGTCTAACGTAAAGCAGTCGAACATTTTTTATAGTCGATATAGTACTTTATCGTTATCGATAGTAGTACAATTTAACTTTCGAAATAAATTATAATGTTAGTTGGATTTTTTTATCAGCCAGCACTTAGTGCCTAGGCAGTCATAAAATATTCAAGAAACTGCTTAATAAAAGCATAATGTATCAATGCTATATGATGACATTCAAATTAACACGAGCGCACGATGGGCGCTCGCGTATTATTATTGCATTCTGCATCTACACATCCAACATCATAAATAGTATTTGCGCCTCCGTTGTAAGGGCCGCCATAAACGTTATGATCAGTCTTCTCTAGTTAATTACGCCTTCCATCTGACTCGTTATTGAATTATGTGCGAGAACAGTCAGCTACTTTAAGCTGTTTACCTTCGCGAACTATGTGGTAGCTCTAAAATAAACGAAAATACATAAATAAAGTAATCAATGTTTTAGTGTTTTTTTTTCTGGATTTCTAAGATATGGAAGGTTTAATGTAGACTCGCAAAACTTATGTTCACGAAGCGCTTGGAAGGAGACTCTAATTTGACTGTATTATTGGTCACTGTTGAAACTGCTGAGTTCATAGTAAGTAAGTAGAAAGTAGTGTTACGGTTCTGTTGTGATATAAAGCATAACTGCGATGGAAGCGCGAGACAAAGGCCCGCCACGGCGCTACCGAAACTTCTATTCAAAATTTTCTGAACATGTTCCACTTCAGCAGAGGTTCATTAAACCATAAAATTACATTGTCTATCCGACATTGTCGGGTGCCAATGAACTACACTTAGACATTAAAATCGCTTTGAACGTTATAAATCCGTTTCATTACCTTAATAAAGGATGACTAAGACATTACGTTTAGGACAGCCATCTTTCTCATCCTCTGGACTTTAATTATATACTTTTATCTATACTTTTAAAATGAGATATCAATATGACGGTGCCTTACTGATTTGAATGACGTTTACAATCAATGGCTCTACTGCTTATTTCAAATATATCATAATGACTTATAAGAAAGGCTAGTAGTACTAGGTACAGATAACTATTGTTAAAAAAATCAAAGAAAAGTTATCAAAAACAAGCAAAAAAAAATACCGATCTTCCATTCTTTTGTGCAAGATATCGATGTGCAAATTAGGTAATTACAGATGTAATAACATGCTAACAAATGCTAATGAGGTGAAAATAATTATGGGAGAGTCTTATTCCTTAACTCATTCAATACAATACTAAATCGTTTCTTCTCTTATTATAATGCTGTACCTTTGTCAATCAGAAACGGTTAAGGCTGCATTTTGTGGTTGAAATAATAACCCTCGTTAAGGTTCAACAAAGAGTTCGGAGATATGTAAATTCGTGAAAGCTTCGACCACAAAAAATCGGGATCATGCGTATAACAGGTGTACTTCTAATAGTGGGATTGGGCTGCGTGTAATTGTATGATTTTATCGAAAGTAAAAACACAACTTTTACTTCCATCAGGAATCCTTGGAGAGCCAATATCCTTTTCGCTCGTGCTGGAATAGATTTATTCTCAATCTTAGTACCTATAAAAACTAATGTTGACTAGTGAGTCAGACATATACAGGGTTATTTCTTAAATGCCAAATTCCTGAAACACTACAATTACAGTTTGTCGTTTACATTTACTTTTGTTGTTGGTTTACATAAATTTATTAAATCGCGCCTTACGGTACCTACTTAATACCGCAGCCCAATCACTATTCTACATAAAAGAATGACAATTTTGGGTAAGACTATAATTTTAGGCATCAATTATCAAACAACGCAAAAAGCAAAAACCGGATAAGTGCGAGTCGGACTCGCCCACCGAGGGTTCCGTACAAATTTGTAGGTACATATGTACTTATATTTTATAAATAGTTCAGGAATCGACTCTCGCAGTTTTTTCCGAGCTTTTCCGGAACTTCAAAGACAATTTTTTTTATGATTTATTTACAAATGTATAGTTTCAGATTTTTCCCTCTACTTGTAGTATAAGACGATATTACTTGCTAAATTTCATAATTTAACGTTCTAGATTAATGGATAGTACCCTATTAATTTTGATTCCCTGGAATGTCAAAAAATACGTTTTTTGCGGCATAAATGGCCGTATCTTTTTTACGTTAATTTGCAAGTTCGATTTTTTCACAGCTTCAAGGGACTGTAGATTTGAGTATATGGTTTTAAGTTCAGCTCGATACCTCTACGCATTCCCGAGATAAATGTTCTTGACCAACAGTTCGACGGATGGACGGACGGACACAAAAGTGATCATATAAGGGTTCCGTTTTTTCTTTTGAGGTATGGAACCCTAAAATTCATAAAAAAATTAAGAAATATAATATAACAAAAAACTTCAAAAGTAGAAAAATAAAGGTAGAACACTTATCAATAGCAAACTCTAGAATATATTTCAGGAATTGCACATTTTAGAAATAACCTTCTATATAATCCGACACCTGACTTACCCCCGTTCTCTCGTACAGTAACAGTAGTTGTTTGTTTTTTTTTTGTATACACTTTGGCAACTGAAAGCTGTTAACAGTCGATCAACAGTTTGTTAGTATCTGAGAAACAAAGGGTCTGTTTAAATTCAATTTACTACGAGAAGAGATAGATAGATAGGTAGAATATTCTTTATTGTACACAGAGATTAAATTAACAGAAATTCAATAAATCGCAGTACAATTGGCGGCCTTATTACTACAAGCAATAATCAATAATAAGGAAGAGATCAGAGGGGCCTAATTATGCACACCAAATCCTGCCGGAATCCTGACGTTTTTCAACCCGACGAATCCAACCAGCAGTTGTATGGAATTTGACAGTTGGACGATTGGAATCATTCAGGATTTGGTGGGCGTAATTAGGGGCTATTCCAGTAGCGAGCAGAGATATAGAGTTTTTACCCACAAAAACTTCTCGTACACTTACATAACAGGAACATTCGCATAGAAGACAGGAGCCAGTGCTAGTAACAAGGTAAATAATGTGTATCGAGTGCGTTATCAGCAGCTTCTGAGGTTGGCCGGGTGCTAGGCGTGGGCGCACTCCTGCAGGACGTCGCCGATTTATTGCTATCCGATATGAAAAATAGAATCATCCTACTAGATATCCTTACTAATATTATAAACGCGAAAGTTTATATGTATGGATGGATGTCTGTTACTCTTTCACGCAAAAACGGCTGAACGGATCCGGATGAAATTTTGCACATAAATAGATTATACATAGGCAATTTTTTATTCCGGAAAAATACACATCAAAATTACCACGCGAACGAAGTCGCGGGCAACAGCTAGTAATATTATACATGTACAGTTTGTGAAGATGTTTAGACGTTTGGATGCTTGTTACTCAATCACGCAATAATGGCCGAACGGAGTTAGATGAAATTTGTTACGGAGATAGTTTGATTCCCGGGGAAGAACCAAGGATACTTTTCGTCCCGGAAATTACTCATTCCATGTGGACGAAGTCGCGGGCAAAAGCTAGTATTAAATAGGTACATTCCGTGTAGCGCCGGATAAAGAATAGCGCCAGTCCATTTCCTTCCGTGGATGTCGTAGAAGGTGACTAAGGAAATAAATTACCAAAAGGCGGGCAGCAGCGTCTTCCTGAGATTCCAACCGCATTCTGCGATCGCCAACCCGCCTGCCAAGCGTAGCGATTATGGCATGAAAAGCATGAAGGAGGCATGTCCTGCAGTGGGCGTTAAATGGCTGATGATAATGATGAAATAAATGAGGACGGGGTGATCAGAAACTGGAGTACGAATAGAAACAAAAAGTCGACAAGGGTTTTTTGTCACCGATTTCCTACTGAGCTTACAACTATATCGACGTCTCTTTATATCTGCATGCCACAAAACGCGTGACTAGTGCCATCGTACTAGTTTAAATTGATGTCAAAAACCATTTTCAGCGCCTAACCTCCAGTGCCTAATCACCCCGTTTTACGATAACTTTACGTAGAAATAAAAACATCGAACCAAATCATGTTTCCATCTTGTGGCTGGTCATCTACGCTGCGCTTGCCGATTTGTGGTATCCATTCGAGAACTTTTCGGCCGCATCGGCCATTAGTTCTGCGTGCTATGTGCCCCGCCCATTGCCACTTCAACTTACTAATCCGCAAGGCTATGTCAACGGCTTTCGTTCGTCTGCGGATCTCATCATTTCTGATTCGATCTTGTAGAGAAATGCTGAGCATAGCCAGAGTATTTAATACTCCTTGGAATAGCCTTTCCATATCTCGTTGCATGACCTTGAGCTTGACAGAAGACCCCATCCAAGTGGCAGGAAGACGCTGGATGCAAGCCGCTTCCAACCGGTCTTTTTGGAAATCCATGGAGGAGGCCTATATCCAGCAGTGAACTTCTTGTGGCTGAATGACGATGATGTTGAAGCGTGATTCTACCGTGGTATTCTCCTTTGGTGCGGAGTTTTTCTTTCTATAGAATCACAATAATATTGTTTTTAACTAGGCAGGTTGGTAATATACTTATAGGTAACTTTGTGGGTGATTGACTGTACGCGCGTAGAATACTCAAATAATTGACATCTCCTCAAACCACCATCTGAGGGCCTTTATCAAGAAATCGCCTCCCTTGTGGCCGCTGCCCTTAGTTGGATAAAGTAAAAGGAACTTGATACCCTACGGTGATATATAAATAATACCATCAGAGTGTACAACAGGTACCTAATTTCAAAAGTAATGAAGCAGGAACGGGCCATTTATGACGTCACACGTTATGAGGGAGGGGCAATACACATTAAGTACAAGTAACAATGAGTAAGAATGGGGGGAGGGGAATGAGGCAACACCCCTGTTGGACTAAAGTGCAATATTTATACTCTTACAGCTGAGGGTTGAAGATCCATACCGTAGTCTATTTACAGGGTGACTTTGAATTCGTTCACCTTATTTTAAGGGGACATTCTAACTATGATTTAGGAACATATGGTGGAGCTGGTTTTGAAAAAAAATTACGCGTCAAAAAATTTTATTTTGTTTTCCTGAATTACTTCACTTAAGCATAAACAAACAATATCAGGATGAAACGTGATAAAAATTTAAAATTAAACTATGATTTGAGCGTCTTATGGTCAGCGCCGGCCAACTCAATTGTTTTTTTTTATTGTTTACGCATATCGGACGTCAGACTCTTTAGTTTCTAACATATTAGAAAAAAAATTAACGTTACGGTACTTCCTACCACTTTTAATTCACAGTTTGGAACCAAAAGTCGGAAATCACGAATATGTACAAATATTTGATACCATTATTGACAATAATCATTAATACTATTCTTCACAATGAAAAGAACATTCCTCAAAATAAGGTGAACGAAGTCAAAGTCACCCTGTAGACTGTAGGTTTTATATTAAATAGGTTGTAGATTTACGTACTTACAGCGAGGCATCAAGCTCACGTAATACCTATACCAATGGTTTCTCATAAACTAAGAATCTGTTAATCTGCTGTTAACAGCTGTATACATTTTGTTTGCCTTTTGGTCCAACGAAGTTAACAGTGGACTCAATGGACTGTCAAATTGTTACTCTGCGAGAAACAGGTATCTGCGTAGGTATGAGAGGGGTTGGGTATCTACGTAGTTGATTCGGTCCTATTTTGTAAAGAAACTACTTACTATAGAACACCCAATCTATTTACGCCGATAAATATTCTTATGGCACAATTTATTGCTTGGGTATTGCAATAAAATATATTATCGCGTGGAGTGGTGAGTGGAGGTTGATTACCGAGTATTGTTGCGTCGTGCTGCGTACAGCGGTAGCCTGGCTGCGCTTTATTCAAAGTCCGTAATGTATCTCTTCGGATCGCAAGTTTTATGCTCTCGCCACTGGGCCCCGTTTATTATTTTGTCTTGATAGGGCCCTTGATTTATACGGCTTACGGCAATTATAGGTTCTATCTGCATGAAATGGTAGTGCGTAAGCTCTGAGTTTTATGTTGAATCGTGTCCTTCCTTTTCTGCGTGAAATATAACGAACCAAGGAAAGTTGCTTAGTGATCAGGTGTTGATAAACGAGATTAAACTATCTTTCAACTTATTATTAAAAAAAAACACAGAGTTCGTGTCTCACATGACTATCGAGCACATTGGAAATGAATCGAGCCATAAATGTCATGTGAAAAATGTCTGACTTTTTGACTTTTTTCGAAAAGGTTAGGCTACAGGGCAAACCCTTAACCCGATCGTCTTTGTTTTAGTCTCAAATTGTAGCTGACTAAATTGTTCTGAGGAAATTTTCTCAAATTTATGATATTATTCTTCGTTTTCAAAATATCGAGCACAAAAACAAAAAAATTCGGTAAAAATTGAATTTATTTTCAATATTTGGGCCATAACTTTTTTCGTTTTTGACTTTCTCGAATAATTCTTTTTGCACCTTACAGCTCTCTTGAAGAGCGCGTCTTTTGAGCTTTTTTGAATAACATATCTTTACAACTCTCTGAGATATAAGGGGGTAGCACTTTTTCGTGAAGTTGGAGCCTACACTGGAGCGAACGAAAAGACATTTCCAATGTCAACATTGTAATCCGCAGCAATGAAGCAATTGACAAACTGACAGCCTTGTCAAATCTTCAATAATAATTATTCGCTGACTGTTTCGGGAGCCACGCCAAATGGAAATTCAATTTAGGTTCCCGTAGTGAAGCCTGTAAAATGTCTGCCCACCAACCTGCGCCTGCGCCTTGGGAAGCGACAGGTTGGTTCGGATTGATGAATGATTACGTCTCTATCCCGAATTCCCGACTCGACGAGCGACTCCTCTGCCGCCGCCGGTGCTGGGCGATTGCACATCGATCAAGCACAGAGTGAAATAGTCTTAGTACTTTACTTTTGTAAACATTGAATGAAACTGTCTTAGCCCTAAGCTTTTTTCGGATTTCTTTCGCACCCTATAATTACATTGCTCAACAATATAAAAAAATGAAGGAAGGCCTGTGTCCAGCAGTGGACGAGTACGGGCTGATTGATTGATTGACTGATTGATGCTCTCTACTAAGGAGTAAGGTACGTAAAATTTGTTACACGCTATTGAGGGAAGATAGCAAGTTAAAACCCATATCCTAATGGTACATAATTACTGAAAAGATAACTTAAAAACTAGGGGTAAGGTAATTAAACTATTAATAAAACCTTTATACACAACGATTCATTGCACCAAACGGATTCTATAAAAAATAACGTAGGATCAAACTCAATCGTTCAGAGTCTACAAGAATCCACCTTTCTCCCAGCTAGTGTCGTTTACCGTATCTCTACAGGTTGCATCGTTTGACAAAGAAGAAAAAAAAACGTCTCTTCAAATGTAAATCAGCAGAAACCGACAAAGCAAATTGTCACAAATAAACACTGATACATTTTTAAAGGTTGACAAAAACTTGCTTTCGTCTTCAAAGGGTCAGGAACTCAGGACTAAGCCAATCAATCTGGGATAAAAAACGTTTCTTTTATTGATTTTTTTGGATCAACATTGGTCTACAATGTGACATGGAACTGATGGATGCTCGCTGGGAACCGAGCTTTAGATCAAATATGGGAGGTCACGAGTAGGTACGAGGTAGGCTTTTAAAATGTTACGCAAACTGTATTGTTGTTTAATAGGTACATCGGTACTTTATAAATCTTCAGCCCGTCTACTTTTAACGTTTTCGTTTTTTAAATTGCACCACAGTTAAATGCGGTATGTCAGAAAGGACGACTTTGTAATCGTATTATCATAAGAACTCTAGCACTGTAATTACTAAAAAAATTGAGCTCATTGAAAACTAAAGGCATATTTTGGATATTAAATGAATATTAAATTACCGCTCTCAATGGTAATGCAAGTTTGCCAATTTACCGTCGAAAGTACGGAGACCAGCCCCTATATTACGCTCACCAAATCCTGAGCGATTCCAATCGCCAACTGTCAAATTAGTATGGAATTTGACAGTTAGACGATTGGAATCGCTCAGGATTTGGTGCGCGTAATTAGGCCACTGCTCATTGGGCCAGACCAAGGTAATTATTGAATTGGTTATTGTCATCTTTGAAGTTACTATTGTATTCAGTGACATCCAATAGAGAAAGGATCCTAATATATCCTCCTTATTAATATTATAAATGTGAAAGTTTGTGAAGATTTTTGGATGTTTGGAGGTTTGGATGTTTGGATGTTTGTTACTCAATCACGCAATAACGGCTAAACGGATTTACATGAAACTTTGCGTACAGATAGACAAAGACCTGAATTGAGACTTAGCATAGTTGATATCCCGGTAATGCGTTCCTGTGGGATAATATTTATTTTAAGTTTAAAATATATGGCGTTGTGCGAGTGAACATTGTGTTTTAAAAATAGATGGCGTTGTGCAAGAATCATATAAACAGATTATATGACGGTACGAAGTTCACCTGGACAGCTAGTATAGAATAAAATAGTACAGCCGGCTCGTCACGGCCGCATTTCATAACACTAAAATTCATAGTTTATTACGACAATGAGGCCGACTTACACCACTTTCTTAAATGTAGCTTAAACAGCATTTAACAAAAATTCTTTATACAAATATCGATTTAAATGGCGACTTAAATGACATTTAAGAAGTAGCGCATGTCGGCCTTAGTTGTACATTGCGTGGGCGTGTCCTCCTACTCTATGGATTAATCGAATTTGCAAATCGAATTCGAATTGAATTGAATCGATTCCAAAATCGAATTGTCATATTAAACCATTTATAAGAGACTAGCTGTCCCGGCGAAATTCGTACTGCCTCAATATCAAATAAAGTTGCGTTCTCGAGGTATCATCAAAAATGCCTTTGTACACATTATAATGTATGAGAAAATAAATTTTCATAATAATTATATTTTTTTCGTACGTCTTTCCCATGTTTTATTAGTTATTGTGCTAATTGAGGTGAAGACAAATCCAACCAATAAAAGTTCAGAAACGTAGGTCTAGCCGTTTTTGAGTTATAAATTATATAACTAACTCGACTTTAATTTATATTTCTAATAGTAGTTATATATATAGGTATATGAGTCTGAGCATCTACCTTTTAGTCTGATTGTCAGGCCCTGTTCACTAAGTTTTACCAAATACCTCATCAAGACTAATGAAAGAAGCTTAAATTCTAAGAGTGCCCTATTGTTCGTTGAGGAGATTCCTTATCCACCTTCCATCATTAAGGCCCCCATTGACGATGCGTCCAACACTCCAAATGGACTGACTAATAGCATTCCAAATTCTGCTCGTCGCTGTAGAAAACGCCGTCCATTTTTAAGACGGCGCATCCACGAATGGATTTCCAATCGGATGTAAAACCATCACGCCATTTCAAATGGACGCCATTTGGATGCCGTCCAACCTGCTCATGAATGCCCAAAACGGCGTTCATTTTTCATTCATTCTGCGCTGCGCCGCCGCCCACATCAGTCGTGTTTATCAACCATATTATTTTATCAATGTCATTGATGCCATCGTTATGTCAACGTCAAGAGATTATGTTTGGGCACTTATTGAATGTACAGGGAAAACCCGTGTTTGTGGAAAAATCAATGACTTCGATTACCATAATAAATAATAGGGGTTAAAGTATGAAATTGCCGTTTTATTGCAATAGGTTCTTTGAATTGACATAGAATCTTCATGGTTTGAGGTTTTTGAATGAAACTTTTTTCAAATGGTTTCTATGATGTTCTTTTTTTAAAAAATGTGAAACATTTGAATATCGATTTTCAATTGTTTTTGTTATTCAATTTAGACAAGAAAGATGGATACTGCGAAAATTCGAGTGATTTTTGAATACGAGTTCCGACGCGGAACTAACGCGGCAGAAACAGCCCGCAATATCAATGCTGCGTTTGGAGAGGGGTCTACTAATGAACGCACCGTGCGATTTTGGTTTAAACGCTTTCGTGATGGAAATTTCGACTTAAAGAACGAGCCACGAGGAAGACCGCCCACACAGGTGAATAACGATGAATTAAGAGAGATAGTGGAAGCCGACCCTAGTCAAACTACCCAGGAATTAGCGGCATGGTTTAACGTTACCTTACCCACAATATTGACTCACTTGCGTCAAATCAATAAAATAAAAAAATACGAAAAATGGGTACCTCATAATCACTCGAATTTTCGCAGTATCCATCTTTCTTGTCTAAATTGAATAACAAAAACAATTGAAAGTCGATATTCAAATGTTTCACATTTTTTAAAAAAAGAACATCACAGAAACCATTTGAAAAAAGTTTCATTCAAAAACCTCAAACCATGAAGATTCTATGTCAATTCAAAGAACCTATTGCAATAAAACGGCAATTTCATACTTTAACCCCTAATATAAGAGCAATGCCGCTGCTCTGAAGCAACATTTTTTCTATTGCGTCATTGATCAATCTTCTTTTTGAAGAACTGCTGGACGCTATCCTAGTGGATGCAGCGTGTAAGACTCTCGTCATCAAGTTTTGCAAAAGTCTTGATGAAAACTGATTAAATAAGTCCCAACTCGTAGGAACTGCTGTTATACTTTGAAGAGATCCTGTGTTCACCTTTCGTCCCATCATCATATCCTTGCCTCCATATTTTTCTTAAAAATCAATTAAATGAGCCCAAACTCAATGGATCTGATGGAACTGCTGGACGATTAAAGAATTTTGGCGCATTTTGGTTCCATAATCAGGCCCTGACCACCATGATATAATACATAAAATACCTTCTAAGTTATTGCTAACTATTATGTTATACACTACCACAATATTTGATCATATTGTAGCCTAGTTCATAATCGTAACTTCAAGAGATTTGAATGGTAAAAAAACTCATTCATGCTGTTCACACGTTTCCCAGTGCTTGAAAACGGGCGCGTTCCCAGGAATGGCACATCTTGCCTCTCGCCTCCGCTCACCCCTCCTTACTCCTTGCCCTCACACCACTCTGTATGCGTATTTTATTTTAAATGCATATATAACCTCACGCCTGTACGCCCGAGAGCTGGGCAGAAACCAGGATTTGCCACTTCCCACGATCCTGACGAACCACTTCCGTTTTACGCTAAATAATAATAGTCACTGCATGCACACACGCCCGGTCTTGGGTACTTTTTATCTTGCTCTTCGCTAATACATTATTATTATGTTACTTCCCTTTCCCTTTATTCTATTTATCTACGGAAAATTTCTAGATTTCAAATCCGTTTTTACCTGAAAATGCAATCACGACGCCATCTGTCGGGTCCAATTTTATTGAATTTTTTGAACCATCAAGGGACGCAATAAAAAAATGACAGTTGTTTATAAAATCCGTTTTATTTTCTGAAAAAAATGCTATCATGCCACCATCTACCGGGTCAAATTGTATTTTTATGCCATCCTCCATCCGGGGCGGCAAAAAAATAAAATTCAATGTTGTCAATTTTTTTGGTTATTCAATCCGTTTTTTTTCTGAAAACGCGATCACAACGCCATCTACCGAGCCCAATTATATTTTCAAACCATCCAAGGTCCCACACCAATATACATACAAAATTTCATCTAGATCGGTCCAGTCGTCTAGGGGGAGTTAGGTGACAAACACACTTACAGAAGAATTATATACTCGTATATAAAGATAAGATATGGCCCAGGTGTAACTAAATCATAATCATCAGTTTTTAAGCCGGCTTAAATTTTTTCGCAAATTAAAAGTTGTTCGTATTGATGAGTAGAATGCCCCATTTTCTGATGTAAACGGGAATTTTTTACACGTATATTGCTGTACAAAGAAATAAATGACGAAACAAAGTCAAGAGTCGTATTTTCTCTAATCCTTATACTAGGCGTGATTTAAAGTAGAGTAGATAACATTTTATTATAAAAAAAAATATACAATAAATATTAATTATACCTTTAGCTCGTATCTTAGGGGATAATGTTCTTTAGAAGTTAATTATCTATTATTAACAACCTTATTATAACAGACGGTGGCGTACTTACAAAAGTTGATCTTTAAAAATCATACAAGAGTTACAAGGTAGTGGATAGTACTTACATAATATTAATAATTATGTAAGTACCTACTACTTTGGTACGACTTTTTTAACATGCTTGACTAGAAAATTTACTGATTAATACTAAAGCACATTTTTCTTGTTAAGCCACCAATGTAAAGGTTACTTTTTTACTCCACTGCTTTTTATTTAACTGATCGTCTAGACTTTTAATCCAGAGAGCATAAATAATACAATCGTATGTTCTTCAACCAATAGCTATTTTATGCATTGGTTTAATGCCTCGTTTTGAGGCTCTATTCCCCGTACAAATATTATCCTAATGGAATCGGATTTACGATTACCATTCCCTCGATTAAGAGCAAGTCGACTAAAAAGACAAAAGATTTGAATACGTTAGTCCAAATATTGATTTAACCCTATCAGCGACGGAAGCAGGTGCGTCCACGCACGCGCCTCTACGTCAAAATCAATAAGGGCTCTGTAACTATGAAATTAAATGATAATCAGAGACTTTTTCTTATTTACATCAGGGGGTTAATAATAAGCCCGGTTTCGGAGGCCTACGCAAGGGATCCCCAAACTTTACTTGAATTTTGTACTTTCGAAGTTTTACCCTCGTGATCCAGTTTGGTAGCTGACAAAAGCCTTACGTGTTGTGGTTGAATCTAAAAAAAATTGAGTGTATCAAAAAATTTTCTGTGGCCCAATCTCCAGACTAGCTCATGCATGATTGACGAAGCTGGGTTAAAGCACAGAATCTTCTTTTAAAAATAAGTAGTAGATTTAGTACAGAGTGTGAATGGCGGTACATCGATAAATTATTTTAACTTTATTTATTAGGAAACCAACATACATGATACAACTTATAGCAGAGAATACCTATACAACACAAGAGAATCGAAGAATCTTGCATAACCGATTAATAATATTGGTATGCGTAAACAGTTTTTTAGCGACGTGATTCCTCTTTGAAACTAAAGATAAAGGTACTGTGAACTATAGTTGGGAAACTCTGCTCTATGGTGATGCCATTAGATTAGTCATTTTAACGGTTTGCCATAGAGGTGAGAGGGTTGAGTCCGCGTCACGGTCCGTCCCGATGTTCCGCCTAGATACGTGGATAAGTACCTACCTACCTACTGCTTTTTATGCGGCAGATGGATACCTCATAATTGGACCGTATCAAAACATTAGCCTACAGGTTCATGGTCATTGATTTTGATTCCTCATAAAAAATATTGGGCAGTGTCCTAAATAGTGACAAAAGTTACAAATGATACGACATTTTAAGGGTCAGTAAACATAATATAGAATCGTAAATTAATAATATTCAATTAGTTCTTGCGAATTTGAGAGTAAGTCTGTGACTTTCATTCGACCTTCTTAAGTTTTGTTTCACACGCATAAAGGGGTTAATATTTTTGAGTAAAAAATAACGGTCTTGTTGGTTGTTTTTGGGAATGTTGCCATGATTATTTACAGTAATTGTACACGTTTTCTTACCAAATTAAAATAGAATTAAATTTTCTTTAATAGGACTCCATAATCTGATATTTTATAATGATGATTTTACAAATGCTGCAAAGATATTTAGGATACAATTGGATTTTATTAAAACAAGCTTGTTGTTTTAAGAACTATCATAAGAATAATTTGTTTACAAAGTTCTACTTACATTGGTATCACTAGATACAGCCTGCCATAGAGCTTGTAAGTTTTTTATTTAGGATATTAGTCAATGACGTACTTCCTTTGCAGTGACGTATTTCCAATTTCGTAGACGGAGGTTTTTACTTTTCACTTTAAAAATTAATGAAAGCAGCCTAAGTTGAAATATTCAGCATGCGCTCTTAGAATTACCTAATTTCTAAACTAATAACATAGTAGTAGAACTTGCTATTTATTAGGAAATGCTAAATGAGCTCTTTCCTAAACTGTTAGGTAGGTACACTGTTAGTGATAAAACCATCGTCTGAATGACTCTTACTATAGGATACTTTGTAATGTGTTTTGTGTAAACTATTATATATTATATTTTAGTCTACTTAGTTCAGCTCCACTTTTTAGTTTAGCTGCTGGCAGTGGCTGGATGAGGTTCGCCGAGGACAGAAGCAAGTGAGTGCCTTGGTGGAGGCCTATGTCCAGCAGTGGAAGCTTCCTAGAGCACGAGCTGGCTGATTGATTGATAGTTTAGCTTACTTATTTTTCTCTATTTATTTCGTGTCATTAATGTTAGCTTTGAATAATTACGGAGAGTTAGAATCAGCGATATGGTTAGATTTTTTTTTTATTACGACAGAAGGGCCCTTGATTTCAGTCTAGACGGTGTCTAATATTAAACGTGCTCACCTGTTTACTCTTGTTTAAAAGACACAGGTTAAATGCTTTGATAAAACTGACGCATGACGTTGCCAAGGCGTGCATATAAGCCTGCAACTAGTTGTCTAATGGACGAAAGGGGACGGAGGGAAAAGTTCATCCAGTCCTAGTGCACATTCTCCAAAATACATCTTGCCTTTGTCAATACCTCGTTGTCTCCAATAAGCCTTATGGTACGGTGCTCAATCGCACCCAAAGCCGCAAGATAGTACTTGGGTGAACCATTCCCGCGGAGTGGAGCGATGATCTTTGCAGGGCGGCTGGCAAGAGCGGTATGAGACTAGCCGAGGACCGTGCTCAGTGGCGTGCAATAGGAGAAGCCTATGTCCAGCAGTGGACAAACGTACGCCGATGATGATGATGATGATGAACCATTCCAGATGTGATTGTGGTACTCCAAGCATCACCGGACCTGTGCTTGGTATAATTCCAAAAGCGGAAAAGTAAAACGCTTGCTCTCGCTATGCATTCCTCTGAGAGCACGTTGCAACAAATAAAACAGCTGGGTTTTGTTTTTGAGAAATCATAGTTGGCTATTAAATTCCTTTCCCTTTTTTGAACTATCGATTTTTTTATCTGAAACTCTTATACTAAGGTATTTTAAATATATAGCATTGAAAAAGTTTATAGAGGGACGTACAATTATTATTTAGTACAGTAATTTTAGCATAAAAAGGAGTCAACTTCGGAATGAGAGATAATACGAATACAAGACAATACTTTCATTTTGGCGTTCTAAAAGATATCTCAAAAGTCACATAAAATTTCGTGTCTGCGTCGTAGTTTACACAAAGTGAAAGGCAAAAAACAGTTTTCATGATTTTTTTCTGTTTCCTATTGCTCCAATGACGTTAATAAAAATTGTAGAGCACAAAATTCGAGCCAAATTTTGTGAAATATTTTTTCACGCACTTAACCGTTTTTGATGCACCAATGAACTTGTTTTCGAAGTTACGTACGTTTGTGAATTTGTAGTACCAATACCACTCGCTAACTGTGAAGAAAAACATCGTGAGGAAACCTCAGTGCCTGGAAACATTAGCGCTGCCCCGCAGTGGGACGTATACAGGTCACATAAAAAAAATCGTATCTACGTCAGTTCTGAGTTCGGGTGTCAGCATTATGACATTTTGTTACCTAATCTCAATCTAAATGTGAAGAAAATCATCGTAAGAAAAATCGCGGCTTACGAAAAGAATGGAGTCTTAAATTGAAAGACTAAGTAGACTAAGCTGAGATGATAGTGGTTATAAGCGCTGGGCAGCGCAAGTCTACTCCATATAACATGTCGCAAGCAGGCTACAACGTCTGAGTGGTCAATTCACCTACCTAGTTTTACCTACACTTGTTGCTACTACACGCCGATGTATAAATCATGTAACATATATAATGATTGGGGTTTTATTAAAAAAGTGCGGAATGTAGATAACTAACGTTAGTAAGTAGCTAACTATAGACTGTGTCATATTAGTCCTAATCGATATTACGAGACAAATCACCCCGCTTTCGAGATAACACTGAAAATAAATGGGGCCTATTTTTCAGAGCGTCCCATGTTTGCATATGAAATCACACCTTGGGGTTAAGTGGCTCCAAGATCGATTGATGCTTTTCGATGAGACAGAAATTGGCAGACATTGCTTTCTCGTAGAATAGAAGACTCGTAATACATTTACTTATTAATTTCTTCATTGTAAGTATACATGCACCTCAATAAATTAACTTAAATAAATTAAATTATATCGAGTAACCTAACCACAAAAATCCCACAGCAGCTGCGGAGCTGATTTTACACATTTGATTTTGTAATACTGTGATATGATTTTGTAACTATTTAGGTATTAACCTGAAAAGAACTTACGTTCAAATATAGTACAATAATTGTACAATGAACAAGTTAATAAGTAATAAATGCCTAGTATAGTTTTGTATATTGACCTTTATAATTATATTTGCAAATTCGCCCGACGACTTTTTTCGTATCTAAATATCGACGTGGATACACCACTTCGTTTTTGATACAGTAGGTTAGGTACCTACATTAGATGCGAAATGTAATGTAGGTACAACATTTTATTTCATTAGACATAATCTCATTTACTCGTGTAGGTAGATACCTTAAGTCGTGCAAAGGCAATTTGAAGTGGCCTAATAAAACCTAAGTATAGCTGGTAGGCTGGTAGTAGGTAGTACTAAGATAGATTGTGTCAAAAATTACAGAGAGAACCCCAAATTTACTGTGATTGCCAAGTCCATTAATTGATTGATACTCGTTTGATTGTCCATTGGGACAGGCAGATGAACTACCTTAAAAGACTAGCTAAGAAGAGTTAAGTACCTACCCTTATATTAACACTTCTATGTAAGTACCTATGTCAAGGCTATGTCCAATGTGTGTGTAAATATCCTCAATAATGTTGGTTCATCTAGAATTGTAAAACTGTTTCTCATATTCTACTAACAGTGTAGGTATTATTCAACATTTATAGGTAGTTAGCCGGCTATCAGTGTTGGCCAAAGTGCATACAAAAAAACTACTGACGGCTGTTAACAGTAAATTAAGAAATTGTTGAATGGATGTGAAACCAGGAGTTTTAATGTTGTGTAATAAGCTTTTTGCTAGGGTTGCCAATTTATTCCGTTGCAAAGCTAGCATTGCTTGACTCAAAGTTCTACCTCCCTCTTTTGGTAGCTTCTGTGACTCGCAAATTCATAACGATGCGACGAACAACCGTAAAATATACGGGCATTCAGCTACGTAGTTCTGTGATAACATAGGAGATGGCGCTACAGGCGGATTTTTGAAACTGCCATCTATAGTCTAAAAGCCACACTAGGTTCTAAATATAGGACCAAACAAGTTGTTTCTTTTCAGATAGTTCATTTTTTTTTCAATAGATGGCGTTTGACGGATGGTTAATTTTTGTTATGGATAACATAGGATACCGGATTTCGGACATTTTGTAAATAGGTGTTTTTAGATTTTAATTTCTGATATTTGGATGAACGTTCTTATAATTGGCTATTTCTTGCCTAACACGTGACATTGGCGAAATTGTACTGGATAATCAGTGCAGTGAGTCCATAAAGCAGAACTGAAGTGAACATAGGATACCTATTTTGTAACCGATAATAATAAAAACATACAAAAATCAAAAGTATCCGTGGCTGGTGCCAAAATTATAAAAGTTTTTTAACATATTGTAAATCTTAACGCAAATCCTGAAAACCTATTTTTCATAAACGATAAATTACTTAAACCTCTTCAAATACGTATTAAAATTATCAATTTTATTTTACATTAGCTGTGCTCACGGACTCGCTTGCTTGAAATTCAAATGTTTCCTATGTCCGTCCCGAATGGCTATTTATAAATACCATCAATTTTTTAAATCGGATGAGTAGTTTGGCATATTCCTCCTATATAAAACCACATAAAACTAACAAACTGTACCTCTTTTTTAGGCCCTAACCACGCAGAAGGGACGTGGGGTGAGGGCGCAGAAAAGACGCGAGCATAGAGTTCGAGCCTTCGTCCCGTCCCTTCAGTACATTTTGTGTATCGCCCCACGTCCTTTCTGAGTGTCTCAGGCCTCAGATGTTGTAAAGAGATGCGCGTTTTAAAAATAAACTTCGTTGTCTTTTCGGAGTCGTAATTATTACCTAATGCATTATGTGCGCCTTCTCGATCCGACTGGTGATCCCCGCTTGTGAGAGGCCAGTTGGCCCAATTCGCTAACTCAAAGGGCAATAAACACACTGAGATCAAGTCTCGAAGGACCAAATGTGCAGAGAGTCAAACAAACAGTCTCGCCCGTACAGTGATTAAGTACTGACTTAAGCATGATTCTAACGGTAGGTAAGTATTACTAATTATTCAATTAATACTAAATATGTGTGCTTCTTAAGATAATGTATTATGAAACTATAATATGTATTATGATATGTGTCATAATACATATCATATTATAATATGTGCCCAAATAATAAGAAAATTTCGTAATTTGAACCATTTCTGACCTAAGTGGACATGAAGAAATCTCTCTTCCAAAATTTTTTTACTCGATGCATTAGTCATACAGCTTGTAGGTAGGTAGTTATTAGTCATACAGTAGTCATCATATAACATCCCACCCAACCTTGATACCTATCGCTCATAATTTTTAGGTCCTCATGCAAAAGCCGTCTTTATTCTTCAAGTATTGGCCCAAATATTCCGCCAATATTTCAAAATATCTCCTCAGGGAAGTTACTTAAATGCTCATAATACAACCAATGTTTTTGTAAATATTGTTGTTAATATTCATTGGTATTAATCCGACTTATGATAAAAATTGCTAACTAAGCGTAGTTTTCATATTTAAATGTTACTCTAAGTTTACGAATATCGTTAGGCTTTACATTATGTTATTACCACGACATCACCAAATTTATTACCACGGCACCAATTTTTTTATGTTGGTGTGTTTTTCCGATATTATTACTTTGCTTTCTATAGTAAAATAAGTACTTACTATAAAATAAAATCTAGCCAAGTGTGTCGGATTCCCGCACAGGATCACAGAATGAAAAAAACTAATTTTTTTGGTAATGCTTAAGTAATATTGTATTGTGTAATAGCAGGTTAAGGTGCGTCCACAATAGTGACATTTTGCCGGACCGAACACCGTGTCATCGCCGCGGACTTGTTATGGATAGATGGAGGTAAGTATGGAATCCTCGGTGCCCAAATCCAACTAGCACTTGGCTGGTTTATAATAAACTCATATATCATCGTATATAATAAAATCAATTTGTGCACGCTAGTTGGAGACATTGTCAAAAGTGTCAAAACTATGATAAAATTGTATTTCTATTTTCATTCATGTATTTTATTTTCTAATTTTTCATAAAATGTATGCACAAAATGTGTGATCAAATTTACCGAGTGAATCGCGTCAACACTATTCTGTAAAATTAATGTTCACAATCTTTTACTTTGATTCGAAGGTTCCCAAGGATGGCGGGAAGTCTTGAATAACTAATGCAAGTGGAAAACGAGTCGGGAGCTTGAGTTCTCTCAATTTCAAGGTAAATGCCAGTTTGCACAGTTGTACCCATAAAACACAAATAAAAAGATTATAAATAAATGTACAAAAGCTGTCCCACACATAATAAGTTATTTAAAAGTCACAAAGATGAAAAATTTAATGAAAAACAAATTATTTCAAAGTTTAACTACATTTCATTCTTTACCTATTTTTAACTTGGTACAAAATGACAGTTTCATTATTTCTACTCTCTTCTACTTTTACTGCAGAATCACTTTAATTCAAGTAGGTAGTTCTGTACTAGCGCTACCTAATGAACAACACTTGCTGTTACTGCTGTTAAAGTTTGCTAAAGAGTAAAGACAAACGCATTCTACATGCCAAGTCTATTTTGTTCACTTTATTTACCCACTAATATATAATTAGTACGTCCAATCAAGGTTTCTCTGTTCTGAGTCAACCTTAGCTGTGTCAAAGCGAGGTAAGCCCTGGCACCGTGAACTCACTCCGATGCGCATAAATTAGTGAGTGGAGTCACACAGCGCGGAAATCCACAAAAACTCCAATAGTAGGGGAAAGTTCGGCGATTAAGCCACGAGGCGTGGCCGGGCAGGTCTGCTCCTGACAGTTAGTGCTGCCACTTATAATCCGTTAAACTTTCGACCTTCGTCAAGGTAGGCCGAGAATTAATGGAATCGCTTTCTTTTCGAGATTTATGGAAATTCGCCTATATATTTTTTAGGGTTTCGGAACTACGGGGGGAAAGAAAGAATTACGGTGGGTGAAGAATACGAAGCTACGGAGTTACTTAATGGGTATTTTATGATTATTGAGGAAATTCCTGGAATATCTATTCTGCATCTACGATTAGGTATCTATCTACACCGCAGATGAATTAAACAGCGCTGCCTTTTTCGACCCTGACATTTTCGACTCTGAAATACATTGTAACTGAAACATTTTAAAGACCCATATCCTAAGATCAAATATTTATTCAAGCATTGTCACGCATAATGCCTGACAAATAA
The DNA here is from genome assembly GCA_947308005.1 of Yponomeuta malinellus. NCBI lineage: Eukaryota > Metazoa > Arthropoda > Insecta > Lepidoptera > Yponomeutidae > Yponomeuta > Yponomeuta malinellus. The sequence goes on from OX370994.1 coordinate 9,709,498, forward strand.
CTTGAACAAATAACTTTGGTGCGTGTTACGCATAGACGTATTTTGGGTCTCATTGGCTCAATGGCAAGAATAATTTTTATTTTTTGGTAACCGTATGTCCGCATGTCCATATGTCCATAGAAAAGTCATCCCGAATTCGTGGATTTTTGTTTAAGTAATGTGTTGGGATTATACATGATTCTGACTAAATAAGAAACTGGAAAAGTCAGGATTGAACCTATTTCGAATTTGATAACCTCCGGAAGAAAGGAAATTTATTCATTAAAATGGTAGTCCTAGGTTCGATCTGAAGTAAATTTAATTTTCTAATAGCGGAGAACAAAAATAAGTAGCGTGCCTTAGGGAAAACCTATGTCCAGCAAAGGACTAATAAAATTGTTTGAAATTCGATAGTTGTACACTCAACGGTTTTATCATGATTATTAAAACTATTACATATACTTAATAGTCCAAGTGTGATCAACACAAATCATTAAAAAATACTGGAATATGTAAATAAAATAAACCTCAGTCTGGGTGCATTCCTCAGAGAATTGAGCATATATGTGGTGTATTCCCATGATTGTGATCTCCTTGCCTATTTATGACCATAGCACAGGGTATCCTAGTTTAGGACTAGAACAAGTGATTGTTTTCTGTTGAAAATATTTATTTTATTTATTTTTAAGCGATACTTTACAAAGAAAAGCTCCTATTTGATTTGATGTTCGGCTCACCCTTTTGCGGTTCTATAATTAACTGGGATGAGACCCCAGTATACCAGCCGCGTTATAAAGGTAATTATGTTAGCACATGCATTTTGCGGCGCAGTCTTAATAGAATTAATTTGCATCCTCTATGCAAAGCCGCTCTTAACGTGTTTGCATAAATTTTTCATTAGCCTGACTTAAAAATCGGAAGCACAAAGCAAACACTAATATTTATGGCTCCAGCATTATCCTAACAACTTGCACGCCGTTATGTAGGCACTTCGTCTCGTGATAGTCCTGATTCACATGTACAAATATTTTTAAACTTGCTCCATTAGCTTGGCTTGTACATATCATATCAACCTTTACAATACAGTAGCAAAATCATCCGTAACGTAACCGAGTTGAATGCATGCGTGAAAAGGTTGATGTGCTATCGAGTGTAAAAGTATGTAACTGACAAACTAACTTCTTATTTTTCGTTCACTGAAAAACCGTTAATCGAATATTAACAGCTGTCAAATGGCCAAAATTCATACAAATGTGTGGGCTAACTAGCACCACCATTGAAAAAAAATCATATCTTTCTTACAGATCTGCAAAAAGTGTCTATAGAATCTGTCAATCATGTTAGTAGTGATATTTAGGACCAATGACCGTAAACCTAAGGTAAAAAACCTTGGAATAGATAGCATTAACACAAAAAACTACCGTTTTTGGCATAAATGCTATCTAGTCCCAGGTTTGTGATCCTAGGTTCTTTTTCGTGGGCCCTAAAAATTACAACTAACATGATTGAGAGATTGTACATATCTGTACAATCTCTCATCATGTTAGCAGTAATTTTGTCTGTCTTTTTGCAAATACTATCTGTAAAAGAAGTTATGATTTTTTTTTTGTTGGTGGCGCTAGTTAGCCCACGGATCCCCTTAAAATGAATAGATAGAGAACTCTTTACAGTACTTAAAAAGGAAATCATAAAAAGGATATCATGGAATCTTAACTTATAGGTAGCAAGCAACTGATTAGTATTAAGATGATTTGAGAAAAGGTGGTCAGAGTGGAGTTTTTGTTTCCGCTGCCTTTTTCTCCACTACAAATACAGCCCGAAGGCAGCGAATTACATTGTACATTGACATTCTTTACGTTGAAATAAAAAAATTATTTAATATGGTTTGATTTGATTTAGATATGATAAAATCATAGATATAAAGTGTACATGACAATTGAAATTTAACATAGGTAAGAGTAAAAACGTAGCCTAAACTACGAATAAACCTGTGATGTAGGCTGTGTATGTAAGAGCTTAAATTATTTTAATAGCATAAATTAACGATCGCCACGGAAAAATGCTGGGAACAGTAACGAATGCCTTTACTGTTCCTTTACCAGTACCTTTGATCAAAAATAGTAGGTTACTTATTAACTTAGCTATTTCCCACTTAACTACTTAATTTATTTAACTTTAGGTTAGTTTTGCAATTCCGATGAAAATATAAATAATGTAGTATCATCGAGCTGACCTGATATGGAGGAGTGGTTAGTGGAACACTTCAACTCTCTCTACTGCGTCATATTTTATTCTTGGAAACTTGAACAGCAGCAACAACCGTCTAATTAATTGTTGATTGGGTATAAAACAAATAACGGTATCGTTAGCGCGAAAGTTTGCACGTCAATCCTTATAAAAAAAAGAAAAAACAATAAAATTCATGTCTAATGCGCGAGACACACGGATGGACGGACGTAAGATGTATAGAGTCACAGGCCACAGCCCTTGCTCTGCGTACGCTTGGTCTGTGACTCTATACATCTTACCGCGCTCTCGCCCCACGTCCCATCTGTGTGTCTCACGCCTTAAATTCGTTTGTCACCTTGTACTCCGTCGACTGACCGTTCACAAGGCTCCGCAGTTTAATTTCGCCCAGTAAAATAATCATACAAACTTGAACCGCTCGTAGGGATGAAAGTAAGACAGTGAACAATAACTATTACGTGTCTGTGTCAGTCAAAACGGTGAGGTAAACTCTGCAACGCCGTGATAAGTAAATAGATAAAAAAATATCCAGGGATAAAGGAATAATATGACAGAGGATACTGATTGACAGGGTTGTCGGTCAGACAATTTTGGAACTTATTCATTTATGACGTTTATGGTCTTATTCACTGGATAGGGGTTACCCATGGATAAACAGATACTAAAATTTCAAAAACTCGCTATTTTTGGTAATGTACTTAAAAGTAGAAAATTATCCTATTTCATGAAGTTCAGTGGCTTTTTTGGTATCGTTTAATTAGTTTTGGGGTTCTGTTTATAATAAGATAAAGTATTCCATGCTTATTGGCTGAGTGGCCTAGCTGACTCTTCCCAACGCATTGGTCTCCGGATGAACTTGGATAAAACCAAGGTTATGTTCAATGAACACGTAAGTCCGGATCCAAATGCAGTTCAAGGCAGTATTCTCGAAGTTGTTAACACGTTAACAGTCCAGTGGGCCCAATGTGGCGTCACGTCTGACTTTACTTTTAAGTCCGTGGTACCACATTGGGCTCACGGTGGCACGCAAACTTCGAAGACGTATTTGAGGTGAACTTGTGGGTTTAGTTAACGTTTTTTTAATTGGACTTATGAACAAAACCTCAAAATATGTAACAATACAAAAACATTCCGTAAAATGATGTTTTGTTACGAAAAAAATTGACTGAAAATTAATTACAATTCAAACATATACTCAAAACTTTTATTTGTGAAAAAAGAAATTAAACCACATTTTTATTTATGATACTGTTCAAAACATTGGAAACAATAACCTACATTACATATTTTACATTTGTAAAGGAATTGTGGTTGATTGCTGTGTTTCGAGTGTTACTTTTGATGGCTTTCCTTCTGCTATCATTCTTTTGTAACAGCCTGTACATCTTCTTCTTTGAGCTCTTTTCCCGTGTATTTTTGGAAAATCCACTAAGAAATGTTGTGGAACTAACGAGATGGAGTTGCAGAACGTCTAATGCGAGGTGGAGTTGCCGAAGTGCTAGCATAAGGATTCGTGGAAGATGAGCTTGAGAGGCCACTGCTGACTTGTATTTCTGGAGGCATTTCGGCTGAAACACCTATCAACATCTTTATGATTACCTCGTATGCTGATAATATAGTGCATTTTTCTTTTTTGCGAAGGTGAAATTCATTGAAAATTACAACTGAGTTTACAATCGCCATTGACAGAGGTCAACTGCAATCTTCTTGTACCAAATAACCGTTTTTCTTATGGGCTATTATAACTAGCCAGTTGATCACCAATGTCTATACCCTTCTTTCCGCGATTATAGTCAAGGATCATACGAGGTTTTAGATTAGAGTTTCTGCCAGTACTCATAGCTAAATCTTTTCCATGACGTCTCTTTTATCATGGCATTTTATATAAGTAAGTCATTTTTTTAAATGTAATTTTTAAATAGTACTACCCTCAATTGTAGTGAAATTAAGTCATTAATGTGTAGTGCTTACGAATGTTTTACCTAATTCCAAAATTTTTATCTAATACTTTTTACGTATTTGATGAGATCCGTAGACAAACGAAAGTCGTCGACATAGCCCAGCGGATCAGTAAGTTGAAGTGGCAGTGGGCGGGGCACATAGCACGCAGAACTGATGGCCAATGGGTCCGAAAAGTTCTCGAATGGAGGCCACATATCGGCAAGCGCAGCGTAGGGCGACCAGCCACAAGATGTACAGATGACCTCATCTAAGTGGCAGGAAGACGCTGGATGCAAGCCGCTTCCAACCGGTCTTTTTGGAAGTCCATGGAGAAGGCCTATGTCCAGCAGTGGACTTCTTGTGGCTGAATGATGATGATGATGATGAACTACTTTTTACGTGACATATAACAACAATATCACGCAGATAACAATCACGCAGATTTCAGTATAACTAATGTTTATTTATACTAAGTTTTTATCGCTTTTAGTTAGCTCCAAACTGCTCCTGTACCGTAAGCTCTTCGTTACTTAAAGCACAGTCAGTTGAGATAGTAAAAGGTTTCTAAGAGGAAGTCTACAAAACAAAATAAATAACGATCGCAGCCCACCGGCGGAACTAAAAGCCTGCCAAGTTTTAAATAACTGTTTGCACGTTAGCTTCAATCGAGTAGTTTAGAGCCTGAAGGTATTTCCAAGATCAATAAATACCAAAGGCTTACTGATCTCTCTTTAAATGATGCTTAAATTTGGAATGTCTTTTAACACGTCAACAAGGTGATAGCGGTTCAATCTAGTAGTTTAGTGCCTGAAAGTATTTCCAAGATTAATGAACACCGAAGGCTTACTGATTTCTCTTTAAATGATACTTCGATTCGGGATGTTTTTAACACGTCAACAAGGTAAGAGCGGTGGTAGCGCATCATTCGGGAGGTGGTGGGTTCGAATTCCAGCATGTACCAATGACTTCGTTTTCAAAATTTTTGTGAAGTTGTGTTAGCAATACCACTCGCTAACTTTTATTTAACTGCCTGGTTGGTCTAGCCGTTAAGGCACTTAGCTACCAGAACAGAGGTCGTCGGTTTGATTCCCACTGGGGCCCGCCGTACATTTCTACAAATGGCCTCAGTCTGGGTGTGTTTCATGTTTGTGACTTGCCTGGTTACCACAGCCATACCATACCCTGTGCCTAGTTTAGGACCAGGTGAAGTGATTGTGTTGTGTGCAAGTTATTCATTATTTATTTATTTAAGGAAAACATCGTGAGGAAACCCTAGTGTCTGAATTATACTTACATACCTCAGCGCTTGCTACGCACAATGGCTCAATTATGACGCTAAATCCGGAAATCTTACATCTAACGTCAAACACCAAAATCTCTCTACAAGTGATGTAGACGTATCCAGGGTAACATCCTACTGTATAATATTATAAATGTGAAAGTTTGTGAAGATATTTCGATGATTGGATGTTTGTTACTCAATCACGTAATAACGGCTGAGGGGATATAGATAAAAATTGTTTGAGTCCCGGGGAACGACATAGGATACTTTTCGTCCCGAAAATTACTCATTCCATGCGGACGAAGTCGCGGGCAAAAGCCAGTTACTAATATGTAGCACTTATGAAAGTCACAGTTCAATATCGGTTCATCGTTAACTTTCTATGAGCGAGCGACATGTCTTGCAATCTTGCAGGCAGCATGGCCTCTTAATTGTCAATTAATTGCGTCAGACAGACCGTTTAAAAATGCGTTGCTCGTTCAGCGTAGACGTACCTATTTGTGTAGCAAATATTACTGAACTGTATTAAATAAAATCGCTCGTAGCCCCGGCTGCCTGAGTGATCTTAAACGATCACGAAGGTTAAGCAACACTGGGCGCGTTCAGTGCATGGATGGGTCGCCGTCTATGCCTAACGCTAGTGGCATTTTTCCGAGCGGTTACGTGCTTCGCAAAGGCACGTTAAGCTGTTAGTGCCGGCTGCCGTCGATAGATGGCAGTCGTTAAGCCAAAGTCAGACGCCTTAGGGCGGCTTGACACCTTCTGACAGTAGACGAGCCACTAGTCTACAAACCTCCACCAATCCGGACTTGGCCCCCGTGGTGGAGTATGGCCTATACCTTCCTCAGGGAAGAGACCCGTGCCCCTCGGTGGGGACATAATGTGTTGATGATGATGATGATGAATTAATAAAACACAGTTTCTTGGTTATAAAGCAGCGTGGGCCGCGCGGTAGAACTCGGGTCTCACATTCAAGCGGTCGTGGGTTTTTAATCCTGGCTTGTAATGACTTTGTTTTCTAGGATACGTGCATTTGCGAAGTTTTAGTAGCAATAGTTACCGGTATGGTGGTGGAAATCGTCATGAGGAAACCTGAGTGTCCGAGGTGTTCACATTCCTCGGCGCTCAAAATTACATTGGGATGTATATGGGTTACATAAAAAAGCAGCATATAAAATAATCGACAAATCAGATACTTTTTTAGGGTTCCGTACCTACCTCTAAAAGAAAAACGGGACCCTTATAGGATCACTTTGTTGTCCGTCTGTCCGTCCGTCTGTCTGTCTGTCAAGACTCGAGAACGCGTGGAGGTATCGATTTGAAATTAAAACCATATACTCAGGTTTACAGTCCCTTGAAGGTGTGAAAAAATCAAACGTATAAGTTAAGAGGCTCCAGGTAGTTACACTAGCGTCACCGAGCATTTTTGCCATACCATTTTTTTATGGATCTAATTTGCAAAAGGTGTCTGTACAATCTCTCAATTATTCCACGTTCATAGTGATTTTTAGTACCCATGGTAGAAAACCTAAGACTAGATAGCGAAACAAGAACGGCCGTTTTTGGAATAAATGCTATCTAGTCCCAGGTTCGTGATCCTAGGTTCTTTGTTGTGGGTCCTAAAAATCACTGTTAACATGATTGAGAGACATTTTTTGCAAATGCGATCTCTTTTTCATTGGTGGCGCTGGTTAGCTTACTGGATCCCCTTAACGTAAAAAAGAGATACGGCAGTTTATGCCGCAAAAAACATATATTTCAACACTCAAGGGAATCAAAATTTATAGGGTACTTTCCGTTGACCTAGAACTATGAAATTTGGCGAGTAATATCGTCTTAAACTAAATACTAAAAGGGGAAAACTCTGAAAACTATACATTTGTAATTAAATCATAAACAAAATTGTCTTCGCAGGTTCGGAAGAAGCTCGGAAAAAATGCCAGAATCGATTCTCGAACTATTTATAATTATGTTGGGAGACTCTATTACCAACAAATTTGTACGGAACCCTCAGTGCGCGAGTCCGACTCGCACTTGGCCGGTTTTTTTACCAACCTGCGACTTTAGAGTCGGTCTATCTGAAGCAAGTAATTCTCAGCACGCCTAGTAGCCAGTACAATTGTGAAGTTATAGTAGCAATACCACTCGCTAAAGTGAAGGAAAACATCGTGAGGAAACCTGAGTGCCTGAGCTATTCATATACCTCAGCGCTTGAAATCGCCAATCCGCGGTGAGCACGCGTGGTGATTAAGCCCCTACTCTCTCCCTGAGAGAAGGCCTGCGCCCTACTGTGGGACGTATATAGGCTGCTTATGCTAGTAGCCAGAAGCGTCCTTTGTCCATTGACAAGTCTTTTAAAACTTCTCTTAAGATTTCTCATCTCTCGTGAAAACGTAAAACGACACAATGTGTAACAAAATCCTTATAAAATATCTGGGTATCCGAAAATATGATGACCTATCAAATTAACAAGCATAAACTGATGCGAAATTGTAAATCCAACAATTTCACTTATAAAACACCGGCAAAGCGCAAGATTTGCGCACCGAAGGCTCCGTAACACCATAACACAATACTTAATTACCAAAATATCTTTCACACAGTTTTGGACCTCAAGCGGGAGTCCGACTCACACTTGGCTGGTTTTTTTTATTTGTTATATAATATAGAGATTGCACAATAATAACACCAAGTTTTATGTTGTTTCTTACATTTACCTAAAAAGATAATAACGGTGCTGGCTGAGTTTAAAGTCACTAAAATGTTAAAATAACATAAACTGAAACTACTCACGCGCCAGCTGGTGGTTTAGCTTCAAGCGTACGTAACTATTGACTCTGGTGGATCTCTCTCTCGCATTTTGTGAAAATGCTTATTGTTGGATAAAAATCCGTGATATTCCAACTACGCCTTTTCAACTTAGGATACAACTTAAACATTGGACATAGGTATGTAAAAAAGGGGGACCTAGGTTCGATCCCCAGTGCGGGCATGTACCTATGATTTGGTTTTCTAAGTTATGTACATTTGTGAAGTTATAGTAGCAATACCACTCGCTAACGGTGAAGGAAAACGTCGTAAGGAAACCTGAGTGTCTGAGCTATTTACATACCTCAGCGTTTGAAATCACCAATCCGCGGTGGGCACGCGTGGTGATTAAGCCCACACTCTCTGCCTGAGAGAAGGCCTGTGCCCTACAGTGGGACGTATATAGGCTGCTTATTGATGTAAAAAAGCGTGGAAGATAAGATTATGACTTGTCATTTACCTAAGTATCACGGTTACACTAATATGAAAGCCCTTAAAACCAAATTAAGGTTTTCTCTATAAACCTATACATTTGAGAGGTAAAATTACGCCGTTTGATACCAATCCGTACTAACCGTATCTTCGGATCGAAACGACTTAGAGCTTCATGGCCAATACAACATTATGGAAAGTTTATTCATTCATTCCGAATTTCTAAATTAACTCAGGTAAAAATGTAATTTACGGTGTTTCTTCTCAGGACGACAGTATTTTGCAAGTACTAAAGATAACTGAAGGATGACGTTAGATAGTTGGTCCCCAAAATCAACACGTCTGAAAAAGCGTTACGGTAGTCGAAGGCAATAAAAACGAGGCAACAATTTATTTGTATGAGTCTTTGGGGGCGAGTTCTCCGACAGATCCGGGTGGAGGTGAAATCAAGTTGATGTCTGCGAAGACGAGAAATATGATGAAATGTACCTTCCAGATAGACCTTTTCTTATTTATTGGCGAATTTCTTAACCGATTTCAAAAAAGGGGGAGACTCTTGATTGGACCCCTTTATACGCTTTGTTACACGTTTCTTTCGTAAATTCGTATTTTTGGGGTTCCGTACCCCATAAACGGAACAGGATTATAGGATCACTTTGTGGTCCGTCCGTCCGTCCGTTTGTCTTACCTTTTATCTCGGGAACGCAGGAGGTATTGAGTTGAAATTAAAACCATACACTCAAGTCTACAGTCCCTTGAAGCCGTGAAAAAATCAATCTTTTATGTTAACGTAAAAAAAAACATACGGCTGTTTGTATAAACATGTATACGTATGTATACTTCGACACTAAAGGGAATCAAAATTTACAGGGTATTTTCTGTTGACCTGTAGTTGTAACTACGAAATTTGGCAAGTAATATAGTCCTATACTACAGGTAAAGATAAAAATGTGAAAACTATACATTTGTAATTAAATCATAAAACAAATTATTTTTAAATTTAAATTTATTTAATTTATCAAATTTAAAATTATTTGTAACGTTTTAGTGATGTAGTGTTTTGAAGTCGGTTTTTTTTTAATTTTTAAATTTTTTATGTTCAATTTTTAAAATCAAGTAGCTTATAACCACAATTTGCCCTACTTCATTCTTTGCTTTCAAATCTGATGTTCTCAATTTTCATCTCCGAAAGTCTTCACCAGAACATCACTAAATTACCCTGGGTCTACTTTTATGCCATATTTTATGAAACATATGCATAATACTAAAGAATGGGCCCCATTAGGCCCTATTTACTGTTGTCCATTGAAGAGTTCTGTTCTCCATCTCTGAAAATCTTCATCAGATCTTCACCAAATTAAAATGGGACCAATAAGTCGTTACATATATTCAAACAAAAAAAGAATTGTCAAAATTGGTTAGGATTTGACGGAGTTATGCGAGAATAGCCAAAAAAAGGGATATACGCGTCTAATTTAGAACCCTCTCCCTTTTTGAAGTCGGTTAAAAATTTATCTGTTCGGGAAAAGCTCGGAAAAAACTGTAAGCCTCGATTCCTGAACTACTTATAATATGTAAGTAACTACAAATTTGTACGGAACCCTCGGTGGGCCGATTCGCATTTGTCCGGTTTTTTTTGTTCAAATCGGTATAAAGTACGTTTCCATTGGTTCGATTTAAAGGTGAAGATCTGATGAAGATTTTCGGAGACAGAGATCGGAAATCTGCCATGAACAGCAGCAGATTAGGCCTGGTTGGAGCAGTGCTGTTATAATATGTCTACAATACCCACATAAATGTACCTACGTGCTTCTAATTTAAACATCATGTTCATTACAAATATTTGTATGTTTTAGTGCTGTAGTGTTTTGAGGTCGGTTTTTATTTTTTAATAAAATAATTTGAGGTTGATGCACTGACCAATATCATCATCGAATGATAGGTAAGTGGCTTAATAAAATGAAGAACGTAAAGCTGACTAGTGTATAAAACCTTTTATCTGAGATGAAATATTTCGATGTAAGAACATACTTAAAACGGAGTCCTAATTAAAATGCACCTAATAATTTAAACATCGTCCTCAACCTCGTCTGAAAATTTGCTAATAAATTGTTAAAAGTTGAAGAAGCTCGTCAAAGATTGTTACTCTACTTAGTTTGATAGTCAGCTAGAGTTCTATTTCAAGATGTTACATCATCGCATCTTCATCAGGTACCTACTTATAAAGTTTAAAAGTTAGTCTCTAAGGGGTTCTTAACTATTGAATCACCGCATCATATTGTTCGGCGTTGTACAAATCCTTGTTTAAGTATTCAGGATATAATTGGAATAGGAATACATACACACGAAATCAAGAATAGGTATACTTGTATAAAAAAACCGTCGTATTAAAATGTGATGTGGTTAGTACTGACATAGTAATATATTATAAGCCTATTATAATAGTATACCATTACAATCTGGCATAAATGCAAATGCAAATTGTGACATCACAAGCGTCAGCAAAGCTTTCACGAATAGGCGCCACAACTGTCAGCGTTAACATTCACATTTGCGGGAATTGGGTGGATAATATAATCGGACTTTTCTGCACACACCACACTAGCTGTTTATGAATCCAATAAAATTAAAACGCCGAACTGTATCACAAATTTTCTGGTTGTCAGTATGGTTCACACAACTAGTAGTGAACGGATAAACTGAAATGTGGTTTCATATCGCGGGGCAACAGAGCGCTATCAAAGCAACAGCCTAAAATACAAAGTAGTAGCCGCACGTGGGATGCGAGTAAACGGGCCATGAAATTAAGAATCTGTTACAACGAGGCTGTGCGGCGACCGCGACAGACAGTTGGCAAATCGGAACTATTTGTTCCCGAACGTATCAGTTAGTATGCACCCGTGCCGTGTTACCGCAAACTAAGCAAGATTGAACCGCACAGCTCCATTGCACATGTTGCGAACAAACATTTTGTGATAGAGATTTCTTGTACCTGGTGCAGCGGATTGGTTTTATGTTTCCGAATGCAGTGTGCTTTGTGTTGCTTTGCGCAACTAAATGTAAGAAAAATTAAGTGCTCGTGTGTCTTGTCTTCAGGGAAATGTGCGACAACCATCTCCACTACATTAAATTCAGTCCTTTGACTTATTAATATATACTGCTATTTTGCCGTTTACCTACACGATGTGTCCCAAGTGTTCGTGCCGTGTCTCCCAGGAGGACAGCCGTGACATTCGACGGCTGTTGCAAGCTGTCGGTGCCACGGCGGCGGTGGCATGGGAATAACTAATAAGCGTCGCACGGCAAGGTAAACCGATCCATTTCGTGATGGTTTGTGACACAGCTACTTCATTATTATATGCTCTAACACTAAGTAACCGCACGTGTCTAAACTGTTTACAGTCTCATAAATATTAACTTATGTGTGTATTCCGCCACAAATGCGACATAATGCTCTTCAACTAAAGTGGATGATACATATCTTGAATTGAGCTGTATATATCTTTATTAATTATATTTTTATGTTTATTTTGGCGGCCTGGTAGAAAATTCTATTGGAAATAAGTCGAATTTTCTGTTTGCAATGTTTTCTTTGTTTTGTTCTCTATTATACAAAAAGAATATTTTTATTTTATCTAGATTTTGACCCTCAATACACCTCTGCTGACTACTGAAAAGCCTTGCCACTTTTATCCCATGGTTATTAAATTTGTATTCAGCTTTTTAGTAGCGAAATAAAATTGAGCAAGAAAAATATTGGCTTTTACCAATTATTTGGTAGTCACAAAGTCACACGTATTATGTAGTCACAATCAAACCGGCTCCATTTTTCAGAAGATAGTAGGTACTTAGATAGATTTAGGAGCAACTCAATAACTCGTTGCCTTCTCTGTGGTTGTGAGCGGGAGAGTATCTGCGTTACCTACATGAGTGTAATAGTAAGAAGTTCTGCAAATATATATAATGAATTTTAATTTAATATTCATGCCTTTAGCGCTTGAAATTGCCAACCCACGATGGGCAGGCATGGTAATTAAGTACGTACTCCCCCGCTCTGAGAGATGGCCCTGCAGTGGGATGTATATAGGCTACATGAAAGAAACGTACTAATATTTGTTTTTCTTAAATTTTCAGAACGAAATTATAAAGGAACAAGATAAAGATACAGATTTATTTTTTTGCTAAACCATGTGTCTGTCAAGATACATAAGCATGCATTTTGTATAATAAATAGAGCGAATTCGGATCAAAATGTTTTGTAGCAATTTGAGTGGATACGGTTTCAATAATTTTTGTTGAACATTAAAAAAAAAAACATAATATAACAAGTATGACTTTTTAAATATTTTTATGTCAAGTAAATTTTTTTTAGAGTTTGTTCTTTCCAAATTTTTTGGCATTAATCTGTGGTCTTTGTGGTGTAAAAAAACTGTAAGCTGTGAGCTTCCAATCAAGGCTTACCCGTTACTGAGCAAAAGGTCTTCACAGATAGACGGAAAGGTCGGACGGATCACTTATGTTTGTGAAAATCACCTATAAGGGTTCTGTTTGTCTTCTTTTTTATTTTTGAGGCATTGGAATCCTAAAAAGCAAACCAATGGTGGATAATAATTGAGCTGTGGGAGCACTGGCGATTCAGTAATGAAGATACGGCGTTAAAAGGAATGGATCTTTCGTTCGTAATACAGTTGTTTATTAGCCAGTGTCAATTTCCCATGTGGAAATATCCACTTTCCCGTGAGCGAGGAAATCTCATTAACTCCTTGACGTTTATGTATCGATGCCGGCACCAGTAGACGCCACTACCTATACCAACTCAATATTCATTACCTATATCATTTATAAGGATAGTTAATAATTTCTTGTTTACTTGTAAATGCCGGCTTATATATAAAATACCTGCTAGCTGTCCCGGCGAACTTCGGCCCGCCACAGAATCCATTTATACGATTCTTCCACGACGCCCCATCTATTTTTGAAACACAACGCCATCTATTCTAAACTTAAAATGAAAATTATCCCACGGGAACGCATTAGCGAGATATCAAGTATGCTTTGTCTCAATTCAGATTTTTGTCTATCAGTACGCCAAGTTTCATCTAAATCCCTTCAGCCGTTATTGATTAACAAACGTGAATGATTAACAAACGTCCAAACATCTTCACAAACTTTCACATTTATAATATTAAGTACCGCCTCAAAATCTATAAAAGTTTCGTTCTCGAGGCATCATCAAAAAATGCTAATATAGAATGAGAAAATACATTTTCATAATTATATTTCTTTCGTAGGTATTTCCCATGTTTTATAGTTATTCTGCTTATTGAGGTGGACACAAATCTAACCAATGAAAGTTCAGAAACATAGGTCCTACCGTTCTTGAGTTAATTAACTAACCCACCTTTATTTTGTATTTATAATATACTTTTAACTTTTATATACATACATTTTAATACTCTCCTAAACTATTGTACTAAAAATTTACGATTGATTAGGAAGTACCTAAATATTTTTTATTTATGATTACATATTAAAGTAACCGTCGAGGAGATCCCATATCCACCTTCTAATCCGATTACCAGATCCTGGTCACGGCATTTCATTAAACTACTCATCAACCAAATATGCCGAAACTTGTGTGTTTTTATCTGTTAAGAAGTATGAGTTTGGTGAACCTTTTTAAACCGTTTGATTGTCAGGCCCTGGTCACGAAGTTTCATCAAAGTCCTCATCAAGACTAATAAAAGAAGCGTAAATTCTAAGAGTCTCCTATTGTTCATTCAGGATATACGTTATCCACCTTCCATCATTAATGCCCCCCCATTGACGATGCGTCCAACACACCAAATGGACCGCTAGCATTCCAAAATCCGCTCGTCAATGTAGAAAACGCCGTTCATTTTTAAGATGGCGTCCAAGAATGGATTTCCAATCGGATGTAAATCCATCACGCCATCCGGATGGACGCATAGGTGTAATAAGTGCGTCTAGATTGCTTGCTCATGAATGCCCAAAACGGCGTCCATTTTTCATTCATTCTGCGCTGCACCACAGCCCACATCGGTCTTGTTTATGAACCATATTATTTTATCAATACCATTGATGCCATTGTTATGTCAACGTCAAGAGACTTTGTTTGGACATTTATTGAATGTACAGGGAAACCCCTTGTTTGTGGAAAAATTAATGACTCATAATAAATATCGAAATTCAAAAAATTCATGCATATTTTAATTTTCTAAAACCTAGTACTACCTAATTGAACTAGCTTTAATTCCAGACATCTTTGTCATCTACATAATCCTTAATGTTATAGTAGCCCTATTGGTACAAAGTGCGCTGTAACAGTTTTTTAACCGTGCTTGCGGCAAACTTATTATATTTTCAGGGATCGTATTGTAGAAACGTATACAATGCCCCATAAAGAATGTATTAACCTTTGCCAGGCCAAATCTTGGGAACGAAAGTTTATGTTTATTTCTAGAAAATTGTGTTGGCCACCTACACTTCTAAAATTACTGATATTTTTGATGATATTGATGTTAGTTTCTTTAAAGAAATCTCTTAACGAATCCCTTATAACTGAATCTGATCGCTCTCTTCCGTAAGATAAAGATGGTCTCAATGTCTGCTGCTCGACCCTACAGTAGTATGCCGTAGGACATAATACTGAGGAAGTAACAAATAAACAAGCCTAGCAGTTGTGACGTCAGTTAGTTCCCGGCCAAAGAAATAACGCTCCTCTGACGCAACAATTTTTTAAGTACGAACGACGAAAGCGCAAATGCTTATTCTGTGAACAAGAAGACTGCGTCGTTGATCAATTTTATTTTTATAGAACTGCTGGAAGCTATCCCGGTGGAAGCACCGTCTTAGACCCTCGTCATCAAGTTTTGCAAAAGTCCAAACTCGTTGGAACTGCTGTTATACTATGAAGAGATCCCGTGTTCACCTTTCGTCACATCATCATACCCTTGTCTCCATATTTCTCTTATAAAATCAATCAAATAAGCCCAAACTCAACAGATCTTATGGTGTCTATTAAAGAACTTTAGCGCATTTTGGTTCCATGATCAGGCCCTGACCACCATCATATAATACATAAATACCTACTAAACTTATTACTATCTATTGTGTTCTACACTACTATAATATTTGATCATATTGCAGCCTAGATCATCATCGTAACTTCAAGAGATTTGAATGGTAAATAACCTCATTTATGCTGCTCCCGCTTTTCCCAGTGCTGGATAGCGTTTCCGGGAGCGTTCCCAGGAATGGCTCGCTTCTACTCACCCTTCCTCACTCCTTGCCCTCAGACCACCCTGCACCACACCACATGCGTATTTTACTTTAATGCATATATAAACTCACGCCTTTACTCCCGAGAGATGAGCAGAAACCAGGGTTTGCCACTTGCCGCGATCCTGACGAACCATTTCCGTTTTACGCTAAATAATTATTCGCCGCAAGCACACACGCCCGGTCTTGGGTACTTTTTGTCTTGCTCTTCGCTAATACATCATTATTATGTTACTTCCCGTTCCCTTTATTCTTTCTAGGTAAGGAAAATATTTATCAAGATTTCAAATCTGTTTTTTTCTGGCGTATTCTACACGATATATATATATATTATTGTAGCTATATATATTAGTAATAAAGATGCAAAATCTCGTATCAGTGTTTGTTATCGGACCCCTCCGATTTTTATTAATTTGTTTGTGTTTATTTGATAGGTCTGAGAATAGGTCATAGGCTAATTAGTATGGCAAAACAACGTTTGCCCGGTCAGCTAGTAATATATAACACACATTAAAAAAAATATTAAGTGCCCGCTTGGGGCGGGTTCCGTACAAATAAAATGAGCATAAAAACGAGTGATCTCTCGCCATCAAACGTAACAGTTTGGCGAGTTTTAAAGTACTGTATCACCTATATTTTGTTACGTTATAAATAAATAAAAAATAAAAGAACCATTTTCCGCAGGTATGTTATCATATAAGATTTTCGTTCAAGACTGAGTGAGGTATATATAGTATATTTGGTACAGTAGATAAATAGGTCAATAAAACTCAGTAAATTTTCGCTTAAAATATTTTGTTTAACATACTTTCTATAGTATATTTAAATACTTACACATTTTTGGGTAATACAAAAAAAATGTATTGCCAAAATTAACCCCCTTTACATCTTAATGCCGCAAGCGGTAACTTTAGCATGGAACAGCCGATATTATTTGCGATTTCAAGGTTTTGTTCGTAGTAAAACTTTTTAGTATTGACGAGTAGAACCCGACGTTTTTGTATGTATATGGGGGTTTTTTCCGCCCTGTAGAGCGCGTCCAAGTCAGCGCAATCCAGCTTGGCAGCATGGCGGAGTGCCGGACACGCAACGGCTGGAGCGAGTGGCCGCGGCCCTTGGGGACCCACTCGACGGTCACGTATAAATTACACTGCGGAATGGCGTTTTCCTTTTGTTGTCTGGACAAACTTCCCTTCTTCCAAAGCTTAAATCCTGACTTGAATTACGTGGGACGCAGTTTAAAAACACCTTCTCCATTTACCCGACCGTTAACTTTTGCGGAAATACTCCTGAGAACTTTGCGAGTTACGATAGCGTTAAATACAATACGATTGCAATGTTTACTCCTAAGGGGCAATTCGTATCACAATACCATGGACTGTTTAAAATATTAGTTGTTTTTGATGAAACCAGGGTAAACTCATCTCTCATCCACCCAAATAAGTGTCAGTTGGAGCTTGAAAAAACATTATGTTTGTAACTTGATACTAATTAACCGTGATGTTATGAAAGCGATACATCAGTGTGTGCTCGCGCCGCGCCTACCACTGCCGTTGTTACGCTTGCACCAGTTTACACTGGTCCGTTTAGCTCTATGCCTTTGCAGACTCTTGCTGAGTTATACCAAAAATATGGAAGATCTTCTTACAGTGGTTATTACAGAACACGCATTTATCAGAGCAGTTAATTTGCGCTCGGTGTGACGACACAATCGCTCATCTTGGCCTGGGCCACACACGTCCGCAGCACTTGTCAGTGCTTCCTACGGGTTTCGAGTTTTCGACAGTGCTGTAATTTTGCATCAATGCGGAACTTGCCTCAAACTTAAATTGGAGTGACATTTTGTTTTTGTACCATAGAAAACACAGAAAAACTCAGAAAAAATAAATACATAAAAAGATATTTTTCGTAGTTTTACAGGTCTGAAAAATTGTCAAAAATCAGGGTACTTTTATAATAAAAACCAGCCAAGTGCGTGTCAGGCCACGCGCAATGTAGGGTTCCGTAGAAAGAGGGTTTTTTATCTGCTTTACAGAACTAACAACTTCATCGAAGTAATTTTCAATGGCTTTTGTACGAAATTTAACTTTTTTAAGTTGGTTGCTTACATTATTATTATCATTTATTTATTATTATTATTTTCTTATTATTATTATATTATTACCTTAAATTTTTTCACGTTTCTCCAATCAACCGTTTAGCCAGGAGAGGAAGGAGGACGCCATACTCGGACAATCTTTGCGCTTTAATGCCTAATATTTTGCGAATCATCTTCGTACACCCACAATATCTTTGAAATTTTTTTTCCAAGATTTTATTCTTTAACTTTGTCGGCGTGATAAATATTGTACACATACCAAATTACAGCTTTCTAATACCACCGGTCTTTGTGCTAGGCTGCGGACGGACAGAGAGACAGACAGACGGACGGACGTGGCGAAACTATAGGGTTCCTTGTCGGACTACGAAAGAAAATAACCAGGACTATTTATCTTTTAACATGGCCTCTCCAATGAGATTAAAACATTTTTTTGTGCAAGTTGTTCATTAAGTACTCCATAATTACTTAGCCGCTCAATTTATTGGAAGCCTACGTGTGAAGTTACCCATCCTCCATACGTCCCAGCAGGGTGTTTTGTTATTGCCACTTAAAATAGATCTCGTAAATGTGGAGTGTATGCATTGAATAAATTTTTAAAAGGGATTAAAAAGCTGAAGTGACTGACATCGTAAACATTTCATATGCTTTTATGACATTACCCACCGGGCGCCGTTGCCGTTGTCCAGGCCTAAAAGGTATTTTGTAATGCCTAGATAGATGTTATTACAGGTCAGCTGCTCATAAACAACAAAGTTAAAAACTATCGGTGTATACCTCATTAACGTAAAAAGCCACCGTTATCTGTAGTATCTGTCCCGATCGGGCCACCATAAAAACGGTTTTTAATTGTAATTGTCCTCAAATATTTCTCGTTATTTATGTTTTGCGCTGAGTGTACAGTGTATTTACAGCTTAGCTAACATATTCATACGTAACCCAAACACTGTTTACTTTACGCAAACAATAAACTTTTGAAGCGACACGAAAACCTGGAGGCGATTTCGATTAACTTAAGAGAGTTTGATGTTTAATGTTGGAATAGTACACAGACCAAAGGTCAGCGAAAGGTCGAATATATCAATCTATTCAAGTAACTCACCAACAATGTAGCGGAATACTTAATTCTTTTGAATTAGCTTCTATGATGACCTTTTTGCCTCATACTTAAAAGAAACTTAACATTGAGAAATAAAAATCAGAAGTATTTTAGAAAGATTCTAGAACTTTAATATGTTTTTCTTAAACATGCGGGCATGTACCTATGACTTGGTTTTCTAAGTTATGTACATTCCACTCGCTAACTGTGAAGGAAAACATCGTTAGGAAACCTGAGTGTCTGAGCTATTCACATACCTCAGTGCTTGAATTCGCCAATCCGCGGTGGGTACGCGTGGTGATTAAGCCCATACTCTCTCCCTGAGAGAAGGCCTGTGCCCTACAGTGGGGCGTATATAGGCTGCTTATGTAAACATGCGTGGAAATTTGAGCATTGTTTTGAGGACCTTCTTCGAGATAAATCAAATTTGCTGTACTGGTCAAATACATGCGAGCAGTCCCTAGGTACTACTTACTTTTAATTTCCGGGCATTATTTGAGAAAAGTACTATACAAGCCTTGGCCACAACTAGGCATTGATGGACTTTCGTATGTGTGCCTCGGTTTCGCCTCGGCACACATTTACACGTTCGTACATCAATGCCTCTTTTGCTGGCCGATGCAGTAATATACTATTGACTAATTCTGGAAAAATGAAACTAACCAATTATTAGGTAATGGATATGAATTTCAAGTGAAATAATATTTATTCACAGTTCTGTGTAACATGTAAAGCCTGATACGTAACTTACTGATAACTTCATTTGGTCCCGTAACAAATTATTTTCACTTTTGTCGGGCAGAGCAAAAACCGTATTTATGCTGGTTTTACACATCCGGAATATCACTTTCTGTAAGGGACTAGTCATAACAAGCGCCCGAGGCGTGCGCTCAGAACGCTGCGTTTCGAGCGTTCTAAAAAACTGTATGAATTTGTACGACGCGCCCCTTACAGACAGCAGCGCTTGATGTGATTACGTTGCATACAAATTCATACAATTTTTTAGGACGCTCGAAACGCAGGGTTCTGAGCGCGCGCCTCGGGCGCTTGTTATGACTAGTCCTATATACTCGTGGTTCTTTGCCGGCGGGAGTGGCATATGCGCAAGTGTCGATTTATGTCCAGGACGACTTAGTTTATGTTATTTCGAGGTGAGGACGGCCTTAAAAGCATGCAGTATTACTTCATCGTCTGATAAAATAAAGCTTATGAGAAGTTTTAGGCTTGCAGCGTTACATAGTGGACAGATGATACCATAGTTACACCTAGCATAGTTTGCAGCGTGTGAACAGTATCTCTTGTGTGGTTTTTAAAAAAGTACTTATTATTTTACTTTACATCACTAATTGTGATTTTACTAATACTGGTTGATACGAATATGGTTATTCATAGTTGTAAAGCATCTTCCATTCATTACCGCATTAAGGGAATGCTTCACATTATTTTCTTATGACAGGAGCAGCATTATTGAATACCCTTTAGCGGTCTCATTAATTTGCAACGGTCCCCAAGGCGGCGAGGTGGCCTGCCGCGCAACCCTAATATAAATATCAAGATAATGAGCAAATATCCGTGAAAGTATGGAGCCTTGACTCTCCCTACGGGGGATGTCTAGTCTCGACATGGTCACGTAACTTGTAAAAATACATAAATAACAACCCTACGGACTACCCTTCTCTAATGTTAATATTGTCCTTTTGGTTATGAAAGAATTAGTGCCTGTCGTTGGTACGGGCAACTTTATGTCACTGAAAGGCATGTGGGTTACCTGGTCTTAGGGGTGGCTCGGCGTAGCTCTTGAACACTATTTCCGTTAATAAACTCATTTCGTCAGGCGGTCTACGGCGGCGCAGCGTTCGTTTAAAGTTTTAATCGCTTTCGAGCCGTGATAAACAAATTTTAATTAAGTTTTAATATCACCGCGTAATTGCTGAGGCGGGCTGCTATCACAATATCGTTGTTTATGAATATTTAGCTTCGTTTACGTTTGAACTCGCCGCCGGCTTAAATGGGATCGTTTGTTTGGAAATTTGATAAGTATCTTGATTAAGTTAATTTCAGACCGATTGGTCAGTGATTTCAGCGTACAATAATTTAGTTTAATTCCATTGTTTTATGATATTGTAAGGACCTTTGCCATTGAGTTAGAAATAGTGTTCGGGGTCTAGTTTGGGATTCAGGTTAAAACCCTTCAGTGAATTGTGAGACTCCTACAAACTTTCGTGCTTGGTTTCAATGCTTTAATCACCATTAGGTAATATGTTGTAAATTATTTCAATATTTAAATGATTGTATAATTGTATACAGCTCATTATATAATGAGCCATTTTTAAAACAAGTCAATTAGGTATTCATAGTAATAAATGAATGATTTTGTATTTTATAAGAACTTTTGTTTTGAGATTTTTGCTTAGATTGATATATTTTTTTAAATAACAAAATATAATACCATGTTACAGCTACCATTAAATCATTATTCTATTTAACACAATTATAGTTTTTAGCATCATCGAACCGCATCACTACAAGGAAAAACAATTGTAGCACCATATAAGAAATGAAAAGTTGGACAAACTGTTTTCAAAAATTCATAGAATAAAAATTTGTGTTTCCGGAATTGCGGTAACGTTAACGCTATAAAAAGTTATGTTACAATTCTTTGCCACAACGAGCATAATATTCTACTATTAAATGATGAAAATTTTTCCCTCCAATTCCAAGTTTGCTGTAACACTCGGCTCTATTTGTCCCTCGGCGTAATTTTTATTAATCAACTTTCTTTTATCCGGCTCTTTTATTGTTAATTTCATCGTTGCAACGTGTCCTCTTGCCACGAGAATGTGCTTTTTTGTTTCTTTTAAAAACTTTCCTTCTTATATTTTCGCTCTTTTTACTTAGTTTGGTTTGGATTCTGAATGAATTCAAAAGATCTCCCTGATTACTTCCTGTGAGTGAGGCATTGTGGTTTTTCAATTCTCGACAAGTAGGATGGGGATAAATCTCTCATTTTTCATCTTGCCTACAGCACTGTACGCGATCGCGACGCCCTCTCTCTATGAATTGTACCTCAGTGCCAGGATTTAATCTCAGAATTTAGCTGTCAGATTCAGAAGATTCTCAGTTTGTGCCATGTTATTTAAAATAAGGCACACAACAACCGGCCATTGTGTATTTGCATGAAGGTATCTAAATAGATAGAATTATGAAAAGTTGGCAGAGATAGGGACAGTGCAAATCCCCTTAATTTAAATTGCTTTATTAATTTCTTAATACATTCTATTTTCTACGCTTATAATAGAACAATAATCTCTCTAAATTAAATGAGATTCGATAGAAAACCGTCTGAACAGAGTATAGTATAAAGAAAACGCAAAAAAATTAATATCTGTCCATTTTGTTTGTATTGCTTTTAGGCGGAAACGGCTTTGTTATTGTTTTTTTTTATATATACTGTATACAATAAAGAGTTCTAATCTAATTGACTATACCTACGATTTATAATTATGTAACTTGCGCTTTAGTTTGTTAAAGCGCACCTCCTGCTAAAAAGTATTACAAAGCAATCCGTTTACCATGCGCAAAAGATCCTCATTGCTAGGAGCAGTAAAATAAAAATTATTTTTCGCGAATAGAAATTGAAAACGCTTGATAAAAAAGACGAGCACACATGCATACACGTTTTATGTGAAATGGCTACTATACGGTGCAACCGCACATCTTTTGCACAGTCAGAATTTCCATCAATTCACCTAACCAGCGCGGAAACAGATTTAGTTAGTAGGCGCTCTTACAGCTACTGCTCCAAACCCCATGTGGGGTTGACTCTACACCACATTCACAGCCGGCAGTCAGGCGCGCGCAGTTTGAACCTCAATGTCCTCAAAAGCTAAGCGTAGCTGACAGACTATGTATGAAGGGGTAACCGGGTAGGAAAAAAATTTAGATAGTGAATTGATTTTTCTGCTGTATGTGAAAATTTGCGATTGCGAAAGGCCGAGCTCCGTCCAGGCCAAGGCCGAAGGCCGAGACCATACATGTTCCCACTCAAACAATCCCAACGTCAAGTGTCTAGCGAGGCCCTAGGCGTTGATCTTCAGTCAGTGCCTACGGTAACCCTTAATACTGAGTGCGTGCCGTGGTGCAGTTAAAAGAATTAAATCAAATTCAATGTTACATACAATAAAGTAAAAAAAAAAAAAATATCCATAAATTCCATCCATCACAATTCGTTTTTGTATGATAATTTCTTTACTGACAGATTTTTTATCGCGTGTCAAATTACATCCAAAATAACGTTGTTATGATGTACCTATAAATATTCTGTTGAAAGTATGTTTCGGTATCTTTAATGTATGTTTCTTGTGTTTACATTAATATAAATTAGGTTTGCAAAGTGTTTTTATTTATACACTGCGTCAAAGTTAAAATAAAATTAAGTTACACTAATATTTTCCTTTTTTCTTTCATAAAATGGCTTTTTTGTCTAGTTTACGGTAAATTGATACCATGAAATTGACATGTTTTTTGCCCCTTCAAAGAAATAGCCTTAATGTTCATCGTAGATTTTTACATAGATTTTATTCGGTACCTATCAAAAAGGTAGATTGGGCCGATGGGCAGGTCAAAGATGTCCCATGCGGACATACTGGTACCAAATAGGGGATGTATTAGCAAAGAGCAAGATTAATAGTATCCGAAACCGGTGTGCGTGCATGCAACGACTAATGAATGTTGAGGAAGCGAAAGTCAGGATCGTGGCAAGTGGCAGTCCCTAGTGTCTGCCTACCCTCTGGGATACAGGCGTGAGGTATGTATGTATCTATTATTTTATTCGTGTAAATGTTATATTCAAGCAGATGCTGTAGTTTTTTGCTCCATTATTTCAGTTAGTCAGTGTTAAGTCACATTATAATTTCCACTGTGCCAGTGAACTTTCAGGTAAATTAACCCTGTACATAGATAAACTGTTTTCTTGTCCTTGGCACCGAGTTCTAAGCCCATTTTTATGCAAACATGCCAAACTTGAGAGAGACCCGGAGCTAACTAGGGCCACCGATGGATAAAAATAATAATCTCTCTTATAACACGATTTTGCATAAAATGAACATCGAAAATGAACTCAATAATGGTAAACTTGCATCAAACTTAAATTGGAGTGATGATGTTTTCATACCATAGCAGACAGAAAAACATAGGAAAAATTTAAAAAATTAACCAGAAAACAAATCGGGGTTTTCAGGTTACCAAAAACTGCGAAAAGTTAAGTTACTCTCATAATAAAAAACTTATTAGATATAGTTTTTCTTTTCATCAAATTCTAAACGTCTTTTTTAATAAGGATGTAGGTGCATAAACATATATTTAACGAGATAACTCAAATATTGATAAATGTTACATACATTCTAAGCCGTAACGTAGAAAGTGTAACGTTATAGTTTGAGCCTGTATTGTATGGCGCGTATTTGTACCACGTGACTAGAATGAGTTTTCGACGGGTTATATCATGAAAAGAATTAAACATAGAGAAAAAAATAATACTACGTTTATTTATCTTCTAACATGGATTCTTGGATTATATTTAAACAATTTTTGTGCAAGTTCTCTATTGTAATAGCCCGTAGCACGTGGATGCGAACGGCGATCGTGGAAGATGGTGTGATGAGGATGTGCCTATACTCAGCAGTGAGTGAAGGTGGGCTGTTGATGATGATTGTAATAGCTATTTAGGAACTACAGCCTTGAACCTAGGGTCGATAACCTAGGACTTTAATCGATTTCCGTTGAAAACAGCCGTACTTTTCAAAAATGCTTTAGCTATATGTAAAAATGAATTGCTGTTCGGTAGTCTAACTAAAATTCGAGAACGGCTGGAGTGGTTTGGGTATTTTTTATATTCGTGGAAATCCAGGAAAAGTTTAAATGTTGAGAACAGAAAAAAGGAATTTTTCTAGGTACCCTGAATAGTAAAGGTGAACAATACAATGTATAACCCTATCTTTAATCTTTTCTTACCATTAAAAACACAGAAACAACTTATTATACTGTAAAATAATCAATGTAACAAAGTCGACTTATATTAACATTAAAATTTTGAAAAAGAGAAGACATTTATTCAATTTGTCACAGAAACACAAAGTAAGAACGTAAACAAATTTCTCAAAAGGAGATTTTCTATGTTTTCAGTTGGACTATTACGCTTCCGTATTCCGTAACCCGGCTTTCAAAATCCCGTTCCGGTAATTTAAACGTCACGAAAGTTTTAATAATTAGGGGTACGATTTGCGACATGTACTGTCTGACGTACTCGTAGGAGATTATAAGTTACACTTAAAATAGCTGGTTCAAGCGAGCGAGGCTAATGAGTGGGATCAGCAAGCTCGCGATGTTCACCCGAAGACCTAATAAACATATGGAACTGTCAGTGCGTTGCCTCTCAGAAAAAGGGTTTCGAACCATTAGTTAAGGCAGGTAATCTTAAAATTTTGCTAAAGAAGTGTCCAAAAATCCGATATGCTACGCGCGTTATTTCGCTACGAAAGGCTACGAAAGCCTACGAGTGCTACGAAGTTCTACGAAAATATGCTACGCACTCGTTCTCGTGGCATTACTATAATACGGCAATTGAATAACATCAAAATATTACTTCCAAAATATTATATTTAACCTAACGAATATATAATTATATACCAACAATATTGAGTTAAATATATGAAAATAGAAGATTATTGTAGAAATTAATTTAAAATATCTTGATTTTTAGCCTATTGTCACTTGTGGTAATTTTACTGATCTCTCTGACTCAATGACTAACTTGCAAAAGTACTAAAGTCCGTCTTCGGCTCCAGAAATAAAAAATAAATCTGAATATCTTCATCATCATCATTGTTAAATAAAAATGTGTCATGTAAATAGGCTAAATTATTATCAATTGTGGAAAGTGCTATTCACACTAAGTCACAATTTTATTTAAGCTAAGCAATATACAATAATTATCCCCTGTTGTCAATTTTCCTTGAATTGCCAAAGGCTTCAGCCACACCAACTTATTTTCAAATTATGTGACGTCATAGTACAGGTAATCTGAAGAACATCATGGCCAACAGCGTCTGTTCATGAAAATTCAAATTGTAGTTTTGTACTTACAGCGTCTTAAAAATATCGATATTTTTTGCGGTCTTATATAAAAATTGTTATAAATAAACAACTTAAGACGTACTTAAAACATAGGCAATTTTTCTTTATAGTACCTACATAATTTCAAAAGTAACCTCACTCAAGATTGAGCTGTAAATCGAGCGCTAGTGCAGCCAATGACTAAAAAGTTTTGTGACATCGGAAATCCCGCATGATACAACATTTAGGAAACAAGGTAGGAAATAGTTTACGAATTATTCCGATGGTTTTGTGTTAAATTAGTTAACTGTTGATAATTTACTTATACAATATTTTATGCTTAGCAAAAAATGTAACCGTGTTACTAGAGTTTCGAAATTAAAATTTTTACACGTGAAAAATGTTCCAAAAAAGCTTTATTTTAATCTCTATTACACAGTTAAAATAAAAAATAAATCTTTGTCGGCTACAACGTGTCACTGAAACACCGCAATACCAGACCATTTCAAATAAACAAAACTTTAATTATACTGCCTGATCGAGTCTCAAGATTATGTAAAAAGGTATTTTTTACTTTCGGTTATCTGTGGAAGGATTTCTACCTATACTGAATAGGTAAATGGTTTTGGGTTTTTCTTTCTTTCAATAATACGCGTCGTAGACATAGCTACACATTGCGTTTATTTGTGGGAGTTAGATTAGAGCACCATTACTCATCTTTAGTTATTTCAATGAAAGTAAATAGACAATAATATAGTGCATAACAAAATAGAGCATTTATATTAAATGGTATAGAGTCATAAAAATATAGAGGCTTCGTAAAAAGAAATGAAACGGTTGTAAAGTAAAAAAGCATTTTAGCCAGACATTTTTATATTGCACACATCCGCCAGGACGTTGGGCTACCAGCCGCGCGCTGTATTTATACAAGCGACATATTGGACATAGCCTGAAAGCTTTTAAATTTTACCTTACTATACAAGATGTAACACATTCATGCTATGAATATGGGGAAAACATCAAAGTCACAAAAAGCCTATCAGTTATTCCATACTAAAGTTACTACCAGCGGAATGAACGTGGATGGGAGAGCTCGATTTTTTTAATTCGATTTCAATGTTATGCTTATATTCATACCCCGATTTTCGGATAAATATGAGGATAGTTTTTTTATGACTCGCGATGCTCATAAATTACAGACATTTTAGATACATATTGGTAATTAAACTAAATCTAATATACAAAAATCTCGTGAACAGTGTTTGTTATCGAACTACTCCGAAACGGCTCCACCGATTCTTATGATTTTTTTGTGTATACTTGGTAGGTCTGAAAATAGGTCGTAGGCTAATTAATATGGCAAAACAACGTGTACTGAGTCGGCTAGTAGTTATATATTAAATGGGTCTATCACGATGATGTCTACGTCGGGAATTAAGGTAATTAAATTTTACCTAACAAAAAATCGCGATTAAACCCATTTAATTTAAAAATATACATGAGGATTTTGTTACACCCCGTTTATACCTAGAATATACCTACAAGTATAAAATCAAGATAAAAGAATAATACTCATACACTTAGGTTTCCTCACGATGTTTTCCTTCACCGTTAGCGAGTAGTATTGCTACTATAACTTCACAAATGAACGTAACTTAGAAAACAAAGTCATTGGTCCATGCCGGGATTCGAACACACGACCTCCCGAATGAGAAGCCGGCATTCTACCGCTCTGCTACCATCTCTTGAAATTGCTCATCCACGGTGGGCACGTGTGGTAATTAAACCCGTACTCTATCTCTCTCTGAGAGAAGGCCTGTGCCCTGTTAACTAGTGGGACGTATAGAGGGTACAAAAAAAGTGAATAATAGTGTTGTGTAATGACTTCATAAGCAGCCTATATACGTCCCGCTGTAATGCACAGGCCTTCTCCTTCTTCTCTTCTCTCTCTCTTCTTCTTTCTCGTGTAATGACTTGCGATGCTCATATACAGTTATATATTAAACGGGTCTAATTGCGATTATGTATTCGATGAAATAAGTAATTAATAATAATTTGACCTAATAAGTAACCGCGTTTAGATCCGTTTAATATATAACTAAGTGAATCACGTTTTACAATTTAAAGAGATGAATGGAATAACCTTTCATGTAATTACACTATAACTTATATTAGACTACTTTATTTATTGTACAACCGGAAATATTAATAATATCATTATAAAAATAATAACTTACTTACAACACAATCATATGTCCTCTGAGGCCATTTGTACAAATCATTACGGCGTATTCTTATAGGGATCAAACCTACGACCTCTGTTTTGCTAAACCAACAAGGAGGTAAAAATGCTTAAAAAAAAAGCTTACTATAATATCAAAGATTATTTAGAAGATAAAGATTTATGTTAGTTAACAGTACATTCATATTAAAGGGTTTTTTAAGGACGATTATGTCTAGTGTACAACACATTCATGGGTAATTATTTTTAAGTTGAAAACTCAGTTCGAAAAGCATAAATGTAGAGTTTTTGTGTTAGCTTCTTCTCCACATAATCTATTAATTGTGAAGCTAACAACTTTGACGTTCTAATGAACGTAAACGTTTTGTTTTTATAATGAATAAAAATATTTGAATTGAATTGGAAATAACGTACACATTCTTAAAAACTTAATACTAGTTTTACCGTCTGGTACTTCTACCAATGACATGCCTTCCACAACGCTCATCATTTCATGTAAGTACAGTAAAGCACATTTTAAAATGTAGCAATTGTGAGAGGATTTCGCAGCGGCGCGGCGTACCGGTTTTGTCGAGAGGAAATTGGCACGTTATGTCTCAATGGGATCAGAGACGGTGACATCATCTGTTGCTCTTATATCGTTTTATGCTTCCCGCCCCTGCTTGAGACTTCCCTTTTGGTCTTGTAAGCAGAACAAAATTTTTAATATAGTAATATTTATCTGTTATTTGTATTATGTATTTTAACATGTCAAATCAAATCAAATTAAATAATTTATTTACAAAAAAGCTTACGTCCTAGTTCCAAGAACAGACTTAACTTAATGTGGGTAGGTAGGTTTGAGAAAGATTGCCACTAAATACTCTCAGTGGCTTACTGGTGTACTTCGCACTAGGCCGACATGTTTCGCGAGAATTGTTATACAGAAAGATTGCCCTAAAATGTTAATCGATCTCGAGCGATGGCGGATAAGTAGTGGTTTAAAAAGATTATTAGCAATTAATAAATCAGTTGGCTGTAACAATTAAAATGAACTAACACTGTGTATGGAGATAATTAGATATGTGACCCCCAAACTAGGAGAATCCTGTATCTTGAGGATCAAAAGTTTACAGTTACGTCATAGAAACAAGTGTATGGTATATAAATAATGTGGATGAACAATAGACATCAAATGTTATCGCCGTCAGTTCTTGTTCCATAGTTCCCCGAATTCTTGTGTAATAGGAGTAACTCATTAATCTACATTTCTACTCTGCACCCATCACCCTCGTCAAATTGAACGTACCTACTGAGATACAAAGGTTGAAACTATTTAAACATTTTAGTTCACCCCACGCTCATCCTTGCTTTTACAAATCTCGTTTTGATGACTCCAAGTCTACCAATAAAAAACCTCTTATAAGGCCCCTGTTAGTAAGTTAACGCAGTAAATTTTTCCATTTCTGTAGTTAAGAAAGAAAAAAGAATGAATACATTTATTTAGACTGCCACAGAAGCACACACATAAAAATTACACAAGGAAACAAAAACATTGAAAGTAGGTAACAACTGTATAAAAGTGTACATCTCCGTGGCAAAAAAAAGATCACCAATTCAGCATGCATTGCTGGTATGTGTTGCAAACCATACAGTACCAACCACACAGCAAAACTAGTTAAGTTTAGTAAAAAACATATCGTTACTCGGGATCACTAAGTCACAGTGCGAATAAGTAGTGTAAGCTGTGACGGTGAAAAAGGTTCGTTCTTACACTAATGTTCATTGTAAAGGCAACAAATAACCCCCAATCAAAGTAACGCCCGACCGCAATTCGTTTTGGACGAAGAATTATTAGCTCTCTAAGTGTGCGAGGCTCGTGTGTGTAATGCTTTAGTGAGAGCATCCCATTTGCTCTGTTTGCCTTCAACTGGAAAATGCAATTTTAGATCCAATTGAAGGCAATTAATAGTTTTAGTTTCAAAAAGCAAATAATTCACGATTTCTAACCATGAAGTATACTAAGATATTTGTAATATATTCACCCATTTTATTTTACATTATAAATCCAAAGTAGGTATACACAAGTCATATCTATTATTAGTTCTTAGAAACTTACTATCATTTATTTTATTTACATGTGATCGAGAATTCTTTGAAAAATGGATTTAATTTATAAAACAACCTTATTTAGGTGTCGTTATTACCTACTTCACAAAGTCTCAAACAGCAGCTTGTTAGGCTAGAAATAAGTTTGATCGTACTTTAAATGAGTTAATCCTCTTTTAATAAGTGTTGATGGTTAGTCTCTCTGCGGTCGGCGGCGGTAGGTAATCTCATTTCATTCCGCTAACTTGAAGTAACTCTTGACTTCCGCTCTACCCCTTCATGTTCTTTTAAACGAGGGTTTTAGCAGTTGAAAAAAGTTATTTTGTAATTATAATATCAAAGGTTGGCTGTGCGTTCAGCGCTGACAGATATGATTGATGAGTTCAGGTGCAGGTAATCTAATAAATAAATCAAACGCGAACGAACTATACTTTGTTTACGGTATCGGCGCGGAATCAAATATACGCAACAAATGGAGAGTCCAGAGATAACGGAACGGAGTCGGGGAGCGAAATCATTTCCGTTGTGTCAATCACACGTCCCGCGCGTCCGCCCGCCCGTCTGGACGAGTGCTAATGAGTTCGCGAACTGCACAAATGCCCTCTAAAATGACCCTCAACTGGACGCGTTTCTAACTAAATTGTTTTTAACTAGCAAAATGACTCTGCACATTTTCAAGCATTGTCTCTGAGGCCTCTCTTCTGTTTCCTTTAGTGCCTCTCCACTATATTGGAGGTTGGCCTTCAACTCTACATATTTCTCTGTTCTCTTTGCCAAACGGAACAGTTCTTCAAGGTTTCTCTATCTAGATTTATCTTTAATTTAAATTGCAGTAGACCCTGTTAGAAAAATTAATATTCTTTTACCTTCAATATATTTTCATTAGGCTACTTAAGATAAGATATGAATATTTTTTATTCATTTCACCGGAAAAAACAACAAATACAAAATATTTGCAAAGGTACATACTAAAATAAGAGATTGTCTAGAAGAGATCATTTTTAGTGATAAGGCGCCCGTTTGTACTCTTAGGTTAAGAAATATCTATGTTATTTCCTTTCTTATGTACAATAAAGTGTTCTCTATATCTATCTATCTATCTTGTACTTCAATATATGAGCGGTGCTAGAGCAGCGGTAGAACGCTGGCCTCAAATTCGGTCATGGGTTTGAGGACCGGGCATGTAAAACTACAATGTTTTTAAAATACGTTCATTTGTGAAGTTGTAGAAGCAATCATGTCGGCGATTAGTTCCTAATTCTTAATTTTGAAAGTATGTATTTCTGCGGAATATCCTCGGAATACCACTCGCTAACGGTGAGAAAAACTTCATGAGGAAACCTTAGATACTTATCTCTACGCTTGCTACGTACATTGGCTTAACTATGAGGTTAAGTGCGTAAATCTCAGGTCTTACTTGTTACCTTCAATATATAACTAAAATGCACCGAGCAAAAGATAAAACCTCACACGCGGTTTACTGTTGATAGGAAATGCCATGAAAGTGTTACGTACGAGAGCGGCGAACTGTTGCAAGAGGTACGGGTAAGTTGGTAACATTAGGGTTCCATCAGAGGCCATATTTTTCCGCTGGCCGGCGGAGAATTTTCAGGGAGGCTATCGCTCGGCCAGCCGCCTGTCGACACGCCTTTGCACTTAGATACTAGGAGGATGAAGTACAATAGTGTACCGCTCCACATCGGTATTTACACATACTTCTACACTTTAAAGCTTCACCCGGGAGTACTAAGTGGCCTTATAATATTGTTAGAAAAAAAAACTATCATAACGTTCCGTAAATTTGCTTTAGTTATATATTTTATCTTGGCCTTAACATTTGGATGCGAAAACGCTTTTTTTATCATCCTAAAAGAGCTCATAACTCGAGGGTCACTTTCGTTGGAATGACACCTTTGGGCATGTTCGCGCCGCCCAACAAACGTCCCGTGAAATTGGAACAGACTCTGCCCATTCTCCCAAGTTTCACAGTGAAATTAGTTTTTTGATTTCAGTGATGGCAGTGAATACCCGCTATAGCCATTTATTTTCTTACGTTTTGAACAAGTTTATCTCCGTGAAGTAATCTATAAAGATTAAGATACAAGTTACAAGTTTAATAGATAGATAGATAGATTGAAGACTCTTTACTTTACTTGTACATAAAAAAGGAAATGAGCCAATATAGAATATATAATAAGTGTCACATCCAAAAAAGCCTAATCCATCTAAAAAACAATGTCCCAGGCACTGCAGCGTCCGAGTGGTCCCTTCACTCATCTAGTGTGAATGAAGGGGCCACTGGACGCTGTATAAATCATCTCATTACGTAGATGCAAAGGCCAAAGTATAATAAGTGTAACTATCCCACCGTTCCCATCAATAACGCGAAGAACTGTCATTTGAAAGAATAATCAAATTACCTCATTCACATGTGATGTGTAATGAATACGCCCTCGATCTATCAGAATTAGAAGACCATTTTCCTGTCACATATATGATCGATGTCCGGAAATGGAGAGGATCTTTTTCTAAGAGGCGGCGATGTGTACCCTCGCCGGCACTTCGTCACGAATCACGATACGCTGCGGGAGTCTTGCCGTGCTTTGGGTTTCCGATGCAGCCAGCAACATTCGCGACATTTGTCACAATAGCTCTTAGCCCTTACGACATAGGTGTAAGATAAGATAAGAAGATAAGAATATTCTTTATTGTACCAGGAAAAACACAAACATGATATACTTACAAAAATATAGTACAATTTATAGTACAGTAAATGTCTGATAAAAAGATATAGGTACCTTTCTAAAATGTTACTGCTTCTCGTAAAAAATATAATAACTATTTTTTTTACTTGCAGTCACTGTTGGTCTAATTAAACACAAATAACAATTTTTCTAAGAAATAAATGCTGCACATGGCTACCTCAAAAATTGCGCAATTCCTAGACCTGTCAATTAGAGCTATAAGTTTATGACTTGAAAACTATTTGTCTATTTGTCCCACTGCAGGGCACAGGAGCACTTAGTGAGAAAGAGTATGGGTAATTTCAATTTAAACTTAAATCAAATGGTAAAATATAAAAAGGTAAACCTTAATCGTTATGAGCCAAGGGGATGGGAAATCTTGCCACAGAGACAGGAGGTTACGCCGTGGACACAGGTAGGCACGCGGTGGAGACAGATAGGTACGCCGTGGAGAGAAGGTAGTCACGCCGTGCGGTGAACGATGACACTTTGTGGAGACAAGAAGACAATGGTACAGCAGAGTTAGACCGTTAGGAGTTTCCAGATTGTTTAGGACTCCTTTCATAGGTACTTTCACGAACTTTTTAGGATTGCAGAGTGCAGAGCTTGAGGCCGACCAGAATTTTCAGACTATTTGGAATACTTCAATATTTTTCTGAGTAGTATTTCAGAGCTGGGATGAGACTAACTCCAAGGCCAGTCTCGGGCGATTTCTTACCCAAAATGTTCTAACTACTATTTTTCGATTCCAATAAATTCAAATCTATAATTTGGAATGCTAGTAGACTTCTATAAATTTCTGGAGACTCGGTTTGTTTTTCAAATTTACAATTAAGAACTCTCCATTCCTTCTATCTTTTAAATTCAATTTATAGTTTGGAATGCGAATAGTGTTCTGGAATAGTATTCTGGACTGAATTTAATCATTCGACCTCATTAGTGTAAGAGTTATTTGACTTTGATTTCTAAAAATAAAGAAATTTGAAAATTGAATAAATAATTGACAGATGATTGAAAAATGATAATAAAGAAAAATACAATAGATTAGATTAGATTAGAACACTTTATTTACAGATTAATAAATATACATACATAAACTCTCGCCTGTATCCCAGAAGGGGAAGGCAGAGACAAGGGACTGCCAGGTACTTGTTTACTAGTGGGAACAAGCGGAATAAAGTGAGCACAAAAGTAAGTGGAAATATCTATTCGCTTTGGAAGATCCTGATTTATTTGTTACCGTGCAAGGTGCTGTTTTCTGTTACACAGCCTGAACGTGGCATGAACAAAACCGTAAAATATAAATTTGTAAGACTGATAGAATGAAACCTTAATATTTGTAAAAGTACAAATCTGGAAAAAACCTCAAAGGTGCCGTAAAAGTTCTTTTAAGGCACAAGCTAGAGCTTTAGGGGGGGGAGTTTCAGAAATTTTAAATATAAGATCATAACACTCTCAATTAAAGAAAGGAATGGAACTAGTTGCTTCTCGTTTTTACAATAAAATACATATTATATCAGATAGTGGCAAATAGTTATTCAATAATAATAATAATAATTGTATAGTTTACTTAATAAATAATCGCGATTAGATTCATTAAACATATATCTAAACAGTTATCCAATACTTTTCTCATACTGATAGAGCTATAACTGTACATTATCTCTACTAGGCATCTGAGTCCATTGGAAGAAGCTTTCATTAAAGAGAAATCGTTTTTATAATCTCGACAGAAGATACTTGCGGAATAATTTATTACCAAAAGGATTTTAAAAACACATATCGCCCGAGCCGCCCGGATAAAGCTGTTTTAAGAATATATGGGAATCTTGCCAGGTGCGGACGCAAGTAGGTGGTATGTTTTTTATGCCCTTTCAGAGGATAAAATATATTACATTCACATCTAAGCACAATGTGTAATGCTCATACATTATCGTCACAACAATAGCTTAATCACATCCATTAAGTGACTATCTAATTTTATTGTATTGTTTAATTTCTTATGAATATTTAAACAAGGCTGTATTGGGTACAAAACATTTTTTCCGCTGTATAAATTCGGTTATTATTATTTCCGAGCGAGGAAAACCTTTGATGCTGGCGTTATTATTTGAAGTCTTTATTGCTTGACTCCACTCCGCCGCTAACGTTTGCAGAAGACTTGACGAGCCGTGTCGATCGCCACCGGGAGGATGGAATGCGAATATTAGCTATTTGTGTCTGATGAAGACTTCTCTACAGAGTTTTAATTTCAGAACTCTGCATTTTTCCATTAACTTGCTACACAAGCTGGGGATAGAGTCCTTTTGAAAAATATTTTCTGAACATACACGGTAAATTCGATATATATTTTTTGCCCTGTTTCGATTATTAATTAAACGGATCTATCTTCACGTTTCGATTGACGAAACATATAGGTATATCGCGCGAATGTGCAAGGCAAGGCTGGTAAGGGACGTCCCAGCTGGACATACTTCAAGCAAATAGGGGATGTATTAACAAAGGGCAAGATTAAAAGTACCTGAAACCGGCATACGTGCATGCAACAACTAATGAATGTTGATGTAGCGAAAGTGATCTGTCAGGATAGTGGCAAGTGGCAACCCCTGGTCTCTGACTACCTCTCTGGGATACAGGCGAGAGTTTATGTTGTGTTATGTGGATCTACCTACAAAAAATAATACCCGATTTACCCAGTATTCAGAAAATATTAGAGAAAATAGCGTATCAGGCATGTATCAAAGAAATTTCCATGAAAAGTGAACTTAACAGGGCATCGTGCGAGGTAAGTCACCATACAAAAGTATTTAAAATGACACGCCGGATCGCAATGAAAGTTTACCAATATGTTAAGAAGACACATATGGAGATTGCATCGTGCTTAGTCGGGTTTGGTCGTGGTCGTGACAATAAACAAATAAAAAGGAAGAAATGAGAGACTCATAACCCTTTTCATAGAAACTTCTCACAACGCTCAAATTTCTTTTTGAAATATAACTCGCAATTCTAAACACGATAAAACCTCCTACATTTGTGTCGGAGGTTTATATAGTGTACTACAAGTAGATAAAAGTAGAAGACGAAAAAATCCTACGAGTTGCTGGTCAAACTGTGTGGTTAGTTGAACTAGCGGGTTAAATAAAGTAAGTTTGAAATATTTATCTATTTACAAAGTTCTTTTAATTTAACAATAAGCACCAATTCATTACAGAACTGAAGACAACCTTTCACAACGATCTCTCTAACATTATCTTAATCAAATATAGAGGGGAATAAGTGCGGTAGGCTTGAGATTGGCTTGAGAATAAGTAGCAAGATGGAAACCTACGAAGCGGCTCAATGTAATAGAGCGAGATGAACGAAGTGAGTGTTTGAATATTTAGTTCAATAATATGATACAAACTTAAATGTACTGATCTTTATTACATAACAAGAACTCACGCCTATATCCCGGAGGGCTAGGGAGATACCAGGACTTGCCACTTGCCACGATCCTGACACACATCTTTCTCTTTCATTGATCTCTTTTTAATAATAAGGTTTAAGATATCAATAAAATCCGCTCTATCCGTAAAGTCGATAGACTACTACAAAGGTTACGTAAATTGTCATAATTTCAGAAGTAGGTATGTATAATCTTGTTACATCGTTAGTTTTTTTTTTTTTATGTAGTCTTCTTACATATGCGTCTTACTATGGGGTGAAGGCAGCTCATGTTTAGCTCA
Organism: Yponomeuta malinellus; assembly: GCA_947308005.1. Classification (NCBI taxonomy): domain Eukaryota; kingdom Metazoa; phylum Arthropoda; class Insecta; order Lepidoptera; family Yponomeutidae; genus Yponomeuta; species Yponomeuta malinellus. The sequence goes on from OX370994.1 coordinate 9,746,598, forward strand.
TTTGCAACCTCTGATAATATAATCGTTAACAATCATATATTCTCATCACAAAACACGCAATAGAAAGCAAACTAGTGCAAAATTACCTAATCTCCATAATGCTTGTAGATTGTAGAGCTTGACATCCATGATGTGCAAAGGCACAGATAGGGAGTGTACCACAAAGATTTTTCAATTTACGATCGGGGACAACGTTTGGTCTGGCAAACTGAAACAAATCGGATATTTGGACGCGCACCGGACACGGCTTTTCCACGAAACCCGCATGTAATCGAAAACGTAGCCAAGTTTCGGTTTGCGGGGAATTGAATAACTAAAATGTTTGTGAAACCTATTGCATTCATATGTCATCACGCCACACGATATTGACGGTAATTTGCTCACTCCGCTCGGCACACGGAAATAAATTTTTTCAGAAACCTCATTCGCTTTTCTTGAAAACCAGGTTAATTCCTATTAAGTAGCAGAATAGTAAATTAAAAATTATATCTATATAACTGTCTTAAACAAAATTTGGGTAAACAATCTGACTACTATTATAAATGCGGAAGTCTTTGAAGTATTTGTTACTCAATCACGCGAGAACGGCTGAACGGATCTGGACGAAATTTGGCACACATATAGATTACAGTCTGGAATAAAGTCACTTTTTATCCCGGCAAATACACTTCAAAATCTCCACACGCATGAAATCGCGTGCAACAGCTACTAGTTTTATATAGATAGCTCGGATTGAAGTAGGATGTTTTCTTTCGAAGCAATAGGCTCTGGTCTAAATCCGGTCACGTATCTACGAATGAATGAATTGATTCACACGCTAAATAGTGCAGTCTGTTGGGGTTTTTGCTCTGCAATAGGTGGAAAATAAATAGTTTGATGTATGTTTTGGGGTCGCAACAAAAATTTAAGTTTTCGACCGGGAGGGGGGCGCGAGCTGCCATCTTGAATTGAAGGTGCCAAAATTTGTTTCTTTCCCCAACTTAGATTTTTATTATGATATCGCGATACCATGCCTGAACTAATACATCAAAATCATTTATTTTCCGCCTATTGCAAAGCAAATGCCTTTACACATGTCCCCAAAGACTAGAATATAACGGTAAAGGAAAACATTAATTGAGTATCTGAGGTATTGACATAATATCTCAGCGCGTGAAATAGTGTATACATACTAGGTATACGTTTGGATTCATCAGTAATATTTTAACACAGTAAGGCCGATATTCAGAAACGATTTTGAGCGTGAGCTCAATGTGAGTCCGGGTCTTCCAACTGTCAAAATGAAAGTCTCAGGGATATTTTGTATTCACAGTTGAGTTTGAGATAACAAAAATTGAGCGCAAGCTAAGCTGAGACTGAGTAGTGGATTTCGGCGACTTAGCTCAGACTCAAGGTGGCAATGACGAAGAAAGTAGCGACACCTGTAGGCAATTCGAGAAATCTAACTAACCTGTGGTGAAGTAGGTAACCTTTTTTTATTCACAATTTGACATTTTGCATGCTCATTTTCCTTCAAAAAGTTAAATTGTGTTTTTAGCAAAGACCTAGTAAACATATGTATTTCATTCCTCATTGGTTTTTAGAGTAATGAGAAGTCAAAATAAAGTATAACCGCGCGTAAAACTTTCGATATTTGTTGCCATCTCATTCAATCCTGTGGATAATAATCCATACAATAGTATGCCTTTCATGTAAGTAGCGTTAACAGATAATATAGACCGGTAAAGTCGAAAACTGTACCACAGATTACACGCTCGAGTAAGTTTAGCTTGAGCTGTGGCTTAGCTGAGTTCGAGTTGAGATATTGACTGTGAATACAAAATTCTTGAGTCTTTGTTGAGATTGCTCAAACTATGCTCAGCTTAGTGCACGTTAAGTGTAGCTCAACGCTGTGTTTCTGAATATCGGCCTAAGAAGACTTGTGCCACAGGGATAGATGATTAAAATGTGATTATATCATGTACGGTGACTGAATGTCTGATGATGCCTGTCTCACTATATTTCTTTGTGCGCGCATCACGTAAAAACCACTGAACGGAATTGAATAAAACTTACCATGATTATAGCTCAGACTCGCATGTAACATATAGGCTACATAACATCACGCTTAAGTCCGTTGAGGGAAGAAAATCACCATAACTAGTGAGGCCATTGAATGATGATTTTTCTACAATGACAGATACAATTAATTAGGTTATGATGAACCAGACAGTGTACACACTACCCGTCGGAAATATCAATGTCTACTACCGTCGGAATCGCCTTATTGCAATGTGTCTAGATAATTCCGCCGGGTTACATGGGTGCGGGTCGCTGTACGAAATAGTTTCTCGTTTTGTATGTCTGTTAATTGTCTTACTTGAATGCATTATAAAAATAAACTGTTAATGCAATTTCAAAAGTAAAATCAGTATACGATTGAATAAGGGGTTATAAATAAACTGACCTAACGATGAAACTATTTTAGATTTCAATTCTGCTTTATGGAGTCACTGCACTCCAGTACAATTTCGCCAATTTCACGTGTTAGACAAGACCGAATGACAATCGAATGAGGCTCGTTCTGAATTTTGAAGCAATCAGTTCTGTTCTGATTTTAGATGAGAATAAGGCTTAGAAGAGAGATACCGAGCCAGTTCTGATTTGAAGTTCGATTATAAATTTAACTTGTTATCTAATATTTTTTAAGCGTCATTTCATCATCAATCAGCCACAAGAAGACCTCTGCTGGATATAGGCCTCCTCCATGGATTTCGAAAAAGACCGGTTGGAAGCGGCTTGCATCCAGCGTCTTCCTGCCACTTGGACGAGGTTATCACAGATATGTCATTTGTTTATCTTATAATGAGTGGCAAATATCTTTGACTGTACAGCCTATGCCGATACAAAACATCTTATAGTTAATATTTTTAAGGGTTCCGTACGCCGTATAAAAAAACGGAACCCTTATAGATCACTCGTGCGTCTGTCTGTCCGTCCGTCTGTCACAGCCAATTTGCTCCACATCTACTGGACCACATCAGGCGAAATTTGGTAGGATTGTGTAATCCTATGTCCCAAACATAGATGTGCAAAGTAAATATTTTATTTTAAATAAGGGCCAAATTTGGAAACTAAAAAAAAAAGTTTTGCAAACCTTACTGTATCATATATCAAATGAAAGGGTTCGTTATGAGGATCTCAAATATATTTTGATTATTATTGTAAAATAAATAGTCATTTATTCACGAAATGACTTCATGAAAGAAAATAAAAATTGGCCTTCCTTCCAACATTGACATTCAACGACATGACATCGGCGCTGTGAAGGTTACGTTGATGGCCACTAGATGGCGAGTGCTGTCTTTATACAACGTTTGTTGTGTGGGAGCCCCCACAAATAATTATTTTATTCTGTTTTTAGTATTTTTTGTTATAACGGCAACAGAAAAACATCATGTGTGAAAATTTCAACTGCCTAGCTATCACGGTTCATGAGATACAGCCTCGAGACAGACAGACGGACAGTGAAGTCTTAGTAATAGGGTCCCGTTTGGCACCCTTCGGGTACGGAACCTTAAAAACTGCCATTTTTTGCGTGCAGAAACCTAATGAGATTCTAAGACTTAAAAAATCTCTACAGAGATGTACTATTCTCTACAGAGACACCACTATTTAAACTGTTACACCACGAACAATCACACATAGTTTATATTTTCTTAAAAGATAAACAAATCCTTATTATTTTACATTTATCAGAATAATTTTTAAATTAGTTTTTTAGCATCACACAAACAGGAGTCAAATCTTTACGTTTCGGAACGTAGTAGGTAAGTACCTAACCGGTATTTTTTTTATTAGTATTGTTATGTTGGTATGTTACATTTTATTACTCATGTATGTATTTCTGATACTTACAAAAAGTTAACGTCGAATGAAGCGGCACGTTTCAAGACCTTTAAGTACCCTTTACGGAAAACAAACAAAACTGTATATTCAAGATGGCGAACGGTCACAAAGATTATTAACGAATCATCGTCTTTGTCATAAAAAACACAAAACTTTCTATAGAATGCGCACCAAATCCTGTGATTGCTTTTGACTATTAAAGAATAGGTATCACAATCTAACCTTTCGGCTCACAATGTTGAATTCCTAAAATGTTGAATTCGCAAAATGTTGAATTCGTAGTAATCCCAAAATGTTGAATTCGCAAAATGATGAATTTGAATTCCCAAAATGTATTTTAAGAATTCAACATTGTGAGCCGAAAGGCTTGCGACGATGTCACGCTGGGCGCGATATTACGTCAAAAGTATGTGAAAAATGATATTTCGTTTAAAACTTTAATAAACCCCATATCTTTCTGGTCTCGGCCATGCTCGTGCAGTCACTACAAGCAATTTCTCTTAGTGAGCTGATCGGCGCCCTATGCTGCGTTTGGCAATATTTCGCGAAAAGATTTAAATTTATGAGGGATGGGAAGTGTGAAGCTGGTAAAGAAAGAAGAGTAAAAGTGGGAAATTATGTAAACGGTGCCTTGCACTCCTTCGTGAGTAGCCAAAATACCTTCAAAAGAGCAACATTGGATATCCATACTGGAGTGCTGGTCCCAACACTGATGTATGGTAGCGAAACTTGGGCAAACGAATCAAGAAAGTAGGATAAATGCAGTAGATATGAGGTCCTTGAGAAGTATGTGAGGTGTTACTACAGAACAAAAAAATGACAGGATATGCAATAGTTTGATTAGGGAACGTTGTGGACTGAAGGAGGATGTAGTGACTAGAATTGAGAAAGGAACGTTGTGTTGGTTTGGACATGTGTGGAGAGAATGAAAGAAGAAAGACTGACAAAACAAATATATCGGACAAATGTGGGTGGAAGAGCCGGAATTGGACGTTCCAGGTGGACATACTTCTAGCAAATAGGAGATGTATTAGCAATGGGCAAGATAAAAAGCACCCTAAACCGGCGTGCGGCGTACGTGCATGCAACGTGTCGATGAAGCGAAAGTGATCTTTTAGGATCGTGGTAAGTAGTAGTCCCTAATTTCTGCCGACCCCTTTTAGATACAGGCATGAGTTTATGTATGTATGTATGTCGATTTAAATGACCAATCACTGTATTACATTGAGTACCTATTCTATTAAGAAAATCATAATAAGCTGTGAGGTCATTGAACAGTACTTTTACCACGATGACGGATACATTTAATCAGGTTATGCAGAACCAGTCAGTGTACGCACTACCATTTCTTTATCTTTATATCTATCTGTCACCGTGGGAATCGCCATATTGCGATGTGCCTAAATAATTTCGCCGCGTTACACGGTGTCTAAAATGGTGTCTCTTTTATTTATGTCTGTTAATTGTTTTACTTATATGCATTATAAAAATTATCTACTAATGTAATCTAAGTAAAATCAGTAAAACTAAAAAGAAACTACCGATAGTTGCGTTCCGAAAATTAGTAACATTCACTATCTCTATATTGTACCAACATGAACTATCACACACAGTTTATATTTGCATAAAATATGAAAAAAAAAAATCAACATTACTTTTACACTTATTAGAATACATGTTTCTTTCAAATCAAAGAACATTCTTTTAAATCACCTGTTATTTTTAGGCTCACTCTGTAACTTACTTAGTAAGTAACAAATAAATTAATAAAGTATTTAGTATTATTATTTTCTAATTTAGATTATTTTTAGCACCAGACAAATGGGGGTGAAATCTTTACGTTTCGGAAAATTTCAGAATTGTTATGTTGGCTATGTTAACTTATTATTTCTGACATTGAAAATAAAGTTTACGTTGAATGAAAAAGATGGCGAGTGAATCATCTTCTTTTTCATAAAAAGCTCAAAACCCTCTAAACGCGCATCAAAATCTGTAAAATTCATTACTTTTCACTGTTACAGAATAATACACTCTTGCGACCATGTTACGCCGGGCGCAATACCGCGTCAAAACTATGTTTGATTGCGCGTACAGATGATGTTTCGTACGAAGTTTTAATATATGTTTGGGTGGCTCAGTCTAATCTAATCTTTCGTTCTAACCCGAATATTAATGTTGGACATAAGCCTCCCCAAAGCACGCCACATCTTTCTGTTCTCGGCCATACTCATCCAGCCGCTACCAGCAATTTGCCTTAGATCGTCGATCCTGTGAATGTATGAAGCATCATGTGACTAATAATAAAAATGTTGTCAGATTTAGATTTTCGATCATATTTGGAAGTGGAACCCTACCTAATAAGGCACACAAAAACATTATTCTGCGAGATACCTCAAATTATGATAAAAACTTAAAACCAACCAACCCGCCTTCGTGAGATTAAAAAAAAAGAAATTAATTTTTATGAGTTTTCGGAAGAAGCAACACCTACGCGGGCGCGCAGACAGTGCGGGCTCCAGGGCACCGTAGCCGGAGATAAATCGTGGGTAGTGCTACCCTCTTGCGGTGCCCGGCTAACTACCGCCATTTGTTTGCAGCTCGCCGATTACACGGCCGCAAACAGAAGGAGAGCAGCGCGCTCGGCTACTCTATGAATCATTGATCATTATCCGATAGTACATTTCGGAGAGTTTTAGCCACTCATTGCGGTGGACTGTCTATTATTGATTGTAAAAGCGGCCGTCCTCTATGGCGAGTTGACCTTACAGATTTGATCGGGACAAATAGCGCGCGGTGGCGAGTTGACACAGCACTTCATTCGGCATGTTGTGATTGCCCGGGCGACTCTCGTGCGCCGTTTATTTGCCGTCGCTATGCCTCCGCGCCGAGCCGGGCCCGGCGCTGACGTTCAATAGGAAAATATTACCAAACCTACACACGCGCGCGATTAATTACAAATGAGACGTCAGACGTCATAGCCGCTTGAATATTGGAATTTCTGTAGTAATATGTCACCCGATTGCGAATTATGTTTTTCATGCGTATGTATGTACCAGCACTAGGGAGATGAAAGAGAGTTGGGCACGCTGCATTGCTATGTTTATTAGGAAGTGCACGAAAAGTGCAGATGATTTTTAGGGTTTCGTACCCAAAGGATAAGGGACCATATCACTAAGACTCCGCTGTCCGTCCGTCCGTCCGTCTGTCACCAGGCTGTATCTCATGAACCATGATATTTAGACAGTTGAAATTTTCACAGATGATGTATTTCTGTTGCCGCTATAACAAAAAATACTAAAAACAGAATAAAATAAATATTTAAGAGGGGCTCCTATACAACACGTAATTTTTTGCCGTTTTTTGCCGTTTTTTGCTCGATATTAGTAAAGGCAATAGGTAGACGCTTAAAATATTCAAATTTTGTATAGATAATGGTACGGAACACTTGGTGTGCGAGTCCGACTCGCACTTGGCCGGATTTTTTTTAATATACAAACATTCTGACTGCTGTTCTTTAACTACTCGGTTGGCGGGATCGAAATTGTTTATTATGTGTGGCTCATAGTGTGAGGTTGATCCTGCCTGCTTGGTAACTAATGCTCAGCATTTGCATCTGTATTCTATTATCTATTTAATTTGTCTACATATATGCACATATTATGTATGTTCGTTATGTATATTCACATGATTATGCGTGTTGCAACAATAATGACCTGGTGCATATCTAACTTATTTCGAAGATCTTTTTTTGTGAAGATTTGTAACACATTGTGTTTTCATTATCTCTCTCAGTCCCTCTTTCTTTTTTATTGATAATTTCCGATGCCTACGCCTACAACTAATAAAACAATGAACAATTAAATCACTGTGGCTAACAAAAAAGATTAGAAAGCAGAAAATACATCAGTACCTACTCAATGCTCAATATTTTATTGCATTCTACAAGTATATCGTCGTTCGGCATCCAAACCGTGAACGTGACTTTTATCAAATTTTACCACAAAAAATTTCAGAAATCATACCGTCGTACAAATACTTAAAATTCGAAAAATTGGTTTTTAAACTAACTTAAACCATGTTAGTCTAAAAGCCATTATTTCGAAATGTTGTGTATGTGTATGACTATGATTTGTAAAGTTTTTAGTATCTCCTGTAAATTTTGATAAAAGTCACGTTCGCGGTTTTTGATGCCGAACGACAATATACAGGTGATACCTGTTTACAAAACGCTCTTTACATTTCTTTAACATTATACACTGACTCCCTCTTTTTTTTCGTCCAACAATCCGTTAATCAACTCTTAATTTTTTTCTCGCCTGCACCATAGTGTGGGGTATCGTTGGATTGGTCGTTTAATCAAATCAAATCAAATCATTTTATTTTTGACAAAAGGAGCATGACATACTGTTACTAAGAGTGTTCCATAAGTATTAACTAAATGACAGAATTCTCCAAGCACCATAACGTCTGAGTGTGGTCTGAGTCACCTGACCTAATGGTCATTAATGCGGGTCTTAGTTGCCATCAGACGTCTTACATTACAAACCACTATAATAGGTACATTTCCTTAATCATGGGGTACTTTAAGATTTACAAATATTTGCAACAGTAACTTGGTAACAGTTAAAGATTAAAAATATTGTGACGGTTTCTTTAATTTAGGGATCCAGTTACGAAATATGAAGCCTTAAAGCACAAATGTTATTGTCAAAGTACGGCGTCCGATGCCCCCCCCTCTCCTGGCTAAACGGTTGATTTTAGAAACGTGAAACATTTCAGGGCAGTAGCACATAAATAATGAAGTTAAAAGGAAAACTATCACGGCTAAGTAGGCTTTACAAGTTAACGAGTAATGGGCGACCAACTTATAAAAGGAAAACTCCGTACAAACGCCATTGAAGATTACTTTGATGAAGTTGTAAGTTCAGTAAAGCAGATAAAAAAGCCATCTTTCTAAGGAACCCTACACTGCGCGTGGCCTGACCCGCACTTGCCCCATTTTTGTGGGTCAATCCGCCATAGTAACGCAACGCAAAATTTCAACTGACTTTCTATTACGGTTTAAGAGATAAAGCCCTTTACAGGTCAGACGGACAGAGATACAGTTATCGTAGGCATATTAGTAAGTCCTGTGTGGCACTTTTTGGGTACGGATCCCTAAAAACATTACTATTAGAAATGTGAAAGTTCAAATTATTGAATTTTTAGATACCTATTCGAACATTTATCACCCAATCACGCTTAAACGGCGTAACTAAAACCTGAATTTAAACAAAAGAATCCCATAGAATCCCATCTAATGTGAACGAAATCACGTCCACAACAAATCATAGCTATGAAAGATTGTTCTAAAAAAATTCCCGGTTAAATACTTCGCTTCCACACGAAAATATTTATAGATACAAAATTCAATTTACCCGAAGACAGTCGAATGTCCTTTATCTTTCAGAAGGTCTTTTTATTTGATGGGCTCTTCGGGGTACTGACTGTCCCTATGAAATATGTTGATGAAAAGTCGATATGGATACTCGTCAATATAAAATGTAACAGTTTCAATTTTAAGTAACCAAAACGAAAAGCACATTTTAGGTATGCTTCTTTGAAAATATACGTGAATGTGAAATGTAAGTGTTATATCGTCTTTTCTTTCTTAAAACGGATGAGGGGCATTTAGGAGTTATAAAGTAGTCATAATATCCTTCCATAAAGTGACATAATGATAAAAATAATTAATTTCGTTGGACATAACAACAAATATTGAATATTCACCTGCTTATAAGACCTTGTTTTTTGCAAAATTTCATGATTTTAGGTCGATTAAAAATGATCCGTAGGTGTAAATACATATATAATATTTTCACACATACGCTTGGTGTACCGGAGGGGTGGCAAGAGGTTTGTCAGGATTGTGACAAGTGGCAATCCTTGGGCCAAGCTTTAGGATACAGGTATAAATCATCATCATCATCATCAGCCACTCGACGCCCACTGCAGGACACAGGCCTCCTTCATGGTTTTCCTAACCAGGGTTTTGCCATAATCGCCACGCTTGGCAGGCGGGTTAGCGATCGCAGTATGCTGCTGAAATCTCAGGAAAGCGCTGCTGCCCGTCTCCTAGTAATGAATTTCCTTAGTCTAAATAATGTATTAAAAATATTCATGTCTTTCACTGGGCTTGAAATCACATGTAATACCTTCAAGAAACCGCAGTTTTTAATAACAATTTCAACTTGTTAACTTTATCCATTCCTGAGAAAGGATGGATGGATGGACAACAAAGTAAATCTATAAGGGTTCCGTGTTTTTCCTACAAAAACAGCTTTTTGTCTTATTTATTTTGTTTCATTTTAAGCTTAAGGAAAACTCACAGCTAAACAATATACATCTTGTTTTATACAGAACCCAAAAAAATATTTTCTCTACGAAAACTGTCAAAAGCTGCGTAACATAAAAATATAAGGCATGTTGCAAACTCAAATCGATCGTAATAAAGTTTGGAATAAAGGACACTTTAATAAAATGGCACATCACTGCTCTCTCACCGTGTTGAATATTCATCACGTTTAGATAGAGAACAGCGATAGACCCACATCAGAAAAACATCAAAAATGCATCAAGCGGAAATATTTGACTACATTTTGAGACGAGGCAAGTCTTATAGGGCAGGCTTTATTGGATTAGTCTCCGGTATACATTCTACAGTAGCATGATATTTTCCGACTTTTGCAAGGATCTAGTAACAATACAGGGACGGTTATAGTTTCTTAACTGCAGTTTGATATTTTTTCTTACATTAACTTAACTCATCCCTGTGGCCCGGAGAGGTAGGCAGAGACCAGGATTTTCCACGATCCTGACAAGCCTCTTTCGCTTCATCAACATAAATTTAGTCGTTGAATGGTTTCGGGTACTATTTACTTTGCCCTACGCTATTACATCCCTTATTTAGTCGAAGTACATCCGTCTGGGATGTCCTTATCGGCTCGTTTACCCATATATTTATTTCGTCAATACTTCTTCTTTCATCCTCTCCATATGTCAAGTCAAAACCAACGCAACATACTTGATTTTTTTCAGTTAGAGAAGCATAATTTTTGTTGCACATAAATAAGAATCGCAGCGTCTGTATATCTCATGCAGACATAGCTGTATGTAGTAAATCCAGCGTAATCAGCAGCGTGGTGCGCGTTTCAGGTTTAAGGCTGCTGCTAGATCTGGGCCGCGTTTCATAACACTGCAATTCATAGTTTATTATGAAAATTCGACGTACATTGCGTAGACGAATTTTCCTGCTGGTTAATCTGTAGGTTAATCGACTTTGTACGTCGTCGAATTGTCACAGTAAACCATGAATTCTAGTTTCATGAAATAGGGCCCTGGCATTCCATCTCTCTCTAACATTCTGATGATAGTAAAAATGTTAGTATATTTTTTATAAAAGCGGTCTGAGGTTTGCTAGATGATAATTTTTTTATAAAGACGCTATTAAAATTAATAATTTATTTCCTTAATTCTTTATCAACAACTAAACATCATGTTCAGTCATTAGCTGACAACTGCAAACGTTGTTTTTCCATATTTATTTTTATTTTGTTTATTTTATTTTTTGATAGGGAATTCTATTCTAAAACAGCGAAACTAAACAAAATATTACATACAAAGGTACTTATAATAAGGCCAGTAATAGATTTCCACGGAATTACTAGAGAATAGGAGATAAAGTAAGTTATAAGGTTTCTATTAACACAAGCACAAGGAACAAGTGTAAAATCTTAAAGACTAGACAACAAAAAATTATGAGTTTTCGATGCCTGACAAGGTACAGTTTTTAGTTGGTTACTTATTCTAAGTTTACATATAACATGAAATTCGAAGTTTATACTATTTACGTACACATTCACAAAACAAAAGAAAATGTACGTTAGGTAATAAAAAAGTATATACTTACCACCGCTAATCAAAGAAAGAGACCGGACAACCCACCCACCTCTCGCTCACACAATACTGAATTCTACATTTTACGAGTAAGAGGCAAACCGCTAATAGCAAAGGTAATTAGCCTACGACCTATTCTCAGACCTACCAAATATACACAAAAAAATCATAAAAATCAGTGAAGCCATTTCCGAGGAGTTCGATAACAAATGCTGTGACACGAGATTTTTATACATGAGATTTAGTTTAATGACCAAAATGTATCTAAAATGTCCGTAATTTTAGTATCCAGTAAGGTAATAAAATACAAATCATATTTATCGAAAGTTTACTATAATCTGTTTTCAATCTTTGAAATGTTAGAATATGCAAGCGAGCCGGTAAACTACACGAAGCAGCAGCCGTGGGACGTGAAATACAATTAATTTGTAAAATACTTCTGTTTGGCGAATTTGTTTACGGGTCGAAGTAACAAATTGCTGACGGGCCGGCCCGCAGACGTGACAACGACCGCTCACTCAGAGTTAATGAGGGGTCATCGGAACGCCAACTTGCTCGTTAGCAATTTAGCTAGCATATTGTTCAAAACGTCTGACCGCGTAGTGACCTGGTCATTGGCATTTTAATTTAATATCCATTTATAAATAAATGTATTAACAAAGGGTGAGATAAAAAGTACCCGAAACCGGCGTGCGTGCATGCAACGACTAATGAATGTTGAGGAAGCGAAAGTGATCTGTCAGGATCGTAGCAAGTGGCAGTCCCTGTTCTCTGCCTACCCCTCTGGGATACAGGCGTGAGTTTATGTTATGTTATAAATAAAGAACTGCCGAACTGCGCATCCGCGGTAGGGATGCGTAGCAAATAAGCCTATATTCTCTCTGAGAGAAAGCCTGCAGTGGGACGTAGATATATGTGCTGGTCATGAAACTGGGCACCGACTACAAATTATACTTCTATATACCTACATGTATACATACTTCTAATTATTTAAATTATTTCCAACTTTATAGTGCTGCAGTGTTTCGAAATCGGTTTTTATTTTATTTTTTTATTTTTATGTAGCCTATATCTACGAGATTATATTCTTTTTTTGTTGCACTAACCCGTGCTGAGGACAATTTTAAATACCTATTTAGAGGCTAAAAATATATGTGCTGGTCATGAAACTGGGCACCGACTACAAATTATACTTCTATATACCTACATGTATACATACTTCTAATTATTTAAATTATTTCCAACTTTATAGTGCTGCAGTGTTTCGAAATCGGTTTTATTTTTTATTTTATTTTTGTATTTTTATGTAGCCTATATCTACGTGATTATATTCTTTTTTTGTTGCACTAACTCGTGCTGAGGATAATTTTAAAAACCTATTTAGAGGCTAAAAATATATGTGCTGGTCATGAAACTGGGCACCGACTACAAATTATACTTCTGTAATATCTACATGTATACATACTTCTAATTATTTAAATTATTTCTAACTTTTTTAGTGCTGCAGTGTTTCGAAGACGGTTATTATTTTTTATTGATTTTTTTTATTTTTCACTTTTTAGTGGGGGAGCGGGAAAGAACTAAACAAGACCCTTATAAATAAATAGGTTTTTAAGACCCTTATAACTTAATTCGTTGCTTTAAAATTTGACGTTCTCATTTTTCATCTCCGAAAGTCTTCACCAGAGTATCACCAAATTACCTTGGGACTACTTTCACGGTATTTTATGAAACATACGAATATTACCTAATGGAACCATCCATTAGGCCTTATTTACTGCTGTCCATTGAAGAGTTTCGTTCTCTATCTCGGAAAGTCTTCATCAGATCTTTACCAAATTAAAATGGGATCAATGGGACGTTATATCTATTCGAACAAAAAGAGAATTGTCGAAATCAGTTAAGATTTGACGGAGTTATACGAAAACATAGCCAAAAAGAGGCCTTAGGGCGGCTTGAAAACTTCTGACAGTAGACGAGCCACTAGTCTACAAGCCTCCACCAATCCGGACTTGGCCCCCGTGGTGGAGTATGGCCTATACCTTCCTCAGGGAAGAGACCCGTGCCCCTCGGTGGGGACATAATGGGTTGATGATGATGATGATGATAGCCAAAAAATAGAGCGTTGGTAGCCTAGTGGGTAGAAAATCGGACTCGAAAGCGAGAGACCCAGGTTCGATCCCAAATGCGGGCATGTACCTATGACTTGGTTTTTTAAGTTATGTACATTTTGAAGTTATAGTAGCGATACCACACGCTAACGGTGAAGGAAAACATCGTGAGGAAACCTGAGAGTCTGAGCTATTCACATACCTCAGCATATAGGCTGATTATGCTATAGCCAAAAAACATATATAGTATACGCGTCGAATTGATAACCTCCTCCTTTTTTGAAGTCGGTTAAAAAGTTTTTGTCTTAGTCCCAAACTAGGATACCCTGTGCTGTTGCAACCAGGCAAAGATATCACAAACACGGAAATACACCCAGTCTGACATCATTTGTCCAAATCAAATAGGCCGCCTCCAACGGGATTCGAACGCGTTAGTAGTCAAGCACTCACTTATAAAACATATTTTGTTGTTAATTTGGCCTTTATCAAAAAAATATTTCTGATCATAAAATATTTTAGGTTAAATTACGATATCAGTGATGGCTTTTGTTGCTCTTTCCTCTTCGAATAAACATTACGGTCTGCCTTTCAATATTGTTTCTGAGGCGGTTCACAATATCGCGTACGGTTATCCCTGCTTGCGGCTTTCTAGCGCTGCTCAGAAACATGTGTGCATGCTCCAATGATTATTACTTCTTATGCAATGTTCGTGAACGCTTTGCTTTTCTTTCTCCTTTTCAATTTCCCCAGGTATCTCGTTCTTTATATTGAGATGGGTGTTTTTGGTACCTATACATTCATTTATTTATTCATTCAGAGATTAAATTCTGAAATGTATTCTTAAAAATATATGTTGGTTGTTTATTAATCTGTTACATTAAAATTTTAGCTGTACTATAATAGTTTTAATTGTGTGGCAAATGTTGTGTACGGCTTTTAAAGGGGTGCATTGCATATAAGACCTATACACTGTAACTCTTATTGTAAAAGCTGTATGTGCATTGTGTTGGTGCTTCTTAATAAATGTAATAAAAAAATAAATATTAAAATAACAATAGAGTAACCTCTGACAGCATACCAACATCGCACCAATACGAGTAATAGGTATCGAGTTGAACCTGTGGCAGGAATTTAATAGTTATTTGTGAATCGTTAACACGCTGCGGTTGGGGAGATGATAAACTATTAACTAGCACGTATCAGCGACCGCAAGATCATGAAAACGTACCGCACTGGACCCTCGCCCTCAGCCGTCCACCTGGGATAGCTCCGGAGCTCACACCGTAAATTATTTATTATGTTAGTTGTGCCTTGTTTATGATGTTAACCGTTTAGTAAAATAGCCTCACTTCTGATGCTGATATTAATAATTCTACTGAATTTATGATAATTTTGATAACTCTGCAATAATAACGTTCAGAGGCCTGAGGCCTAATTATGCACACTGAATCCTGTCGAAATACTGACGTTTGCAATAGAAATTAGTATGAAATTTGAAAGTTAAACGATTGGAATCGGTTAGGATTTAATGCGCGTGGTACACACTAAAATCTGGGTGGTTTTAAAGCCGCGGTTATGTAGTTAATGATTAAAAATGCCATCTATTCAGACTATTAGATACTATTAGATAGACGTAAAATAAAGAAAACATTTAGTTGAGAAATCTTTTTCCAACTTGAAAAATCTAGTTTAAAAAAATCACGAACGATTAGTACCGCCCTCTCTGTCTATCAGAACAATGACACGCGGACTCCCGCGCGGCGCGTACGCACTGCTATGGCTGGCTCCTAATAGTTCTCACAGATTCGAGATATTTTGGAAAGTCCCTTTTAAAAAAATAAACTGGCGTATTCGATAACTACTGTTAAGGCTGCTGTTACGTTCATTATCCATCAAACCTTCAGACCACATTCATCAAAAGCATACATTTTTTTTTAGGATCACTAATAATGTTAAATTGTGCGAGCGAGACAGCATGCTCCACGTAAGAACAGCCTTAAGGCACGTTCATTTTGCTACGGCTTTCAAACCACTCAAAATTCATGGTGTATAGGAGCTGAACAGATTTTTTTTGCGAGATTGACTTTATGTCTGAACATTTATCCGATTCAAAAGGCGGGAAAAGGAAAGCTCGTAGCCGGAAGACGAAGAGCGGCCCGTGAAACTAACATGAACTCCTCTTTTGTTTGCGTGACTTATAATATGATACTGCGTTCCTTAACACAATGGCGCGAGCATTTTAATGAGGAGAATCTACTTAACAAGTCTAACAAGTTTAACTTAGGCTACTTCATACTTTTAACATAAATTTAGCTAGTTTCGAAATATAGTCAGTAAATCATATCGCGTTCTTGTACTTTGAGTTATAACTAGTCAAATGGGGCGCTGGAGTGTCGTATAAAGTTATTAAAGTAACATTTCCAAGACCGTTGTTAGCTTTCTGGAGAATTATAATGCTGTTATCGGTCAGTGCGACCGCCGAACGGTTCGAACAAAACTATTTGACCTAAATGTGGAACTAAGTTGAGTTTCCAAATACCTAAGGTCTATTTTACATTTATGAGTTTACACAGCTTTTGCGTACGTATGAAAAGCTATAGCTTGTACAACGGGGCATTTAAAATGGTATGTTACAGCGAGTGCAAGGTAACTCGTAAAAGTGTCTCCATATGTCAATAGCTTTTGAAATACGGTAATGGAAATGCGAAATAAAACAGAAAGCAAAGTATGATTAGTGAGCGCGGTACGTCCCATTGTCAAGTTTTACTACCGCGCCGCCGCCCTAGCCATTTTCATAATATATTTATATTCGCATGAAAATGGAGATATTGAAATGTGGAAGACTTGGGCATGAACGAAGATTTATCTCTGTAAGTAGACACCTTTTCAAGGGTCGCTGAGTATTTATTCAAATTCTGATGCTTTCTGGAATCATCGATGTTGTTTTTGATCTATTTGAGTTGTTGAAGTTTTTAATTTAATTTGTTACAGATATCTCGTCCATTCAATTAGACAGTACCCTGTACAGTTAATTGGAAAAGGAGCTATCAACAGGAACGATAGGTTAATTAATTCAATAATTTAGAGTAAATACATACCAATTATTTGTCGTTTAAAATATAAAGTTTCGGTAACCCAGAAGTAACTTAGATAAGATAAGATTCTTTACTTAACTCACTCATTTGCAAATAGGTTCCAATGAAGGAGATGATATTTTAAGAAGTTTAGTTACTTTAGTTAATCGTTTCTTGAGCATCGATAATTTCAGCTTTTACGATTAAAAGTGGTTTATTTATCGATACTATAAAAACGTTTTTTTGGTTTTGCGTTATATGTTGTATGGTAACACTCACTATTGCTATACTTAGTAAGTACTCAATGTAATTCAGGATTTCACCACTGATAGTCTTTACCAAATTGCTATTTGTCGTTTCACTTCCAGTGATCTTGGATAAAGTTTGAAAGAGTTCGCTTACTCGTCTCTAATCATCGTTGTTAATCTTTTCTTAATTATGTACCTTGGCATATATTGGGAGAGCCACAAGCCACGTATATGACGGCAGCAAAAAAGTACTTTGAAGCAAATTACATTTAGAAAATTGCGTACATTGTAATGGGCCTGTAGAATACTGTACATAGTACGGGATATGTGAAGCGTGCAATGAGTATGAGCATCATAGCATGCAGGGCCGCGCACTGCGCTTAGGCCGATATTCAGAAACGATTTTGAGCGTGAGCTCAATGTGAGTCCGGGTCTTCCAACTGTCAAAATGAAAGTCTCAGGGATATTTTGTATTCACAGTTGAGTTTGAGATAACAAAAATTGAGCGCAAGCTAAGCTGAGACTGAGTAGTGGATTTCGGCGACTTAGCACAGACTCAAGGTGGCAATGACGAAGAAAGTAGCGACACCTGTAGGCAATTCGAAAAATCTAAATAACCTGTGGCTGTGGTGAAGTAACCTTTTTTTTATTCACATTTTGACAATTTGCATGCTCATTTTCCTTCAAAAAGTTAAATTGTGTTTTTAGAGTAATGAGAAGTCAAAATAAAGTATAGCCGCGCGTAAAAAGTTTCGACATTTGTTGCCATCTCATTCACTCCTGTGGATTATTGTATGCCTTTCATGTAGCTTTAACAGATAATATAAAACGGTAACGTCAAAAACTGTACCACAGATTACACGCTCACGTAAGTTTAGCTTGAGCTGTGGCTTAGCTGAGTTCGAGTCGAGATATTGACTGTGAATACAAAATTCTTGAGTCTTTGTTGAGATTGCTTAGCCGATGCTCAGCTTAGTGCTCGTTAAGTGTAGCTCAACGCTGTGTTTCTGAATATCGGCCTTAGCTTCCCGATTTACACGTACTCGATTTAAAGATAGAAATCGCTATAGCTGTACCGTTCACCCATTGGGGGTGTGAGAACAACAGACCAACGTATGGTCATGTGTTATTTGTCGATATGGCATATAGAATCAAGACGCAGGTGAGATTAAAAGTCCACAGTTGTTTGCGGTCGGGCTCGCCGCATCGCTCCTCAATGCATATGCACTCGCCCCACTGACGGCAGCTTGTGTTCGTTATGATTAATGCCGCACCGCATTCACGAACAAATAAATGTTAGATCCGTGGGGAGAATAGGTATTGCGTCGTAATTTTCAGGATTCATATTATATTCTGTGTGCCAAATGAATCTGCATAGGGTGGTCGTTGATTCGTTCTAAATACTCTACATGTGATTTATAACTAAGTGTTGGCCTCGGAGTTTCCATAATTTTGCCTTAGTTGCTCTACAACCGTCATTTTTAAATTTATTAAAACAACGATCATTTCATTACCGCTTTTCTGCGTTCTCAAGGTGACGCGACGGCGGGTGCGCATAGATTTACCGCCCCGACCTCCACCACTAACGACGGCCGGCCGCCCGCCGCTGACTGATGCCTCGCATTTGTTTCAACTGATTTACTTTCCGCCTTCCTCGCGTTTGCACCAATCAACTTAACCGAACTTTGGACTTGGTGTTGCTTCCCAATACGAGCTTGCAGCGAACTCGGAAGCGGTAGAGTTTAAATGCAAGATGACAGATAAATCGCGGAGAACGAAGGCGAGGGGTGCGGTGCGCGGTTACCTCCGACAAAGTTTTCATTAGGACCCGGGCCGAAGTTCGCAGCGAGTGTGCGAGTGGGAACGTTTGGTACAACGCTGATAACACAACAAACAACTTGTTACAAACGTGTTTAGTTTTAGTTATTGCCTCGAGTCGGAGGCTTTAACTCATTGTCCCTATAATGAAGAGGGTATACTGGTTCTTGGACTTTGGTTTCTTTGGTTTGGTTTGCTGTGTGAAAAATGTGTTTAGTAAGTATAATTGTGTGCCTTAACTCCTGCTCTAAATTAATGTCAACCTAAGAGCTGGGGAGTGCTGAAAACCAGCGTTGGTTACTACCCTGTGGTAGCCTGTTAGCTGAGCTCTCTCCAATTACCGAAATGGTTAGACGTAGTCTAAAAAAATGTAAATCTCTGCTATTATTGCTTTTTGAAATTGTTTCTGTTTTGGTAATAAACGATTTCTATTCTATTCTATTCTAAATACAGACGGCGTAAAAAAAAAGTCAATGTTGTGAAATTCCATATAATAAAAGGAGAAATTTACCTTTTAAATATTTGTGCGTGTAGTGAGCCTCTTCTGATTTATAAATTATAATACACGCAAGCATAAAATTAAATACAGAACAAGAAAATTAGTTAATTTTCTGTTATATCTGTTATTCAAAGTTATATATTTAGCGAGTCTAATCGCGATGATGTACTAGGCAACCTTAATTACTCTGTTATTCGTAAGTATGTTAACATATCAGGTCGGTGGCTATAGTATCTAGTCTTGGCCAATGGCTCAGTTTTACAGCGAGGCAAAAGGGCAGGAAAGGGAAGCTGTGTATCTCAGAGCCGGAACGCAGGAAGACGTGTAGTGTCGGTGTACTACCTTAATACTCGACTCTATTCTTAGTGAGAGTCTCATACGTTTGGATCGTAAAAGGAAACAGATTTATGTTATTCTATGAAACTAAATGAGAGATAAACATTATGTCGTTATGTAAGATTTATATTTCTTTAACGGGTATGTGTCAGGTAAGAGACCTTCACAAAAATGTAAAGGTCAAGCTTTTCATCCCATTTTAAAATTTATAATGGGAAGTCAAATAGTTTAAATGGCTTCCCTCTTTTTGTCAACGGTGTTTTTTCCTTTATTAGGTACGTCCATCATTATTGATTGAATTAAATCAGGAATATATTACAAATAAAAATTAAAGAGACTATATATAAGTACTATGAAGCTGAAATTTGGCATAGATATACCTACAAATACATATTTATTACGCTGACAAAATGGTAGAATAAAATCTCGAAAAAAAATTTCAGAGTATGTCCCCTATACCCAAATTAGGGATGCATTTTTTTCTCACCTACGCCATTTTGTGGGTTATCGTTAAATTAGTCGCTTAAAAATACTGTGGTTGTAAAGATTTTGAGTTCCGTTTGCAAAATATTAAGGTTTGAAGAGCAAATTTTTGTCCGAGTAGGGTGTCTGCCGCCTCCTCTCCCGGCTAAACGGTTGATTGTAGAAACGTGAAAAAATTCAGGGCAGTAGCACATATAATGAACTTAAAAAGATAACTTATCACGGCACAGAAGGCTGTATAACTTAACGAGTAATAGGCGATAAATTTATAAAAGAAAAACTTCGCACTAAATCCATTGAAAGAGTTGTTAGTTCTGTAAAGCAGATAAAAACTACACTACGCATGGCCCGACACGCACTTAGCCAGTTTTTTTTATGTAGCCTACATTCGTCCCACTGCAGGGCACAGGCCTTCTCTTAGAGAGAGAGCATGGGCTTAATCACCACGCGTGCCCACCGCGGATTGGCAATTTCAAGCACTTAGGTATGTGAACACTTTAGACAATTAGGTTTGCTCACGACGATTTCCTTCAGAGTTAGCGGTGGTATTGCTACTATAACTTTACAAATGTACGTAACTTAGAAAACAAAATTCGAACCCACGACCACCCGAATGAGAAGCCGGTTGCGATTAGACCCGTTAAATGTAGAACTATGTTTGAGCATCGCGAGTCATTAAAAATACTATCATATCTCAAATACGGCGAGTAATTAAATAGGGCTAATAGTTTTAAAATGACCTATACTATCTACCAATAACGTATGGCAAACCCTCTACTAAACCCTCTACAATGCTAAACTACGAAGAATGTAACTAAATCCATAATCAGGTATGCAAGGGGCTCGCTAAGCAACAAAGTGAACCATTTTCATACAATGTTTTCTGAACGTCTAAGGCTATGTGATAGGTATGAAAATTTCCTTGGCGTATTCAGTGTAATGCAGCGGGCGCATTTTGTTGGGTTATCTCATGGAAATGTTTTGCCGGCTTTGTCTCCTTTGCACACAAAGAGTTCGCAGCGGACTTTGGTCAACCTTAGGGACCGATTTTACACAAAATAATGGCATTGCGCTTAGTAACGCTCCTATTGCAAAGATGGCGCTACTAGGCTTTATCTTTGTATGTAATCCTGTATTAACAGCGCCCTCAACGGCACAATTGAATAGCTAAGCGCCTGGCCAGCGGACCTTTCAAGTGCGTCGTCGCTCCGCATTTTTTTTTCGTGAAAAATTTAATTTCCTTTGAAGTTCACCAATTATGCGCTGTTCCTATACACACCACATCACATACAGTAACACAAATTTACATCATAAACTCCATATAATCAGCTAACCCAGTGCAAATCAAAGTGCTCCTGCGCCGCCTTGTTGGTAAGTCTTTATTTATTTAGCTCCAAATTTTCTTTATGTTCCCGCGCTAGATTGGCAACAAACGGCCTTCGGGTGAAGCCGAAGCCCGGCCCGTCTATTGTTTTGGTGCCTCCTGTGAGGAAATAGTCCTCAATTTTTTTTTATCCCGCATTCCGCATTCTATACCTACCCACGCATTGGCCGTAATTTCGGTGTTTCTCATATTTCCCGCATCCGCCCACTATTTTACAAACAAGGTGTCCGCTTATAATTAACAACTTTACTTTATTTTGCTGTGTAAGTAAGTGCAGGTGGCTATTTCGTAAAAAAAATAAAATTTAATTTTTTGGTACCACACCGCGCCGCATCGCTCATACTAATTCTGTGTCATAATGGCTAACACAAAGACTTTGGAAAAACTGCGCAAAGAGCTTGTCCTACAAGAATGTCGTCGCGAAGCATATTTTGCCCGAATGCAACGTTTATACGATGATTCTAAATTAGTTTCCGATGCAGCAACTAAGGACACGTTTCTCTCAAACTGTCAAACAGTAGACCAGATTCGTAACGATTATAAACAATATGTAAATGATATCAACAGTATCCACATGGACTTAGATCCTGAGTATAAACCAGATTTTAGTGCCTGGAGCAGTTTTGAAGATCTATACTGTAAAGTGATACAAGTCAGAAATGAACTGTGTCCACCCCCTCTCGTATCAAATACAGCAAAGGTCGAATACGGGTCATGTAAAATGACGGCCGCTAAGCCTAAGCTACCGCCCATAGAAATCCCTGAATTTAATGGAAATCCCGCGAGTTGGGCTATTTTTTATGAGACCTTCAAAACTACTATCCACACAAATTCCGCTCTGTCAAACTCAGAAAAGTTATATTACCTGTTAGGTAAACTAAAAGGCCCCGCACAATTAGTATTCTCAGGTATCAACCCCACCGCTGAAAATTATGAATCTATTTGGACAGCTTTGACCTCCAAATATCAGGACAGGCGCTTCCTGGCGAACACATTCCTAGATAACATCTTTGAAATGAAATCCCTCCCGCCGTCAGCAACTGCCTTGCAATTAGAAACTTTTATCGATAAATATGCCGCATCTATAGCCGCGCTCCGTCAGTTAAACATACCTAACTTAACTGATTATATTTTCATATATTTGGCTCTAAAACGTATAGACCGTGAAACCGCCAAGTCCTTCGAAATGTTCGCACGCGACGTTGAGATACCTACCTATGACACATTTGTGAAATTCATAAAAGGTCAAGTTAAGATTTTGCAACGTACGGGTCCTCATCCTCAAATATCCGCTCCTAAAACAATGCCTAAAGATCATAAACGGTCTGATGTGCCTAAAATATCACATACTTACTTAAGCTCAAATTCGTCGAACAATGACGTGAGTACTTGTTCATTGTGTAAGTCTAAGCATGACCACATATATAGTTGCAAGGGGTTTCTAGATCTCTCACCCGATCGGCGCTTGCAGTTCATTAAAGAAAACAAATGCTGTACTAACTGTTTAAGCTCTAAACATCGTTGGAGTGCATGCAAAAGCACTAAAGTTTGCGTGCATTGTGGTCTACCTCACCATTCTTTGATTCATTTGCAACGAACTGCAAGCGTAGACCGGACTATAGATACGGCTCCGAGAGCCACCGCGACCGCCGTCATTCCTGCCTCGGTTCAAACGCAATCACGGCAGAATACACCCGCGCCGCCGTTCGCGTCTAGCCGGTCGCCCGTGCCGCCGCCACACGCATCCGAGTCGAACAACCCACAGCGCACCGCTACGTCATATGTATCCGTCTCTGTCGCTCCTCCGCCACCGCAGCATGATAAAGTTTCTTCGCCCGCTCCCACTCATACGCCCGTATCTAACAGCGAGTCAGGCCATAGTGTATCCTATATTTCGTCGGATAGTAACTGCGCCAATGATAATTACAAAGATGCTACGATACACGCTTATAAACAAACACCAACTACGACGTCGACTGTTTTGTTGGGCACGGCTTATGTTTACGTTCGTAATCGTTCAGGAAACTTAGTTTCGTGCAGATGTATTATTGATCCTGGGTCACAAAACAATTTTATAACCGCTTCATGTTGTAGAAAACTACAATTAAACATTGACCAATTAAATAACAAGACGATTATTAAAGGTCTAGGTGATCATGCTAGTACTGCCCGCGGAAAGGTGAACTTGAATTTTTCTAGCCGTATAAATCCGGATAAATCCTATATGATGGACACGTTAGTATTAAATAATATCACACAAAATTTACCAACCGCACCTATCGATGTCACGACTTGTGATTATCTTAAGAGCCTTCCGCTCGCTGACGAATGCTTTTATAAGCCATCAGAGATTGAAATTCTTATTGGCGCGAAACTTTTCGTGGACATTCTGTTGCCTGGAAAGATCACAGGGCTGCCTCACCAGCCTTCCGCCTTTTTGACCACTCTAGGTTACATCGTAATGGGCGAGTCTCAGGTTGACTCGGAACCCGCTACCGCTACATCCATATCGTGTCTTTCAACCGCCGAGTCTATCCATCACGACTTAGGTAAATTTTTCGAACTCGAGGACTTGAAAGAGAAGTTATTTCTCTCCCCAGTCGATGAGGATTGTGAGGATTTTTATAGGTCTACAACCGAACGTGACAGCTCTGGACGATTCATTGTTGGTCTTCCTTTCAAAGAGAGCCCCAGTTTATTAGGCGATTCTCTACAAACCGCACGCAACCGCTTCTTAAGCTTGGAACGTAAGTTTCAACGGCTTCCTGATTTTAAAGCCCGCTATGATGAAGTCATCTCTGACTACCTCGATAAGGGATATTTAAAGGAAATTTCTGAACCGCAAACCAATGGTAATGGCTTTGTTCTTCCGCATCATGGAGTACTCCGCGAAGATAAATTAACTTCTAAACTCCGTGTCGTCCTCAACGCAAGTGAGAAAACGGATTCCGGGGTGTCTCTAAACGATATACTCCACACTGGGCCTCCGCTCCAAACTGATTTGTTTGACGTCCTGTTGAACTTCCGGCTTTTCGAGGTAGCCATGACAGCTGATATCCGCCAAATGTATCTTCAGATCTTGGTAAGACCACAAGATCAATGTTATCAACAAATTGCTTACCGATTCAATCCCCGCGAACCAATTAAGTACTTCGTTTTTCAGCGAGTTTGCTTCGGTCTTCGCTCAAGCCCCTATCTCGCTATCCGCACCGTTCATGAGCTAGCTACGCAAGAAAAGGATCGCTATCCTCTCGCTTCACAACTCGCGCTCCGCGATTTATATATTGATGATATAGCCAGTTCTATTCCAAATACTGAACAAGCTGTAGTTTCGGCTAATCAGCTCATTGACATGTTCAAAGCAGGTAGCTTCGACATGGTCAAATGGTCGAGTAATTCTCGCGAGGTTCTCGCTACTATCCCTGAGTCCCATCGCTTAACTGATCCAGTCAATCTTGACAAGGATGAATCACTGAAGATCCTCGGAATGCAATGGCTGCCCGCCAGTGACTTATTTACTTACACAATACAACCATCCGACCGCACATGTACTAAACGTAACATGTTATCCACTATAGCTCATCTGTGGGATGTGTTAGGACTAGTAGGACCTGTCATTGTCTTTGCCAAAAATCTGATTAAAGAGCTTTGTTCTCTTAAGCTAGATTGGGACGATAACCCTCCAGATTACATATATCACGCATGGACTCAGTTCCAAGCTGAATTACCGCTTCTCTCTAATATTAAAATCCCGCGACATCTAAATGTCTTCGAACACAGTGAGGTTACTCTCCTGGGCTTTTGTGACGCTAGTGAAAAGGCGTACGGAGCCTGTGTTTATTTACACGTCAATAACAATGGTGTTACCGCCACCTCGCTCGTGTGCGCTAAGTCCAAGGTATCTCCCAGTAACCACGTCGTTACCATGCCGCGACTAGAGTTATTAGCCGCACTACTTCTCGCTAGACTCATCCATCGTGTGAATGAAAATTACGCACCGCGCATAAGGATAAAAGGTATTCTGGCCTTCTCGGACTCGACTATTGCGTTACATTGGATTAATACATCCCCGCATCGTCTCCAGACGTTCGTCGCAAACCGAGTGTCTAAGATTTGCGACTTATTGCCCGCTAAACACTTCTATCATATTTCCGGTGTAAACAACCCGAGTGACTGCCTATCGAGAGGTCTATTACCTTCACAACTTCTTAAACATCCGCTTTGGTTCACCGGCCCTTCTTGGACCTTACAAGAAGAGAAGGACTGGCCTGTGACATCATTTCAACACAACAGCTCGATTGAGTTACCTGAGACGAGGTCTATCTCTCTCACATCTACCACTGCGGTAGATGAAACTCCGTTGTTGTGTCAGCTCGCCATCCGATGCTCCTCCTGGAATAAACTGCTAAGAACCACTGTGTACATATACCGGTTCCTTAAAGTGTTACCGCGTAATAATATAATCACAACAAGTGACCTAGAGTTTGCTGAAAACAAAGTTCTGTCCACACTCCAATCAGTTCATTTTAAAGAAGAACTGAAAAATATAAGCACTAACAAAAGGTGTCAAAAACGCATTCAAAAACTTAACCCTTTCAAGTCACATGGTGTTATTCGTGTAGGGGGACGCTTGAGAAACGCTAACTTGAACTTTGATCAACAGCACCCCGTATTGTTACCACGCAAGGATCACATCGTCGATCTGATTGTAGATCATTATCACCGCCTTTTCTGCCATGCTGGTCCTAATCTGTTATTCAATTTGCTAAGACAACGATACTGGATACTAACTGGACGTCGTACTATCCGCTCCCGCATTGATAAATGTAACTATTGCTTCCGCACAAACCCAAAACCTATGTATCCCATGATGTCTGATTTACCGCCCGCTCGAACAAACGTTGTTCCGAAAGCTTTTATTCATACCGGATGCGACTACGCAGGTCCCTTGAACATAACTTTGAAACGTGGACGTGGAGTGCGCAGTCAAAAGGCATACATATGTTTGTTCATCTGTATGACAACCCGCGCAGTTCATATTGAGCTAGCCTCAGACCTCAGCACCGCGACTTTCCTCGCCGCATTCAAAAGATTCTTATCACGCCGCGGTCCTATATCTGTCTTTCATTCGGACAACGCAACCAACTTTATTGGTGCACAATCTTACTGTAATGAGTTGTACAAATTCATTACATCAGACTCGTACCGAAACTCTCTTGCGTATGAGCTATCTGAATATAAAATTGAATTCAAAAATATTCCACCAAACTCACCTCATTTTGGATCATGGGAACCCCTTATCAAATCGGTGAAATCACATCTATACCGCGTTATAGGATCTCAGATTCTAACATTCGAGGAACTTAGCACTGTCCTTGCTCAGATAGAAAATATCATTAATTCCCGTCCATTATGTGTTACTCTAAGTCAGGATCCAAGTGAGCCGCTCGCTATAACCCCGTCCCACTTCTTGACGCTAACTCCACTTAAGCACCTACCGGCTGCCCCAATAGCCGATCAACCGTTGCATTTGTTGGAACGTTATCAGCTGTTGGACAAACTTGTACAGTCCTTCTGGGACCGGTGGTCCTTAGAATATTTAAATACTTTACAGTCTCGTGAAAAATGGAATGTTAATTCTGATAATGTGAAAATCGGTACAGTAGTCCTGATCATTCAGGGGACAAAGGTTCCTCCGCTGCAATGGGAATTGGGAATCATTGTTGACTTGCATCCCGGTAAAGATAATATCGTTAGGGTTGTCACTGTTAAAACTACAAAAGGTTTTTACAAACGGCCAGTTGTACGTTTGTGCCCATTACCTATCCAATAATTATTAGTCCTCTGCAAAATAAGTTGTTAATTATAAGTTTATACTTGTTCGCTTTCCTCGTTTGTAATCTTTTTTTTTCTTTTCAATTTTAATTTTTTTTTTGAAAGCTTAACCTTTCAAGGCGGGGAGTATAGTAACGCTCCTATTGCAAAGATGGCGCTACTAGGCTTTATCTTTGTATGTAATCCTGTATTAACAGCGCCCTCAACGGCACAATTGAATAGCTAAGCGCCTGGCCAGCGGACCTTTCAAGTGCGTCGTCGCTCCGCATTTTTTTTTCGTGAAAAATTTAATTTCCTTTGAAGTTCACCAATTATGCGCTGTTCCTATACACACCACATCACATACAGTAACACAAATTTACATCATAAACTCCATATAATCAGCTAACCCAGTGCAAATCAAAGTGCTCCTGCGCCGCCTTGTTGGTAAGTCTTTATTTATTTAGCTCCAAATTTTCTTTATGTTCCCGCGCTAGATTGGCAACAAACGGCCTTCGGGTGAAGCCGAAGCCCGGCCCGTCTAGCGCTCTTCCGATAAATGTTTTTAAAATGAGAGAATTGTACTAGCAAAACAGATACGGATGCAAGATAGTGCCTTTAAATTGTGCTGTACCCCAGATTGAATTTATTTAGCACTATTTATTAAGTAACTACGTACAACGGCCGGAAAACGCGAACCCGTGAGTTTCAGCAACCGTAAAATACAAACATAAACGGAAAACTTATTACAACAACGTTTTGTTGCAAAACAAACAAGGTATCCAAAAGCAAATATTTTACGGGGAAATGTTATGAAAAGCACAAAGGTAAAAGAAACAAGAAGAGAATTACCACAGCTCCTACAAGGTGCGCGTAAATGTCTACTCGAAAGAATTACGACAAAAACTAATGACGCTATTTCCTTAAACCCGAACCGCACTGCAGTAATGCTCTAATATAATTCCCCTTGTGCTCAAATGCGATAGGTAATATACTCAATTTATAGCAAAACGTAATCTAGCACCATTTCTGTTGCCCGCTTGTTTTAATGTGCAAATTTGCAAATGATCGGAAAATTTACTATGTGGATTTCCTGAAGCGTTTTCCATTTTCTTTCGTGTTTATGTCTTAGTCCTAACCTATTATACTTAATTGAAAACATAAAAACGATTGTTGGAGTCGCGAAAGGTAGGTAAATGCCTTTGAAAATGTAACATTTAAAATAGTGTTTTTAGTAATATAGCTAGCTGTCTCTCTCTCTCTCTCTCTCTCTCTCTCTTGGATTATTGTAGTGTTCATCTACCCTTCAAACACAGTCAAACATGCCAAAAACGCTAAAACGCCGTTTTTGGCGCAAGTGCTATCTAGTCTTGTTTTTTTTAATGTTTTTTTTTATATCAATTTTAACAGGATTGAGAAATTGGTCTGACACTTTTTGCAAAAACGATCTGTAAAAAAAATATGATTTTTCTCCATTCTGGCGCTAGCGTTGTTGTATAGAGTCCCTTAAGGTCAAGTCGCACAGTGGTCAGGTTTTTTATCCGAAGGTTCCGGGTTCGAGTCCCACCCAGAAAGTTTATTATTTTATCTTCTCTTTTTCACTTGAACGTTGCCACTTTACGGTGGGCACACGTGGCGGCACAAATAGTGGTATATGTGCGTAGAGACGCGCCATCGTGGCCCACACTCCTGTGCTCCACGGTGAGACGTATGTTACGTTATGTCATGGCTGCTTATGCTAAGTTCCAATCTTTTTAGGGTTTTGTGTTCTTTTTATATAGCCTATATACGTCCCACTGCAGGGCATAAGCCTTCTCTCAGGGAGACAGCATCAGCTTAATTGCCATGCCCACCGCGGATTGGCAATTTCAAGCGCTGAGGTATGCGAACACTCAGGTTTCCTCAAGATGTTTTCCTTCACGTTAGTAATATAATAATATAACTTCTACACAATAGAATCACTTGAGTTAGCGTTAGCGGGTGGTATTGCTACTACAAGTTCACAAATGTACGAACCTAATTTAAAAAACAAAGTCATTGGTACATGCTGAGATTCGAACCCACGACCTCCCGATTGAGAAGTCACTGTTCTACCACTCCGCTCGTTTTGTGGTTACTTACTTAAAATTAATCCTTTTCTAACTAGCTACTTTATATTTCTGATATTGGATTTGCGACGTCCAACGTTGGAACAATAATGCTGTTTCTACAACATGTAATGACAGCATCTTAGTACTTTACTCTTTAAGGTTTGATGTAAACCTTTTTCGAAATTTGATTGATCACACTGTTGGCTTGACATTTGTTTTGTTAACGAAGGGAAAAGGAAACTTCGCGTCACATCGTTGTTGTGATTGTGAAATAATGAAGCTGTGAACGTCAGCCACTGCGGCAGAACTCATTGCGTTTTCTGAGTATGCTTGCATTTTAGATAATTTTATTACTTAAGAAGACTTCAAATGTGCATTAAACATTTTATATGGGAGTTTCTTGCCGCTTCTATGTATATATTTGCGAAGCGGTGTAGAGTTTTGACTCTTTGCGTACGATCATAAGCGAAGATCAATTGAAAAGGTCATCAATATGCCATTCAAATGACCCCCACACGTTGCCTAAATGCATGGTGTGGTGGTATGGAGCCTTTCTGTGCTGGAGACTACCTCACACATAACCGGTTATTTCTTTAGATAGCGTTTCTCCCGAAAGCTCGCCACAGGCGATAAAGAAGGAAACAATCTTGCCCCGGATCGAGGGAACATTACGTGGAGCAAGTTATTTTCTTTACTATCACGCTGGGCCCGGGGGAGTGTAAGTGGTATTTTGTACAGCAAACAAATACTCCGTGAAATTAACTGCGGCGCCGCGCCGGACCGTTTCGGACGTTGCGCTTTGGGTTGGGTGGGACCAGTATCAACAATAACGATGGCGGAAGATAGGTTCTCGCTAGGTACTATACAAAGAATTGATTAAAATAAAAAGTACCCGAAACCGGCGTGCGTGCATGCAACGACTAATGAATGTTGAGGAAGCGAAAGTGATCTGTCAGGATCGTAGCAAGTGGCTGTCCCTGGTCTCTGCCTACCCCTCTGGGATACAGGCGTGAGTTTATGTTATGTTATGATTAAAATTTAAAATCGAACTTATAGAAAAATATAACTCAAGCATTAGAGACGCAGAGAGGACGTGGGCGAGCGCGGGCGCGGAAAAGACGCGACGTCTTTCCAATTCGTCGGAACGAAGCCCGCACAGAATAGACGAGGTGAGGGCGCGAACTTTATAGAGTCGCGTCGCGTCTGTTCCGCGCCCTTGCCCCCGTGTGTCTTACGCTTTAAAGAAAAAATATTCTTTACTCATAATTACATTAACTACTTCAAACATACATTGAATTAGTTAACCGAGGGTAAAGATTTTTTTAACTGCGATCGTCGCATAAAATTACATGTTTCATCCTCACTGCCGTTAATAAATTCATAAAAATACTCGATCTGAGTCTACTCGTAACTAGAACTAGAGGTATCAAGGCAAACCATTTCATACTTCTTACATATTTCACGAGCCAACTGGTCCTCGATTCTGTCAGCGCATTACGGTACAATGACAGATCTGCGACCGGGTTACGTTACATAAATTTAGTCATTAAAATGACGCATAGAAGATTAAATTATTTGCAAGACTACAAGAAGAGTCATGTGCGCGCGTAGTCCCAGAGCAGATTATGTTGTCACAGTAAGACGCCTCTATTCGAGTCTCAGAAACATTTAATGGTTGTGGGTTTACTTATAATATTAGTTGCGGAGTACCGAAACATAGATAAATATAGATTACTTACTTGTTTTAGAAAGGATTAGCTTAATACAATGCAAATCTAACATATAAAAATCTCGTGTCACAGTATTTGTTATCGAACTCCTCTGAAACGGCTTCACCGATTCTTATGATTTTTTTTGTTTATATTTGTTAGGTCTGAAAATTGGTCGTAGGCTAATTGATATGGCAAAACAACGTTTGCCAGCTCAGCTAGTAATTTATATACTTTTAAAAGCACTGGTAGAACAAATTGCAACATTGAGTTGCGATCAAACAATGGAATTTAATAGTCGAGTTCATGCATTTTTATTTTTTTCATTGTAGGTACTAATTACAATGCATTAACAGAATCTAGACCCTGAAACTGAGGATCGTGTTGAACTGGGCTATAGCCGCGCAAAAGATCTACGTAGATAGCGCATTTCCACCGGCTGCCTTATAGTTAGTAGAAACACACAGATACAGGTTCAAGTGGGGAACAAAGACTGCGAGTGCAGACGCTTGTTAATGCGTCTATGACTGACACTTGTTTGCTACTAATACCATTTGTATGCCTGCAGCAGATAGATAATTTATTAACTTTACTTGTAAAGGGGACATTATTGCAGCAAAATAGGGTAGAGAATAGTTCTAAGGGTGAAAAGTACCCAAAATGGGCTTGTACGCATGTAGCGACTAATTAATGTTGAAGCAGCGAAAACCAAATAAATTAAGGCTCTGTAACCAAATAAATTAAGAATCTTCATTATTTGGATACATTAATGTATGCTGAAATTAATATTATACAATCTTGTACGTCCAGGCATGGCATAGTGAATTTATGTCTAATACCAAACATGACACTATTTTGTTTACTGAATAAAATTTAAATGAATTGAAATTCAAGATCATAAGTAACTTTATAGGTATTTGGAAATATTAATTTCAGGGTGCATCTACATGTATCACATTATTTAATTATATCCCTCGACATTTAATAATTCGTTGCTTAAAATTAAACGTGCAAGGTACAAGGTGCAAGTGTGAGAAATATGGACGACGACGCCGACGTGGCAATAAATTAAGCCCCTGGAGTACTGACCCGTTCCGTTCAAGGCTTTAATTAACTTTTCAGCCGGTCTTTTCTAGCCGGAAAAATCAATGATATTCACTATATTTCGTAAAATGTAGCTTGGTACATTGGACAGAAGACCGGTTGAAATCTGTGCATGAAGTTTTGTATTTTATTACACTAAAATGAACACCTGGTCTCCACCTACCCCTCCGTGACACATGTGTGAGTTTATGTATGAAGGCACACAGAGTACGCCAGGCCAAGTTCTCGGCCGGCCCGCGCTATGCATATATTTACACGAAGCAATTCGAGCACCCCCTCTACCTCTGAAGACAGTTATGTCACATGAAAAAAAAATTGCGGAAGGTTTAAAGTTACCAAATAAAAAATTTTTTGTAGTTAAGAAGATGTGGGGGTGCGAAAATAAAAACTTTCGGCTCTGACACACTCACTGATGGGGCATCAAAAGTCCAGGGTACTTCTAATTGAACTAGAGTTTTGAAATTTGGAATATAATCAGTGTTTATTGAGTAACAGAAAAGATCTAAAATCATGAAAAATATTCAGGGTCACCGTGTTATACAGAGTCGTAATTTCAGGGGTATCTATTACCTTATCCGTTGTAGATAGAGAAAAAGTTTGTCTTAATTATTAAAGTGTGGTATGGTATGGTATGGTTTATTATTGTTGTAAAAATTGTGGTAAATCAAATATTTTCACTTTCACTTTTTATATTTGCATTTACAGATTTTGAGAAAAATGTACTGCAGAGCACTTCCTTTCTAAACCATAATATAATTATTTTATCTAACTATGTTTTAGTAACATAATTAGTATATTATGTATGTTTATAATTTGTATATATATGATTAAAATATATATTTATTTCCATTTATTTTATTAAGTATCTATGTGGACACTGGATTATTTTGTATGTATATTCATAAGTAAATATTATTGTTCCATATTTACAATTATTGTAGCAATTAAATAGCAATTATTTTTTGTTTGTGCTTTACTTGCTCTTTTCCCGCTAATAATTAATTAATACTCTAATCAAGGCTGGCTGGAAGAAATTTCTCTTGAAATAAGTCCGCCCTTACTCATAATCTCAGATAATTATGTTTTTTAAGTGCTAAATTTTGTATTTTGTGCAATAAAGTGTAACAAACAAACTGTCAGCAGAAAAATCAAAATAACCCTTTTTACTTTCATAGCGACAATAGATCATATTTATTAACTTACTAGTATTTCATCAGGCATGTGAAGAACAATAAAAAAGAACGAAAATAGTTTAACATATACAGGGCGACTAAGTTATACAGGCTCATAATTTTAGACGGCGTTTTAAGTGCTTATTCCGTAATGATTAGAGAAAAACTTTATAAGGAAACCTCTATTTATTAACGTTATGCATTCCTGCATTCACAAATAAGACATGTACTGTCAGCAGCAAAATTAAATAAAAAAAATTATTGAAATTTCGTCGTAAACAACGTATTAGGACCTCCACATAGGAAGACCCTAACAAAAATCTAAAATCATAAAAACTATATCTATAGGGTGAACATGTTGTACAGGATCGTAAGATGAGACGGTGTTTTAAGTGCTACTATATATGTAATCCGTTATAGATAGAAAAAATCTTTGTTAAAAAGTGTGATAAACAGAAAGTAAAATTAAACTATTTCCTTCCATAGTGTCCATTCTTCATCATATTACTAGTTTCTAAGCTGTTACCACCAATAAAGAATGACGTTGTCTTATGTTCATTTTATAACCCACCAAAACGTAAATGTAAAAAAAAACTGGCCAACTTCTCGTCCTAAATTTACTTGTCATATAAGAACTTTTCCGGTCTTGTCTTCACGGAACTAGCGTTATAATACGTATTATACCTATGACTAGTGTTATGATAAATAAGATTGAAAATTCAAAAGTTACACATTTTTTTCTTATTTATTATAACACTGCTAGTTCCGCAAAGACAAGGAACTTGGCAAGTTCTTATATGAAGTATTTTTCGGGACGAGAAGTTGGCCAGTTTTTATTATGTTATGTTACTTATGTTTTGGTCATTCTTTATTGGTGGTAGAGGTAGGGTATGGGTTCACTCAAGTGTCACGTCATAAAATCTGCAGAAAAAATCAGTCAAAAGTAATTTAGACACCACAGGTGTGTTGATTGTCTCGTTGGCCTAGAAGTAATTTGATTACCTATATAGGGGGTTGTAGATTCGATTCCCGCCCCAGCGGCAGCCCCAGCTGCCAAATTTTTATTTTGTACAAATGATTAAAAAAGACTTGAAATTAATTAAATTATTATATCTTAGACACCTACGCTACGCAACAAACCTAGGTAGGACTACAGATGTAGGCGTCTAATATTATTTAAAATGTAACATTGCTTTACATATTTGAATCAAATATTTTAACTTGAGCTCTATAATTAATAAACGATATCCTTACTCATAACTTAAAGGCATACGGTATAATTTATGTAGCGTAATGCAATAACACATGCTTATAAAAGGTAGTGAGTACCAAAATTACAATTTAAAAGTGTCGCACATAATCTGAAATCGTTTGGATTTTATATGAAATTACAAATTTGTATGTATAAGCACAGGTATAGGTAATATATTAATTTATTTTTGAAGAAGTAGTAAGTTTTGGGCATTATCGTGGTTCAGCTTTAATAACCACTCAAATAGCAGGTTCTTAAAGTTAAATATTGGCAGTGGATAGATGTTAGGTGTTCTATTAAGTTTGTTATACAATACAGGAAAGTAGAGAGAAAAGCATTTTATGGCTGAGAGGCCTATGTCCAGCAGTGGTTTATTTTTGCATAACTAATTTAGTTTATACCACTTCCTTTGTGTGAATCTAGCCTTTATATCTTTCCCCCAGGATACGTCCGTTTGAAAAACGCGGCAAAAAAGGGAAGGACTTACACTTTGCCTGGAAAAAGGTTACTAATGATGATGATGATAAGGGTCCCTGACCGCCATTAGTACGATAGATAGGTAAAATGACCTCTTGAGTATGGAGTTTATAGATAGGTTCTTTAGTGACATCAAATACAGACGCAGCTGCGTATAAGGAAAATAATATTTTTCAGGGTTCCGTAGGGTTCCGTACCCTAAACGTCCATGTCATCTATCCCGCAAACGAATTTCAACCTAAAGGGTAGGTACTTTTACTCATGAAATTTGTTAAGAAGCAAATCATAATGTCAGAAATAGGTAAAGGAGGTTATATTTATAAAAATCCGGAAACGTCAATTTGTAATTATTTTACATAAGAAATCGTTTACAAACATTAGTTTGTATGTGAGTACATACTTTTGAACTGCAAAATTAAGTTTTAAAAAAATTATACTATGGTGCTATTTGACTTACACAAAATTAATGAAAAATGTTTATTTCCTATAAACTTGGCCCAACGAACCTAAATAAGTATATCGAGTTTTAATTCATAAAAGTAGTAGATGGCTGCGGAAATTCAATAAAAAATCTTGTATTCAATCTCTTGTAAAAGTTCAAATCTTGTTCGCAAATTATGTATTTAAAAAAAAGTTTTATAGCGAATTGTTTGTTCAGAACCCTAAGCGCGGGAGACCTACTTGCACTTGTCCGGTTCTTTTATTGTTGGCGCTAGTGAACCTCATATAGCCCCTTTGTTTTTTTTTATGTAGCCTATATACGTCCCACTGTAGGGCACAGACCTTCTCTCAGAGACAGAGAGTGTGGGCTTAATTGCCCACCGCGGATTGGCAATTCGAAGCAAGATTTGTAAGTGACAGTAGCGCGGTCGGTAGAACACTTGCCTCACAGGAGGAAACCCGGGCATGTACCAATGACTTCGTTTTGTAATTTATGTACATGTTTTAACTTGTATTATTTATACTACTACTTCACAGGTAGCACCTGTGAAGGAAAACATCGTGAGGAAACCTGAGTGTCTGAGGTGTTGGCTACCTCATGTAGCCCCATAGAAGAAGAAAGGTGAACGTAACGCCGTTGATTCCTCGATGTAAATAAAAATAAAATAATTATTTCGTTACTAAAGAATTTCCGTTAAGTTTGAGTTAATTTTGAACTTCAATGATTTTAATGATAATAAAAAAACTGATCTGGCGGTAATAGATATTGTTTTTTTAATCAAACGACAGACACTTTACTCTTCCTGTCAGAGTGATACATGCAAGTCGACCCTACCCAGTACCCACCCATGTCAAAGGTAACGAGCAGGTGCAATATTACAGACATTTTTATTAGAAAGACCCATATTTCGTGTGTTTTTATGAACATGGCTACAAATAATAGAGTGATGTAATTCAAGCTGGCACATATTAAAATCTGTAAAAACACGATTCCTTAAAAAACTCGATAAAAGCCGATTAAAATAGTCTGCGGAGGAGATTTTACAAGGAAAAGACGGATTAATTAAACTACCTCTGAATGAATCGTGTGATTTAAAACTTAGGCTGAATAAGTTTATTTTTGCACATTCTGAATTACACAATGCATGTAGACACCTTTTTAAACGACTACAGCAGAGCCAAAAGAAGGGCTGTAATTGTAGCCGTTTATGTATGTATTGTATAGGGTTATTTTAAAATGTGAAATTCGAAACTCTATTCTGTTTCATTTCAGATTTGAATTTTTTAAGATATCAGGCCTCACATAATTTTATTCAATTCGCGCTTCTACGAATGTCGCAGCGTTAAGTCAAGAAGTATGTCCTACATTTCTATTTCATTTCATACTTCTGTATGTCCATTCATTTTTACACAATAAGTTCAAGGCATCAGCTTTCAAATAGAGCCACATTGAAAAAATTTTGTGTGTAACACAAACTTTAACTGACAACTCTAATTGGAATTACGGAATTCCTGTTAGTGTGTGTGTGTGTGTGTGTGTGTGAGTCGTCGATTCGTTATCGTACATAGTGACATAGGCTATACTATATATGGATAAAATCTAACATCCGTTAAATGTTACTTTCAAAAAAGGGTGATTTCTGATTTTTTTTCTTCTTCCGTTTTGAGTGGGTCATGAAATGAAAGAAGACAACATTTTGAGTTCGTAAATATGTATACTTCCACATTCAAAGACGGTTTATAAAGCGAAAGCACTTGGCCAGGGTTATAGCTAGTGACAAACCCTGATCTTTGCCTACCGTTCTGGAAGCAGTCGTGAGTTTATGTATGTATATTTTATTTTATATAATGGCAATTCCACAATTTCATTAATTTCGGGGATGTGCAAGTACTTAGCTAAAATTTAAAAAAAAAAAAAATTAAATTTTTCATGGAGCAAACCTCAAGAGACCGTTGCTGTTTTAAATAGTGGTGTTTGTTAGTAAATAGTAAGGGCTAGTGGCAAACAAAGACGTTTCGGTCGGCATAATAATATATGAGGTGCTAGCACGCGAGCCCGCAATAAGTCTACCGCACCCAGTTTGTTGCTAGATAACAATTATAAATCTTCCTAATACCTCTTACTGTCCACACTGAGCTTAGCTGCAAGGGTTTATGGGACCAACGCCAAGCGTAATGCACATTAATAACTAATAAAAAAAACCAACTTCAATAGAAATACACTAAAAAGACCAGTTTGGTGACTTCCTTGTGGACCTTGTGGACCAGTCGGAAAAGTTACGCAGGTAGGGTGAACCCTACTTAGTAAACTCATCGTGAAAACTAAACCAAAAGGGTGGCAAAGGGGTAAATAACCCTACCGAGAAGAAGGAATATAAGGTAGACTATGTTGGTTACTACACCTCGAACGACTAGATACGGCATAGAGTCTCCAACACACCTCAGCTTCCGTGGTGATCCGGGCGTGGCCGTCGTCGTATGTAGGTCCTCGTCCTCTTGTAGGTAGTGCACGTCTTGGTCATCCCATTCCTGGCAGTAGAAGACTCGGGCGAAAGGATGCTATGTTATTATTTAATTTTCAATGTCCCATATTAGTGTATTACCTCCGGGTGGTCGGTTATATTTATGAGGAAAATAAGTTTTCCATAAGTTGTCTCCATGACGTTGAAAAGTTATAAAAATGAATGATAATCAATACTTCTTTCAAACTGACGTCTTGTCACTTCAAATAGTTCTAAGCTGACACGATAACGATTGTTCACACCAAAAAAGTCCTTGTCGTTGTAGGTAGGTGACACCACAGCGAGCTGGCTTATGTTTGTTGCATGAGAACCCTTAGAAACCCATCCAGCCATCTAAGGCAGTGCAAGCGGCTCAACCACTTATCAACAGATGACAAAATTATGAGTCTTAGCGTACCCATCCTCGTAGCAACTTGAGACCTATAACATTAGAAAGGTTTGTATGTAAATACCTTTTTATTACATTGCAGCAACTTTGTAGCTTACTTAATAAAAATATATTTGTCATTGACATATTCTCAAATTCATTGAATCACTAATCCACTCTCCAGTGTCTCAGAGGCAAGATCGAGTCTATTGGTAATGATTTGAGCGCTG
This sequence comes from Yponomeuta malinellus, assembly GCA_947308005.1. Classification (NCBI taxonomy): domain Eukaryota; kingdom Metazoa; phylum Arthropoda; class Insecta; order Lepidoptera; family Yponomeutidae; genus Yponomeuta; species Yponomeuta malinellus. Next base: position 9,785,552 of record OX370994.1, read on the forward strand.
TTTGTTTGTTCTGTTTAAATGTATTGTGATTTTGTCTCTTGTTATGTGTTATTTTGTATATGTGAAATAAGTTATTATTATTATTGTGGATTAACGCCTCAAGCCTGAAATTATTGGAAATATGCAGAATTAACTGATACGCTGTGGAATATGTGGTATAAATATTTGTTATATTATTATATAAAGTTCATGACATTACATTGAAAAAACATCGAGTGACAACCAGAACGAACACTGGGCCTTGACAAATTCAAATAAAAATTATCTTTTAAAGATGGCCAGCGTTACACTTCCAAAACCCCCCCATAACGTGGGCATCGTCATGGCTTCACGCCACACTAAGCTGACGAGTGAACCCCTCGTGCTTCACACAGCCCAGGGGCTTGGTAAACACATCTGCTACCATATCATCCGTAGGGATGTATATAATTTCTACGTTAAATCTATCAAACATATCTCTAACGTAATGAAATCTTATTTCTATATGCTTGCTCCGTCTGTGGTGAGTATGATTGGTAGCAAGCTGTATAGCAGATTGATTATCGCAATACATTACTATTTTACAACTAGTCGTCATTAACAATTCCCTAATTAGAGCTTGTAGGAAGACCGCTTCTCTACTCGCTTCGCTCAAGCTGCAATACTCCGCCTCGGTCGACGAAAGCGATATGCACGACTGTTTGTAGCTGCCCCAAGATATCGAATTACCGCCGTATTTAAACACATACCCGGTGTACGACTTTCGATCAGGATCTGCCGCCCAATCTGCGTCAGAGTAACCCTCAAGGACGGGATCTACATTCGACTTCTTAAATACTAAAGCCTTTTGTTTAGTGCCTTTAAGATATCGCAGTATACGCTTAGCTTGATTCCAATGGAACTCCGTATAACAACTGTTAAATTTACTGAGATATGACACGGCAAACGAAATGTCAGGTCGTGTAGTTACACATAAATACATAAGACTACCAATCAACTCTTGGTACGGAAACTTCGTTACAATGTTATTCGTAGCATTATTAAAACTCTCAATGACAGAACTAATATTAGTTATCATGGGAGACTTTACAGGCTTACAGTCTGTCATGCCAAAACGATCTAACAACTTGTCAATCCGATTTTCCTGACTAAGTCTAATGGAAGTTGCATCACGTTCTACTTTTATACCTAACATGTTTCGTACCGGGCCTAAGTCTTTGAGTTTAAAAACCTTTAACAAAGAACTTTTTAATGTCTCAGCCAGACGTTTGTCGTTGTAGAACACGAAAAAATCGTCAACATACAGAGCGATAAAAACAATCGACTCACCTGATCTCTTAGTGAAGATGCAGTCTTCTTGTTTACACTGTCTGTATCCCAAAGAAAGTAAAACATCTTTTACCTTTTGGTACCAGGATCGCGATGCTTGCTTCAACCCATATACCGCCTTTCGTAATCTATAGACTTTGTTTTCACTTCCAGGGCATATGAAACCTTCCGGTTGTTGCATAAAGATCTCCTCTTGCAATTCTCCATTCAGGAATGCTGTCTGCACGTCTAAATGATCAATCCTAAGGTTCATTTCCACAGCCAAAGATAGCAACAATCTAATAGAACAATGACGAACTACCGGCGAAAAAGTTTCATGGAAATCTTCTCCATATCTTTGGGTAAAGCCTTTCGCTACCAACCGTGCCTTGTAACGTGTAATGTTCCCATCCGAGTCTCGTTTAAGTGTAAATATCCACTTATTTTTAACGACGTTCTTGTCAACCGGTTTATCAGTAAGCTCCCAAGCTCCGTGTAAGACAAAAGAATCAATTTCTTCTCTCATGGCCTTCTGCCATAACTCTTTATCTTCACAATTCAAAGCTTCTTTGACAGTACGCGGCTCTATGGGCTCTGTCACATTACAAACGTTAGTTATGTTACAAGTTGTTTTAGGCAAACGTGGACGTAAGTTATACCGTTGACTAGTAGACTCTGATGCCAATTCCTGCAAAACCGAATCATTACTAGGCTCGCGTTCACACTCCACCTTAACAGGATCACTAGGTGATTCGACAGGAACTGTATCTGGCTCCGCCTCAAGTGGACAATCTGATGACTCAGCCAAAAGGTATTCTGGCTCCGCCTCAACCGGCGTAGTCTTCATCGTCACCTCATCACCACCTCCTGTAAGATAAATAGGTTCAAACACACGTTTTGGTCCTATTTTAGAATGCCTACCTGGAAACACAGACTCGTTGAACACCACATCACGTGATATAACGACCTTATTGTCGTCAGGATTGAACAAACGATATCCTTTCACGTTTTCACAGTAGCCTAAAAAGATTAGCCTCTTACTTTTGGGGTCTAACTTTTTACGTTTACAGTCATCTACATGTGCAAATGCCTCGCAACCAAAGACGCGCAGATTCTTAAGGCTCACTTTATTACCACTCCACACCTCTTCTGGTAATCTGCCAGAAAGTCTCGAGCTTGGTGACCTGTTAATAAGAAACGCAGCTGTGTTCATAGCCTCTGCCCACATCTTATCATCGAGATTTGCGTTAAACAGTAGACATCTGACCTTGTCACATAAGGAACGATTTAGACGTTCCGCGCATGAGTTCTGCTGAGGACTGTAAGGTACCGTCATCTGATGGACTATACCTTTCTTTTTAAGAAAGTCCGTCAACTCAGCGTTAACGTACTCTGAACCATTATCTGTTCTCAGTACTTTCACTTTAGCACTACACTGATTCTCTACCAGTCTAATAAAATCTTTAGTGTACTTACACACATCACTCTTCTTTGCAATGGGATAGACGAACACTTTCCTGGAGTAGTCGTCTAGGAACGTGAGGACGTAGCGCTTGCCTCCAAGAGAAGTGGTCGGCATCGGCCCCATGACGTCACTGTGAATGAGCGCCAGCCGTTCCTTAGCCACCTGTTTGTTAGGGTTAGTCACAAAGGGAGCACGAGATTGCTTACCCTTAAGACACACGTCACAAACTTTCTTCTGAGTAGTAACCTGAAAATCAATGTCATTAGCTTCCTTCCTAAGTGATGCCAAGCTGTCAAAATTTAGATGTCCTAATCTCGAATGCCATAACATCATGTCCTTAGACGTAGATGACGTTGTCAGATTGACACTACTGACAGAATTAAGTCTGTAAACTCTCCCAACTTTCCTAGCATGTAAAACTACTTTTCCAGCCTTAATTATGTTACATCCAGTATTATCAAAAATAAACTTAAATCCCTTTTCAGCAAGAGTAGACACGGATATCAAATTTACAGTAAGGTCAGGTATAAGCATAACATTTTTCAAAGTTGTATCAATCGCATGTCCACGAGAGTTAACTGTAATATGTACGTCACCTTTCCCAGTCACTGGTAACTTCTTTCCATTAGCAACACACACCTCCTTTGTCGACGAGTCATCAAGATCTCGAAACCATTCTTGACATCCTGACATGTTATCCGTCGCGCCAGAATCAATAATCCACGAGCTATCAGTGTTAAGTGCAGCCAACACCATAGAAGTCGACGTCGCTCCGTTACGGTTCAATTGAGGACAATCCTTCTTAACATGGTCTTTAGAACGACACTTCCAACACCACGGCTTTTTCGTATTTGACGAGGTACTAGCGTGTTTTGATGTACTTGAGGCATTTTTCTTCTCACCTCGGGAACTGGCCTTGTCATTACTACGATTCCGTGTAAACAAGCAGTCATCGCCGCCACCAGCGCTCCCTTTCCATCGCTTATCTTGAAGAAGTTTAGTTTTTACCATATCCGTCGTTATGTCCATGCTTGAGTGCTCCAGAGCCATTATCATAGGCTCATATTCCTGAGGCAACCCTTGAAGCATAATAGCAGCCAGAAATTCGTCGTCAAGAGGTTTCTTCATGCTACTCAATTGTTCAGCAAGTGACAAGATCTCATTAACGTACATTTCCATGCTATCGAACTGTTCCAGCTTAATTGAGCATAAAGTTCGCAGACACGACAATCTCCTGTGCAACCCGGTGTCATCGTACGCCTTCCTCAAGGCATCCCAAACATCTTTTGCAGTTTTCGCCTGCACAATGTGAGGATAGCACGATTTCTCAACACTCAAACATAGCCTCGCCCGAGCCTTTTCCTCTCTACGAGCTAATTTGACAGCGTTCTCACCTGCGGTTTCGGATTTTCCAGTAATACATTGCCACAAATCCTCGAATACAAGTATATTTTGCATTTGAAATGCCCAATCGCGATAGTTAATGGTGCCCTTAAGCTTGTCCATTGTAACTTTCGAATTAGTATACTCATCCATATTTCGAGTAATATAATAATATTGTCACAAAATATTTACACTTCACTACATGCAGCACATAACCTATTGGAAATATGCAGAATTAACTGATACGCAGTGGAATATGTGGTATAAATATTTGTTATATTATTATATAAAGTTCATGACATTACATTGAAAAAACATCGAGTGACAACCAGAACGAACACTGGGCCTTGACAAATTCAAATAAAAATTATCTTTTAAAGATGGCCAGCGTTACACTTCCAAAAGAAATTCATTCATTCGTTCGTTCGTCAATTTTTGAGTATTTAAAATAAACCTCTTTTCAACGACACCTATTATTATAGAATATGTGTCGTAGCTACAAGAGTGGGTACGAGACCCATATAAAATTACCCATTGTTCTTTATTTGGGATCACCTTGGAGTTAATGATGATGATTTCTTCCTCATCGTAGTCGACTGACTTGGCAGGCCAGCTTATTTTTTTAAATTCGGTTACATTGGCAGTGAAGTGCACCGCGGTCGTTGGAGGTAGGTACCTCCTTCGTCAGAGGTAGCTCCTTTTTAACAAAACGTGCTAAAGAATTATCAACATATATAAGAAATATATTGTAATAAGCCGGATGATTTAAGAACCTCTTCCTTTTTTGAAGTTAGTTAAAAATCAAATTAAGAACACGTTCACACAGATTTAACACATGTTATTTATTACTTTAATTGTTATTCTTCGGCATACAAGGTAGGGTTTCACACACCCCCAGGCCATCAAAAACCGTTGCAGTTATTTTAAAATTGACGCGCGAGCATTGCCGCTTTTATAGTAGCTGAGTTTGCAATGTTGCCGCTTCGATAGGCGTTCGTCGCTCAGTAGTGCGCTCGCGCTCACAGACTGTGACACAGAGTACAATCTCGCGCTTTTGGGCGCTAGACGTGTTTTGGATGGAAAAACAAAAATAAAACGCCCCGTTTTGTACGGGGCGTTTTTTTTTTCCATATTTCCATTGTGTTTATTATGTTTTTACATTGTGTAAATTATGATGGTAGTTTAAAATAATGGCTTACATCCGAGACGCACTTATTGGGCAATGTTTATTAGAAGAAGACGACACAGATTTCGAAAGCGTCATTCCGTGTGAAAATAACTATGAGCCCGATCATTTGAGCATAGCGTAGTAGACTCTTTTTTGTTCCTAAATAACTAATAAATAATTACTTAATATGAAACTTTTTTTATTATATTCCCATGTATATAATGTCAAATAACAGATTATTGTAAAAATTATACCTATAAACCAAATAATGTTTAAACTATGAATAATTTTATTCGGGTATCTCACACCCGACCATCTCCGTTATAAATCCCCACCTTGTGTGCCGAAGGTTAATGAATATAATTTATTAAGACACGTGTCGCGTCAGTCCTACGTTGGAAATCATTTACGGACTACCCGGAGCTAACTAGCGCCACCAATGAAAAAACCATATCTTAAATCATGCGTGGGTGTGTGTGTGTGTAAGTGTGAGTGTGAGTGAAAGTACGTGTATATTCTCTAATCAGCCCTAAGACCAAATTTTTGGGTTTCGAGACCACCCACTAATAAGAGGGTGAGTGATGAGTTGTGTAATGTGTAAAAGGGTGTGTAAATTTAAGGGTGTACAACTGTACATGAAGCCGATTGAGTATGTGTCGTATACTAGTTATAAGTGAAATTACATCCTCTTCTAGTCCAGAACGTTATCTAATCACACTGTTTTAATAATAAATTTAACAAATTAACGTTCCTCTATTACTTAAACTTGTGCACATGGAAGCTTAAATACTCGTTGTAACATAAGCAAGGGGATGTTATGCGAGGTGAAAAAACTACACAATGTAGGGGAATATTAGCATCCGTTGTCCTGCACACATCATAAAAGCATCAAGAAGCCATCAGCGGCCGTAACACGCTGTCCTCAGAATACCGTCTTTACAATTTAAGCCATTTTTGGTGATATAAAATACCGTAATAGTGAAACATTGTTCCAAACAACTGAATTTTGTAACTCGGAGATACATTTTAAAAGCATTTTTGCCAAGACTAATGTGTTACTTATATACATAAACTCTCGCCTGTATCCCGGAGGGGTAGGCAGAGACCAAGCAATTATAGAGAAGATGAAGGAAGAAAGTTTGACGTAAGAAATATGTTGGGCGAATGTTGGTGCCTGTAAGAATGCCGGTAAGAGAAGCCCCAGGCAAACATTATTCCACCAAATAGGAGAGGTAGCGAAGAGCAAGATAAAAAGTACCCAAAACTGGCGTGCGTGCATGCAATGACGAATGAATATTGATGACCAAAAGAGGTTTGTCAAGGCTTACTTTTCATCCGACTGCGACGGAGCCCAAAAGGAGGGTAATATGTTTGGCTCGTATGTATGTATGTATGTAAGTATGTCCTACTTTATGTTCCCTCATAATTCCTTAACCAATGGTCAGATTTTGGTGAATAGTCAAAATTTTTTATTCAATGTAACACACAAACTGTGACTTATTGAATGTTATAAGAAAAACTAGGTGTCCGTTTCAAAATCTAGATCATTTGGAGAAAAAACGGACAAAAAAACTCAAAAATTTGTCTTCTTAAATAAGATCTCAATTGGTTTGTCATGTTTGCGCGTGTGTCGTGATATGAAATTAGCATAAATTAAAAAAATCACTAGCATAGGCAGCCTATATACGTCCCACTGTAGGGCACAGGCCTTCTCTCAGGGAGAGAGTATGGGCTTAATCACCACGCGTGCCCACCGCGGATTGGCGATTTCAAGCGCTGAGGTATATGAATAGCTCAGACACTCAGGTTTCCTCACGATGTTTTCCTTCACGTTAGCGAGTGGTATTGCTACTATAACTTCACAAATGTACATAACTTAGAAAACAAAGTCATAGGTACATGCCCGCACTGGGAATCGAACCTGGATCTCCCGCTTCCGAGTCCAATGATCTACCCACTAGGCTACCACCGCAGTAAAAAGACAAAAATAAAAAACCAAATAAAACAATAACCAGAAACTCGACTACTAAGCAGGCGGGAGCCAAATTCAACATTGTAAATCCATGCGAGATAATATCTAGGTTGGGTCCTGCCTGCTTAGTAGTTAGTGCTTAGCAGTCGGGTTGTTGGTTATTTTTTACTTAAGTTCTTTATTTTGCTTCTAAGAGTATGCCAACCTAAGTTTTCGGTCCAAATTATAGTCCAGTCTCACATTTTTTTTGGACATTTACTTGTGTTACAGAAAATTCATTGAAATAAATGATTGTATAAAAAATAAACGTTTGAAATGTCGAATCACTTGAAAGCGTGTTAAGTTCAGTGGAAACGGAAGTGTTTCTCGCGATGACTGTGCCCTCCCGCGAGACGAAACATTGCATTTCATAGCTTGGCACCAGTCCGGCCTTTGCCTTTGTTCCCCGGTACTTATTTCTAAAGTAGCACATGTAGATAAAAGTCCTCAATACTAGATACTGAGTTAAGCCGCAGATTCGTATGAATTTTAAATGAAAATACGCGTACATTTGACGGTGACATGTGAAAAAAGTGTTTTTGAAGTGGTGATTTCAAAAATTTAAATTATCGAGAATATTTTCACATGCAACGACTAATGAGTGTTGAGGAAGCGAAAGTGATCTGTCAGGATCGTAGCAGGTGGCAGTCCCTGGTCTCTGCCTACCCCTCTGGGATACAGGCGTGAGTTTATGTTATGTTATGTTGTTATTTTCACGAATCAAATTTTGTGTAGTACTAGATAAAACGATATAGTTTTCATTTCGCCACGAAGCCTGGTAAAAATCAAGCGCAGTAAGTCGTTCCAACCCTCTGGCTCACTGACTGGAACAACTATAAAAAAACTATGAATGTGTCATTGTTCATGTTATTTAGTTAAAACCTGGAATTCTGACATGTGTTACGCTAAAATGTCTTTGTACTTATTGTTACCAAAATTTTACAATCACTGTTGAACATTTTTTAATAGAAACTTGTCTAATTTTAGCTGCATTATTCAATTTTGTAAGTGGTTTAAATAAGAGAGTCAAGTGGGCACAAGCAGTATTGCCAACGTCTGGGCCGACTCCGATGTTTATATCAGTTTAAAAGTCGACTTCACCGATCTGAATGCTTCCTTTGTGACGGAATAAAAGAATTTTAGTGAAATAAAGGCTACATTTGAATAGCACTGTCGGTGTACAAGCGAAAAGCACTATCCGAACGTTTGGAGACTGCTTGTTAGGGCGTCCTCGAATCTCTTTGACAGTTTCAGCGTGGCGAGCGTCTACGTTGGTTTTAGTAATTACCTTCGCAGTATTCTAGGAAAAACGTCAGTTAAAGTGTAACAATTAACGTTTACGGCAGCAGTTAAGTTCAGCTCTGGAATGCTTGTAATGGATTCTGGCATTTTCTTGAGTCTACGGACGACATCAATTTGAATCCTGTTTTGGTTCTCCGCTACAGTAACCTCTATATGCAGTAATGTGAAAAATTATTTAATATACAACATGATTTGTTATTACAATACAAATAATAAGAAATAAGAATTGAAAAAGAAAATAACTAATAATTTAAATAGACAATCGAAGCCAAATCGCTGCCTTCGGTCGGTAAGGTCCCTAGAAGCTGGCAGCATTACCTCGCTGAATAGCGAGACTCAGCCGCTGCCCGAAGTAGGCACTAGCCCTCGGGTCACCTGACGCATCGACCAGGTGCGACGAAACATCTTCTCTCTCTTTAAACAGTCGCCGCGCTTCCGGCCCCCACGGCCCGAGAGACTCCACACCAAAAGGCACAAATATATATCTTTTTCCTAACCCCGTATATTTGCGCCTCTTGCTCGCCTCTGCGGACGCCGCCGCCGCGCCGGCGAGGCGGGCGGTCGCTTGAACTTGAGATTGTGCCAGCGTGTCTACGCACGTAGCGTGCCACACCAGCGACCGTCCGTGTTTCCAAGGAATGAGTGTCATCTCGTCCGGCCTCTTGCCGTCGTCTCGCGCCAGTCCAGTTGGCTCCAGAACAGCCGGCACGCTAACGCTGGCAAGAGCCCGGCGGATGACGTCATTAATGGCAGCGTGGCAGCGTGCCGCGGGATGCGTCCAGCGCTGCGGCAACACGCCAGGCCGTGGTGACCGTACTGGTCGACGGCTCCGCCGCAACGGCAGCGATGTGGCTCGTTGGTCCTGGCTCCTACACTCAGGCTTACCGCTAGTAGGCAGTAATTATGCTGCCTACATAACGTGTTATTGGAATAATATAAAAACAGAAAACCGTTTCTTCACTAGAGGTCGATAAATTAAACAAGTTACCATAGGCAAAAAATTCTCAATTTCATATAAACTTAAAACAATGAAAAAATAAACATTTTATTGAGGGATTTAAACTTTTGCTTATTGGAAGTACTCGTAGTTTAAAGTATCGATACTGTAGATACATTTTTCAAGTTTAGCGTTATTTCAATTAAACGTCGAAATAATGATGTGATGAGATGGCACGAAAATTATGCTGATCCCAGCCCTCAAGCGTTGAGTGTACTTCTTATAAAGGTCTCAAGAGTGAGGGCCGAAGTTCACTCTTATGATAATAAAGCACTTGCCACAGACCCTCTGAATCGAACAAGTAAATGAGCCTACTGCTCTTTTGGTACAGTAAGCAACGCCAGTAAAATAGCTCAAAGTAATTTGAAAAGAAAAATATTTTTAGTTATAAGATTTTCTATTAAGTTAACACTCTCGGCATGTATTCACATATTGTAATTCCTTGCAGGACAGGATTTCATATGAATTACCTAATAAATTATAAATGACATCCCCACAGCACAATCACTTGTACTAGACCCAAGACTTCGTAATGTGACGTGTCCATAGAAATATGTTTTGATACCTACCGAATTAGAGTGGCAAACTCTCGTCGGCCGTAAAGATGTTGGCACTATATCTAGCAGTTTATAAACCCAGCCTATGCCTCAGAACAAAAAGTACTATCGATACTGTTAGTTGTGTAGATTCTGTAAGTTTATATAAGAATTCTTACCAAGAGCTTGCCGATAAACTTCATTAGCAGTTTGACAAACTGATGAAATTATGGTTTTTCATGTTTGTTAAGCATAAATAAATATAAAATAAACACCAATTTTACAAATTATATTCTAAAACATGGTACATTTGTGTTCTTACCGTCAGTACACCCGATTGAATAGAAGAGATATGAACATCACTTGGGCCAATATTGAATTATTTATAAACAGGCGCGCGGCTGAATGGGAGCTGAGCAGTGTTTTGACACCGCCTGACTGCATACTTACGACTTCTGACTGATGCCTGTCTTTTGTGCGCCCCATCTTTTGTTGCTCTTCGCAATATAAATGAACTGTATCAATCGACAACTTTTCTGTTGGCTTCTTTGTTGAAACTTTGACAATTGTATCTGCCTCCTTTATTGATTTTAGTTTGTGTTTCGTACCATGGATCGTACCATCCACTACGTAACAGGGTATTTTTTAAATTATTTTATTTCGTCTTTATTAACGTTTTACTACTAGGAACATGAGATGAAATAAGATGAAAGTAACGTTATGTTGCTTCACTTACCTGGAGGTTTCTAGAGAATTTCAATATTTATGGCATTAAAGGCGCTTAGCCATCGCTTAGCGCGCTTGTGGGGAGCGCATCTTTGTTTTCTCTGCTGCGCAAAAACGTTTCGTTCAGTAGTATTTTCAACCCTTCTTAAGACTCTTTTATCGGATTATCCGATTATAATTGAGATTTAAACAGGCGGATTAATTTACTCTTATTCAAATAAGTGAACGGCTGTAACACTTTAGAAAGCACCAAAAGCATTTTTCTTAAAAAATATTTTAAGCGTGGAAAAGTTCTTTTCTTGCTTGGGTGCGAAAGCAATCTAGTAGAGCGTGTGAACGCAGGCAGGTGCCGTTCCACATTTTTTCTTTCGAGCCCGAGGGTGTGCAATCTGCTAAACTACCGGCCCGCCCTCAGGGCAGCTCTTTCGCTTCACTATTACTGGACCCATACTAAACCGAAAGTTATAGGTAGTTACTACAAGAATTTGTATGAAATATCGCGATCAATTAAGTTAAGATGATTAAGGTTACATCATTTTTTCAATGTTATAAACGGTAGAGAAGAAGTCACAAAATTTACGAAAAGGTGATCTGATCATTCTAAGAATTAAGACCGGAAATTGGATACTTATAATTATCTGAAAATCTATAATGAGAATCAAACAATAATAATTTCTGCTCTATTCATTTTTTTGCATTATTTTAATCCAACGCAATCCATCAGGTGTCAGGCCACATTCGTCTTCAGCTGGACAAAGACCTCCTGGCACGGTCATCCTTATCCAGGCGCCATAACCTATTTCAGATGGACGTATAATAACACTATGTATCACAAAGTGTATAAATAAAGTTCTTCGCGTCTCAAGCCAGAGTAAATAAGTTGTGAATGAAATTTATAGGTGTTCGAACCTGTCACTGAGCTAAGCGTCTAGAATCTCTCAATAGGTTTTCTACGTGACATTCCTTCGTAATACATTTTCTTCGTAGCGAAAGCGTGTGTAAACGCTAACCGTTGCAAAACTTTTTCAGTTCGATACAATTTATTTCTGCGGCGTGCTAGCAATTTTACTAGAATCACATTGTCTGTGGGTCCAATTCATCATATGAGTATATTTGCAAACAAATCGGAGACATAAAACGAAGCTGTATGATCGAATGAACCGCAGAATTCAATTAACTGAGAGACAAGATAAAATGTTCGCAGACATTGCAGATTTGTTTTTCATTCGAATGCGTCCCTAGAGGGCCAATGATGTCACTGAATGAATGAATTCTCGTATCCCTCATCGACGGCGGGGAAGCAAGCAAAAAATTAAAGAAAATGAATATTGAACTGTCAACACGTTACGGTTTCTTTACCCCGTTGTCTGTTCGATAAAGCTCGCTCGACATTTTGTTTTACTTTTTGTAATTTAACGTCTTTGTCTTATTGATTGACTGGTGGGAAATTTATTGATACTTATTGACACATTGTTAGAGTATTTACCTACTTTTTATCTTTGCATAGATCTACTATCTAGAATGGATTATTAGAACAATGTTTTTGTAGGTAAAAAAAAATATAAAACTTCGTTTCTATCTATTAGCTTACGTCATATTTCCAATGCCTACGTATTTTTACAAATTAAATTATTTAAAATTTGGGAGCATTTCTCCAATTGGAGGAGGGGACATTTGACTTCATTGTTCAATTTTTTTAGCTTTACCGCAGTCCGTTTCCCATACCACAAAAATGAGATTATTTTTGTGGTATGGGAAACGGACTGCGGTTAGACTAAGGTGTTATTAATTGGGCAACTAGATTCCGAGATGTTAACCTTATGCAAGCACCGAATTCAGGTTACACCGAAATCAGAAAACAGTGAACCGAAATCAGAAAATAGTGCTCCGAAATCATGAACGTGCCAAATTTCGTAAGAATTAATCAAAAATAATGGAAAAAATATTTTGTACATTTGTGAAGTTATAGTAGCAATACCACTCGCTAACTGTGAAGGAAAACATCGTGACGAAACCTGAGTGTCTGAGCTATTCATATACCTCAGCGCTTGAAATCACCAATCCGCGGTGTATAAGACGTGTATAAGCTGTTTATGCTACCATTAGCATATCAAAATCTTTATCAGGAGACACTGGATTTTTAAGTAAAATGGTATGAGCAGTAACCTGCATAATGGGTTTTTAGCTTGCTTTTCCATTTTGCAAGGTCTTTCATTGCCAACTGCAATGATGTACAACATCCAAAGTATACCTTAGTTTGATCCTGAAAAGAGTCACGGAAGCAAACTTCACTTCACATGCAATCATCGGACTATAGGCCGTTTTGGACATTCCCGGAGATGCAGAATTTTTATCCAGCTGTCACTAGTATTCCTGTTATGTTATCGTCGGTCTGACGAGGTGGCGGGCGTCTCATGCTGTGTTTGACACTAAAAACTTTTGAATTAATTGGTTAATGGTTCTTCGGCAGATATGACTAACCCACAGTTACTTCAGCTTGCTTATCTTAGTAACTATCACCACAACTTTATAAGAAACTTTAAATCAGCTTTCATATTTTAGTGATGGGGTAGACGAGAAAAAAATAATCATCCCCACTTTTCATGTTAAGGGAGGTACAGTAAAAAAAAACCAATATTTTATTATTTAACTTTGTCGGCGTATTAAATATGTATATACACAGTCGGACAGACAGACAGACGGACATGGCGAAACTATAAGGGTTCCTTGTCGGACTACGGAACCCTAAATGTTTAATAGCAAAGAACCCAAGATTTATTTTAAGACCACTGAACAAATTTGTTATAACTAGAATCTATAAACTTGGCATCTATTTAGATATCAAAACTGGATTTCCTTTGAAACGAGCTTGGCCCCTTTTTCACATTTAGGATTTGGTGGAGTTTCACCTTTTTTGGTCGCATTAAAAATAATTTGATGTATTTCTAATGATAACGCTAGTCACCTAAAAATCTAAGCAATTTTCAAGTACAAATTTACGTACAGATTACCAGAAACTGCACCAGCTACTTGGTCTTTCGTAATAACAATTTTAAATTTGTTTATTTCTGAAAACGTTAAATTTCTTCTTGTCTAATTTCATATCATATAATTAATTTTTGATTGCAAAGTTATGCATTCACATGGTTTGCTTACTCTTGTATGAGGAAAACTGTATATAATTTACAGTTTTAAGATTTTTTCTGTGTGCCCCATGACCTAAATTACATGTAGCAGTCAATGGTAAAAATTTTAAACTTTTTATAATTTCAATCGCTTCTTATAATTAAAAAAGGTGTAGGCAAGAGACCTATAGTTGATGTCATCATATAACAGCTTTTTTTCAGTAATAGTTTAAAATATGATATTTTAGCAATTATTATAGAAATAGTATATATTCTTTACTTCATCATCATCATTCAGCCACAAGAAGTCCACTGCTGGACATAGGCCTCCTCCATGGACTTCCAAAAAGACCGGTTGGAAGCTGGCTGCATCCAGCGCCTTCCTGGTACTTGGATGAGGTCATTTGGCCATCTTGTAGCTGGTCGTCCTACGCTGCGCTTGCCGATATGTGGTCTCCATTCGACAACTTTTCGGCCACATCGGCTATCAGTTCTGCGTGCTATGTGCCCCGCCCACTGCCACTTCAACTTACTAATCCGCTAGGCTATGTCGACGACTTTCGTTCGTCTACGGATCTCATCATTTCTGATTCGATCTCGTAGAGAAATTCCGAGCATAGCCCTTTCCATAGCTCGTTGCGTGACCTTGAGCCATCTTATGAGGCCCATAAGGAGAGACCACGTTTCAGTGCCATAAGTCATCACTGGTAACATACACTGGTTGTATAATTTTGTCTTGAGCGATTGAAGTAGACGAAAAGACTTTTCTAAGTATCCCGAATGCTGCCCAGCCGAGTTGGATTCGACGATTGACCTCTTTCACGAAGTTGGACCGGCCTAGTTGGACTGTTTGTCCTAAGTAAACGTATTTGTCTACAACTTCGAGAGTCGAGTTCCCCAATGTTATTGGGGTGGGCACAACACGGGCGTTCGCCATGACCTTCGTTTTGTCCATGTTCATTTTAAGGCCCACACGTTGGGAAACTTGACTGAGGTCTTCGAGCATTATAACGAGGTCTTCCATCGTTTCTGCCATGACTACTATGACTACTATATCTTCGGCAAATCGAAGGTGCGTGATGTATTCTTTACTTAGCATGTACAATATTATCAAATTTGACAAAAAAATATTGTAAAAATATTGTGAAAAATCTAGTTACTCAAATTATTATTCTAATCCTACTTATATTCTCCATTGAATTCTAATAAGTGAATAGATATATGAAAACACTATTGTATAACGTAACTGAGATACTGATAAATACTTCACACATCGTAATAAGGCGTCAGTCGCCAAGTAATGTCACAGTTTACGCCTGACTTGTATGGAGCGTCTATGTACCACTCGACAAGAATTACTTTTACGAATTACTTTTTATTAAAATTATTAGTCTAAAAGTAGGAATGTCTTAAGGAATCGTGTTTTTATCGATAAGACCATTTTTGTTAAGGTTCTCCATTACTTTTCGTCTCGAACTTGGTTTAATAGGCTGCCGCGAGGCTTTAGACATAAATTGAAGGTTTATTTCGTAGAAACAGTTACTGTTAAAAATTAATTTTAGAGCTGATATAAATATTTTTGTTGTTTTAATTATTAATTTATCTTCTTCTTCTTCTTTTTCGGTCTTTTAACTCCTAGGGAAGCATAGGGCCTCAACCATTATTCATTTATAGTGTTGAAAATTATGTTTTACTTGAAATATTTTAACAAAAACTGAATTTTCACGGATATTTACTCGTTTATTTTTTCATTTTACATTTTGCAAGTCTCAGTAGACTGAGGTGGTGAGGTAAGAAATAACACGCCTGTACACCGGAGGGGTAGGCAGAGACCAGGGCCCTCCTGTTGCCACGATCCTGACAAACCTCTTTCGCTTCGTTAACATTAATTAGTTGAATTTTGATTTTGTTTGTGTATTTTTATAAAAAGGGCGTTAAAACACATGCGTAACATTTTTTAAGGTTCGAAAAGTAATTATTTATGTTACTTCTACTCCTATGTAAAATATTAAATATGGATACGTATTTATTTAAAAGCAGAAAATTACAAAGGATAACTGTCATTTTATCACCTTGCAATATAAAATAGTACTAGATAATACCTTGTGAGATCCTCGACCTATGTTAGAATCTTGTGAACCCTTCCTTATATTTTGTCCAGCCTTCCTGAAATACGTCAAGGAATAATGGTGCGCAGCATTTTGCTGCCGACTGTATGGTGAGATAATGTCTAGAGACTACGCGGGAATTGCTACACAGAGTGACGTGTGCCTTCTCCTCTTGCAAGAATAAGCATTTTAAAAGTATTGCCTACCACCAAAGTGCACATGTCATGCATGAGGCATAGGTCTAAGAGACAAGTAAGAGCAAAGGAACGTTTATTTCTGCGAAATATCACGTGACGATTCTAAATTACTTTTTAATAAAATTAACCGACTCCAAGAAAATCACGCACTGTAATAAATATTTCGGCGATTTTCTTACTGATCTCATCAACAGATCTTGACCAAAATTATATGGGCCCACCCTGGAACTTTCTAACAAAAAAGATACGGTCGAATTGAGAACCTCATCCTTTTTTGAAGTTGATGTGATAGTTAGACATTTGAAAACTTCACAGATGATGTATTTCTGTTGCCATTATAACAACAAACACTAAAAACAGAATAAAATAAACATTTAAGGGCTCCCATACAACAAACGTGATAGATAATGGTACGGAACCTTTCGTGCGCGAGTCCGACATGGTGCCTAAAGACCGTGTTCATTCAGCCAAGCCCTCTAAACACTTCTTACTTGCATATCAAATTTAAGGATTTTTAATATGGTGGGTATTGTTTTGTGGGTAAGATTTGTTACATTTTCTATACTTTTGAAGAAATTTAAGTCAATAATTTTCCTATCACAATACATACAAGCATAAAATGGCGTATTAAATTATAGGATTTTGTGTGCGCCTCTCGAAGAATGAAAATGGCCCGCTGACTAGATTCGGACTTTTGACGCTAATTAGAATTTGAAAAAGGTGCATACCATCTTAACATCAAATTCATGAGTCGCAGAGAGCTAAGCATTCTTATTGATGTCATGGTTCTAACTCTGAGAAGCCTACAAGATTGAGTCGCGTATTGAATGGTAACGTCAATAAATAATCTGAGTAATTCAGTTCTACTTAACTAGCTACTCAATTATTTAACTGCGACTAAAATATGGCGAAATATTTCGTTTCTTTATTAAAAATCTAAGGCGCTCTTTATTGCGCCCCGCTTATACGTGTAGGATTCCAGGAGGTAAATGAATTAATTCTATTTTACACGAGAGCGCACTAAAATAAGAAGAAGCTTTCTTACAGCTGGAGAAACACCCCGTGAAATTAACTCCAGGAGTCGCCGGACATGTCTCAGGTAGGCGAGCGAGACAAACGGCTCTATTGTGGAGGAGCGGCGGTGCACGCCGGATGCTAAGAGACTATTCCACCTTCACAACGCTACTAGAGTCGAAAAAAACCAACCAAGTGCGTGTCGGGCCACGCACAGTTGGACTCCGTAGAAGGAAGGGTTTTTACCTGCTTTACGGAACTAACAATTTGATTAATTTAAATAATATTGGTAGATACGAAGTTTTCCTTTTGTAGGTTGGTCCCCTATTACTAGTTAACTTGTAGAGCCTACTTAGCTGTGATAGGTTCCATTTAAGTTCTACAATGAAACTTGTAGCCAGGGGGGACGCCCTACTCCATCAAAAAATTGCTCTTTGAAGCTTAATATTTAGCAAACCGAACTATAGATCGATAAATGGTTTTCCTACACCCACATTATTTTTAGAAAACCAATACAACAATACCGAACACTAAGGAGGAGGGAAAAAAATGCATCCCTAATTTAAGAGTAGAGACAATTTTTTTTGTTAATATTTCAATCCTCCCGTTTTTCGGCATAATTAATATGTACGCCTATACCAAATTTCAGCTTTCTAGTTATTGTCTCTGCGCTAAGACGCGCACAGACAGACCGACAGACGGACGGATATGGCGAAGCTATAAGGGTTCCTTCTTTACTACGGAACCCTAGAATACAAGCGGTAGAACTCACGCTTCACTCGTGGTCATGGGTTCAAATGACTTTGTTTTTTAAGTTACGTACATTTGTGAATTTGTAGTACGGATAATGCCACTCGCTAACGGTGAAGGAAAATATGTCGAGGAAAACCGAGTGTCTGAAGTGTTTACCTACCTTTGCATTTGAAATCGTCAATCAACACTGTTCGCATTAAGCCTTACTAGAGCTCTGAGAGAATGCCTGTGGCAATTTTAATTTAAATTATAATAAAAAATAAAAAAACTGGAATAAATGTACACACCACATATAATAATAATAACAACCACACGATAAAATCACTTATCCTGGTCCAAA
Organism: Yponomeuta malinellus; assembly: GCA_947308005.1. Taxonomy (NCBI): domain Eukaryota; kingdom Metazoa; phylum Arthropoda; class Insecta; order Lepidoptera; family Yponomeutidae; genus Yponomeuta; species Yponomeuta malinellus. Next base: position 9,803,964 of record OX370994.1, read on the forward strand.
CTAGGATACCCTGGGCCCTTATTATGAAGCAGCGATGTGTTCGGAAGGGTCGCAACGTCGCGCTTGAGCCCGAAAATTCACACGAATCTAGCGACAAATCCGGTTCTTTTTTTGAATAGTTTCGATTAAAACTATTAATTCAATTTAAATATTCAAAAAAAGAACCGTGTTTGTCGCTAGATTCGAGTGAATTGTTGGGCTCAAGCGCGACGTTGCCGCCCTTCCAAACATATCGCTGCTTCATAATAAGGGCCCTGTCATATGGTTACCAGGCAACAGCAAGGACATCATAAACATGGAGTATTTGTACAATTTGTACGGCGGCTTCCCGTGGAAATAGAACCCACAACCCCTGTCATGGCAATCAAACGTAATACCGCTAGACCAACGCGGCAGTAGAAGCTTCAAATGTATACACCAACTACTAAACATTAAACTAATAAACTACAGTCCATCCGTCCTTAATCTTCATAAGTCTTCAGCAAATTAAAATGGATTTAATTGAAATTAAAAAAAAACGCGACGATATGTGCAAAAAACAACGCATTGAAATGAGAACCTCCCCTTTCTAAAAGTCGGTAAAAAAGGAGCCTTAATTTATCATATCTACATAAGATCGGATAGAGGAAGTTACTGGCTGGTTCCTTACTTATTTAACGTTCTTTTGGACTGCCTTGTATTTTAGCGGTTAAACGCTTGACTACCAAAACAGAGGTCGTGGGTTCGATTCCCACTGGAGGTTGCCGTACTTGATTTGTAGGTACAAACGGCCTCAGACTGAGTGTTTTTCTATGTTTGTTATCTCTATGCCTGGTTGGTTTAAGCATTTTTCTTTTAATGTATTCAAATCGTCAATCGTACCGGAACGAAACAATACATTGGCGGAGGAAATTTAGACAAGTGAAAAGCGTGCGGTACTTCCCCTACTCGTTTCTAATCGAGTATCTAAACGTATCCATTATTTTTGGGAATCACTGAAAATACGTTTCGTTTTCAAGCACAGACAAGCAGGGATGCCATACGTGTTCAAAGCAAAACTAAAAAAGAATGTAAGAAAATAATGCTGGCATCCTCACCAGCCAGATCTCCCACCCCCCATATCATCAAAAAAAGTGTGAAACAGGACTTTTTCTTCTGTTTTGGCAACTAGTTGCGATAGAAGATTATTTTTTCTCTTAACTAAACCTGGTTGTGAAATAAGGATTTAAAAAAAATGCCGGTTGAAAAAAATGCCAACTTTTCTTGTTGCGAAAGCGGCCGAAATGAATTCTTCGTTCACAACTAGGTTGTCTAAAAAGAAAAAAACATTCGTCTACCCCAACTAATTGCCAAAAAGAAGAAAAAGTACTCTTTCCCAACTGGTTGCGAAACTTAGTTGCCAAAGCGGCCGAAAGGGCCCTATCCTAGTTTGGGACCAGGAAAAATGATTGTATTAATATTTATCCCGTCTCCTATCGGAGGTTGGCAATCAATTCGGCTATCTTGCTTTTCGTGGCTGCCAATACAAACCAGGGGCTGTTATTTTTTTTTTTAACCAGTGTCGTAAATTCTAGTAAAGAAGCCTTCTGTCTATAATGTTACCTTGAGGAAGGAGGCTGTATTTGGTATTTCGCACTATATTATATCCGAAACACTTCCGCTTCCGTTTTTTGGCGGTGTTAAGGACTTCCGCGTTCTTCTTCTTTATTCCATGTAGTACACGTTTTAAGTCCAGGGGCGCTACTACGTAACTTCGTCCATACCGTGTTATGGACTCGTCAAATACCTACATACATACATATTTTGACACTTCGGAAACGTCAAAAAACGGCCAAGTGTAGGGTTCCATAGAAAGACGGTTCTTTACCTGCTTTACAAAACTAACAACTTCATTAAAGTAATTTTCATTGGAATTTTTACAAAAATTTTCTTTTAGAAGTTGGTCAAGCCTACTTATCCACGATAGTTTTTCTTTTATGTATTATTAGTAATAATAAATATTATGCTTTAAAGTGCAATTTTTGGTCTCAGTAGGGCAACCTCTCCCCTCTCCTGGCTAGACGGTTTATTATAGAAACGTGAAATCAGGGTAGTAGTGCATATTATGAACTTAAAAGGAAACTATCATGGCTAAGTAGGCTTTATAATTTAACAAGTAATTGGCCTATAACTTATAAAAGGCAAACTTTGTACAAAATACATTGAAAATTGCTTCTATGAAGTTGTTAGTTCTATAAGGCTCGTAAAACCCCTCTTCTACGGAACCCTACACTGCGCGTGGGCCGATACGCATTTGGCCGGTTTTTAAATTTCATACCTGTGGTGTACATCAATATCATTCCCGTGTGTCATAGTTATTTTTTCTTCGTTAGTATACATCTTATCATATGTAACAGTTTCATGACCAGCACATATATTTTGGGCACCTACTCCAAATTAATTATTTCTAACTTTTTAGTGCTGTGTTTTGAAGTCGGTATTTTTATTTAAATTTTTTTATATTGTTAATAATTCTGTTATATCCTGCAAGGCCACAAAATATGCACAGAAGAGGCAATAAACAAAAAGGGCGAGAAGATGCAACACTCAGAGGAGTACGACAACGTATCCACAAAGGACGATAGCTGTTCTACTTTAACGTTTGTCTCTTGCTGCCATTATAAATTCTTTACAATGTTGAGGTCTCGACTGTCGATTTTGACTGACTCCGGGATCATCATTTAGCCACAAAAAGTCCACTGCTGAACATAGGCCTCCATGGATTTTCAAAAAGACCGGTTGGAAGCGGCTTGCTTGCGACTCCAGGATACCGAAAAGTTTTTGATGTCTTACCCATTCAATCAAATTTGCTAGACATCAACTTCTCAAGTGGAATTCAAAGTGATAAAACCTGATAAAGGCAATATAATTGCTGATGGTAGGTAGGCATCTCTGCAAAAGTACTTGGTACCCGTATACACGTCACGTGCTACCAGCTTGAAATTCGGATTGTATATTAAATTGGCTGTTTAGGTATAATCTTTCATAATATGCGATATGGTACAATAAGTTGCATTTTTTCAAGTTCGTATTTTATGAAAAAATAAGGAAGGATAAATGTTATCACGGAATTGTGCCGAGAAGTCCAAATTGCAAGTATAAATTTCGGTCAGTATCTCCTCTGGATTCTCATCCAAGCCAACAGATTTCCCTCTTTCTCTGATGCCATGGGCCACTTTAGTCTTAGTTATGGAGGGGTCTGATAGATTTGGCATCATCAAAATGTTCCTAACATTAAAATAAATATCTGAATCGACATCCACCTTCTTACTGATGTGCCGCTAGTATGCAATATCACCAACTTACATTTTTTTATATTTAAAATTTATTCATAACACAACAAAAAGAAAACAAATTGAAATAAAAAAGTGGGCTTAACTAATATCTAAATGATAATAATATATAAATGTCATAAATTCTATATTTACAAATAAAACACCTGCCCCAGGTCACTGTCCCGCGGTAATGAGCCCAGAACGCTGGCGACGTCCCCTATTTAGATGGCCAGGCTTATCCTCTGGCCAAGGTACGCGCCAGCCCTCTGATCTCCCGATGCGTCGATTAGGTGCGCCGCTAGGTTTTTGAACAGCAGGGGCGCCTCTGGACCCCAAGTGCCTATGGTTTCGAACCCAAACGGCGCAAATATGTAATTGTTTCCGATTGAATCGTATTTGCACCGTTTGAGGCTTTTGGCCGCACCAGCTGAGCTGAACCAGCGGCTCTTCCACTCTGGGAAACATGAGAGGGTGCCAGCGTGTGAACGCAGATAGCGTCCCATACCAGCGGCCTCCCATGTTTCCAGGGGATCAATGTCATGTCATCGGGCCTTTTACCATCGTCACGGATGATGCCTGGAGGTTTCACCGTGACCGGAACCCCGACTGTTTAATTATAGTATTTCTTAACATCATAAACAGATCTCTTTGATGGATCACATCAGAAATGAGACAATCCACCGAGGATCCAAGGTGACTGATATAGCCTATAAGATTAGCAAGCTGAAGTGGCAGTAGCCTGGTCATATATGCCGCAGAACCGATGATCGATAGGGTGCAAAGATTCTCGAGTGAAAGAGCTGGTGAGCGCAGCGTGGGATGCCCACCGGCTCGCTGGACTTACGATCTGAGGTAAATCGCTGGTAGTGGCTGGATAAGGATGGCTGAGGATAGAGAGAAGTGGCGAGCCTTGGAGGAGTCCTATGTCCAGCAGTGGACGAATTCGGTCTGATTGACTGATTGATTGATTGAGTGATAAACAGATCAAAATTTTATGTTACTATTTTTTGCTTCAAATCCAAAATCCGTTCAACTTAATTAAATACGCTACTAGGAATTTTGATGTAACAAGTACCTATTAGGTTTATAAAGTATGGGAATAGATATCTTTATATATAAAAATGAATTGCTGTTCGTTAGTCTCACTAAAACTCGAGAAGGGCTGGGCCGATTTGGCTAATTGTTGTTTTTATATATTTGTGGAAGTCCAGGGAAGGTTTAAACGGTGAGAAGTAAAAAACGGTAGACGTCGGTGATACGAAGTTCACGGGGTCATCTAGTTATGAATATATCCTAGGCACCCGAGTGCTATTGCATGCTTCCAGGTACCACAACAATATCCGGAGTTTGTGCCTCCATATTTTTAATAACATCTAAATTATTCAAAGAAGAAAAAATCGGAGGCGTAACTTAAGAGGTTGCACCTTGTTCGTCGCGTGAATACTTTACGTTGTCTGCGGGCGTTCATAAAAAAGACAATTTCCCTTATTGCCACAATCTGTTACACATGTTCCCGCGGGCGGCGGGTTATGTCTGCAGCCGCCTTCATAAACGACAAAGTAAACAGTAATTTATTGCACAAATTTAAGGTCAAACGCGAGAGACATAAATTTTCTAAGCATATTCCCGGGAAACGAACCAGCAAATGTTGTTAATGCATCAAACTCCAGGAAACGAAACTTCTGATGCGGAAGTATACTTACAAGCTTTAACTCCAGGTTTCCAGATCTTAACAGGTACTTATAGTAGACAACTTGCAAAAAATGTACATTTGATTATACCTAACTGGGGGAGAGGTCACGCTAAAAGATTAATAGGTAATTATGATTTTTTTTCTGTACAATTACTTTTAATAAGCCTTTGACAAGTGTTTTTAGTCACATGATACAAACGCTCCATACAAATCGGGCGTAAACTGTGACGTCATAATTTGCTACTAAGATAATAAAGCAGAAACATTTGCCAATATTTCAATTATCCCGTAAAATAATGTTGTGATACAAGAAAACGTAAACGTTAAATTAAATGCAAAAATATAATATATATGAAATAAAATATTTAAAAAAAAATGACTTTTCTGTGATCTATATGGTGTAAATACAATGTCACTCCAATCCAATTATGTCAGACACGTCCCCAATGTGACGTCGGCCTACATACAATAAAGTCGTAGTAAGTAAACCCGTACTCTCTCTCTCTCTCTGAGAGAAGGCCTGTGCCCTGCAGTGACACGTATATAGGCTACATAAAAAAGTAACTAGTGCTGATGATGATGAAGTAACCAGTGGGAAACACGCTGTGAGTGAAACATTGCCTTGAAAAATAGTCCGTGAACTTTTGGAAGACTGAAACATAGCTCTTCTTTTATTCATGCTCTGACATGTGGCGTTCTTCGTTGTGTACCGGCTTTCTTTTCTAACGAAATAAACAACATTTTGCCTCGAGTTAGGTCCTTTGAGAGGCTGCGCGCCCCTTATGTATTATGAATGAGTCCACCTTATGCATTTGATGCATCCATAGCGTTTTATTGTGTTCATCACTATTCATTAGGCGAGTACATACGTAGCTTTTGTTGCTAATTAGCTTTTTAATCTACAACAATGCAGATGTAATTTTATTTTTGCTAACTTTGTTTCAAGTTAAAAGTGAGAAAGTGAAATAGACAGTTTTGAAGACAGTAGAGGTTATACTAAGCATAAAGCCTGACGTGGGATAACCCCCACAGTTTCTTTAAAAAAGATATTTATTTACAATCATTCTCGTATTCAAGATTCAGCTGAATTCTTAGAGCACTTTAAGATTATCCCCACCCCTCAAGTCATGTAGGCTGTTCTCGTTGTTAAGAAAAACTATAGCTATCTCTGTCGCACATGAAAAAAATCATCGTCGTCTTCCAACTGATCGCACAGTTTTGTCTAAAAGATATTGCGTCAATATGTACTCTGAAACCAGCCCTGTAAAACTGAAATTGTCATCCGGAAGAGCGGCACTTTCCCCGCTTTGGAGCTACGTAGCCGCGTTTCGTAAGACCGATAATGCGGCCTATGACTTTTATGAACAAATCATTTCGGGAATAAGCGCCCTTTCGCTGGGGAACAACGTGTGAGTTCCAAGTGTTTGCGGATGCGAGTTAGGACCTTCTGGATGGGGTAGCCTGGTGGAAACTTGAAATGTAGGCAAGCCTAACAGCGGAGCTTGGAGTTTTCACTGCCCTTCAGTAGCGCCGCGCACATGCCCGCGCGAGCACGGCCCGAGGCTGCTTTGCGTCGCGACCTGCCCGAACTTTACGCAAACTTCCTTTCGCACGCTGCAATTTCATATTATTTCCCGTAATCACATTTCGTGAAACAACGTCGAAGTGGTAGTTATAAAAGAAGTAATTTTATTGTTGTGGACTTTTTGAGTTACGAACTGGCTGAATACACTTTAGCGGACTGAAGAATAATATTTTTGTGCACGAGAGGTACGATTTTAAAGTTTTACTCTTGATCTCAAATACTTACTACATAATTAAACAAAGCGCTTTCCCGAATTTATTATTCAGATATGGGTTTTATCCCCGATTTCTCGCACGTTTATAATCTGTTAACTAACTATTAATGGTAATCAGGTGGCACTGAGGGATATAAAAAATAACTGGCAATAGTCAACAGAAGTTGATGTACGAAAAACCGGGGTGGGTGTGTTCAATACATAACCTTTGCTTTGGCAGCCTGGTAAAAACGTACTGTAAAATCAAGAAATGCTACGTTTAATCCAAAAAGCATGTACTTACTCTGTAATTACAACGAAAAGTTCCATACCGACGTAGCAAGCAAAACAGAAACGATACGAAACAAGCTATCATAAATTTGGAGCTACTGACTCGAAACTAATACCTACCCGGTGAAAAATAATATTGAACAAATGGAAATTCCGACGGTTGCATTTTGCATTCGGGCGCAGCGGCGCAGAGCCTTTAATTCCCTTGACTGTTGAGAATCGGCGCATGTTTTTTCATTAAAACACATTCAATAGCTCGACGACGAACGCTTTGAAACGGTTGCTTTTGAAAAATATTTTTCCTGATGGCCCGGCTCAGTGCTGCAAGCAGATTCTATTCAAGTTTGAGATACCTACACATCCATAGAGTTCTGTGTAGATAAACCAAGCCTCCACGGCAATACGTTCCTGTCAAGTATTTTGTAAAACTTTTTGTTAAGCAATAAGTTTTACTTATTGTACATGTACTTCTACATGATTTTCAACTTGAAATACAAGCCTAACGACATTTTAACATTGAACTACAAATTGTGGGAATTTATATACTTGAACCTGACGTCCAAATAGTTATGAGTACTTGGTACAAAAGTTAGGACTTGAAGCAGTCCGGTATGCTTACAAAAACCTTACCTAACCTCTCCATTAGTAGGCTGGAGTTGTTAACGACTAGTTCGCGTGATACAGCTACTTTCTGCTTATTTATACGATGGATAACTAACCGCAGAGTCAACAGTCCAACTTTCTAAGGACGCAACATATCTGAGTTTGATTATCAGAAAATTTTCCACACCACACAAATAAGTTGATTAATATTCAATACGAGATAATAGCAACCATCATCATTATAATCACAATACTTGAATATATTGTACAACAAACACTTATCTATGATATTCAATCAGTCTTTATTTTCCTAAGAAAAACTCGGAGTAAAAAATATGATATTTAAGTTGAAAATAGTATCTTTGTGATGTTCTTTGCTTAAACAACGCATTTGCGAGCTTCTCGTATCGTGACTTCTGCTTATTTTCAGTAGAATCAAGACAGAAATAATAAAAAGGCTTACCTTGTTTCAGATGCTAACTATAATGAAGAAAAACAGGAAATGTAGACGACTAAACAAGAGATAGCTGAAGGATTGACGAAGATGAAAAAATTAAAAGTAGCTTAAGACGACGTAGAGTTAGGGACAGTTTCCGATGACGTCAAGCAGCGGGGAGTTGTAGACAATGTACGGCCTCCTAGCAGCCACCACAGCATCGGCATTACTGCAAATACTCTTTTCGTACTCAGGTAAGCTCCGAACCAAACATACTTTTAACTCCCTATGAACCGATATAAGGGTAATGCCGTTGACTATGATAAGTATAAGATAAGATTAAAATATTCCTTATTGTACCTGCAGTGGTACAAGACATAAAATTTTAAAAAATACAATGTACAATTGGCGGTTTTATTGCTAAAAATAGTTTCTTCCAGGCAACCATAAATTGTATTGTTTTTGTGTTTGATCATTTATTATTAGTTTTTAAGATTTCATACACAATGCATGTTGATTTTGAATAAATAAAATCAATTAAATTAATAAACTATGATTCTGTAAATCTGTCTGTTTAGAACACAACCGATTTGGTTGTGACTTTCTTGAGTAAAGTTGGTATGTTTGATGTAACATACATCATTCTATTGATTGCTTACCTGTAGCCTTTTAAGTTTCACAGTACAATTTGTATGTACGGTTTGCAAATAGCTCGTTACAAAACCGAGAACATTAAAACAGCACTGCAATTAGTATTTTTATCGCACTTTTGTCCTCCTCTAAAATGCATGTAAAATTCATGCATAAAGTAAAACAAAGCGGACTCTCTGTAGCGTGAAATACAATTTATATTCGTGAGTTTTCCACAAAAGGAACGCTTTAAGGATGGCCATAGTCATCTTATCGGACGATACATTTGTTTGTTAGATTGCAGTTATTTAGAAAAGTTTTCTTTAGTTACTGTACTGATAATGAGCATTCGGTCTCTAATTTACGTCATTCGTTATTACTGACGTGCCGCTGGGAATATTCCCTACTCATAGAAATTTAATTATGGTATTTCTAATCATCATGAATATATAAAGCTGTTATGATGCTATTTATGATTCAAATCCGGGCACTTATTGTCATCTAAACATAATTTAATAATAGTATTTAAATACGGTACTGGGAATTTCGGAAACATTAAGAATATTCCAAATTCGAGTATTTATTAGGTTTTCATCTTAGATGTTTGTGAGAATTGTGGCAATTAGCAAATCCTGGTCTCTGCCCACCTGCAGGATACAGACGTGAGTCCCTAAAATTCCTGGAGGTGAAGTTTGTGAGTTATACACGTTCCTCGTAAATTTCCTGAATGAATCACAATTAGATTGACCGCCCCAGGGTAGCCGGCCCTACCTCAACGCCGCGGATGTCGTTCGCCACACACAGTGGCGTATTGTCACAGACTAAGTAAAGACAAAGACAGGCGTCGAAGCGCGGAAGCAGCTGTGTCGGTCGCGTGCTGTTTGCCAATTTATCACTAAGCTGATTATTTATAGGCGCGTTCCGCACAGTGACGTGCTTTATGCCCTTGTTTGCTCTCCTCCCATTGTCTTACACTCCTTTATTTATTCACCTTTTAAATTGGAAACAAGAATGGTAGAGCTTTCTCGGTGACTTTGTGGCCGGAAGTCTGTCGCTTATACCAATTTACTGTGTTTACAGAAACTATTTACAGCCCTATCACACTAGCGATTTGCGAGCGATTTGAAAGCGATGCGATTGCGCAGCGAGCTTGTCGCGATTGCGCAGCGAGCTTGTCGCGATTGCGCAGCGAGCTTGTCGCGATTGCGCAGCTATTGTGCGGCGAGCACGCCGTATTTTGGACACTCAGTAGCAAAATGTATTGATATGACGAGGAAACACTACTGCTGGCTTTGTTACTTCGAAGACGCAGAAAACGAAAGCAGATGCAAGTCAACTACAAATCTGGGAGGATTCATTATCAAGTAATTGACTGGGAGAGAGCAACTGCTATGTATCTCATGTAATGGGACAGTTTCGAATTTTGCATCCATTGTATCAAAGACGACTGTTCCTCTAAACGATGCATGCTACGTTCGCTTACACATACATATCTTTGATATTACCCAAGTGGACTGGATCGGCCTTCGAACGCGATTGTACAAAATGGCATCAACGGCGACAATCATGGCGACATCGCCGCGATTGCGCAGCGTTGTCGCGACGTCGACGCGGCGTCATTGTGGCGTGCACGCCGCGCAATCACGGCGAACTCGCTGCGCAATGAAATCGCTTTCAAATTGCTAGTGTGATAGGACTCTTAACTTTTGCATTATTTAAAAGAAGTGTATTGACCTCGTCAAGAACAATGTACCAGTAGCATGCGTATTGAGTTTACATAAAAAAAAAAGAAACAAAAGCGTTCCGCGCCAAGTTTAAAAGATTGTTAAAGAAGAAAACTCCGAATATAGCTCTCTGAAAATTCATTGTATAACAGGGTTAGTAAATAACCCGCCCCACAAATTGTGCTTTCAATGCGGCTGGAGCCTGGAGACCAGGTGGCCGGGCCGCGGCGGAGCGGTCTTAAGCCGCTACAAGCCACCTCTAAATCCTCGTAGGTATGACTTTAATTTAACTTGCCCCACTGAATATTCTACTTATATTCTGGTACCGTTACGGACATGCTCAGCTCATGAGAAGCATAATTTATTTAATTTTACTCTATTGGTCTTTATAACGGGTAGCAAAAAAAAAACAATAACGTCGTTTCCAGTGCAGGTACGTATTTTGTGTCGTGCTACGAACGCAACCTTCATGAGTGGCTTTTAGTTTCAAAATAAAGACAGCGTCCTGCTACATTAGCATTAGTGCAACATTTGCATAAAGTCTGCCGCCCGCCACCCCGCCTCACTGCCTGAATCCGTAAAGTCACTGCACGGGGCGCGGGTCAGTCCTTTCACATTATTACAGTTCGTGTACTGGTTAATAAGAACTCAATTATATTTTCAATCAAAATAGGTATCTGGAGCAAGATTATCACAGCTAATTAGGGTTTACAATTTGACAAGGTAGCTTTACAGAGTACATATTTGCTATGCCGTTGTCGCTAAAATTACACTGTACAATATTAACTCTAAGTAACATCTGAACTTACTGTAATTTATGACAACAAAGATTGAATTGAATTGATAATTCACCAACTTACAAAAGGAAATTTTCGTACAAATTCCATTGAAAATTACTTCGGTGAAGTTGCTAGTTGTGTAAAGCAATGAAGAAATCCCTCTTGCGCGTGGCCCGACACACACTTGGCCGGTTTTATTAAACACAGGTATCACGCCGTGGTTCTTGCAAACTTAAAATTCACACCACTGCATCTTTTAAGAATTTCTGTTTAGATACGATGTTACTGATTCAAATTAGAACAAGCCTTTTTGCGTGGGTACAACGACATGTCTACAAAGTTCTACCTCATAAGCGGACGTCTTGCGCTAAGGTACATTATTTTGTCACCGAAGTCTGAGAACAGGGGTATTTTAGCAGCTGAGATTAAATAATACATTATTTATAAGCATATTTCTTTTGCAGCGTTGTATGTTTAATACTTGAGAGCAATCAATGAGGATCATTGACTAAATCCTTGGTAACTGCGCAGTAAAGAATGCTAGAGGTAGGTATTGTAGAAGTATTAGTTTGAAGCCGGTGCCAAGTTATATACATGACCAGCATGTACATTTTGGGCGCTGACTCCAAAATATATTTCTACAATACCTACATGTATGTACCAACTTCCAGTTTAAGGTTCACATTCGTTTAGTGCTATTGTATTTTGAAATCGGTTTTTATTTAAAAAAAATTAATGTTACAATAATTGCAGAAATATATTTTGGAGTCAGTGCCCAAAATGTATGTGTTGGTCATATAACTTGGCACCGGCTCCAACTTTGACCATGAGATACTTCTATTAAAATTAAAACACTATACGGAATACATGGGAAACGCTTAAAATTTATAAGATCGTACTTAGAAGGGACGGTTCAAAAAACTGACATAAATACTAAAATCATCAGCGTCAGAGGCTAAGATAAGAGTGCCCGTCACGTCACTTATTTTTAAAATTAAGAGACAAGGAAATGACTATACAAATAATGCTCTCTCTCAGGTACTAAACTGGTTTACTAACAACTTATTGTTAAATTTAAAAAAGACAAAATTTATAACGTTCACTCTACCAAATGTCAAAATTGTTGACAGCAATGTTGTATAGGGGAGGACAAACTAGACCTTATAGAAGAAACTGTATTTCTAGGTATCACAATTGATGCAAAGCTTCAATAGGGTCCTCATATAGAAAAAATGGCAAATAGCCTTAGTTCTGCAGCATACACAGTCAAAATAATCCGGGAACAAACTGATGTCGCAACTGCTAGGCTTTTTTATTTTTACCCGACTGCGGCGGAGCCCAAAAGGAGAATAATGATAGGAGAATGTCTTAACTCGTACGTTCGTATGTCTTTGTGCCAAAAGGGCTACTAGAACATTAAAGATTAATGACGATGACGTCTAGAATTAAAGACAATTCAATGCATGAGTTCTAGGTTTTAGAATAAATATGTAAATTCTGTTAATTAAGGACTTTGAAAAGTCTAAGTTTGGAGTTTTTCTGTCCATTTTTTCTCCAAAATAATCTATATTTTGAAATGGACACCTAGTTTAACTTGTAAAGTTCATTAAGTAGCAGTTTCTGAGCTACTTTTTTGAAATGTATGTGCTGGTCATGTAACTTGACACTGACTCCAAACTATACTTCTACAATACCTACATCGAATTTAAAGCTCATATTCGTTTAAACTATTTGTGTATGTTTTCGTGCTATAGAGTTATGAAGTCGGTTTTTATTTTAAAAAAAATATTTCACACTTTTTGTGAATATCGCTACGACTCTGCCAAATAGTGTTTTCCGATAGCAAATACATAACAAAACGACCAAATCGCTTCAAGTAAAATTTGAATAGTTCCCTCGATTTTTCCAGGATCCCACCAACAAATCCTGACTTGATGACTATGGGACCACCTGGAAAGTCTAGCCTTTTAGAATTATCAAAAAAAGAATTATCCAAATCGGTCCAGGCATCTTTGAGTAATTAAAGACGTCACTCGAGTAATGTACATAAATAATAAAAAAAGATTCCAACGAATTGAGAACCTTCTCCATTTTTAAGTCGGTTAATAAATGACAGAAGTAAGTATGTATTCATAAATGGTCTTTATTATTATCATGCTACCTTGCTGATGTAAATGATTTCGTCAATAATGATTGCGACGATGGTGGGTTTGAAGAAGGCTTTCCAGCGAATTTACAACAAATTTGGTCCCATAAATAGGGTGTCCAAAATCAATGTTTTGGGAGTTTTTCTAGTTTAGTAATTTTACTCTGACATTTCCACAACACTTTTTTCAATAGCCGAAGCGTGAAGAATTACGATTAAAAAAAAACAGTAACCCAATGATTGTCCAAAAGTTCTAACATAATTTCAAATCACAAGCTAATCAATTCTTAAAAAATATTTAGTTTGAAGATTCTTGTTGTAATTGTTTTTTGTTGAATTACTATCCAAATCGGAAAAAATGTTGCTAACTTTAATTGTAGTAAAAACCCCAAGTCTCTGCCTACCTCTCCAGGATACAGACACGGGTTTATTTATGTATATTTGTTTCTTAAAAAATTGCAGATTTTCTAAATAATTACTTTGTCACATGCCAAAATAATGTTTCCTTTTGTAGGTTCCGTAGTCCGACAAGTTATAGTTCCGCCATGTCCGTCTGTCTGTCCGTGGCCTAGCGCAAAGACCGGTGCTACTAGGAAGCTGTAATTCAGTATGTGTATACATATTTATCGCTCCGACAAAGTTAAAGAATTTTTTTTTACCGTACCTGCCCTAACATAAAAAGTGGGGATTGTTTTTTTTTGTCTGCTCCATCATATGGAGCATCGTTGGATTGGTCGTTAAAAATATTGTGGGTGTAGAAAGACCATTTTTTATTTTGGGTTCCATTTGCGAAATACATATTAAGCTTTAAAGTGTAACTTTTTGTCCGAGTAGGGCGTCCCGTCCCCCCCCCCCTCCTGGTTTAACCAGGTTAATTGTAGAAACGTGAAAAAATTTAAGGTATGAACTTAAAAGTAAAAGTATCATAGCTAAGTAGGCTTTACTAGTTAGAGAGTAACAGGCAACCTACTTATAAAAGTAAAATTTCGAACAAAATCCCTTGACTTCGATGAAGTTGTTACTTTTGTAAAGCAGATAAAAAAACCCTCTTTCTACGGAACCTTACATTGCGCGTCGCTCGACACGCACTTGGCCGTTTATTTTTTATTTTTAACAGCCTGGTACCGTAACTCTAAATATGATAAAATATTAAATTATTGAAAGAAGTCAACTATTATAAGTAAACCTATTACATAATTCATGTAAATATATAGTTTTTTTGTCGCTTTATTAAATAGTTATGATAATGTTAATTTCCATTGCAATGAGACGTTGAAAACAGATAAACTTTAGTTTATTGGAAGTGTTTTGACTTATCAATAGCGATGAAACAGTTTTGCATTATACCCATAACACGTAGTAGGTATATTTGTAGAACTTCATTATTTTTTTCTAATATACAATATGGGATATGATTCGTATCTTATATTATACATTGTTCCCAGGTTCGATTCCTAGTGCGGGCATGTACCTATGACTTTGTTTTCTAAGTTGTGTACATTTGTGAAGTTATAGTAGCAATACCACTCGCTCACGGTGAAGGAAAACATCGTGAGGAAACCTGAGTGTCTGAGCTATTTACATACCTCAGCGCTCGAAATCGCCAATCCGCGGTGGGCACGCGTGGTGATTAAGCCCATACTCTCTCTCTGAGAGAAAGCCTGTGCCCTACAGTGGGACGTATATAGGCTGCTTATGATTATACATTGAACACAGATTCACGATCCTTTGTAAGAATAGAAAGTACATGAATCGTTCAATTCTACGAGAAACTTCCTTCCGATCGTTGGAAAATCGCACTCTCGCCGCAAAGTGATCTCGCTTCGTAGAAAAAATCAGCGGTGGTTCGATTAAATTATCCACATGAATGGAAGGCATTGTTAGGCTGCAGTTGCACCGCCACCGCGAAGAAGCGCAAATGCACCGTGAAATTGCCTATTTTCCACCTGAATTTATTTATTTATTTCATACGCCGCCGATGACATTTTTCATTCGTTCCATTACGATTCAGTGCATTGGAAAATCTGCAATCGGTTTTGCGCAGTGCTATTCTATACACTAGTCAGAGACAAAAGTAAATTTATACAATTCCCGCGAATTTAAGCTTGAACCATCTGACGCAGTGAGACACAAAACATTTACCAAGAAAATTTGCTTAATTCTTGTGAAATTACGAAAAGTTCTAAGTTTCACGTTTAAACTGTTAGAGAACTTTTGGTACGCATTCAAAGTTTTGGCACCTCACAATGTGTCTCTACTATTAAAGCAACTTGTTTCATATTTGCAACCTATTTTGAGCTATAACTCGTAGGAATTAGGAACTGATTTTCCGTGCTAACATTACGCGGGAATATATCATTTGGCTCACTCGAAACTGAAACTGATTCATTTGCGATGCTTGGCTGAGGCTCTTTGTAGAGTTCGTCGGCTGCAAATTGCTCGCGTTTTCAATATTTGATTGCGACCAACTTCTATCCCCTTACTAAATAGGTGTGATGGTGAAGTATCTTACACCTTTTTTCACCCGACTTGTAAAAGCTATAACGAGGGCTATTTATAGACCCAGGACTATTGACCCTATAAATTCTAACTCTTCTGTATTCCTTTTATTTTGTTTAAAAAATGCCAGTATGAGAAAATGCAATTTAGCACCACAATAGAAACTTATAACAAAAACACATTGTAAAAAAAAAACAAAAATACGCTTTTGTCGATGCTATTAACGCTAATCTCGCCGACCAATATTATGGTAGAAAGGCGTAATTTAATTTTCAAAGCTTCATTGTCCAAGCTACTAACCATGGAGGACTGGCATCAGTTCATAGTAAAGAATATGTTTAGGCGTTTAGCCTATGCAGTTTCATGTCCGTCCAAACAGTTGAGGAGTGCCATCGTGACTCAATCATTTTAGTGTATGACATCAGCACTGAACAAGCATGCATCGTGCAAATTCGAAAGTTTACACAAAGTAGGTACTTCAAATTTAGCTAGCAAGTGAAAGCGTGTACAAAATTACAGGCATTAAACCGCTTACAATATGGGTCGTATGAACAAAGGTACGGGTAATACGCACCGTGTATCAATATGCGGCGGCGGCGGGCGGTGGCGGGTCGCGCGGGCAATACTGCATGCAACTTGAATTTGGATGCAAATTGATTTATGGGTTTTGAGAGGAGCCGCACACTGTTGTAACATGAATAACAACTCTGAACAGGCACCAACGGTGTAAATAATAATAACTACCGAAATAGATTCCGCACTAAAAAACCACTTTGTGAAAACAAAGCAATAAAAACTTGTCATTAATGTACACATGCAGTTAACAAAGAGTGACCTAATGTTACCCTGGAAGTTTAGCGAAGTTAACTAATTCATAGATCGGTAACAATGTGTAGCGCCGCAGGTGTTGTTTTCACCGGTAAAGTTGCATTAAGCCGCACAGAGCTGTGCTTAGTGTACATGCAGGCTACTGAGCGCTCACTTAATGTTATCCTTGTTGCGAATATATAAAGCAATTGTTACGGACTCTACTTTCACACCTTCCCACTTTGCTAACTTCCGCATTATCTATGTGCATTTTATAGTCACCAGCTCTTCGTACCCAAGAAGCTTATGAAAAAGCTTACATGGCACATTCACTAGCATATGGCATATGCTTGGTTATTTCAATCGATATTACCTACTTCAACATACTGAAATGTCACCCAAGATGTATTATGCACATATTTTCAACGTGACGTATTCACGGTCCTCGAAACATAAATAGAAAAGTTGCCTTAAAATACGACCTCATTTCATCCGTGATATGGAGTTAACTATCGACTTGGCTATTTACATCTCTTGCAGTGCGCTGCAATAGTCGAGCGTATACAAACTTTGTCGAGTAGCATTAAAAGATTAAAGGCTACGTAGCGCCCATGCCGCCGTATCGAATCGGGACGATTGCCCCCGCAGACTTTGCGACTAGTAGCTGCTGTATATATTTTCGATGCAGGCTGCGCGTCCGTGGCAAAGTTCGCCCAGCGAATGCAAAAATTTAAATTAAAAACATAAATCAGCCGTGTATCGGGTAAGTTCGGCGGTATCGGCGTATGTTTGCTGAGAGCGCGCTTTGTCGTATTATAAGTTCGCAACGGTCCACGGTTGCCTGTTCGTTATTTGTTTTAACTTTATGATTGTTGTTCTTGCGACAAGTATTATTTCAGCAACTTGAGGGAGACATTTCTGAACCAGAACGATAAAGTAAAAGTCCCTCGATCTACTTCTTACATGTTTGTTAAGGGTGGGTTCTCCGACATCACCCCTAAATCAGGTGTTTTAAGATACATTTTACTCTCTAATGGTTAGTATTTAACTCCTGAACTGCCCTCGCGGAACGCAACGTATAGGTGGCCCATACTAAGTTGGACACAGATCTGTGTCGCGGCAGACGAGTGGTTAAAATCTGAAAAAAATATATTACTTTTAATGTCCTATCCTAAGGCCGTCGGTCATTATTTTGATGATTCATTCAATTTTCTTGCATAAATAGAATCGCGAACATGAGTCTAAACTATAACTAGATATGGGGAGATGGGACAAATTGTCTGATCTGTATAGAGTTCGACCTCAGAGTTCGACTGTCGCAAGTTCAATTCGTGCACACAAGCACGGTTAAATAAACACAAGAAACATGCACACATCTTAACCACGCATACATTTGTCCCTTCGCTCTAAGTGGTTAACACGTTCAGTTACGTGTGTGTGTACATGCGGATGAGGCGCGCTTCGTGTAGCAAGCACGCATACAACTGCAGCGCGAGATACGGTGGTGTCGTTTCGATGAAAATGTATCGATAGTTTCATCAACCTACGCAGTAAAATTAAGACTATCACCACTAGGTACTCGAGTGGTTGTAGTCTTAATTAAATTTATTTAGTCTGTATTTGCGTAATTTTATGACAAAACTATTAATTTACTAAATTAAAAACTACTAAATTAATTTCCGCTGAAATATGTAACATGTTTGTAAGTGGTTGCAAAGTGCAGAAAAGGCTAGTAAAATAAAAAGAAACGAAGTCAGAACTCAGAAAGTTCTGCGAAAATAAATTCGCGTTTGCTCGAGCGCAACTGGCGGCAGCGTATGCCCACCGGGCATACAACGGTCAGCCGCTACACGGTGGCTTGTCCTCTCTCTACTATTCAATGCTCTGAGGTTGTATCAAATCATTGTGTGTGGTGATGGCGTGATGCTTTAGTCAATCTATGACATTACATACAAAAGTAAGATAATATTGTTTTGTATGCTCACAAAAGGACTTTCTTTCTATCTGCCCAAGGTTAAACAAGGTTTTTGGACTATTTTATGAGAGAACGTCTCAGATAACAGCTACATTCATATTATGTAGCTGACTATGGTTCTTGGAGATTTTTAGGTATAATTAAAGCCGAAAATCTCAAGTGTTTTCAAATTAATTGCTCTGAAATATTACGAGTATAATAATCTCATAATCTTAATTAAGAGAACTTTAGAAAGCTCAAATTAGAAATTTTAATCTGTTGCAAATCCCACTCCCGGACGACCGGCGCTTGTAAACTCCGACTATTTGCGGTTCCACGGTGGATTTTTACCCGACGTATTATCGTAACAAATACTATAGGTACCTATCCTTAGGGTTACTTCAAAAATGCACACTTGTTGATACGCTCCCATTAGAGGGTATGTTTAGCAGGATTTTTTTTCTGTGAGGTTTTTCTCGGATGCTACTTTTTGGAATATCAGGGTTTCATATAATTTATTTCATTTAACACATATGGTTTTTAACATTACCTATCAAACAGGTCCACTCCAAAGCAAAACTTCGCTAATAACTCATAACTTTTTATTTTATTTCAAAAAATTGGTAATTGAAGAAAATAATATATTCAAAAGTCGTAGAACAAAAGTAGTTGTAAATGAGAAACACCCACAGACGTGTTTCAGGAATTGCAAATTTTAAAGATAACCCTGTAGTGTAGAGAATGTAGAACTTGATTTTCCAAAGAGAAATATCAAAGTTCAGTTTGCTCCTGCTATACATTAAACCGAAAAAGTAGGTTTCTTATAAAGTAAACTTCAAACATTTTCAAACATCTTCAAATGTCTACGTTGCTGTGTTAGCTATAAACACGAAAAATATCAAGAACAAAGGTGGAAGCCAATAAAATAATGTTGTTGATGTTTATTATATTTGGCTAACAACAGAGGCGCCAGAGCGAATGGAAGGCGCGTTAAGGAAAACGCTTTGTTTCAAAAGTAAAGCTCTTTCACGTTTCATTGGCTTACTTACTTACATTTCTTTGATTCCTTAAGGAAAATAAATCATACGTCAAGATTAAATTACATTTACCTATCTCCCCACTTTCTTCAAAACGACTGTGAAGTCGATAGCTCGCCAATCTCTACACTTTAATCAATTACGCTAACGGCCACTTTGCAAACATAAGCAATCACTTCAAATCTCAGCTGTAGGTAGAATTTTACGAGTACATAGACGGTTTTACAGTACCGACTTATGAATCAACTGCCCTCGTTTGTCTAGCCTTAACGACGCTTAGGTACCAAAACAGAGGTCGTGGGTTCGATTCCCACTGGGGACCACCGTACATTTTTTACAAATAGCCTCAGTCTGGGTGTATTTTCTTGTTTGTGACGTCCTTGCTTGGTTACCAAAGCACAGGGTATCCTAGTTTAGGACTCGGTCAAGTGATTGTATTGTGTGGAAGTTATTATTATTATTAATTTTGATGAATAAAAAAGGTTTGGCAGGATCGTGGAATTTTGCAAACCCCGGGCTTTAGGGCCTGCCCCTGCAGGCTTACTTATTACATTTCATTGATTCCTTGTGGAAAATAAAAAGATTAAATTACATTTATCTCCCTACTTTCTTGAGAATTAACGCGCTTATGCCTACGAATAAATAAAAGACGTGTCACTTCTGTCTAGAAAAGATTCCAAGATCTTGTAAAGTCGAAATGTAAGCCAAGACATGGTATGTAGATAATTAGAATGAGGAGACTTAATTAGTGCCTCCTTTGATTGCAGCGGTGAGCGGCGTCAGTTGGGAGGAATGGTGGACGTACGACGGCATCTCCGGTGAGTCCCGCTTGTCACTACCCAGCCTTGCTTTACCAGCCTGTGTGTAAGTGCTTTACATTATGCCGTGCTCCTATTTTGAACTTATAACTGACAAGGGAAACAGCCTTAAATTCACTCTGTATCCATTTCGGACGTCGCTGCTGACACAAGGCTTTGCCTTGCCGTTGTTTCACCTAATATCTCACCTACCTATACAGATTTTACGGGTTAAATTTGTGCAGTGGTTTCATAGTCGGCCACGGTAGTTTATCAACTAAAAATCTCAAATTGCCGCTCAGTAAAGCGACCGCGGAACATGTCGCCGTACGCGAGCCGTATCAATTCCTCTGCACCGATAACATTTTTGCCCGTTTACGTGACACAAAATTTATATGGACGATTTATCTCGCATTCATATCGTGTTACTCGCGAAATTGTGAGTGTGTTATCGCGCCGCCCCGCCCGTTGCCGTATGAATATTTCGCGGCACTGTCTTTCTTGAGTTATGAATGTTACTCAATTATGAAAAAAGTACTTTGAGGTAGACATTTTGAAATCTACGGCGCACAATCGTTTGTTTATAGAACTGAAATTTAGGCTAATTGCTTCCCTGCCACAGGCCTTACTAGCATTGTAATTTCCAACAAAGGGAACTGGCACGTGAACCACCAGAGAAAAAAAAAACATTTGCGTTAAAGTAGTTGGCGTTAACGCATGCCCATAAAGTGGGCGCGACCACAACCGCTGCACTGGCATACGGTGCAATTTTCAAGGTCATAAATAATAAAACCGTGAACGCTATCCAAGGCACTTTGGCCACTTTCACGCGCCCGACTGCGCCGTACCCGCTCATATTTAAATACCTTTAGCTGCTGCTTTTTAGTTCTGAAGTTGAATCCCACAATGCATGGTTGGGTATTGTTCTAGTTGAACTTGTTTTCTTTTTAAACTTCTCGCAGCCAGAGTATTTTATTTTAGCATAAGTACGGGACATTAATAACGGACGTCCAGCATGTATTTCGTTTACAATCTCATGATTTTAGTTGATTAATAAAGGTACGAAAAAGGTATGACATTAACTTTGTAACTAATGTTTATGAGTAAAAATATAACAGATATAGTTTTCCAGAAACGTCTAATAAATCCTAAGAAGATTTATTTTCTTCTACTCATTATTGCTATTAATACATTTGCGAAAATTGTCCCATTTGGACTTCTTGGTCAACCACAATTTGATGAGAATTTATTTAATTAGATGTATATTTGGCCTTTTTTTGGAAAGTAAATTTTGTGAGAATTTATTTCATATGGGGCGGATTTCGAATTTTTCCTAAAACGAAACTTGGTAATGATTTAGATTTTTTGTTAGTACTAGGATATTTTTGACACAGGCTTAAATTAAAACCGTTCGTAATTGCCTCTAGAGTCTTTATGAATCATGTAACTTATCATTCATTTAGTGGCCTTAATACGAGTATTCAATGTGTTTTTAATTTAGTTGGCACAACCCAAACTGGGTAGTAAACGAATCGGGCTAAAATGTACATCGGTGTTATGGAATATGTTACCAAAATGTTTGTAGCAATTTTACACCTATAGATTAATCTGTGTGATTAACTAATGATTCAATGTTAATTAATGCTCTTTGCTATACTAAAACAAGCAAGTTTTAATGCCCTAATCATAAGCATCATAAGCAGCCTATATACGTCCCACTGTAGTCTGTAGGGCACAGGCCTTCTCTCAGAGAGAGAGTATGGGCTTAATCACCACGCGTGCCCACCGTGGATTGGCGATTTCAAGCGCTGAGGTAAATGAATAGCTCAGGCACCCAGGTTTCCTCACGATGTTTTCCTTCACCGTTAGCGAGTGGTATTGCTACTATAACTTCACAGATGTACACAACTTAGAAATCAAAGTCATAGGTACATGCCCGCACTGGGAATCGAACCTGGGTCTCCCGCTTCCGAGTCCAATGTTCTACCCACTAGGCTACCACCGCTTCAATGCCCTAATATTCCTAGGTAAATAATTGTTTCATCTGTTCTACAACACAAGAAATACACAGAAATAAACGTTACAACGAAAAAATTTACAAACTTAATACTAGTAGCAATCACAAAAGAAATATAGTAAAAATAAGAAAGGCTGTTACTTATACTTAGTAACAACCTCACATAAATCTTAATTCAATATTTGCTATAAACAAATCCATAAATAATTCAATCTAGATCAATCCGCCACGTAGCAAGTGGCACTCGTTAGTTTCTGACTTATCCTCCAAAATACTTAAGCAATACTTAAGCAATAAATCGAATTTAGATTTATAAAATGTTTGTGATTGTATTTTACGTATCTATCGATTTAAAAGTAGATTCTTCGGTATTTAGGTTTTGTCTTTATTTAGCCTCATGGCACATTCATACGCTGGACCATCATGACGCAGTATGCTATGCTCTACAATGAACTAAGTCAAGCCTCGATTCATGATCGACAGATACATGATCGACTTGAGTGACGTATTTTTTCATACAATTGACGTTTAAAATTTTTAAAGGCGCATGTAGACTTAAATGAAAATGAAATGAAATCGATGCATTCATGCAGTATTTATTGTACAGTCGTCAGCACATCAACCTTATCATGCGTGCACTCTAATCAGTTACGGTAAGGATGACACAATGCACCGAAAATGTAAAAGTTGACCTGCTGTTGACTGCCTGCTGTACTACAATCTCGGTTCTGAATGCGCTGCTGCAATGCCGTCTTATGGACGCCACGTTAACAAATACCTTCGGGGAATTTATTGGACTCACCTACGTAGAACCTCTCCGCCGCAGTAGTCATAATAATAACATAGAGGGTCCTAAATCGCGCTGCGACATTACAGAAGCTGGCTGCTGTGCTTTATTATTCATCTAACACCGCAGGTCCCGCCTTCTGGGGGCTAATCAACCCGGAATGGTCTCTCTGCAACAAAGGGCGTCGGCAGTCGCCGGTCAACCTCGAGCCGGACAAGCTGCTTTTTGACCCCAACCTACGGTTCATGCACATTGACAAACATCGGGTGAGATTTGTCACAATTTTCTCTAGCAAGATAGAAATATTCTTTACTTTGCACCGAACAAAATAAATATAAAACATTGAAGATGGTACATATACAATTGTTGGCGGCTGGCGGCTTTATTGTATATAGCAATTTCTTATAATCTTACGACGGTAAGTTGCTGAAGGAAAAGTACTGTCTAAAATAGCTCGACCTTTACTTTTCTTTACCTTTACACCTTGACTGCCTCGTTGGTCTAGCGGCATTCGATACCCGCTGGTTGCCGCTGCACTTAATTTGTACAAATGGAGCACGTCGGGGTGTTTTCGTGTTTGTGATGTTCTTGCCAGGTTACCATAGCACAGGGTAACCTAGTTTGGGACCTAGATAAGTTGAAGTCATTATCATTTTCGTTGTAAAGCCGCCCGTATAGTAACTAAGTACGGAGCACTTATGTAAAGGTTGTCATGCTACTGACTGTGTAGATGATAGCTCGCCAATCTTTACATTTTAATCAATTACCCTAACGGCAACTTCTCAAATCTCAGTTAGGTAGAAGTTTACTAGTACATAAGATAAGATAAGAATATTCCTTATTGCACACGAGAAGTGAGACGTAAAATATGAAAGTTACAATGAAAAAGTACAGTGGGCGGCCTTATTGCTAACAGCAATTTCTTCCAGACAACCTTGTGACGGAAAGGTTTCCGAAGGAGAAAGAGAGACGGGTAGTTGGTGCAAATACGAATAGTACATACTTAATTACATACTTACATAGTAATAGTACATAGTAAGTGTCAATCGTGACGGTATTACAGTAGGTAACCGACTTATGAATCGACTGCCTCGTTTATCTAACCGTTAAGACGCTTAGGTATCAAAACAGAGGTCGTGGATTCAATTTCCCCTTGGGGCCGCCGTAAATTTTGTACAAAATGTCCTCAATCTGGTGTATTTTCATTTTTGTGACGTCCTTGCTTGGTCACCATAGCACAGGGTATCCTAGTTTAGGACTAGGTCAAGTGATTGTATTGTGTGGAAGTTATTATTGTTATTCATTTTGATGAATAGAAAAGATTTGGCAGGATCGTGGAGTTTTGAAAACTCCGAGTTTTAGGGCCTGTCCCTTCAGGCCAGAGGCGTAAGTTTATGTATATATGGAGTACACACGTGAAAGCAATTCGATGCATAATTTAGTAGCCCAAGACTTTTTAAGGGATGTATCAGACTATGGTCCAGTGACAAGATCAAGAAATGCCTATTCTGGACGCTAGTCGAACAGTTTTGGTATAAAAATTCATCATCATCATCATTAAGCCACAAGAGGTCCACTGTTGGACATAGGCCTCCTCCATGGATTTCCAAAAAGACCGGTTGGAAGCGGCCTGCATCCAGCGCCTTCCTGCCACTTGGATGAGGTCATCTGTCCATCTTGTGGCTGGTCGTTCTATGCTGCGCTTGCCGATATAAAAATTGTCTTGACATTATTGAAAGATTACCTGAAAGTATCTTTTTAGTCTCAACTTAATTTGTAATTTTAAAATTGTCCCTCTATCTTACCAAGAGCATCGGTGATTTTCTTAAAGTATTTTTAAATAATACATTATTCTTATCATCAATTCTATAATCAAGCCGACAACAAGTTCTATCGGATAGCTTTCGTGCCAAAGTAAAAAACAAAACTAATATTATGCATATGCATGGCGAAGAACCCTTTACTAACGTTTAGCTTGATTAAAGGATGTCTAGACAGCGGAGATACCAATTTGCACTGTGAATTGATCAAATACCTACAGAGCTCATTGAGAGTCCTTCACACTTAAATGTAGTAATAAAAATAACTTCCACACAACACAATCACTTTTCCTGATCCAAAACTATCCTGGTTTGGGATAACACAGGAATCCTAGTTTAAAAATAAGACATCTCCGGCATGGTAATATTGTCAGGGTGGTCTTGAAGAAATATTTTTTTAGCTGATTGTACCATGATTATTATTTGAAACGTGATTCTAATTGTGTCGTTTTCTAGGAAATCTTAACGTATGGCACACGGGGACAGAGTACTGTCTTGAATGAGTAAATTATAGTTAATCTACGATCAGTTTGTGTGCAGCTACAAGAAGAAACTAGTGAGAGCAGGCTGTAGTACTGCCAGATAAGGTCAGTTTCCTTCAGTGTCAGCGAATATTCTTTTGAACTTTTTTTAATCTGCTGAAAATGTTGATTGTGTAAATCGAAGACATGCTTACAAGACCTAATCTATTTTTAACTGCTATTTTAAAACAACTTCAATAACAGTAAGTATATAAAACGCTTCCGTGTGGCGCCGGATTAAGAATAGCGTTACTCCATCCCTTCCGTGGATGTCGTAGAAGGTGACTGAGGAAGTCAATTACCAGAAGACGGGCAACAGCGTTTCCTGAGATCGCAACCGCATACTGCGATCGCTAACCCGCCTGCCAAGCGTGGCGAGTAAAGCAAAATCTCTCATGGTTATGAAAACCACGAAGGAGGCCTATGTCCTGCAGTGGGCGTCAAATGGCTGATGGTGATGATGATGATATAAAAGTAAGTAATTAATATAAACTAATACCTACTAATATATATGACTTCTTATGTCAAAATATATACAATTAATTTTATCACTTTAGTCTTAGAATGTCACATTTTTAACACACTTAGAGAATGTAATACAAGATACTTACAAACATGCTCCCAATGGCCGTTTCCTATAAACGATCCATGGCTACTGACAGTTTTTACATACAACTTATGTCAAAAAATCGACTGGCGAAAAACAGCTTTTATCTACTTTAGTCTACTACTAAAATAAACAATAGCTGGTTTTCGAGTTTACTATTTAAAACGTATGTGTAAAGGAGGTCCTCTTTAAGTAAACAAAATTATAGTAATAAAAGCATGCAATCTTAACCAGATTTATTAATTATTTTATATACTCGTACTTACCTTGAAATTATTGCCTATCTATGGTTACGAGAAATTTCTAAATACAAGAAACCCAATTAGCGACTGTCACGCGCGTAAACTGATCCTAGATGAACTATAAGCGGTCATTGCTTGCAACGAAAAACATACAATGTGGCACCATCATAGACAGTTTTGTCTTTTTTTCATACAGATAAACGGCCTCATAAGCAACACTGGCCACTCCGTCATCTTCACGGTGGAAAACGAGACGCGGCATCACATCAACATCACAGGCGGCCCGCTTTCCTATAAGTACCAGTTCCATGAGATCCACATTCACTATGGCCTCCATGACCAGTTTGGCTCGGAACACGCGATCAATGGATATTCGTTCCCTGCGGAGGTGAACATTGACTTTTTATTTGAATTCTCTGCGAATTCTTTGGGTTTCTAGAGGAGCTTGAAAATGTGTATACTCTTACCAATGTTTTGTTATTATTATTAATCTTTATATTTTATCGTTCACATAAGAAGTAAGCACGTAACTTCATGTTATTGAAATAACGCAAAACCTGTATTATAAAAAAAATCATAAAAAACTGGCCAAGTGTGAGTCGGACTCGCGCACAAAGGGTTTCGTACCATTATCAATACAACATTAGACACAAATATCGAGAAAAAAACAGCAATTTGTTGTCTGGGAGCCCCCCTTAAATATTTCTTTCATTTTAACATAATTATTTGTTTTTTTTTTTGCAACTACCTGTTGGCGTTATCAATATCGAGCAAAAAATGGCAAAAAAATCACGTTTGTTATATGGGAGACCCCCTTCAATGATTATTTTATTCCGTTTTTAGTATTTTTTGTTATAGCGGCAACAGAAATACATAATCTGTAAAAGTTTCAACTATCTACCTCTCGAGGTTCAGGATATACGGCCTGGTGACAGACAGACAGACAGAGGAGTCTTAGTAATACAGTCCCGTTTTTACCCTTTGGGTACGGAACCCTAAAACTACCAAAAAGCAAAAGTTTCAAATTCTTTAATTTTGTTTTTATATTCATCGTACAATCTTTAAACTTGACGCGGTCAAATTATTTTAAAATATTGTATCATTTTTTTTTATTTACACTGATATACTATTTTCAGGTTTTGCGTCATACCACGTTGCATGTAATGCATAATTGCTTATTTACCGAAACCCTTGAACCTGCAGAAAAAAAGAATTGATCAAGATCGCCTATCAGAATTTACCAAACTGGGAATACAAAAATAAATCCAAAATGATCCAATATGGAGGTAAAAACGGAGTAACAGATGTTTTCACACGCACTGCTTACGCTCCAGTCGCTTCAGTGTCGCCAAAATCCCAAATGTAATCTCGGCCGACTGTGAGCGCAACTCAGGCGTGACTCCTGTTTATTTATACGACAAATTCTCTCATGTGCTCGGCTCTGTTCACATGTTTTTTTTTTCAACGACTTTTAAGACGATTACCTTCTTTTTTGTGCCAGTGAAGCGTAAAAAAGGAAAAGACGCAAGCTGAGCAAATTAATCATAAATCGTGCAAACTCTTTTTTATTGTTAATGTTCAAAAACGGCCAGTATTTTATTTCCGTGTCTACGAATTCACAAATAGAATTAAAAGAAGTGGTCACTCAATTAATAGAGACAGTCGGTAAAATAAAGAACCGTGTTAATTTTACACTTTCTTTTTGTTTCAGATTCAAATATTTGGTTTCAATTCGCAGCTTTATTCCAATTTCTCGGAAGCTTTACATAAAGCTCAAGGAATTGTCTCGATTTCCCTTCTACTACAGGTAAAACATTTTCTTTTTTCAATACCTACTTTGGTTTTAGTCCTCATGACATTTTATTATATGATCTTGGTTAGTAAGCACTAGCGCATTTGTTAATATTTATTAGCAGCGCATGTTAATTGGAACAAAAGCTAAAAATTTCCACCGCATTATCACGCAAAGAGACCGTAAAGGTAAATCAAGTACTTTCCTGTAATTCAAAGAAAAAAAGAAAGTGGAGTGCACTTTACATCGCTGTTATTCTGATGAGTATTGCCACGGCATAGGCCGCACCTACACAGAGCTTCACCCAAACTGTGCTCAGTTAATTAAGGAAATTGGAATTTTTGGTCCGCTATTGGATTAGCTCGCAAAGCTATTAGTCCAAATTAGGAGCCGTCTGAAACGAAGGTGAAAAATATATTGCCAGTCACTTCGACGGTTCAACACAACGGCCCATGTGCGATTTGGAACGCAAGCCTCCGCGGAGAGAGCGCTTTGTTGATATTAATACGGGACTCGGAGTAGTAGGTAATTGGCTGAATTTTTATAGTGTTGTAGCTAAGCTTAATAGTAATTTGCCAGGAAAGTTTTCCTGCAAGATTAACTATGAAAACACCGTTAATACGTCAAAGCCGACTCACGATCATTTTATGACTTTCCTTAATGAAGGCTACGCGCGTCTATGTTGGCTCTGCTATACTAATGTTGTCACAAAAGGGAACCCTGTTTACCAAAACCTGCAACGTTGTTAATATCTCGCCCGTGTACCCGGAAACTTTCAGCACAAAATACATGAGGCAGAAGATTAACACAGTAAGTCCCAAATATAAGACTCACTCACACATGGAATACTGAGACACGTTGCTATATTGAGATACGTTGCCATGTCATGTCGGGCGTATCGGAAACTAAAAGCATACTTTGACAAATTAAATAAATACACTCAAATGTAACTTAAGTTGTCTAAATTAGCGTCGAGAGTGTTGTTGAGATGGGTTTTTCGATAGCTGTACATAGAAACGAAATAAATAAGTTTAGTCTAGTGACCGGATCGAACAGATATTAATAATAATCAATAAGAATTTAGCAAAATTGTAAAAAAAAGCAACAAAGTATAGATGTATTAACAATTGTTTCATATATCTAAGTGAAACTCATAACATAGATAGAAAAATCTTTATTTCTTCGATTCAATAAGAAGGCTCAAAAATGACACAATAACTTAGTATTTAATTGCATTTCGGTGACTGTCAGGGTATTGAAATAAAAAATCGCCTTATAAATCATACGTAATTTAGGTTTATAGTTAGTTTGCGTATTCATCGATATTAAAGTCCGTCAACCTTCTATAATGTGGTTACATTTTGTGCTTTCAGCGTGCAAGCAGATTCTACCTATACACTGTCGGCTAATAAATTTGCTTTAGTCTCCATCACGACGCGTTTGATAATAAGCTCCGTATAATCTCTTTTGTTTCAGCTGGGCGATTTATCAAATCCCGAGCTGAGGGTATTGACAGAAGAGTTAGAAAATATTAAATACGGTGGTAAGTAATTTTTTTTTTATATTGTCTCATTGTACATTGTAGTGGGATCAAATCATTTGCTGACGGTAGTACAGTCGACAGTACCTCAATCTTTACATTTTTGTTGCAAATATTTATTACAGTGCACGTATGTTAAGGTTGATGTGCTGTCAACTGTACACGCACAACTTGTGACTCTGGTGGCATGTGGGATAAAAGTGTTGTAGTTTAAGTTTCTTTCTATTTTTTTTATAGAAAAAGTTATTCCGGATATGTGAGGCCAGCTTTAAAGTTTAACTACTATTATTTTTACATAAGACAGGCTAGCACTTCATTCCAGTTTTGTCTGATGATAAATAAAGACTGTGTTAAAGATGTTACATAAATTATTATTAAACTTTAGTTAAAAGTGGTACCTACTCCTGAATCTGTCCACTTATCAATGATCAAAATAAGGTCATTTAAAGTCAAATGTTATTATTTATTTTTATCGATTCTTAACCCACCAGACTCAGAAGGGAATTTTAAAATCACCTGTTTGTTTTCTTGTTGTCTCACTCTAGGTCACGTAAATAGATATAGATGTATGTCGTCACGACCTTTCACGTCTACCCATTATACCTATTGCGCGCGAGTCAAAGCTGGTTTAGTTTTATTCGGTTTCCTTGTATGTGTGAATTAACTACAAGTGTACATTAGTTGCGATAACATCTTTGAATTACTATATTTGTAAATATTTCAAGCTTACAACCTAACAAGCTGCATGTGTCAGGAAAAACCGACGACGTAATGTTGTAAAATTTATTCTTGCTCGTCTAATTCGAGTCGTAACTGAACAGGTGCGGAGATGCCAGTGAACAAGCTATCAGTGCGAGGCCTGCTGCCCGACACGGAGTACTACATGACGTACGATGGCTCCACCACCGCGCCCGCCTGCTTCGAAACCGTTACATGGGTCATCATCAACAAGCCCATCTACATCACCAAACAGCAGGTATAACCGGAGCAGCTGGTTCCGTTCCTCAGCAATCCAGCTAGATCCAGCATAGTTTTTGGACTGCTGCATCCAGCATAGAGTGCTGGATATACAAAAGCGATAGTGTGACTTTTGTTGCTTAAATAAACCATCATCTATCTATACCCGACTACTGGGTAAAAATGAATTTGAAATGAATATCATGAATTTTAACCGCCGAGCGGTAGCTTCTAGCAAAGCGGCATCACTGCATAACAACGTAGACATTGCGCCATGGAAAGTTAATTGATTAAGAGTCTGCAGTGCTGAATCTAACTAGGATGGTCTCTGTCGAGCAAAAATCCAGCTGGATTAAAAACGCTCCAGGTTTGCAATTTCCATTTAAGGGGGCTTACAAAACCATCTTTGCTCCACTTCAAACAACTAAGTCAAATTGTTTTACTTGGCCAGAGAAATAATTTCTATTGCACAGTTACATAGGTTCTAATTCCTTGGCAGGTCAAATACAAATCTGCTCTTAATAAAACAATTAGCAGAAACTTATCCTAACGGAAATTTCCTTAAAAATATAGAAAACTCATACTAGATCCAAGATTGTGACAAAAATAATGGTCTGATTAGTTTTATACTTTGTTAAATAAAATTTAAACAAAACTTTCCGCGTCTCCATTGGAGTAAAAGTTAAATTTAAAAAAAAATTTAACCTCTATTTGGTCGAAGTAGGTCCCATCTTAGCGAAAAGCAAGATCAGAAGTACCCGGGACCGGCGTATTTGCATGCAACGACAAGTGAATGTTGAAGAAGCGTTAGTGATCGTCAGGATCGTGGGCACTGGTATACCCTAGACTCTACCCCTCCGGGTTACAAGCGTGAGTTTATTTAATGTAAGTAACGTGTTTTTGTATTTGGATTGATGTAGAGTACAGTAGAGAACACTTTATTGTAGACAAAAACAAGTTTCAGAAATATTTTATATCCACTAAAAATGGTTTCAGACAATGAACTCAAATAATAAGGTGTGTCTTAAAGAAAGTAGGTAATCTATAGAAATCTAAAGGACCCGATTGGGCCACTATAACAATGGTTTTTAATTGTTCTTTTCAAGGACATAATCTGTATTCATAGTTTGGTACTATTAAATATTGAAAATTGTCTTATAAAAAGTGTGAATAAATAAACTTAAAAAACCCACTGTTCATTTAATGCAGGGACTGGACAACTATTTGTTTCTCGCTTTCCGTCTATTATGTGTGAGAGAAAGGCTTATAGTTATTAAAGAATACTAATAATAATAATAATTAATAGTAATTTAATAGTTTACCTAGTAAAAATCGCGGTTAGACCCGGTCCCTCTCTTATATTAACAGAGCTATGTCTGATTTAGGTTACCTTGATTTCTAAAATACATTATACAAATTGCAAAATCGATCAAGTAACGATAGATAATAATTTGTAAATTATAAGATAAGATAAGAATATTTTTTATTGTACACTAGAGCACATGACAATTTTTTTTTTAAATACAATAAATCCAGTAATAAACCAACAGAAGTCACATTTCTCTTCATATTTCCATTATTCAAAATATCTACTACTTGATAATACAATACCAACCCGTCCTAACCCGGGATAGGCTTGTCAATATATTATCATAGAAAAGAGAAATTCACAACATCCCCAGCTGGATAAAGATGTCGATTTGCAGTCTTCCTCCTTGTAAAGTTGTCCTCATCTATTCCCGATCAACAACAAAGCCTCCATCTTATCCACTTTAAGCTTTGAGTAAAAAACTGGCTAAGGGTGTATTAAGCAAGCGTTGTAGGGTTCCGTGACAGCGGCATTATTACGGCATGTTTCTTGAAATACTTGTGATTGGTGTCATCATCATCTTCATCATCATCATCAACATCAGCCATTTGACTCCCCGCCACCGTAACCAGGTCGTCAGATCATTTGGTGGCGAGCCATCCCACGCTGCGTCGTCCGGTCCGCGGTCGCCAGGTCAGATTTTTTTCGCCCCAACGGCCATCCGTTCTCCGTCTAATGTGCCCCGCCTACTGCCACTTCAACTGAGCAATTCTTCGAGCTATATCAGTAACGCAAACTCAATTGCCCAGCTTGGCGTTAAAGTCCCCCATCACAACTGTACGATGAGATTAAGAGGCATGTATGGCTTTATGTCCTCATACATTAACTCCACTTCCTCGTTAGGATGTGTAGAGATCGGAGCGTAAACCTGGATGACCTTCAACGAATACTGTTTGGTAATTCTGAGTATCAGATACACTGCCCTACTCGAAACACTCTCGATCTTGATAATGTTGTTGATGAGAGATTTGTGAACGATGAACCCGACACCATCCCGAGACTTGTGGTCGCCTTTCCGGTAGTAAAGCTAGTTGCCGAATTTTAGGATTATCGTGTCCTCACCCTCTCTACGAACTTCTGATAATCCCATGATATCCCACCGCAACTTGCTGATTTCCTCTTCCAGCTCCTCCAATTTTGCGTCAGTCCTCAGTGTCCTCCAGTTGTATGTTACCAGGTTGAGTTGTCATTTTTGGTAGCCGGATCTCTGCCGTGAATTCTTCGCACCCCCTGCCCCATCGTTACCACGACCGTAGCCAGGAATAGCGGGGCGCGCCGCCGGCGACTGGAGGGCTGGGTATTTTGGATAAAATCATGAGGGGCTTTTGGCATAATCGCCATGCTTGGTAGGTGCGTATATGCGGTGGTAGCCTAGTGGGTAGAACATTGGACTCAGAAGCGGGAGACCCAGGTTCGATTCCCAGTGCGGGCATGTACCTATGACTTTGTTTTCTAAGTTATGTACATTTGTGAAGTTATTGTAGCAATACCACTCGCTAACGGTGAAGGAAAACATCGTGAGGTAACCTGAGTGTCTGAGCTATTCATATACCTCAGCGCTTGAAATCGCCAATCCGCTGTGGGCACGCGTGGTGATTAAGCCCATACTCTCTCCCTGAGAGAAGGCCTGTACCCTACAGTGGGACTTATATAGGCTGCTTATGCCACGCTTGGCAGGCGGGTTGGCAATCGCAGTATACGATTGAAATCTCAGGAAGATGCTGCTGCCCGTCTCCTGTTAATTTATTTCCTTAGTCGCCTTCTATGACATCCATGGAAGGAAATGGAGTGACGCAATTCCCAATCCGGCGCCACACAGGCCACTCTATCTACTATCTAATCTACTGCCAGATTTTCTGACAATTTTTTAGCCCCGATTTTGTATAACCTGCAATGAGTATAAATCGTCGGCAAATACGCGAATACAATTAGCCATGTGAAACGACAGCATAATATTCAAACCTAGTGTAGGTTTAGTTTCGTGTAGTTTCTTTTTAAGGATTTTACTGACTCATTTTTTCTTTTTAGGCCACACTTTTTTTAAGAATTTAACTGGAAAAGCATTTAAACATACTACAACTCTTAGATGAACAGTATTAACCATCAAAGACAAAATAAACCTACAAAGGGGTTTCTTATTGAAATTCTGAACGCTAAGCACAAGGTTTGTGTAATAGTCTAATCCGCTGATTGAATCAATTCGCGTCGCGCCCGTGGCGAGTGGCCGAGCCCGTCGCGTCGCGCGCTCGTCCCTTTACCCGCCTGCAACTAGCGACTCAAGCCACAGTAATAACATTTTCATTTGTGCTCACGCTACAATAAACAACTCACGTCCCTCGCCTTTAGACAAAGACTCCGCCGTGAATTATGTACGTGTTAAAAGTAAACTAAAAGTGCCGCGTTGTGTGGCTGTTATTATAAATCATTGTTTATGTTTATGTTTTCCGTTTGTGTTTGTGGGAAAATTAAGTGCTTGTAGAAACTGCTCGGAATCTCGCGGGGGGCTGAGAGAGCGGCAACGTACGGTTGTTCCGGCGTAGTTTATGCTACCACTATTTCAGTCCAAATTATGATTTTCTACGTGCAAAACTCGACCTATTTTATGGGCACTTGTTAAATTAACAGGGCATAAGTATATTTATGACATGTAATATTGTTTATGTATCCTCGATTGTGTCCCACTGTTGGGCAAAAGCCTCCCTTTTAGCTCTACGTAAAAAATTAAAAATATGCCGCGAAAAACTTTGCAATAGAAAACTATAATCTGAAATGAAACTCGACAAAATCTCATTAGAAGCTAAAATATAGTTCACAGTTCATCAAAGTTGTAAGAGAAGTTATAACCTCAACTCTATAATCAGAATCAAATTGTTTAATACAGCGTAAACAGCGATTTGGGCGAGATAGCGCCCGGTTGCGTGCTGCAAACCCGTTAATCCGGCGGCCGACGGGGCGCCTCCGATACACTACGTAACGGGGGATTAGCCACTCGACTCCCTGCAAAGCCGTTAACACTATCCGCTGAAATTGCATTGTACAAATAAACATATTCGCTAATTTTAATACAGAAGAATACATCTGCAATATTAGGGACAGCAAAATTTAAATTGCATTCCGTATTGAAATGTTTGCAACTGTAACTCCATAACACCCGTTACGGACGTTACAGCACTAACACACGGCCGTAAAGGAAGAAATTTCAATTTACCTGAAAACGGACCGCTTTTGTTCATGTTTACACCGTGAAAATGAATCATAATGCGCGCTACCCTAAATTGTACATTTAGACATGATTGCTAAACCGCAGTGCGTGTGCCTTCCGATGAATAGGTGCGCGATTTTCGTAGTCCTAGTGGTAAGTAGCATATATGAGAGGACGCCTATATTGATTGTTAGTTGCAGGAAAATAGACAGTGGCCGTAAGCTGAAAATTTAAATTGATGTAACCAAAATTAAAATCTCAATTTATTTTTTACTTTGGCACTCTTATAAAGCTGGAAATACATTTTGGGAGCTGATTTATATTAAATGTCACCCACGCAGCAACTACGATATTTGACCGTCCGCTTTAAAAAGTAGGCAATTAGTCGTCGGTCGTTGCAAAATATTATTGACAATTAAAAAAGAACTTTCTCACAACACAATTACTTGTCCTGATAACAAACTAGGATATCTTGTGCTATTACAAAACATCTGAATTTGTAATAGCCTTGTTACTTTAGTATGTGAATAATCGACCGCGCGTCTTGTGATTAGATTCTACATTCGCTTGTTACAGTTGCATGCGTTAAGGAGGCTGATGCAGGGGGATGCGAGGCATCCGAAGGCGCCACTTGGGAACAACTTCCGACCACCGCAGCCGCTGCACCACCGCGCCGTGCGCACCAACATCGACTTCGACTTGAGCAAGGTAATCTGGCTCACATACCACAGAACAATAAGATGTGTTTGGTTCGGCATAAACCTCATGAGGTCACCATTGCCGGATCGCGATGAGGAAGTCATCATATCTTGTCCGTTTATCTGCCTGTTTGTCAAGACCCTTTTTCTCAGGAACGCGAAATGAATATGAAATACTCAGCAATCCCTTCATTCAATGCAATCTCTTGAAGCTGTGAAAATAAAACTTCTAATTCAACGTAATCAAAGGATACGACCGTTTATGCCGAATGTTTTTACACTCGCAAGGGAATCAAAACCTATAGGGTGCTTCCCATTGACCCAATAACCTGAAATTTGACAAGAAGCCAGGTCTGTATTGTAATCTGGTGTGCAATAAAGAGTATTAACCTAACCTTATCTAATCTTATTGCACAAGTAATGGAAAAGATCCAAAAAAAATAATATTTGTAGTTATTTCACATAACAATGGTTACAAATGTAGTTTGAAGTGTAGTGTAGTGTTTGAAGTATCATTCCTTTAAGACATTGTTTCTTGTAAAATATTTTTTTTTTTCAGTATCCTGGAAAAACTTGCCCGAGTATGCATAGAGACATGCATTACAAAGGTAAATAAATAAAATATGAAATAATTTAATACAGCAACTATACTGCTTGAAATTATTAAGGCTAAATATAATTAAATATAACAACATTTTTTCTTTTGCAGCCAAAAGCTGGACACAATATTAAGGACACCAAAATCTACGAACAATTCCTTTAACGACCGGTAGGCATTTTGTTTTATTGAAATATATAATAGCTTTAAGTAATAGCTACTTTCGTAATGATTGTAGAAAGACAAAGTCTAAATGAACCTGTATATATAGAAAATTAACATAGCATTTTGTACAGCTGAGTCTATATAGATTTAGAAAATTTGTGTGTAACTACTCTATCTAAAATTTGTAACTAAATTGGTTAGTCATAGCGATATCAGAAATATATAGGTAATATGAC
Source organism: Yponomeuta malinellus (assembly GCA_947308005.1). Classification (NCBI taxonomy): domain Eukaryota; kingdom Metazoa; phylum Arthropoda; class Insecta; order Lepidoptera; family Yponomeutidae; genus Yponomeuta; species Yponomeuta malinellus. The sequence continues at coordinate 9,840,982 of OX370994.1, forward strand.
GTACATTGTATCAAAGTAGAATTAAAATAAACATATCTTAAAAAAACAGCAAATAGCATGGGTATTTGTGATCTCGGATAGATTATTTCAACCATAACTTTATTATTGAACGGTCTTGTATCCTGTAGGCAAGTAGATGAACATAGGCATAAATGTAGATGTTGCTTCATTGTAAATATGAAACTTCAAAGTAATTTATTTTACGCAAAGAAATAATAGTTACTTTCAGCTACTTTACTGTTGATTGTGTTTCGAAAGTATTGTTCAAATCTGATTTTACTAGTTAATAATACGAGTATATATACAAGCAAAAAATATATCAATTGAAAAAAGATGATTTTAGAAATATATATCAGTGGGGATGATAAATTCATTATCATTATTGTAGTTAAGAAAGTGCTGCAAATGAAGTCTATAGCTTTAATAACTTAATGAAAAAGTAATGGAACTTTGGTAATTTGACATTGGTTTTTTTGATCGCACGTCTTCCTGGCTCAATTATTAAGGTCAATTTTGTATGAAATTGTATGAATTTGTAGATATTACTTGCATTCTAAAAAGAACAAATACTTAGGTCATATAAATTTAAGTTTATTCACTCAAACTGTGCAATATTCATGTGGTTTGAAGTAAAATTAACCAGTATAAAAGAAAAATCGTCTGTTTGATTACCACAATTCCTCACCGTTTGCTAACGGCAATAACTACATAACTATGTAGCGATAACTATAGTGTAATATTTGGCTACTAGATTGTTATACCACTGCTTATAATTAAGTAATAAACTAATATAACTCTGGAAAAAACAATTATTTAAATAAAACCTTTCCATTCTGATTATTCAGAGTGTTATTTATAAAACACTTACAGGATATCTAATCTAGGTACTTGGCTCTGAAATGCTTATTTAAGATCGCGGTCAGCGAAACTTCTGTAAACTGTTGAAGATTGAACAAAATATTACTTGAAAATCGTGCTAGGAATCCAATGAGACTTGTTCAAAGAATCCGACGTTTTCAATTCCATTCACCCCCTTTATTACCTGGAGTCAGGAACTCCGTGATCACAAGTTAAATTTATTCCTCTTATGCAATGAAGTGAAATCGTCTGTTTTAGTGTTTGCCCTCACTTCTGCGTTTGAATAAAACGCTCATTTGAATTCTACGAGGATCGGAATTGCGCGCCCTTTCGCTGTTATAACTTAATTTAATTGTGTCCCATCAGAAAAAAACATACTGACTCACTGCATATTGGAGAGGAAGTTACAATGTAATCAGCATGAATGAAACTTTTGTTACGTGGTCGGAATTATTCCATATAAATATAGGTAGGTAACTACCTAAACATCCTCTACATCTACTCATCATAATTAATATCTAAGCTTACAAAACTTCAAAGTAATTGCCTATTCTTTGCATTCCATCCACTCTGACTGTCGGTTACTCTAAGACTAAAAAATCTCTTAATCTTTTAATAACAGCTATCAGATGTTTTCTTTGCCTGCACTTTGGTCAATTAACAGCCATTGATCGAAGATTAATAGATTGTTGGCGTAGAAGCAATAGGAGGTAAGTATATTTTCAGCAATCATTATACTAGTCTGCATTGAGTGATCATAATAAATGGTAACGCAGTCAAAAACAATTTTATTTCGTTTACCTGCTTATTACGTATATAGGAAACCCGAGTGCCATAGGTTTTAACATGCGCTGACATGTGATTAAGCCGATACCACTCTGAAGGAAGGCCCTGAGAAAATTGCCTGCTGTGGAACGTATATAAGGTACTTATGTAAATTCTTTACGTTGAAATACATTTTTTATTTCTGATTTATATAGGTATTTTCTTCATCTGTATAAGAAAGTCTGAAAGTGCCCTATTGTGGGACGTTTATTGGTTCCTTATGGTATGTATATAAAGGGTATTAGAACAGGGATTAGGACTTCCCCAATACACCAGAATAAATCGTCTGCTCCGCTGCGATCGGACATTATTGGAAAACTTTACCAGCCGCGTCCATTCGTTAATAGAGTAACACAAATTGAGTTCATTAAAAATAATAGCAGCGGCGGGACCGAACGATGTTCAAATATTTTTAAATTTAAAAAGTCTATTGCATTAATTTATATCTGGTTCGGGAACAAACAAGGAGCTAATTCTCTTCGGGTTGGGTTCTCCGACATTACCCCTAAATCAGAAGCTTTAAAATACATTTTACGCTCTAATGGTCAGTATTTAAAATCTGGAAAAAAAACTTCAATGTTCTGTTTAGGGCCGTCGATCATATTTTATAATTTTCATGATTTTTTTAACTTATATCAACAAAAAAAAAAATGGCGAACGTGAGTCTAAAATATCACTAGATATGGTTTTATTTGAGCTTTAAATTTCAAATTCTAATTTCAAAAATGTCTACTTTCCCCCCCAACTTTTCGCTCGCGCAGCGCAATAAGTGAAATACAGATCTGTGCGCTCGGAAAACCCAGCCTTAAGTAAGATAAGGAGAAGGAAACAACATTTCATTTAGAAATAAAAAGATGTTAAAAAGTCCCATTTAAACTGTAATTATATTGCATTAATGAATCATACACACACACATACACACACACACACACACACACACACACACACACACACACACACACACACACACACACACACACACACACACACACACACACACACACACACACACACACACACACACACACACACACACACGTGAACTCATGTCTACCAGGATTTGCTACGTACTATCATCCCGACAAACCACTTCCATACCTCTCTTTTTCTTCTTTCATTAATAACTTTTAAAACTTTGAGTTCATTCCTGCTTCGTTGGTCTAGCAGCTTCACTACCAAAACATAGGTCGTGAGTTCGATTTCCACAGGAGGTCGCCCATAGGGTATCGTAGTTTGGAACTAGAACAAAGGGATTATGTTGTGCGGAAATTATTCATATATTTTCATATTTGTAATATCCTTGCCTGGTTGCCATATCACAAGGTATCCTAGTTTGGGATCAGGCCAAGTGGTTGTGCCATCTGGAAATTATTTTTATTATTATACTATAATAGTATACTATTATCATGAAATCATAATCTATAAAAAAATTCTCAATAATTCCATCCTATCCAATCCAAAGCAATTTATCGCAACCACTTCACTCTGAAAACAAGGAATCGAATTAATCTCTGTTATTTTTCCTTATCCGACACGCGTGAAGGCGTCACATACTCGTATGCTTGAACTCGAGTACGTTGAATAGGCCTCGAGTGCGCGCGGAAAGCTCCAGCCAAACGCTCTATTTACCCTGCAAACGTCGAGTGACAGAGATTTGATGCTCACAATATGTCCCACGTGTTATATAAATTGTAGCATTTCCACTCATACAAGGATAGCTAAGTAAACGAACGTTTTTTTACTAAACCATAATATTGGTTCATATAAAACCCTTGTCTCATTTGAACCAATATTATAGTTGATAAAAAAGCCATGCGCTTTGAGGCATAGTGTCGATCATTCTGGCTGCATAATCCTCATTGCGTCCTACCAGTGACACCTTGGGGTAAGATGAAATTATAATTGAAATTAAATTAAATTTTCTTATTTGTCACACATACACTTACAGCTAAAGTGTAAACTCTGCCTCTCGAACTAGGTAGTACCTGTACGTCAGTAAGCAGCGTGCTCCCCATTCCAAGATAAGAACATTCTTTGTCGCAATCAAAAAAAAAAAACACAGAAATAATAATATTCTTTTTGTTGCACTAACTCGTGCTGAGGACACTATTAAAATACCCTAATAGAGGCTAAAAATTCCACCCATGCCGGGACTTGAACCCGCGACCTCTGTCTAACCGTGCCAGCGCTCTCCCAACTGAGCTAATGGGCAAGTGCAGGATCAGTGAAAGGTTTCGAGCCCCTTTGCAAACTTCTCTGTATTAATATTTATATTTTTAGCCTCTAAATAGGTTTTTAAAACATAAATAATAGTTGCTCTGAAAACAGTTACAATAGCCATATTGAAAATAATAAGTTTTTCCAAACAACTTGTGGTACCCCAGGCAATTTTTAGTGACTACAGCACAAGTATGAATACCGAACAAAACTTAGTAAGTCTTGTACCAACTTTCTACCGTCTACATTTTCCCTGAGTTAACCTTTTGATACATATTTTTTGTTAGATCTTTCTAATGCAAGTAAACTTTCTCACACGTAGGGATTCCCCTTCGCTTTGGAATCCAAAAACACTTCATACAAATTATTTTTTTTGTTATTTTTAAACAAAAGAAAAAGGGCGCCTTCGGTAGAATTTTTATTTCAAAATCACATCTACAAACATTTTATGTGTAAAATAAAGTTAAAAAAAATAAAATTACGTGATGCTTATCTTATTTAATATTCAAAAATAATATACAACTATAATCTAATTGACGACAGATTTTATAAATAACATATAACAGTAAAAAAACTAGCAGAGGCAGTTGCGTGACTATTAAAAGATACTTAAGTACCTATTTGAAAACATCTCGCAGTTCACTCAGTAAAGCGTAAAGTTGCACGTCGCATGCTATTCTGAGCGAACTCCAGTTAAAAGTTTCATTTCTGCAGTCGCGTCGCACACGTGTCGTTGAGCCAATTTGACTTTTATGCAAATGCATGTTGTGTACAGGCAGGAGTAGAAGCTTGGCTTTCCCTGGCCCATCAACTTAAAGTAGAGTAAGTGAAGGTTTTCCTGAGTTTTTGTTAAGTTTATAAAGATCGATTTTCTAGTTCACATTATGATGTAATAATAATGTGAACTACATTATGTGAAAACGCCGTAAATTACTTAACCACTTGAAAATTCATAGGTACATCTGGTAAGAACTACTTTTTGCTCGTAACATTTTGACCATTTTTCAAGTTCCGCGAACCGCTTATTTCTATTTAACCCTTTTCTTCCTTTGTACTGTTACTTTTTGATATGTTGCCCAAAAGTAAAAAGTAACTCAAGAGCTCTCAACGTTGTTTGAATAACTTTTGCCCGCGTGTAATACATACGTGCTAACTTTCGGATAGAAAAGTTATACTCCCTCTTCTTTGTTGATAAAATATTGGCAATATATTACGGTCTGTATCGTATCAAAAAGCTGTATTTCTTTAAAATTTTAACAAGTTAAGGTCAAAGAGGTTCATTAAATCTGTACTCGTTTATTCTAATTATTTATAAACTTTATAAATGCTGAAATATACTACAGAGATCCAATCTCAATAAACTTTTTCTCTTCTCTTGATGCAATTGATTTTCCGTCGCTTGAAAAATTTTAATTTTGTACAATTCAAACTTATCCTCTTTCATTTAATAGCACTATTCCCATCGAAACAATAGCAAAATAAAAAGTTTAAAAGCCCATATTTCGCCCGAATCATAATAAGGAATCGATTGACACCTCATTCATCAAAATCAGATGAGTTAGGTGCTACGATGGAGCATCCATAAATACCTATACACACATTCATACCCATATGGGTGTGACTGTTTGTGTATGTATGTATGTCTATGTATATATTATATATTGTTACATGGGCTGCTAAAATCATCTTCCTTTTGGCTCCACCGAAGTCGAGTAAAAAAGCAGTCATTACCATCAATGGAAGGCAATTCCCAGTTCGTTCCTCCATCTTTATTTCGATCGGCTCCCCGCGGGCCAAAGTTAAAAACAGTTTTCACCGGCTGGCGCTCACTAAAACAGGATTCACACCAGCACTTCTACTCTCGATATTATTGCGTTCAAATTGCGTCACAATGAAATGCAATACGTCAGAAATACCGACTTAGTAAACGTTTTAGTTGTAAGAAATAGCGCAACTTTCGTTGCGCTCTGAAGTACCACAACTAAAAGCATATTTTGGCTAAATTATTAAATAAATGCACTCAATTATAATGAAAGTTGGCTAAATTAGCGTCGAGAGTACAGGGGCGGCCGCTGATCATTTGACGAATCTGACTCGGAAGTGTGCCTATCACTCAGTGGTCGGGCAATGACGAGAAATCCGATGTCTCTTTCTCGAGTCGTTTATTGTCCGGTAATGGCATAATTTTCTTTGATACCTAAGTATTCATCTGTATTCACCCACGTGATATTTGTGTAAATATTAATATATAAGGTCCTATACAGGATTGGCAAGTGTAAGAAAGTGTGTTAAATTATGAATTTTAAACGCTGTTATAAAACAATTGACATTCGAGCCCTGGTCTTAAATGAATATGAGAGGTGGGCAAGAATCCCACCGAGTGGATGCCACAAGGCGGATTTCGCAGATAGGATAGACCAAGGAGACGATCGCGAGACGATCTCGACCTGTCGGTCGAATTCCGGAGTGGTTCGATGTGCTGTGCGATGGATAGAAAGATCTAGTACGAGTTTGGGGAGCCCTGTGCCCAGCAGTGGGACGCAAAAGAGGCTACGTAAAAAGGACTTAAGGGGGTCCATGTAACACTATTGCGCCACCGATGCAAAAAATAACTTATTTTTTATAGGTGGGTTTTTCAAAAAGTGTCAGTACGGTCTCTCAACCGTGTTAATAGCAATTTTTAGGACCCACGACCGAGAACCTGGGCTCACGGACCGGTTTTAGGACCCACGACCGAGAGCCTGGGCTCACGTACCTGGGACTCAACAGCATTTATTCCAAAAACTTTAATGCTATCTAATCCTAGTTTTTTTGGCTTAGGTTTACGGCGATGGTTCCTAAAAATCACTATTAACATGATTGAGTGGTTGGATGGCCAATGGGATACAAGTCTGGACCCGGCTTTAGTTGGACCAAGTTTTATTGAAGTTGCAACCTTTCGGCCCCGCGTGATATATGTACGCATGTGCCGCAGACAGGGTGTCGCGGCCGAAACTTCTCCACTCGTAAATTATTCAGCCCTTGTACATCTACTTACTGTAAGCTGTGCTGTATTCGACTTTCGCTATTGTTGTGGCATGATCTCGGTGACGCTTTGCCGCTTGGAAACTGTGATGTGATTATGAACCTTAATAATTTGATTCTTAACTAATAAACCTTCGACTCTATAATTTAAAATCTTTAGTCATGCACGGCACACTATAGGTAATAATTTTGCTATCCGTGAATAGTCTCGGCATTTAGATTGACTGGAGTGAATGACTTAAATTTAATAACGTTGACTCACGTAGACAAGTATTAACATTAACATTTTTATGAACTAACTTCTCGTGTAGACAAGTTGAACTTTTTGTTTATTAAATACAAGTTATTGTAAAAGGCGACACAAAATCCGAACATTCACAAAAAGCTTTACTGTAAAAAGGGGCACGAAAAAACACAGAACATAAAACTAAAATACTAAATGAATCAGAAATTCCGCCCCGGGAAATACCTGACCCAAATGATTCTTTACCGCTAGCAGTGTTCCCCTGCTACACTGCCAGCGAAATCCTCTGCATCAGGTATGCCGCGAAACGATGGCCCGCGATGGCGACGATGGCGAACGATGGCGTCATACCCACGACTCTTCAGGCGCCAACCAATTTCCCTAATGAAAACTTTTCCGTCATTCCCACATACTGATTGAATACTGCAGATTTTTTTTTTCAGATCACAAATTCTTACAGATCGAAGCATTTATACTAAAAAATGCAAAGAAGTAAAATTTTATTTGTAGGGTTCCGTACCCAAAGGGTAAGGGACCCTATTACTAAGACTCTGCTGTCCGTCCGTCCGTAGGTCTGTCACCAGGCTGTATCTCATGAACCGTGATAGTTTAAATTCTTACAGATGATGTATTTCTGTTGCCGCTATAACAACAAATACTAAAATAAGTATTTAAAGAGCCCCCCATACAATAAACGTAACGTTTTTGCCGTTTCTTGCACGATATTAATAACGGCAACAGGTAGACGCTTAAAATATTCAAATAATGTATAGCTAATGGTACGGAACCCTTCGTGCGCGAGTCCGACTCGAACTTGGCCGTTTTTTTTTTTTTGTTTTTTTTTTTGGTCCAATCAAGTGTAACATGCGTACATACAAAGTACTGATAGTAATCTAATGTACTTAGATTGAGCAATATTCTTCAATGCCCAATTCAATCATTATTAGCCTTGATTGACTTGTATGGATATCACGCTGAATTTCACAAGTGCTTAAACTAAAACAAGTTAAGGTTAGTACACTTCACTTAGATTAGGTTCAAAGATGCATCAGACAAAGGGTAATAAAAATTTTAAATAAAAAATAGAAACCGACTTCGAAACACTCCAGCACTAAGAAGTTAGAAATAATTTAAATGATTAGAAGTATGTATACATGTATCTATTATAGTATAAACTAAGGTAAGGTAAGGTATTTAAATTATTTCTAACTTTTTAATGCTGTAGTGTTTCGAAGTCGGTTTTATTTTTTATTAAAAAAAAAATATTTTTCAATTTTTAGTGGGGGAGCTGGAGAAAAATAAACAAGTCCCTTATAACCATAATTTACCCCACTTTATTCATTGCTTTAAAATTTTATGTTCTCAATTTCCATCTCCGAAAGTATTCACCAGAACATCACCAAATTACCTTGGGACTACTTTTACACAATTTTATGAAACATACGGATATTAATAAAAGATAGGCCTCATAAGGCCTTATTTACTGCTGTCTATTGAAGAGTTCCGTTCTCCATTTCTGAAAGTCTTCATTAGATCTTCAACAAATTAAAATGGGACCAATTGGAGGTTATATCTATTCGAACCAAAAAAATAACTGTCGAAATCGGTTAAGATTTGACGAAGTTAGCAAAAAAATATATGCGCGTCGAATTGGTAACCTCCTCCTTTTTTGAAGTCGGTTAAAAATAAGCTTGCTCAGGTTACTGCTCAGTTGCTACGCCAATACGGTGCTACGCCGCGTCGATGCTACGCCGCCGAGCTACCAGCTACGAGTTCTTTGGAGCACAAAGCAAACAACTATGCAGAGGACCTACTGCCTGTTTTATAAGCCACTTTAAATGTACCAAACTATTTATCTTCTATTAAAATCAGGCCTGAAATTGATGCAACCGTGCGTTAGCGGGTGTATGACCGTAATCGAAAGAATGAGGCAGCCAACCCTAATTCTAGCTTAGGGTTTTGTCTTTGGAGCATGAGAACAGACCCACATGCAGCATCTTTGCGACATTAGCAAAATAATACATAAAATGCTCCTAACCCTTACCCTAAGCAACGGATGTTTTGTGTATTATATTGTAGGTATTATGTGGATTTTATAAACTGTTCTAGTATCATAGCGGTATAGACGGTCAAACCAATAGATGAACATATATTACTTAAATTTTGTAAATTTCATAAAATGAATATTTTGTTTTCTAGACAGGAACATAATTATGCTTGTGCATTTCACGACCTTTCCTTTCTACAAGAGAATTTGTTTCATCTTAAACAGCCAGCGACATTTATTACGACAATTGATGTGCACAGCGCATGAAAGCAACCCTCAGTTTCTCGTACACTAACAGTCGGTCAGCTAACTGTGAAGAAAAACGTCGTGAGGAAACCTGAGTCTCTGAGCTTTTCACATACCTCAGCGCTTGAAATCACGAATTCGCGGTGGCCACGCGTGATTAAGCCCATACGTATCTAAGTTACGGAAATTTATGAAGTTACAGCAGTAATACCACTCGCTAACGGTGATGAAAAAAAACGTGAGGAAACCTGAGTGCCTGAAGTGTTCACATACCTCAGCGCTTGAAATCGCCAATTCGCGGTGGACACGCGTGGTGATAAGGCCCATACTCTCTCCCTGAGAGAAGGCCTGTGCCCTACAGTCTCCGTTAATTGCATTGCATTGATTGTTTGGGAAACTGCGCCCGAGCCTAACGTCAAGAATTTTCAACCAATGCGTCCTGCCAGTTCTACCATAGAGGAAAAAAGTTCTACCTACGGAACCAAAACATGACAACTGACTACGAAACTGAAATTGTCTTAGCGCGCTATGGAACGGGCTATGCTTACGGTCACTTTGAAAGATCAAATCAGAAAAAAGACTATGGTGTTTGATATAATTTATAGATTAGTTAATTGTAGTACCTGATAGACGATACGCGGATAGACGACTTCAAGCGCTGAGGTATGGTAGTACCTCCTGCACACCTGTTTCTTCGCAACGTTTCCCTTCACAAGTAGGGAGTGGTATTACTAGTACAAATTCACGAATGTTTGTAACTCAAAAAACCGGCTGAGTGCGGGTCGGGCTCGCGCAAGAAGGGTTCCGTACCATTATCTGTACAACATTACACACAAAGATTGAGAATCGGCAAAAAATCACGATTCATTTTATTCTGTTTTTAGTATGCGTCATTACAGCGGCATTAGAAATATATTATTTGTGAAAATTTCAACTGCCTAGCTATCACGGTTCATGAGATAGAGCCTGGCGACAGACAACCAGACAGACAAACAGACGGACAGTGAAGTCTTAGTAGTAATAGGGTCCCATTTGGCACCCTTCGGGTACGGAACACTAAAAACAAAGTCATTGGTGCATATCAGAGTCGAAACCAGGATCACTGAAATGTGAGCAAGCGTTCTGCGAATGCGCTGCTAAGCTGTTGGTGAGCTTGTTTAATTCTATATAATTTAAATATTAGGGGTTAAAGTATGAAATTGCCGTTTTATTGCAATAGGTTCTTTGAATTGACATAGAATCTTCATGGTTTGAGGTTTTCGAATGAAACTTTTTTCAAATGGTTTCTATGATGTTCTTTTTTTAAAAAATGTGAAACATTTGAATATCGACTTTCAATTGTTTTTGTTATTCAATTTAGACAAGAAAGATGGATTTCAATATCGCCTTTTCACGGAATATATCAGTATGAAATTCTGTCCGCGGTCATCAAGGAAGTATATTCTAATCTCTGCGAGATGGCCAGATCTCGCTCCCGCAGCACACGGCAGTTCCCACGGGCCGCAGACATGCGACCGTTATTAACCTGCTCCACGTTTTTGTTACCTGCCGCGAGATTTATTACTTTTAATTATTTTTCATTGTCCGTCGCCGACGGTATTCGTCTTTGAGGCATTAAATTAGATGCTTGTTGCAAGGGGATGATTTAACCAGAGAGGCTGCTTGATTTATGACGAGAAAGCGTTGCGAAAAAATTAAGAGCAATTTGCTTTGGAAAATTAACAGTCAAAACATTGTCTATTAATGTTATCGAAGAGCTTATTTCCATGTTACTTTCAGGGAAAATTAACAAATTTAGTTAGGAGTGGCATTGTAGAAGCATTGTTTTGTATTCATATTTGAGTCCTTCGTATATTTTAGCAGCATGTGTTTGTTTAATCATCACTTTATAACCCCAAAAACGGAGCACAACATTTATGATTTGTAAACAAACATGTATAACTTTGTGCGGGCAAAATATGGGCCACGAGAGAAGCGAAACATCATGATCTCCTAACACAAATACCTATGTAGCTTATAATTAAAACAGTGTACATCATTCTCATTACTCGTACCGCTTGTTTCGTGGCCCAGTCCGAAAGGCCCCTTCATCGGTATTCAGCGGCCGGCATCGAGCTCATTAAAATGCGTCGAACAATAAACGCTGCTCCTATGGGACCTTTTGTCATGGCGCGAGTTTTAACCGCGAACGAACCAATCTGTTGTTCGTTATTATTTCACTCATTGTTAAACCTTCGCTAGAGCTTGACTAAGCCGGGAGCAATTTGCGTTAAAAACCCAAGCTACTTAAGAATATTAACGCCGCTTATCATATTTTATTTTTAAACGCCCCGGGAAAATTCCGCTCTCCAAATCTTTATTGGAGCCAACCTTAACGTAGGTATAGGTCAAGCCTTTTAATTGGCGGAGAATTTTCTGAAAAATAACTTGATATTTTTTTAACGAAATTCTTAGAATACAAACAATTAACGTAAACTCGGTATTAAGCTCATAAAAACTTTGCTTGTGTCAGTATTATAATTTAAATCTTACGTAAGCCGCGCAAGCACGGAGCAGCGGAGGCGACGGCGCCTCCCTAGCGGTGTTCGCTATATCTACGAGCGGCCGGCACCGCCCTTCGCGGATTTCCATACGTGCCGTAAGGGCCCGTAAATTACTCCCCATATTAACCGAAAGACCTGTATTTAATGCCGTGAAAATAAAGGGCAAAGAGGTGCGCGGTGAAGTGTGAAATACTCACGTGAGAAATTATTTATTATGTAGCTGTGTTACTTTATGTTGCTTCTTTATGCATAGAACGTTAAAACAACACAACCAAAAGCGAATACTAAAAACTTGTTTGAAAATGCACGTCCTATAAACTAGAGTAACATGAAAATAGTTTTAGATATGCTATGAAGGGATGAAGATTTATACTAAGTTATTCGCCCAAGCATCGACGCGGGCCTCTCAAAAGGTGCTCTAAGCGGAAGGATACGGGCCGTAAAATGGGATTTCATGCATGTGTTGGCCTGTGTGAACAAATCTCTACGGTTGACAACGCACGACCTTTGCCAATAAACTTATCCTCAAAGAAAAATGATTTCTCATTTTACGCTTTCGACCTTCAAATAAAAGCCTTGTGTTCGTGGCAGCATAATGTGTTTTCACTGCAATGCTGCTGATATTACTTAGACCCCAGCTGTATTGAAGACGTAGTTCAAAAATTGCTCAGAAATTGTCTCAGGATTATAGCATGCTTAAGGATTCTTTTATCGTAAACTTGCTCGAAGTTGTCTCGCAGATTCATATCAAGGGTACTATTCCGAGAGCAATCAGCAACACATACGACCGTCTGCAGTATCCCGAGAGCCTCATAGCAAAGTGCTGCTTTGAATATTGCATTTAGCACTACTGTCTGAACCATACCCCGGTACAATTACCTGACATGCTTTTAAGATCATTGATCTGAGTGTAGATGCCTAAATGCTGGTATACGATTGGCTGTTGTTCATAAATTGGACAGATCTAGTACTTAGGATATTTTTGGACACAAATTACACAGATGACAGTGGAAAAAAATCAGCCAAGTACGAGTCCGATCCGCGCACTAAATGTGCCCTAATACGAAATATTTGTGTTACGTGTATTTTCTTCCATTCCTTTCGAGATCATTAGCTGAAGAACAACCCACACTTGGCCAGTTTTTAGATTTCCCCACCCAAAGGGGTAAGGGACCCTATTACTAAGACTCCACGTTCGTGCATTTTGTTTGTGTACCTTCGTGTTTCTGAGACAATTTAAATTGTCTGCTTTCTTTATTTCTTTCTTTCTTCTGTCCGTCTATCTGTCTGTATGTCTGGCTGGCTGCCTGTCACCAGGCTGTATCTTATGAACCATGATAGCTAGACAGTTCAAATTTTCACAGATGATGTATTTATGTTGCCACTATAACAAAATTACTAAAAACAGAATAAAATAAATATTCAAGGGGGCTCCCATGCAACAAACGTTGTCTAAGGTCAGCGCTCGCCATCTAGCGGCCATCTATGTAACCTTCACAGAGCCGATGTCATATCGTTAAATGTCAATGTTAAACGCTTCTTGTTGGTTTCTATAGATGGCGCTGTTCTCATCTTGTCTCGCTCTTTGTCTAATTTTGTACAGATTATGGTACGGACCCCTCGTGCGCGATTCCTTAGTTTTTATCATTTATTGTTATACTTCAGATGAGCTGCGCTCTAATTAAACCAAGGTAGACACTTGTATGTATTGCCGTTTTTACGATTGTGTAAATTAAAAAAATCACAACAAATAATGTTTATTATTTTGTTTACTGTGTTATTTTATCTAATGAATAATTCCTGCAGAGTATTTGTAGATTTTCACCATTTTACTCCTATTTAAAGACAGAAGAAGCGTGGTGATTAAGCCCATACTCTCTCCCTGAGAGAAGGCCTGTGCCCTACAGTGGGACGTGTATAGGCTGCTTATACATGAAAAGACAGAATAAAGATCACTGAAATCTTTTCCAATGCGTAATTTTTGATTCTGATAAAAGTACTTAAAGTCTGTGTAAATTCACTTGTGACGACAATATAATTCAAACTTTTAAATAAATTAGTGGTTCAGTATTTCTTACATTGTTTGATTGTAAACTTAATCACGGGATAAGTTATATTAATTTCGAGAGTTTGTTCATGCTTTAGGATAATTATCGACGGGGACTAGCCGAGCCATCCGTACTATGTTTGAATTCAAGAAACACTTGGCTAAAATAGTCAGCGTTTTCAGTGGACGCAACGGCGAACCAAGTTGCCTTGCGGATTGCGGATCAACTTCAGAACTATGAGCTAAGCTGAGCGAGCCCATCTAACTAATGCAGCTGTCTATTGGTCCCCGCAAACAAAGCCGCTCTAAGTAACGTTACACACTCTATAACTAGGCCCAAGTTTCATCATATTGCAATTCGCAGTTTATTAAGACAACTCGAGGTACATTGCGTAGCAAACTCTACTTGTTAATCTGTGGGTTAATCGACTTTGCAATGTACATTGAATTGTCTTAGTAGAACATGAACGGGAAACTTGCGTCAAACTTAAATTGGAGTGCCATTGCTTTTATACCATTTCTATGATGATAACACAAAAAGCCAGAAAAACGCGAAAAATCAAGTTGCTCTAATAATAAAAAACTTATTAAGTTTTTTCATTAAATTCTAAAGGTTTGTTAATAAGGGTGTAAGTGCATAATAACACAATTTTACGAGATAACTCAAATATTGATAAACGCTACATACATTCTAAGGTGTTACTTGCAAAGTGTGACGTCATAGGTTGGGCCCGTTTTGTATGGCGCGTTTTTGTACCACGTGACTGGAACACAGACTGGAATGAGCTTTCGACGGGGTATATCATGGAAAGTATTAGATGCAGAGTAAAAAAATGCCACGTTTGTTTATCTTTAAACACGGCCTCTTCGATTGTATTAAAATATTTTTTGTGCAAGTTCTCCACAGTGGAGGACAGTGACAGGTAGAAAACTGATGGTGATCATGATGGTCCCGACCGACTTCGGTCATGGCAACTACTTCAACTCCTGTTTTGGTGCATGTAGCTCGCATAACCAACCTTTTTTGTAAAGCTTCTGCCACATTGCAGACATGCGAGCACACCGTTAACGTAGTTGCAATGGATCGCAGCAGGTGGACGGGCTTTCGGAGCATCTCTCTTTGCGTCCAGCTCAGATCGCCTAAGAGCTTCAAAGTCAAAGACTTTATTGTTGATCAGAGCCCTCCATTCCGGTTGATTTGCCGCTACTTGCTCCCATTGCTAAGGCTCAATGATCTCTTCATGTGGCGCTTCAGCAGATGTTTGTACCTAAGGAGTTGACCTCCTGGCTTACGCTTGCCCTCTTCAAGTTCTGAACAGAATATGCACTTTGCCATTAGTGACACGTGACCGCAACATCGTAGAAAAGTTTTATACTATGAAACCCCTGGTGTCTACGTACTCCCCTACGTACCCCTACTTTTCTTTAGCGCTCACAGTCTGTTTTTTTTTGTATGCACTTCGGTGAACTGACAGCTATTAACAGTAGACTAATAGATTGTTAGTTTACGAGAAACCGAAAGTAAACCAGTCAGTTTAGGGCCGTTCGATATATAAGGCAAGATTGCCCTGAATAACCTAGACGAATTTCTCAGTGGCTCTATGACACCTAAAGAAAAAATGGAAAAAACAAAATTTTTTTTGTTTCAAAATGACCACAACGCAACTAAATTAAATCGTATTTTAAACGACTGTATAATGAAGAGAGAGGCATTTTTGCTACGTCACGGGCTTCAAAAGGAATCGTTAATAAGTAACTGGTAACTTAGCAGATTTGTAAAAAGGCTAACAAAGTACCGACTAAGAAAATGACGTAGAATATTTTTGACGTGAAACGTCTCTCAGTTCCGTTAGTAGAGGGTCACTTTCCTAAGCCGCATGCAACGAAAACACGTCACCTTGGCGAGGGCTGTAACTCTGTGACTACGTATCCTGTGTTATTCATTTATATATCGTTGAAGTAGAACAAAGTGCCATTGCTCCTCTTGACTCGTGCCGCTAGATGGCGCTAATGCCGCGTAACACATTGCGCAGTTTGTGCTAGAAATCAACGCTTACGTCTATAAATGTTCCCCCCTTAGCCAACGGTGTAACCCGACACAGTCCCATTCGCCTTTTTAGGGTTCCGTACCCGAAGGGTACTAAACGGGACCCTAATACTAAGACTTCACTGTCCGTCTGTCTGTCTGTCTGTCTGTCTGTCTGTCTGTCTGCATGTCTGTCTGTCTGTCTGTCTATCTGTCTGTCTGTCACCAGGCTGTATCTCACGAAATGTGATAGCTAGGCAGTTGAAATTTTCACAAGATGTATTTCTGATGCCGCTATAAGAAAAAATACTGAAAACAGAATAAAATGTATATTTAAGGGGGACTCCCATACAATGATGGTAATTTTTTTCCGTTTTTTGCTCAATATACAGAATATTTAATTCCATATTTGCTTTAAAAATAAACAATTATATTAGAATAAAATAAATATTTAAGGGGGTCTCCTATACAACAAACGGAATTTTTGCCGATTTTTCCTGATCGTTGTGTCTAATGTTGCATAGATAGTGGTACGGAACCCTTTTTTCGTGAGTCCGACTCGCATTTGTCTGTAACGGGCAAAAAAATTGTGTAGGACATTACTTTTTTTTTCATAAAGTTCACAAAAATTCTTATTCATAGATTGGTCTTGGTAAATGTTATGTCCATTTTATAATCAAATAAAATCGTTATGTATTTTAGAGGGAGAGAAATTGTTTATATTAAAATAAAACAAGTACACAGTCAGAATGACGGCTGGTTAGATATAAATAGAAAACCTATAAGATTATAACTGCGGTTTTCCGACTTTTACCCCGCAAGCTGTACATTTTTTTTAAACTGATGCTTGTACGTCCAGAAACGGTGAAACGGGAACAAAAGCTGATCCTACTGTACCACAGCCCTTTCTTTGTGATGTTAACAAGATTAGTTTTGAATTTGTCTTTCCGTCACATAGGCTCTTTACTTAAATTCACCGTAGGTAGAGGTACTGTAGAGTTTCTGTTGCAAAACGTAAACGTATGAGGCTTGTTGCGCTACTATGTGCTATTTAGTTAGTTCGAATGATTTTAGCAAGAGTAACTTGATGCTCACGCATAAATATTTGTCTGCCACCAATTAAGCCTGCTCATTTCTTTGTTATAACATAATAATTCGTAGCCTTTCGACGTTTCAGCGCGTCCCTGTCTCTGTAATTAGCGCCAATTAACCGGGTAACCTCAGCACATGTACGGGCCATTAAATGGAGTGATACCTTGCTTCCATTAGGCCCACCATGTTGTTTACATCAATTAGTTCGGATGTTTAATTTTAATGCTCATCATACACGCACGCCCTTTGTGTGTTGAGTGATTCGATGGAGCATGCATCATTGATTTTATTGCTTCTTGAACAAGGAGGCAATTATATTTTTTCAAATTAACTGAAGTCGATTGTTTCATGCGTGGGCTCGTGACTGGCTTTGTTGATCGAACCAGTCGAATAAAAATTGGATTGAAACAAACACATTTCCTTCGAAACTTGAGATGGTATCTGTGCAAAATCGACGTTATCTAAATGAAACGGCGTCGCCGGTGCTTGTGGCGTTAAAGCAAGAATGCCGTGCCACAGGTCGTCGTTTTTACACTCGCCTTTAATGTTATTTCCCCGTTTATGACACTATAAAGCCGATACCGGCCACTACGCGTAATGAAATCTTGTGTTCAATATCTGTAGACAGCGCGCCCATTTGCTATTAGAAATGAGTGGACGTAATGACATTGCCTCCCATAAAACTTGAAGGGAACTCTGTTATTTGATTTTATTGTAATTACGTTTAGTCTGTGTTTGTGCATATTTTTGTCGTTCTTGTCTAGATAGTAGAACCCTATCCCGGATCAGATGAGCTTCCTGATCTGATAACAATTGACATGATTATATCGTGACACAGTTTACATCTGGCTTACAATTCGACGGGTACTAGAGAAATAATTACAGATAACGCTAGTACTACTATAGTACGGTCTTTAGCCCGCATCTTATTATATTACATAGATATGTTATACGCCTTGTATCAACCAGACAACTCAGCCAAGTACACTCTGCTAATATTTGCCTATTAACATAGCCCGGGCATATTGAATTGATTCACAGTGAAGTAGTTCGTGTAATATTGAACCAAATTAATGGTATTGGCACTAGACTTAATCAACACCTATTAATTTCACGTAAATTCCGCATGTATCCCATAGAGGTAGGTAAGCGGAAACCAAGGTTTGGTACTCGCCACGATCAGATACTGAAATGCCTCTTGCTAGGGGCGGATTCGAATTCAATTTCGGTCCGGAATATCTCCATGTAAAGTCAGTTTATGAAGCCTACCGTGTCATTCATGCTATTTAAATATTCATCATCATCATCATCATCAGCTATTTGACGTCCACTGCAGGGCATAAGCCTCCCTCGTGGTTTTCATAACCATAAGGGGTTTTGCCATAATCGCTACACTTGGCAGGCGGGTTGGCGATCGCAGTATGCGGTTGGAATCTCAGGAAGATGCTGCCCGTCTCCTAGTAATTGATTTCCTTAGTCGCCTTCTACGACATCCACGGGAGGAAATGAAGTGACGCTCTTCCGAATCCGGCACCATTTAAATATTAATTAAATATAAACATAATTAAAGTTACTCTTTCATTTCGTCAAAAAATATCAGTTGTACATGCACTCTCGCCAGTAACAGTATTTTTATTGTCCTTTGCCAATACATTTTCAATTTATTTGGTCGACCTTACCGGTTCTTCTCCTTTCATTTGTTTGCACAGCAGAAAAATACGCTGAACTGTGAAGTTGGATTCTTAAGGCCAAGAAATGTTCACAAGGCTTCGTGTATTCGTGAGAAAAATTATGGACCATCTCCATTCTGTTCCAGCTAAGAGTCTCAATACTTCTCTTTCTCTCTCTCTCTCTCTTTCCAGCTTCGATTACGCATGGTAGTGAGCACAGCTTTCCTTATTTTATCTCTCCACTTCACCCTATTCACGACCTCGTTTCTAGGGCTCCACGTTCTGTAAGATCTTTCTTTACTACGTCCATTACCTAGTTTTTAGTCTTCTTCGCTCAATAATTGATAAACATATCTTCTAGTTACCGATGTAGTCTAGAGGTTTTCGTTTTAATTGGCTGATACATTTCTCTTGCTCATAGGGCCCGTACACAAAACTGCGATGCAACGTTGCATCGTAAAAATCTGCGAGCTCGCGCGACGCATCGCAGGAACTTGCGAATTGATATATTTATTTTATATTTTATATAAATAAAAATATATAAAAGAAGAAACTGACTGATTGGTAACTGGCTGACTGACATATCAACGCACAGCCCAAACCACTGAATCTAGAGACTCAAAATTAGGCACATAGGTTTCTTATAAAGTCTAGAGTTGCATTAAGAATTAATTTTTCAAAACTCACCCCCTAAAGGGGTGAAACGGGGATCCAAAGTTTGTATTGAGAAAAAAGATTCATCATCATCAGCCATTTTACGCCCACTGCAGGACACAGGCCTCCTCCGTGGTTTTCATAACCATGAAGGGTTTTGCCGTTATCGCTAGGCTTGGCAGGTGGGTCGGCGATCGCAGTACGCGGTTTGAATTTCAGGAAGACGCTGCTGCCCGTCTCCTGCTAATGTATTTCCTTAGTCGCCTTCTGCGACATCCACGGAAGGAAATGGAGTGACGCTATTCTTAATCCGGCGCCACACGGAATTAGATTGACATTTTTACTTCACAGATGTACTTATCTAAACTCTGTAGACTTTAACCGCTTAAAGCACGAAAGGCGCTTTAACCGCTTAAAGAAATAAAAGGCGAGATTCCGACTCACTCACTCATCAACGCCCAGCCAAAACCTATACACTGAGAAAGCTGAAATTTCGCAAAGATGAGAAATGAGGACGGATTTTATAAAATTCAGCCCCTAGAGGAGTGAGAGGGGGTCCAAAATTGTATGTAGTCACATATAGCCGTAAAATTGATGAGACATCTATTTCACGGTTTTTCAAAAACAATTCCTAAAAGGGTTAAAACAGGTGCGAAAGTTTATAAAGAGAGTAACATATTTATGGTCGGGTTTTATTAAAAGTTATTACAAATAAAATTCAAAACAATTTATAAAACACGTATTTCATCGTTTTTCAAATTTCAACCACTATGAGGGTGAAAGGGGTGCCAAAATTTGTATGGAGAGTAAAGTATGTGTGGTCGGATTTTCTCGACAAACGTACAAACGTACTCCAATATAATTGACAAGACTATTATTTAACTAGGTATTTCACAGTTTTTCAAAATTTAACCTCTAAGACTGTGAAAAGAGGTGCCTTAGTTTGTATGGGGAGTAACATATTTTTGATCAAATTTTGTTTAAACTTAGTAAAAATTTACAAATAAGTCACGGTTTTTCTTCAATTCCACCCCTACAGGGGTGAAAAGGGGAGCCAAAGTTGGTGCGGGGAGTACAATATTTATGGTCAAATTTTCTTGAAACTTAGTATAAATGCAAGTCAAAACAATTTTACGAACCTATGAGGGTATAATATAGATGTCAGGAGTAAACATTTTGTGGTCTCATTTACCTAGCCTACTCTATGTCAAGCTAGATGGTCTCCTTATACTTCCAATGACCATAAATAAGTAACATGAACAGTAATTAAACAGCAGGAATTGATCTTACGTTGCCTGCTCTAGAGTGAGCTCTTCAAGCGGCCTGGTCGTGTTTATTTTATTTTATTAATTTTACAAATTCCACAGTACAAAATTATAAAAATAAGTTACTACAGGTGTTTCACGCAGTATATAAAGATTTTGAGAAATACTTAAAATCCAGTGAATACAAAACACGTAGTTATAGTCCCAGTTCTCGGAGGTTAAATAGACGCACGAGTCGTTTTAAAAAAAAAGGTTTCTTCTATCTATCTTATCTATTCTGTCTTACTTCAGTGTTCTACCCGAAACGTACAGTTTCTTTTGAAACGTTCCGCAGTGTTGTGTTATAGATTGCTGATGTTATTGCACAAGTTTCCCGCCTTATTGATAGAGTTACCAAACTAATTCCTATGGAAACTACACCGATATCAGTGAGCATCAGAAATATCGGAGCCCGAGACGTCTCAAGTGGACATCGATCGTTTGTGACGCTTAATGAAATGAAGTTTAAGAGTTGAGATAAGCGGGCTAGTGAGGAAGCTTCTCGGCGTATTAAATTTAAACGAATACTTGAATATTTGTCTAGGCGAACAGCCAAAGCGAAGGGACCCAGACGCCTCTAATCGTCTTGAACGAAAATGGCTTCGGTGCATTTCATCGGTCGCTGTGAAGAATTTCTCTTTTTAATATGAGCATCGATTCCAATTACAAAAGATCAAAGAATCGCGGCGCGGCCCACTCCGTCTTTGTTCAAACGAAAGATGAATTATTCAGAGAGCTGGAAACGTTTCAATTGGCCGGCTACAAAAAAGGAAGGAAGCCTTCCATGCCTTTTCTACTAAATTAAGTTTTTTTTTATTTTTTTTATTTTTTCTAATATAGGATAATCTCGAAACGAAATGCATTGGTTTAAGTCAGTTATCATATCAAAACAAAAACAGTTTTCATTTCAATTATGTACTATTTTGACTTTTTCAGCTTTCTCTCCAATCTCGATATTCCACCGGACAAAACTCTCTGGAGGAGACTCTCCTTTTTCGGATAACCACGACTTGGTGCATTAAGAAACGCTCTAATTAATTTCAGTTGTAATGTAGTTTAATTAAAATTCATTGGCTGAGTAACATCAACAATTTTAATTATTTTACTATTACTTACTAGCTGTTTCGGCGAACTTCGTGCCGCCACAGAATCCGTCTATACGAGTCTTGCACAACGTCATCTATTTTTAAAACACAACGTTCGCTCGCCATCTATTTTAATTAAAATAAATATTATCCCACGGGAACGCATTACCCGGATATCAAGTATGCTATGTCTCAATTCAGATCTTTGTCTATCTGTACGCCAAATTTCATGTAAATCCGTTCAGCCGTTATTGCGTGATTGAGTAACAAACATCCAAACATCTTCACAAACTTTCATATTTATAATATTAGTAGGCTACTTTATTGCCCGCGAAACATATAAAAAGAACATCTTCGAACACGTCACTCACAGCTTACCACAACCACCAATAATCACCTACATTGCAACTGAAACGAAGAAATAAGAATTATAACTTCCACTTATTTCTATGTATTTTCTTCTATTCCAAAGGTTGTCTGGAAGAGATCGCTCTAAGCGATAAGACCGCCAATTGTATACCACTACTTAGACAAGAAACTATTTGTAATATCTTTCACCTGGTTGTGCAATAAAGTGTTCTCTATCTATCTATATCATATTGCTCACAGTTATACCACACTGCAGTCCGTGACGCTCGCGGGGTAGCTCCTGGTAATGACTGAAAATCAGCGCTTAAAACTTGCCCGTTAGCATACTGTTGAGTCAGTTGCCATTTAGTGATACGCCGTGACCTTTGTTCTCCTTTTTTTTATTTTTTATTTTCGGTTTTGTTTTTCTGTCGTGGCGTATTTACTGTTTTTAAAATAAATATTTTTTCTTCTTCTTCAAAATTGTAATAATTTTACTGACGACGCTCTGGAATCCTCATAATTTAAGCCTGGTGCCTGTTGTAACATTTCACGTCGTCACCTGGCTGCAGGCCGAGCTAATGATTGAGAGGGCGAGTCGTACGCGCAATTATTAAGGCGTAATTTATGCTCGCAATTTATACGTAACTCGAATTCGTTCCTTGCGTCATACATCAGGTGCTGTCGACGCGATTAATTTTCAACAATCATGTATAAAAACCTGCTGAGTGCGAGTTAAACTTGCGTACCGAGGGTTCCGTGATGGTGCATTATTGCATAAACATAGATAAATCTATATACACACCAGTGGCGAAAGGTTCATATAACCCGCTGCCCACCAGCTTCCATTTTAAAAATCCGACTCCTACTAAAACTAAATTTGCTACACTCATAATGTCAGGCACTCCATACATTTTATCAAAACAACCCGTAATGCTAACGGCCTACCTCGGCCATAGTAGCCGCTTTATGCAATAACGCTCTGTCTCGCTCGCCTTCATCGCGCCCGAAAGTGGCTGAGATAGGCTGCGCCGTCCCAGATTCCTTTTCTTTCTTTTTTTATTGCCGTACTCGGGCGCGATCAATGTTATAAAGATGCAAAATGATAAGAAAATGCATCGCCAATTAGACTGTTTTTTTTTAAAGAAGTGTATTGTTTTGTGGGGAATCAATTTGGAACAATTTGAACGTACAAATAGTGGAATGTGCCGTAATGGATTGTTGTTTGCGGTGCATGTTTGTAAAAAAAATTGTTTTTATGTGGTTTTCGTTGTTGTGGTGGTTAATAATATTATTACTTGTTTATTCTTTGTTTCTCTGCGTTTGTGCCTCATATTTGTCTAAACTCACCGCAAGTTTTCTTAGTTAATATGGCATTAATTCACAGGTTGTGCTGTTCAACTTATGCTTCTTGTTGAAGTTTCATCGGAATGTGTTATTATGGCGGATGGACCAACAAATTATTAAAATACCAAAAAGTAAATAAGACTAATGGTAATCCCTCAACACAAGAAACACATTTGCATATACATTTTTTTATTTTCACTCTCCCTAAAACGGTAATGTTGACACGCGTATAGTACACGTGTTATGATTATAGTGTAGTCTCTATAAATACTCTGACAATAGATAGTAAGTACGGGACAGACTCCCTAAGGGTTCCGAGAAGGATGTAGAGTGTGCAGTATGTGTGTATCAGTGGCGAAGGGTGGAATTATGATGAGAAGACAAGGCCCCACTTTCACCATGCAAAAAAGCGCTGATGATTTGATGATGACAATGTCTTTCAAGTATGATAAAAGTGGCTTTTTAAAAAGCCTTTTTGGCTTGCGCATTATCTTCACATGCATGCTTGTTAGTAGGTAATGGGCTAGTTAAGTAAAAAAATGTTAACGCAAAAGCAAACAAAAATAAAAATAAAATATTTATCTTATCAAACCACGACGGCTCAGATCCACATCCAAACTACAATTTTGATTAGTAAGCCAAAATAAAAAAACGCGCAAAACGATTGTTAAAACATACTTGACGAAACAGTATAAGGACATTGGTAGCGCATCGGTAGAACGCTGTCATCACAATCGGGAGGTCGTGGGTTGGAATCCTGGCATTTACTTTGTCAATGTCCTAAGTTAAGTACATTTTTGAATTTGTAGTAACAATACCACTTGCTGACGGCGAAGGAAAATATTGTGACTAAGGCCGAGTATCTGACGTATTCACACTCGTCTGCCGCGATACAGATCTGTGTCCAACTTAGTATGGGCCACCTATACGTTGCGTTCCGCGAGGGCAGTTCAGAGGTTAAGCCGGTTCGGGCAGACAGACGTAGTTATATAAATAGGGTCCTGTTCGGCTCCCTTCGCGTCATTCATCATAATTCATCATCAGTCTATGCTTGTCCACTGCTGGACATAGGCCTCTCCTACTGCACGCCACTGAGCACGGTCCTCGGCTACTCTCATTCAGCTCTTGCCAGCCGCCCTGCTCCACCAACATAGCCCACCGAATTAGCATGCTGAAGTGGCAGTGGGCCGGCCATATCAACCGATGAACTGATAACCGATGGGGTAGACGAGTTCTTGAGTGGAGACCGCGGATCGGTAAACGTAGTGTAGGACGTCCTCCCTTCGCGTACGGGACCCTAAAAACGATATGAGTTACCGCTGAGTATTCGCGCGGGTTTCCCATAAAATGAATCCTATTATGTAATAATAGTTGAACATGATATACAATAAAAGCCCACACTAGTTTTAGGATACTATGTTAACTAGGTAAGGACTTAGCAAACATGGAAAAGGCGGAAGTAGTTTTATACAAACTAAACTGCGGTGGCCTTGAACGGAGATCTAACCTGCTAGACCCATGAGGTAGTCTACAGGATGTAACAAAATCTCATTATACCTACAACTTTTCATATTGGAATCTTGAAAAAATATCAGCGATTCTTCTCCAGGAACCTTATCAAAATTTTCAATATTGCTTTTGCCCTACAAAAGAACGAATACTCCCTGCTATGTAAGCCGTGAAAATATATTTTATTTTTTTATCATCAAGATAGATAGATAGATAGAGATAGAGAACACTTGTACTTACATCAAGTTTTTGATTTTTAATAAATCAATCGTAAGTAGGTATGAAGTAAAAAAAATATATTTGAAAATGACGTACAGTAAAACCCAAACGGAGCCGTGAGCTTTAGCTTTAGCTTTAGCTAGTCCCTCAAAAACGTAAAGTTTATTAAGATTCCAAATTAGATATTTGAAAGTTGCTGCCGACGGTGGCGGCGGCGGTGCGTCCGTTTCCGGCGACTTCCGCGGGAAGAAACCCTCGTTAATTTTATTTTAACTCCACCGACGCCTCACTACAATTTAGTACCTAGTTACGCTGTTTTGTTATTCGCGAACATAGCCTCGGTAGTTTAATTTAGTTTCGGCAAGTCGTTGCTGTGGTTACTGCTTTCAATTGCTTCTCATTAGCAGAAAATATTTGTTTCTATTTTTAGAAAGTATTTTCAAACTCACGTTTCAACTTCACAGGGAGAAAGGAACAAGAATGAGTCCACAGGACCTGTGATGGCCTCAAACCTGCAAGTAACCAGCAACACAAGTAGCTCGACCCTTAATTCTATACTCGGGCAACAGAAAGCCAAAGCTCCATTAACACCCAACCCGTCGAGAATTTTCCAATCAAGCCCTTGTAAATTGGAAAACTTTTATGTCCTTCCAAAAGTCCAGGTGTATTTCCACTTTTGTGGGGGCAAAGAAAACTTTTATTCCTAAACGTGTAGGGAAAAAACGTTTTAATTATCCCCGATTTAAATCCCATCCTGCTAAGTAAAACCCATTTATTTTTATACTAACTAATTAGCATTTTGTGTTCCATCATTCCATCATGTTGTGGCAACTTATAAGTAAGAGTGCACATGGCTTTTTACAATTGAATTATTTTTATGTAATTTTTGGGTAACCCGTGTTGGTGATAATATAATAAAATTAATAAATAATTCGTATTAACATGAATTCTCTATCTAACGGGTATGGAACTTTTAAGCAAATACGATCTTTTACAATTGGTCCATCCCTAAAGTAACACAAAAACAAAATCTATTTAGTAGGTCTAGAGTTTGAGTATAGGTGAGCTGGTATTTAATTTTATTTACTTAGTACAACAAACAACTACATTTTAAAATACTACTAAAAACAAATAGATTTTAGGATAATGTAGATTTTTATTTAGGATAGGATTATTAGGTGTAGATGATCAATAATCTGAGATGAGGCAGTACTTGTAACTTTTGAATAGTACGGCCAGCAAGAATTGTGCTAGGTATATCTTACGTTTTTTTTTACTATCCCGATCAACTATGTTGCTAATTTAAAAACTATAGTACTGAATGAAGTATTGTTAGGTTCTGGTCTTTTAAAAACCTGTTTTTGTATTTTTATGTAGGAAATGCCTTTGTGCATGTAGGTTGATTCAAAAGCGTAATGTTTGAGAGCTCCTCGACTTATTTCTCTACATTTTCTATTAAAATTAATAAGGTTCATTATAAAGATTTCAAATACTACTAGGCTCATGATGGTTCTTTACATAATTTAGACTCCTACGTTACTGTAGATACATTTTTATATCGGAGTCATTTTAAGTTGACCATTGTTTTATAAAAAAATTATAAAAAATCCACACAACACAATCACTTAACTCATACTCTACAATTACTTAAATTATTCCGTAAAACATAATTCTGTGAGATTTTTACAAATGAATAAGTTTACAGCTGAATACTTGGTACTTTTTGGTAACCAGGTATTTTATTTCACGATTCCGACAATTGCAATTTACAGAACACCCTCCTGTAAACAACAGTCTAAATTGGATTTCAAAATAGCGCATCTACTCATCCAATTAAAAACAAACAATTAATTCATGTTCATTCATTCAGGTAGGTATGTATATTCACTTAACAAAACAGTGAATGTACAGGGCAATGAACGGTAATAGCCCGTACTGTGGCCCAGCAAGTTCTCCGATAAAGCTACATCAAACTCCGCCTAACTTAAGTGTTTATGAAATAATCAGGAAATCTTTTTTGCCAACTTAAATACTTGAGGTAACTTTGGTCTTGACGCTACCTTCTTGCTTTGCATGGAAAAATGTAAAACGTCAATAGAAATTAGTTAAATCATCAATCTGAATTAACATTTGTAGAGAAACGAATGAAGGAGAAGCAAGTCAGGCTTTGTGAACAATTTGTCTACGCAAACAATAAACACTAACGAAGAGCCGTGTCGTGTCTACAAGCTGTCATTTGTTTGCATTATTGTCTTTCTTGCACCGTTTCTTCCTTTTTCCTTAGTAAAAGATTGCAGTGCTCCAGTTAACAGTGTTTAAATAAGAAAGACTACCAATCAAGTCAACAGTTTCTTACTCATTAAAAAGTAGGGTTTGAAATTCTAATATAGAAGTGGCTTTTTCCCTTGATGTCACTTGAATGTAATTTAGAGCAGTAATATTATAAATTCTGAATATAAGTGCTCTTATTCAGCAGGGAGTGGAGGGTACTCTTGAGAAAATTACGGAAAGTCGGCCTATCCACTCGAGCCTTGCTCTTGGGGCACATAGTCAAATTATTATCTATGTAAGTCCGGATTACGTCCCGAGAGCCCCTTCAACATCCCGAATTCCTGTCCCTATGATTAAATCATCTATTTGAATATTTCTCTCCACTTTGCCCTAACAATTTATTTTTTAAGTAGTAAGTTGTAGTACATTTTATTTAGAGGAGAGCAAGCAAGGAAGCTAGAGTCAGGTTACCATTGTTATTTTATTAAACTTCCTATAGAGCGAGAAACATTTTTAAAACTGCTACCAAAATTAACGAAGCTGCGCTGGTTTCCCGATAATTATTCAAATCAGGGCCCCTTTATATTTTTACCCGGATGTTATAATAAAATTTTAATTTAGCGTAATTTAATTCTTATCTTCTGCGGCAAGCATATCTCTGAAGAAATTTCGTAAATTATTCATGAGGAAAGTTTTAACGGAGACGTGATTTTTAAACCGACATTAGTAAGCTCAGTGCGCAATAAAAATTTAGGATTGAAGCGGCTGTTTATGCTTTAAAACAGAACTTAATTTCCTTTAGCTTTACATTTAATTAACTACAAATTTTGTTACCGTTGGCTATGTTATTCGCATGGTTTGTAGAACAAAGGCTGAAATAAGAAGACAAACAGTGCGAGAAGAGTTGCACTCATCGTTTACGTTGGAAGAGCGCTGTTGGGCAAACACAGTGCTTGGAATAAGCTTACAGCAGCGCCGAGTTGAAAAGTTTCTCTCAAACTCAAACCTATTTAGCTTTTGTTTGGAATCCTTGTGAGCAAGAACCAAATGAACGCTGCCGTTACGGATTGTAATCCGATACTAGACTTGTGTTCTTGCGGAACGAGTATAAATAATAATACAAATACGACATATAATACATGACATAAATAATACACTTCTACTCACAGAACTACATCATTCACTATTCAACTATTCGTTCCAATCTTTACTTCTGAGTAACCTTGATCTTCTAATTGCTCCTAGACCTATCTCTGAGTGATAGAATCAATATGCAATATGAAGGTCACACCCTGCATTTAAGACCGAGTCTAGTCTTTGCAACACTAAATAGCTTCCACTATATAACTTAAAACATTCTTTATTGCAATAGTAGTTCCATCTGTAATTCTTCATTTTTTTTCTTTTGCATGTCACTCTTTTCCTTTCCCAGGCACATTTCGTGCATGTCTATCCGATATTAAACTGGTATAGAGTATAGGGTACTTGCATGAAATAAGACGTCTTTCAACTGAAATCAGATACTCAAGGGTGCTATGAAAACCAGCGCTGCGAAAACTCATGCAGTCATGGCAATAAAGCAAAACTGAATGAAAAAAAATGTTATTATTTGATGTGAGGATTGGTGGTAAATAAAACTTTTTGGGGTTCCGTACCTTAAAAGGAAAAAACAGAATCCTTGTAGGATCACTTTTTTGTCCGTCCGCCCGTCCGTCTCCGTCTGTCTGTCAAGACCTCTTATCTCGGGAACGCGCAAATCCAGGTCTACAGTCCCTTGAAACTGTGAAAAAATCAAACTTGTAAGTTAACGCAAAAAAAAGACGCCGCCGTTTATGCCGCAGCAAACCTATATTTCGACACTCTAGGAAATCAAAATGTATAGCTTACTTTCCGTTGATCTAGAAATATGAAATTTGGCAAGTAATATCGTTTTCATTACTAATACTCTGAAAGGGAGTCATTGTTCATCCAGGCACCGTACTGAAAGTGGTACATGCCTGCTCTAAAGCAGAAAAGTATTAAAAAAAATTATATGAATCGTAGTTTATATTGAACAACGCAATGGTAGTAACCTATACAGCCATAAAACGATTAATTCTTCATTTATTAGTTTTGTTGACATTTAAATTCTTTTTGATGTTTATAATTAATATAATGTACTTTATGTATTTATTAGTCACTTTCAAGGCGAGATGTGATTTGCGAAATAAATTAAAATATTGTTTAAGACACAGATAAAACCACCAAATACGCAAATTCAAAATGGCCGTCTTTCGCGGTCGCGCGCCATCTTGCGAATTGTGATGTACGGCCAGCACAAGTTGGCGCGCGAGCTATCTCGCCGCGAGCTAGACCATCCGTCTGTTTCGGCGTGATTTCCTTAAGTTTTATATTTTAAAAATATTTCTCTAACGCTCAATAACTGTACAAACGTTAATATTAATTTCAAGTGACTTTGTTTTTTAATAAAATAATTTTGATTTCAAGTGACTTTGTTTTTTAATAAAATAATTTTGATTTTAACTGGCTTGTGTTTACTTTCCTCGTATTCGTAATGAAAAGTAGAGTGTTTTACTCGGGTGATCTCACTTCGTTCGAGCGCCAAAACATCTCGTCAGGAATGGGTGCCTTTCAGCCCTCGGTTAACAATCTACTATTTAGACTACAAGTAGACGGAAAAATCTGAAACTATACATTTGTAATTAAATCATTAAGAAAATAGTGCGAGACTCGACTCCTATTTACAATATTGAAGTATCTAGAAATTTGTACGGAACCCTCGGTGGGCTAGTTCAACTAGCACTCCTCCGCTTTTCTAGCTTTCCAAAAGTATATAAAACAGATGTTACGTACAGCAGAACATTGTGCTCCATATTTTGCCTTGCAGCATACAAATTATAAAAAAATATGTTAAGGTATGCAATGTTAATTCTATAGTACAATATTACATTATACCAATCTCAGAATAAACATAACATAACATAACATAAACTCACGCCTGTATCCCAGAGGGGTAGTCAGAGACCAGGGACTGCCACTTGCTACGATCCTGACAGATCTCTTTCGCTTCCTCAACACTCATTAGTCGTTGCATGCACGCACGCCGGTTTCGGGTACTTTTTATCTGGCCCTTTGTTAATACATCCTCTATTTGGTCAAAGTATGTCCGTCTGGGTCGTCCCTTACCTGCCCTTCCATCCACATTCGCTCGATATAATAATAATAAGAATAATAAGTTAAAATGTCAAAAAATTAAATTCAATTAACTAAATTACAAAAATTCACTGAGTGTATAAATATCTACATTTTTCAATCAAATATTCCGTTTGTTTTTTTTTAAATAAGCAGCAATTCAATTGTCTAATCGTCTTGAGCAATTTGTTATAAACTAAAGGTGCTATGCAGAAGACACTTTTATGCATGAGTGCTGTATTGGATCGTGGTAATCGCACTTTATCATTATCTCGTCTATTTCTTATCTCTGGTCTTACAAATAAGTCAAGATTGATTTGTACAAAAAGGGCCAACTCTAAAATGTACATCGAGGGAAACGTCAAGATTTTATACCTTTTAAATTAACGTTTACAGCTAATGTCATTTGCTAAGATAAACATATGTGTTATACATTTTTTTTGAGTTCTCTGCCAGTATCATTGCCCCAAAAGATGACACCATATCTCAAATGGCATGCAACTAGGCCGTGAAATGCTTTCAAAAGAGGTTTGGTTTCTACTACAGATTTTCCGTACACGAAATATTTGAAGGGCTGTATCTCTTGAAACATAATAGGTAGGTAGTTGAAAATGTTGTTTTTGAATAATATTGTGTTAATAGCTGATGCCCGCAGTTAATAACACATATTATTTAGACCAACAATGTTTTGAAACACGATCAGTCCTTTTTCTTTTGCTTTATCGATAAATAGATACAAATTACATACAGCATTTATTGAATAATTTTCAAACTGTAACTTTCGTAAGCACTACACATTATTAACTTAATACCGTAAGTTTATCCGGTATTAACTTAATAACTTATTGAATCATTTAAAATATTTGTAAATATTAAAATATTTGTAAATAATAAAATATTTGTAAATAATAAAATATTTGTAAATATTAAAATATTTGTAAATAATAAAATATTTGTAAATATTAAAATATTTGTAAATATTTAATTATTTAACATAAATATTGCATTGTATATATGTATGTATTAAGCCTATATACGTCCCACTATAGGGCACTGGCTTTCTCTCAGAGAGAGAGTATGGGCTTAATCACCACGCGTGCCCACCGCGGATTGACAATTTCAAGCGCCGAGGTATGTGAACACTCAGGTTTCTCAGCGGTGGTAGCGGAGCGGTAAAACGTCGGGTTCTCATTCGGAAGGTTGTCGGTTCGAATCCCGGCATGTACTTACCAATGACTTTTTTTTTTAAATTATGTACATTTGTGAAGTTATAGTAGCAATACCACTTGCTAACGGCGAAGGAAATATTGAATTACTTAGTATATTTGAAAATCCTATTTTTAAATATCATGTGTAGGTAACTGAAACTGTGAATCCAAATCGGTAGGAAGTACCTAATTAGCGTTAACAAATGTTTTCCATTATGAAAAATGTTTAAAAGCCTAAAGTTCAATATGCGTAAACAACCAACTACGAGACGCTTGAACCATAGTTATTTTTATTATATTTTTCGATTATATTACTTTTTGTCTCGTCCGTTATTGATGGTTTATGTGTATACTAGCTGACTCGGCAAAGATTGTGTTTGTCATATTAATTAGCCTACGACATAGTCTCAGTCCTACCAAATATACACAGATAATTTCATACAAATCGGTGAAGCCGTTTCGGGGGAGTTCGATAACAAACACTGTGACACGAGATTTTTGTATATTAGATTATTTTTGACGTGCCATTTTTTATTTCAAAACTAGCGCCGCAAATTTCTAAGCCATGGTAAGAACGTCCCCTTAAAAACATTAAAAGAATTCACAGTAGCCCTGTAGTAAATTTTTTACGCTCTTTAGTTTCGAGTTTCAATTTAGAAACCGTTTAGACACCTATTGTCATACTGTCACTTGTCACTTGCGGCATGCCGCACACGCGAATGACGCTTATTATTGCGAGTATTATTATTACACCACCCTGATTTGTATGCAAATGTGCTTATGTCACAAGCGATGCCTATTAGACTAGGTGCCAGCGTCAATAGATGTCTAATTTGTGCAGAGCAATCAAATTTCTACTAGTTACGGCAGCATAATTGCCACCCCGTTTCGTGCTGACGTGATAAGATTATAATAGAAACATTAGGGGGTATAGTAATACTGTAATACTGTTTCTATTACTTGTAATATTGTTCTGTTATTATTTGTGTTTCACTTATGTCCTGTTAATATGAATATTCTGTTAAGTAGGTTTAACTTACAAATTTATTTATTTATATAAAATATTAATTTTATTTTTATTTTTGTAAATTATATGTATGTATCCGTTGATAAATTAATATAAGTGTTCTTTTATTTAGGCATGTATTATTCATATACCTCTGAAACTATCATTATGTATGTTTGTACATCTACATCCTTCTCCAATGTATTAGTCCAGTCCATCCCAAAGTTGTCTGGAAGAGATCACTTTTAGTGACAAGGCCGTTATCTGTACTCTTGGGTTAAGAAATATCTGTGTAATATGTAATAAAGTATTTTTTTGGCTCTATATCTAAATTATACAAAACAATATTCTTTTCACAATCCTGGAAATATCAAATCATTCTTCAATAACTTAAACTCAATACTATCTATTCACAACAAAACTATAAAATACAGTAAGCTGTAAGAAAATTGTCACAACTACCTTATTAATTCCACGATGTTAACATTCAATTTATCACAATTTGAATGTAATTATTGTTCATTGCTCTCGTATTGTCTGCAGAATCAATTAATGTCTTTTCTTTCTTTCTCCACTAATTAAAGTACGAAGGTATTCGTTCCTGGAACTTGAAGCTGTATTTTCTTTGGAAATAAGCGAAGTTGTGTCATTCAATTCAACGCTGCAAAGCTTGTTTTAAAAGAGTAGTTATATTATAGTTGCTTTACAATGTAGACTTTGTTTTCTAGACGCTAATTTAGCCAACTTGCGTTAGAATTGTGTGCATTTATTTAATAATTTAGCCAAAATATGC
The DNA here is from genome assembly GCA_947308005.1 of Yponomeuta malinellus. Lineage (NCBI taxonomy): Eukaryota > Metazoa > Arthropoda > Insecta > Lepidoptera > Yponomeutidae > Yponomeuta > Yponomeuta malinellus. The sequence goes on from OX370994.1 coordinate 9,874,757, forward strand.
TTTCAGTTTCCAATGCGCTCTGAAGTTTCAGTAAGTTAAATGATAATTCTTACAACTAAAACGTAATTTCTGACTTATTGCATTGATTGTGACGCAATTTTTGTAATACAATAGTGTCGAGAGTAGAGAGGCTGCTTCAAGAATGTCAAGTTACCTATAATCAAGATTTCACGTTCATATCGTATTTAACATTAAATTGTTCTCCTTTAAGGCTGCAAGATATCATTAAATAACAAGCATAGGTATGATAAGGTTAGATTAATACTCTTTATTGTACACCATACATATAATGTATACATGAAAAATCTTAAATATCTAAGTTCATGGTAACATATTCAGCTTTTTACGGACTTCGGCTTGCATGTCATAGGCAATATACTATTAAATAGGCACTCAGGTGCTTATTACCTTCACTAAATACTGCAGCTAAACCAGTAAACCGGATTTCCTGTCCTAAATTTCGATTATAATGTGTTTTTCTACATGATTACTACAGGGTGATTGTGAAATCATTAGCAATATTTTGAGGGAATGTTCTTTTTATTGTGAAAACAGTATTATTAATGATTTATCAGTAATTTGTAAACAATAACTCGACATTTGAAGTGGTGGGAAGTAATACGATACTGGGAAGTAATGCAAAATGTTGAATGCTAAAGAGTCTTGTGAAAAAACGATTGAGTTGGCCGGTGCCAACCTTAAGACGCTTAAACTTAAGCTTAAACGATTTTTATTAGTTTTCGACTTGAAATTGTTTGTTGATACTTAAGTAATGTACAAAATAAATTATTTTTGACACGTATTTTTTACCAAATTAGCACCATATGTTACCAACTTATGGTTAGGATGTCCTCTTAAAAAACGTTTAACGAATTCCAAGTCACTTTGTAGTGTGCTAGCTGGTGTAATTAAGATTTATCTATATAGTATATATCTATCCGGGGCAATCAACAAAGTCACAAACTACCCCAAAATTATACTAACATACCTTAATTTTCTGTTACTATTGACCGTAGCATTATTGTATGGATTTGCACCTCTATTATGTAAAGCTTCAAGGTATTGGGTTAAATATGTTATGAATGACAGCTGGAGTAACATAAAAAATGTGGCTTCATCCAAGTTAGTGGACACTTACGTAATAGAAACGCAGGTCCACCTATCATTTTCACATATTCGGAATGCGCGTTAAATTGTTGGAAGACGCACGTTTCACTTTTGAAGAGATTTAAAACAATCCTGGACATTTCACAAATTCCCGAACCAGAAACATGCACTAGCATTCCCGGAAAGTCCCGGTGAGTCCAGGGCCTAGATTCTAATAGATGAAACGATGTTCAATAGTGATATTAGCACGACAAAGACTTTAATTGGGCGCTATGTTGTAGTCTACCAAATGTAGTATTACAACGTGATTTCAATGGTAAAGGCATCTGTTGCGAAGGAGATCGCGCGAGGCGCCGAGTTAAGGTGCACGGGTTATACCAGTACAAAACAATTGGTTAGTAGACTATCAATAGTGTCAATGGAATAACCATTACCGCACTAATACCAGTATGGGACAACTATTAATATAAGAGACTCGACCCCCCGGTCAACTGGCAACCCTGGCTGGGACAGAGACAGCACGCTCGCGTGCACCTCGTGCGTACGTTTGGTTGATCCGCGGCTCACCACAGCCGGCACGCCACAAACAGTCGTAAGGCGTTATTTATTGCGGACACGTCGCCGCACCTGTTGTGTTCCTGTCCTAACCAACCTGGACACGGCTTTGTATCCATGCTACCACTGATAATGTTGGTGGATGTTTCAGAGGCACTAAATTTATGTCCGATCCTTTTACTCGCCAACGTTAAAGTATTATAAAACTAAATGTCCTCATTTGACGACCTAAACTAATGATGATAAAGCTGCTGAGACCGTTTTGAGTTTGAAACAAGTGTATAAGAGTTATTAAAAACTAACTACCGCAAAAGGTCTTTATTCGGCGTGTGCCACAGGCAAGTTTACCGCTGTTCCTTATTCTATAAAAATCACTCTTAGGATTTATTTTGTCGGATTCTGTTTCCAAATATTGTTTATAAACTCATAAACAATATTTAAACAATATTTTATTTATAAAATTATAATGAAATAAACAATTTGAAAAAAAAAATGTTTAAAAATAGCAAACAACTCCAACTGGAAGTTAGCAAAAAATTTTGTCATGCGACACGAGCATGCTCAAATATGAGCTTTCTGGAATTCGTCATTAGTGGCAACGTCATTGACAGCAACATTGCAGGAGGTTTAGCTTGATATGAAGATATAAATTTCAATATTTTCAAATCTTCCAAGTTTTCAAAAAACATTTTGGACTATTATAAACAAAAAAAAACAGGTACAAACAAATCAGAAGACTGTCAATTTTTAATTAACTATGATGAATTAATAACTCATCTACAATTAAGTCCCTTTATATTCATCGTTATTGAGATAGATCGAAAAAGCCAAAAAATTCAGTAGTGAAATTTCGTCACCAGAATTGAGATTCTATTCAACGACGACGATGATAACGATGATGATGTTTCGACCATCAAAAGCATCATTTCCTGCTGTTCAAGATTTTTTACGACTCGACGAGTCTACCGTGAAGGAACTTTTGCCACAAAGGCTTAATACTCCAGTATGTGCAGCCAAAATAATCTGGGAAATAACTGACGTCGCAACTGTTAGGCTTGTTTATTTTAGGTTACCTTCATTGTATTATGTTGTATGGTACACTACTATGGGACCGGGCAACATATACTAAGACCATCTGCGTCTTGCAGAAGAGAGTGATCGAATTCATTTTATTCCACTTCACTGCCCATTTTACACAAGTGATGGAGTACGAGGAATAAAGAAACATAAAAAAACTTCTTATTTAAAAAGTCAGTTGATAAAATAACTCTATAAATAGGATACTCGTAAACATTTACAATTTCTAAGAAAATGGATTTTTCGGCAGATCAAGCACGCGACGATGGAGGCGCAGATCTGCGTCACCTAACTACTGTTTAATCTACTTCCCCGCGCGGGGTGGTAGTGTATGAGGACCCCGCGATAAATATTTTCTTATTACTTGACCGTTATGGAGAATCGTTAATAGCGAACTTATTCATGATTCATTTATATTATTATTTTGGTTTTTGTATACTCGAATTAGGAGACGTAGTAACAAAACGCTTTCCTTTTCTTTTTGCTAGGACGGGGTTCTTTTTAAAAGATAAATAGTTCTATGGACTAAGTATAGTAAAAATTAAAAAACGAATATCAAAAAGAAAGTGTAATACAGCAAAAACACAAAAAAACATTAACAAAATATATATTTTCTGTCGAATTCTATTCGGTTGTAGACAAATCTCGGTCGTCTCCATCTCGGTCACGGTCACCGTGCTAACGTCGAGACATCTCTCTTTCATCTTTTGTTTTTCTTCTGATAATTTTATTTTCTAAGCAATAAAGTAAAGCTATGACCTCACCTGTAACTAGAAACAGACTCATTCCACTGGGGAATTGGCACTGCTTGCTGTAATACAGGTGTCATGCCTAGCACAGCAACAGAAGCTAATGTAATAATATTGATTCATAAACTAGTTCTTGTACTGTAAGTTATCTGGAAATAAATTATTGTTATATTCTTATTCTTATATTCTTATATCTCGGGCTCGACAGATAAAGCAAGGCATTTCTCGAGCGTGGCATGCGAAGCGTACTGCTTTTTAGTTAAAAATATCAGGTTTGACTCCTCAAAATATTCTTCTCCATACAAAATATGTTTTGTTAGAACCTTATGTCTTTGTAGTGATGATGCAATAGTAGTAGAATAGAAAACAAAACTTGTCAGCAAACAAAAAATATTATTAAGCGGCACTTGTTTAAACCTACCTCAATAAATGTAAAAATATAATGTATATGTAAATTTATGAATAAGCAGCTCCTTAACTCAAAAATCTTTAAATATTAAGATTAGAAGTTAAGTTCATGCCATGTAATGTATATAATTTTTCTTTGAAATAAACAGCGTAAATTTAAATTTTTATTTTTTTTAACTAAACAATCTGAAATTGGAGGCACTCCAAAACATCCTGTACTTTTCAAAATACATCATCATTCAGCCACAAGAAGTCCACTGCTGGACATAGACCTCCTCCATGGATTTTCAAAAAGACCCGTTAGAAGCGGCCTGCATCCAGCGTCTTCCTGCCACTTGGATGAGGTCATCTGTTCTGATATGTGGTCTCCATTCGAGAACTTTTCGGCCCCATCGGCCATCAAAATACATATATTTTCAATAATATCGGTGTTGCCGATATGACAAATTGTAAGAATAATGACGTTGTTGAACAAAAGAATGACGAAGTATCGCCGAAAACTATGGCGATTATTACATTGCACCACGCTCCGTCGCGTACCGCGGGCCGTAGATTTTTAAATTATATGCAAGTGTCTCAATTTGTATAGAAAACACGCCCAGGGCAACACACTGCCGACGCCTTAGTACGCGGGTGCGCTTCCTGCGCGCAGATTCTGGCAAACTGCGCGGAAGTGCGGGGCGTGCCCCGGGGTATAACAAACTGACCCCGCAGTACCGCGCGTGTTTTTATGCATAAAGGACGATCATTTATAGATAGATCTCGATCGTAAACAGGCGTCTCCTTCAGACGAAAGTATTTTATTTTATAGGTTTGTCGAAAAACCAGCCTAAATTAGTATAGGCTTATTTGTTGACCGGTTACCACCCGCTGTAGGGCTTCGTTTAAAGAGTCACAACCCGCTCTACGATGACAATTTAAAGTAAAGATAAGATAAAGTTATATTTTACTTGAATATATTATACCCGACGGGGTATAATCCCCCGTAGAGTTTTGCTCGTGTGGTGAGAGAGAGCTATGGTGTGGTAAACACCGAGATGCGTTTTAGATAGCGCGTTTACCTATTAGATAGAAAAATTAGTTGATCTAGGCTTATTTAACGTGTTGACGCCCCACGTTGGGCGCTAGTAAAACGGGGTTCAGTATAGTTGAATGGTTCCCGATGTAAATGATACGATAATAAAATGTAGAACTTCTATATCTGTGGTTTTATTTCGGAAAACTGTAGATAAGAGGTGGTAAACAGAAAACTTCGATCAAAACAAAATAAAATAGGAAAATAAGTAATTCCCAAGTAGCGGCAAATAATTGTCAGCGGTATTTTGTAGTCCAAGGGTGAAGTAGTAATGATGATCCGAAAGAAATCTAGAAAGGATGACGTAATTTTAAATTTTGAGTTTAAGATGATAGACAGAATGAAAGAAAAGAACAGAAATGGTGTAAGAAGATTTGCACCATTACAAATTGAGTTCAAGATTGGCTATGCACATCACATAGGCGTTAAAAATATAACTATAGGCTATCTCTTTGTGCTACGTTGATAAACAATAGATAGGTAAACAAAAAGTTTCCGATATCAAATTGTGTAATTTTATAAAAGCGCACAAATAAATACTAAATAACTAAGGAAATGCGCGCGTAACTCATCATCATCATCGTCATTCAGTCACAAGAAGTCCACTGCTGGACATAGGCCTCCTCCATGGATTTCCAAAAAGACCGGTTGGAAGCGGCATGCATCCAGCGTCTTCCTGCCTCTTGGATGAGGTCATCTGTCCATCTTGTGGCTGGTCGTCCTACGCTGCGCCTGCCGATATGTGGTCTCCATTCGAGAACTTTTCGGCCCCATCGGCCATCGGCCTACGTGCTATGTGCCCCGCGCCCACTGCCACTTCAACTTACTAATCCGCTGGGCTATGTCGACGACTTACGTTCGAGTAACTCCTGTTTGACCATAACTAAAGAAAAAGCTCCTATGATATTATCACCTCGTAAGTAGTCGCGTGGGGTCAGATTGACCCCTAACACACAGTCCTGGCAAAACCACACTCATCAGCGCTGACGGGTTTCAGGAAGCTATCAGAAAAGGAATGAAAGTAAAATCTAAACTTAATGATAATAATGAATGTTTAAATACCCTCTGGGGTCAGTGTGACCCCACGCAGTAATTAAGGGTTACGTAAGGTGTAATTAGAATACATTGTCATGTTAACTTTGTATACCTATTTAACATTTGCTCAAACCTAAACACGGCTTTATATCCTTGCTAGTTCCAATATACCTTAATTGAGGTACAATCAATAGCTTCAGTAGAGGCTGTACATAAGTTAGGTATACTCTTAACAGCACAAATCGTGACAGCAAATTAACCTTTACATATCCAGTGCAAAGTCTATAACGTAACTGAGTTGAGTTCCCACGTGAAAAAGACTGTGCTGTCAACTGTGTAATCCGCACTGGCGTATCCTTTGTGCTCGATACACGTAGTTTCAACGGGTACTAGTGCGACGGAAAATTTAATAAAAAAAATCAGTTTATTTTTGTATTTTTCTGTGACTTTCTGTTCATTTGCCTCCAAGAAGGAATCTGTACAAAACTACATACGCTACTTATTTCGAAATTGGTCGCCTAAGCAAACCAGTTTTAGTTCACGCTATACGACTTTGGGATCTATTACTGAGCTGTAAAAAAATTTAAGCAACTCATTCAATCATATCGTCAGATGGTGTTTGAAAATATGTTAGGCCGCGGCGATCATTTTTTTTGCTGACGATACATAAGTATTTTAAGTGCATTGGTTTGGTCAGTTACAGGAGTCATTATGTATGTACATCCCCTAGGTATGGGTCATTCCGTTAGTTTTTCGGGCATATCAGCAAATCAGCTGAATAATTCTCGTTTATTTGCCGTAAATAGTACAGTAGACAGTACATCAACCTTTACATAATTATATGCACTCTAATCAGTAACGCTACTTATTAGAGTGCATAAAACGACCTGCTATCGATTGATATTATAAGTAGGTAAACTTATCATGTTAGGAGTTTCACTGCGTGAACGAATTAGGAATGAGGAGATCCACAGAAGAACGCGAGTTGCTAATATAGCTCGGAAAATTGCTCAGTTCAAGTGGCAGTGAGCGCGGCGCATAGCTCGGAGAACTGATGGCCGTTGGGGCAGAAAAGTTCTGACCTGGCGACCGCAGAGCGGACGACGCAGCGTTAGCAGGCCCCCCACCAGATGGTCTGACGACCTGGTTACGGTGGCAGGGAGTCGCTGGATGCGGACGGCACAAGACCGGAAAGCTTGAAAAACCATGAGGGAAGCATGTCCTGTAGTGGGCGTCAAATGGCTGACGATGATGATTGCGAAACTTATTATGTTAAGGAATGATAATGAAAATATAAAACTGTAAAAATTATCTGCTATCGATTTAACATTATAAGTTAAGTAAATTTATTAGAATGGTGATGAAAATTAAAAAAAATTAAAAATACTTATTTAAGTTCCCGTTACATTGTCCGTGGAAAAGCTATTTTGAGACCATTTTGGCTATGTTTCGAAAAAGTAAATAGCACAATTAAAATGAGACTTATTTTCTTTTTCTAACAAGAAAATAAAATATACTAAAAGGTAGGTAACGTTAAGACGATCCCAGGGAAAGGACAAAAAGAAAATAAGTAAATCTATACCTATCTAAAATGAACAAATGCAATAAATAGTATCACAGAACTGTATCTTAAACAGGCGATTGGATTTGAAACAAAGCTAACGAACCGAGCAAATCACGTAAACATGGCCAGGACGCAGAGACGTATTCAGTTACAATATCCCGGGGATAATTTGAACTACGGGCTCTTTCTTAATTTTAACTGGCTTCAAAAACCAATTCCAACTACCGTTACCAATTCGTAATTTTTTTGTACATGTTTTTTTGTTTATTCTTTTTTTGTTAGAAATGAGGTACATCAAGGGTGGTTCCGTTTGAATTGGTCAAGATCTGTTGATGAGAAAATCATCGTACTCAGGTCGTTTTTTTTATTTAAAACGCTTTATTAATTTTACAAGGTTAACTTACGATATTTTACGAAATACAGGGAGTCTTGTATCTAGACTACCAGCCAAAAAATTGTTTACACAGCATGCTGGGAAGATAAATAGATAGAGAACATTTTACGAAATTGGATACATATTTCCTAACCTAACAGTGGAGTCTTTAAGTCATAAAACTGCCGTCTGTATTATACCAATATGATATATACAGGGTTATTTCTAAAATGCATATTTCCTGAAATAAGTCGGGTAGAGTTGGTCATTTATAACATCTTTTGTACTACGAATTCCGAATTCTTTTTTGTTTATTAAAAAAAAAAGGAATTAGCTAATGTTCCTAGTTTTTTCTGCTTTGTAGTAGCGCTGTTTGATAGATATAGCATTAAAGAATATATGTTACATAGAATTGACATATTTGTTTGTAGGCCATGGTTGTTTGTCGGACAAAGAAGACTGTGACACTGTGACCGTGTTGAAATAGGATTATATGTGGGGGGCACATGTGTATAACCTTGTGTCAATAAGAGCGACGGGAGGTATTAAGTATTTTCGATGTTTCTCTCCTGTGCCAAGAACCCCCCAAGTTGCATTTTCAGAATCTACCCCTGGATAGGTACGGCACTGCCAAGAAGACCGTCTTGTTTACCTAGAGGGCCTTTGCTTCATTAGGATCCAATTTACTGTCAACAAATTTAGCCCCTTCCCAGTGTGCTATTGTGTGCTTTTATGCCGTTTGAATTGATTAAGCATTGGCAAATAGAAGCTTGAGTTCACTCTTAGGCTGATTGTTTACGTACGATTGAGTGATCAAATTGCCTAAATTTCATAATAATTAATAGAAAAACCTCGTAGGCACGAAAGGTTAGAAAAGCTGTAAAATACAATATTATTGACTAGAACTTGACTTTGTTGGTAGAACTGTTTCCCATCATTGTAGTGGTCCGTCTTTAATTTCTCGTATCGACTAGCAAAAAATTTTTAATTCTCTTAGGCACGTGTTGATACTATTTAGTATTAAGCCCGCCAATTGTAATTTTTTTCTGGTACAACATATAATTTAATAATAACAATCTCGTTTGTCAAAATCGATCCTTAATATAAGCAATAACATTGCAGTAAATCCGTGTATAATTCTTGGCCAAAGAGCACACTATCAAGATTAAACCACAATCCGACCGTTACGTGATTTGAAGGCAGTCATCCCCGAAACCGATCCATTGCAATCGACCAGCTTTGAGTCATAAACAAAGCCTCCAGCAGCTGCGTTGCGAAATGCGCCCGCATCGTCACGGGCCGCGTCACCTATCGACCCATCCACTGCAGCGATTGCATCTCCTGCGATCTACTGATTGCCTAGTACCTATTGACAGCTGATAAACATTTAGTACCTACTTAAGTGCTTCTATTGTAGGTCTGCATCGACGTGCTTGACTGTGTACATTAATGGAAGGTGAGAAAAGCTCACTGTAGCTTTTATTCTGGTTTGCTACAGCGCGTTTACTGTAATAGCAAGAAAATACCGGAAAACACATGTAACTGAGCAATATAACGAACCGTGAGTAATTTACAGATGTTTCGAGTTGTACCTATTCAGTCAACAACGCAATGCTCCCTAATTGTCAAAAGTCTCCAAATTAATTTTAAATACCTACGTGTTCGTGGAGCGGAACAGACTTGTTTGTAGTACCTGCAATAAATTGCAATTAGGCAAGCGGTTGTCTTGTTATTGAGTTTAGCGGGCTTCAGGCGCAGTCTCAGTATGCGCCACTTAACGCTGGATGAACTGAACACTTCGGTACCAAGTACTGCTGTTCCACGATAAGTATTTAATCTCCTATTTTGATTTAAATTTACTTCGAAATGTTATATTCTAATTGATCTTCATTAAAGTGGGTCAAGATCAGTTGTTATGATAAGTAGGGTTTTCCTTAATTTAATTAAGATTCTCCTTTTACTTAATGCCAACAAAAGAAAATCCAGCAGTCATAAATCAAATCAAACAATAGGTAGGCGTTATTAGAATCGGGCGTTCCATGCATTCAAAGATGCTTTTCTTTAACTCCCGGAGAGCAGTCCGAAATAAAATAAATGCCGAATCTTTCGTCGTAAATCTGTCAGCAAAACAATTCGTACCCTTTCATGAGCAATAAAACGCTACCAAGATCAGAGGCAGAGACAAAAAAAGTATCATAAATATAAAATTTATCTCTATTTGCTGACTTGGGCTAGGTACTTGCTTTTTTAGGGTCACTGAAAATTATTCAATGGGTCACATATTATACAATTGGTAGTTAAATTAAATAAGCGCTAATGTTAAGTGGGTGTCTATTCAATGAATAACCCGAAAAGCAACTTTTAAATTAACATGAACAGGCACGAATCCTTTCAAAATCAGTCGTTTGTAACTTTTCCGGCCCTTTGCGTTATTGATTTCTCTCACCCCTTTGATCTACCTATTCCTAAGTGTCTAATTTGAATTTGCGAATATCGCTTTCCAGTGGAAACTATCCGTTACTACAATAACTACAACTGTTATTACTACAACTCAGTATTCAGGAAATGGATATGATTTTTTTGCGTTATATATACCTACTAACTTGTGACGCGACTTCAGCCGCATGAAATGAGTAATTTCCGGGATGAACAGAATCCTATGTCCTTCTTAAAGACTCAAACTATCTCCATACCAAATTTCGTCTAAGTCCCTTCAGCCGTTATTGTGTGATCAATCACACATGTCTTCACAAACTTTCACATTTACTATAATATTAGTAGGATAGGATATACACATTCCGGAGTGATAGGGAGAGACCAGGGTTTGCCACTTGCCACGTTCCTGACAAAATAATCTTTCGCCTCATCAGTACTCATTAGTGCCTGCATACACGTAGGCTGATCTCGGGTACTTATTATTTTACCGTTCGCTAATACATCCCATATTCGCTACAGCAATACAAAATACGACGAGGACGAGACGAGCAACCGACGACGATGCGAGCTCCGTCTCTACTCAGAATTAAGTTAAAAATAAAAAAAAAATTCAGTCTAAAATTTTCTCTATGGCTATGACTTGGACATTTCTGTGGTTTGCTTTCTCTTTCGTACCCAAAGAATGGTAGTGGGACAACCTAATTGCTGAGCCTATGACATTTCTATCCGTCCATCTGCCTTACCCATTAAGGGCTAACTTAATCTATTGATCTGTAATAGAAGCTAATTTCACAGAATATAAAAAAACGGTGAATTTAAAAAATACAAAAAATATAAATAAAAACAAAAGGTGGTCGCCGAACAAGAAATATGTTTGTTACTATGGTCCAAAATTTGATAGCAACAGATTTTTGACTTGCGATTTGCTGAACTTAAGAAATGATCAGCCAAAACTCGGAACTCATAGAGTCATATTGAACATAACATAACATAAACTCACGCCTGTATCCTAGAGGGGTAGGCAGAGACCAGGGACTGCCACTTGCTACGATCCTGACAGATCACTTTCGCTTCCTCAACATTCATTAGTCGTTGCATGCACGCACGCTGGTCCTTTGTGAGGGGCCAAAACATCTCCAAAAGAGCTAGATTGGCTATCCATAATGGAGTGCTGGTCCCAACACTTATGTATGCTAGCGAGACTTGGGTATAGCGAAAGAAGCAAGAAAGTAGGATTAATGCAGTAGAAATGAGGTCCTTGAGAAGTATGTCTGGTGTTACTTTGAATGACAGGATACGCAATAGTGTGATTAGAGAACGTTGTGGACTGAAAGAGGATGTAGTGACTAGAATTGAAAAAGGAATGTTGCGTTGGTTTGGACATGTGGAGAGGATGAAGGAAGAAAGATTGACAAAACAAATACATATATCGAGCGAATGTGGATGGAAGACGACCCAGACGGACATACTTCGACTGAATAGGGGTTGTATTAGCAAAGGGCAAGATAAAAAGTCATATTGGTCTTTTCAATTTTATTTACTTTGTGGCAAATGCCTGTTTTTTGTTCCCAACGAATCAACCATTCACTTGATCTGATAGGAACATAATTTTGTTATTCTCCTTGTTTGTTCCTATCTACACAACTTAATCGAATGATATAAAACCTTTTCTATGAGTATTATTCAATTTTTTTAAGATGTACCTATATTCATAAAATGAACCTGAAATGTAACGGAAGCATTACTGACAATTCTGAGAAAGTAAGTAAAATGTAAACCAATTGCTTATAATAATCTAAACTGCTGGTTTTGTCAGCATATCCTTGACATACATTGAACATGGTAGCAGTGAATAAGCCCCTTAAAATGCCTCAATAAAAGCTTTGTAGTAAAAAAAGCAATAGAGGTGAAAATTATCGTGTATTAATATGAAATTGTCAGATACATAAGGTTTCACTTGAAGAAAATGATTACGCGATGTAGACTCAATAATTCGCAACACACTAACGCCATCTGTTGGCATGCTCACAACCTTGAAACTTGAGTAGCCTGAACAAGCAGACTGCGGCGGGACCAAGTGTCGCTAGAGCTTTTCTAATGAAGTCAGGAGTAAGTTCTTGAGTAGATGCCTTTGGTGCCCGACGACCAGAGTTGGTGCCCTGGTAGTTTCCAAGAAAACACTTAAAATATACATTGTTGGTTCTGCCGCAGTCTGGAAATGAGAGGACTTCAGCCAAAAACTTTATCTTGAGTTTATTATTTTAAAATAAAAATTGATTCGATAGGAACAATTAAAAGTTAGAAATAATTTAAAAAAATACCTTTAAATTAGAAGTATGTACTCGTAGGTATTATAAGGGTGTCTCAGTAAGAGTGCACTTTTTCATTTTAAAATAAAAACAAGTATTTTGTGACAGAGTTGTGATATTTTTATTGTATTGTAAAGAAGACATGTTTCGATTAAGTATGGAATAAAAAATCCGGCAAATGACCCCCACGGCTCCGATGACAGGCCATTACTCTTTTCATGAAATTTTCCATGACTTTTGCACAGAGATGTGGCTGTATCTCACCGATGACGCATTGGATTTCAGATTTGAGCTCAGGAATTGTTTCGGGTTTATTCGCATAAACCGCACGGTAAGCGATAAACATCAGAATTTCGTGAGATAATGTGTTCTGGAAATCGTTGCTGCAATAAGTCGATTGTTTCATGCGCGGTGTGGCAGGTTGCGCCGTCCTGCTCAAACCACATACTGTCCAGATTCATGCCGTCCAGTTGAGGCCACAAGAAGTCCGTTATCATATTCCTGTACCGAATGCCGTTCACAGTCACTGCAATTTCGGCCTCATTTTCAAAAAAGTAAGGTGTAATCACGCCACCTGACCAAACCCGCACCAGACAGTTACTCGTCTTGGGTGCATTTGTTTCTCATGGATTGCATGAGGATTTTCTGAGTCTCAAATTCGACAATTTTGTGTATTCACGAAGCCATTCATATGGAAATGCGCTTCATCTGAGAAAATGACTTTTTTCGAAAAATTGGCATCGTCTTCACTTTGCTCCATTACCCATTGAACGAATTGCCGGCGCTTTCCGTGGTCTGCTGGTTTGAGCTCCTGAGTTGACTGAATCTTGTACGCATGAATCTTTAGTCAAAATTCACTGCGTAATGCTGCGTGAAATTTGAAGTTGTTGAGAACGATGTCGAATTGATGTATTCGGGTTTTCGGCGACACTCTCGTTTACAGCAGAAATGTTTTCAAGAGACCGACGCTACGCATAGCTAGGTCTGATAGGAATCGAAGTCTGTGCTCTAAAGCCTGCAAGTGCCAGGAGGCGCTGAGTCAGTGAGTCGACTAGCGGTTGAGGGTGTTCGGCGGCTAACAGTTACTTCACCGGCGACAGTACCATGGGGACCGCGCATGTGATAGGAACCGGTGAAGGCTGCTGTACCACTGGCAACGTGCGCTGTTGCTGTGTGGCTGCCGTGCCGAGGGGTTGGGGGAGATCACCATCAGTACCAGTAGTCAGTGCGTTGACTGTAGTGGAACTGATGAGGTGAGAGGGAAGAGGATGCTGGCCTTGCTTTGAGACTGATTGAATGTGGGGTGCTGCGAGAGCAAAGGAAGGTTGACAATGTTTTGTCGGGGGTCACCACTATAGGGAAGAGCAGGTGATCGTGCTCTTCCACTATAAAGTTAAATTTCCCGCCAGGCAGATCGTAAGCCTGGGGACGGCCGGTCCGACTGATATTCGTCGGACGTTATATTTAGGGTATGTCATGTGAAACATTTTGCTTGCGCGATGCAGGAATGTTGGAGTTTATAGTGCGCGCGCAGAGTTGAAATGTGCTCGCCACATCACTCCCCTTCAAGACCGTAGCTACGCATAGCTAGGTCTGATAGGAATCGAAGTCTGTGCTCTAAAGCCTGCAAGTGCCAGGAGGCTCTGTGTCAGTGAGTCGACTAGCGGTTGAGGGTGTTCGGCGGCTAACAGTCACTTCACCGGCGATAGTACCATGGGGACCGCGCATGTGGTAGGAACCGGTGAAGGCTGCTGTACCACTGTCAACGTGCGCTGTTGCTGTGTGGCTGCCGTGCCGAGGGGTTGGGGGAGATCACCATCAGTACCAGTAGTCGGTGCGTTGACTGTAGTGGAACTGATGAGGTGAGAGGGTAGAGGATGCTGGCCTTGCTATGAGACTGATTGTATGTGAGGTGCTGTGAGAGCGAAGGAAGGTTGACAATGTTCTGTCGGGGGTCACCACTATAGGGAAGAGCGGGTGATCGTGCTCTTCCACTATAAAGGGAAATTTCCCGCCAGGCAGATCGTATGCCTGGGGACGGCCGGTCCGACTGATGTTCGTCAGACGTTGTATTTATGGTATGTCACGTGAAACATTTTGCTTGTGCGATGCAGGGATGTTGGAGTTTATAGTGCGCGCGCAGAGTTGACATGTGCTCGCCACACCACTTGCATGAAAAAAGAAATACTCCAATTTTAAAAAGTGCACTCTTACTGAGACACCCTTACTTAGATACCAAAACATGCAAGGGAAGAGTGTAGTATCTGAACGCAGCCATTCCGGGCTTTGCCCTGGGGTTTGACTCTGTGGCCCGCTCTCTTCTCTCTGCGTTAGACTCTGTGGTGTCAAGTGTATTTGGTGTATTCATAAATAAACCCATATTGATTAATTATGTGTTTCCCTTAAAAACATTACATATAGAAGCATAACTTGTAGTAGGTGCCCAAAATATACTATATCTTGGTCATGAAACTGGGCACCGAAAAAAAACATACGCGTCGAATTGATAACCTCCTCCTTTTTTTGAAATCGGTTAAAAAGGAAAGAAATTTTAGTAAAAAATGTATCGAATCAACTGTAATGAATCAACAATGTCTGAATCGACTTCCACTCTGATCAACTGGTTGATTTGTTCGGTTGATCAGAGTGGAAAATTTGGGGTGCCATGGTTTAAACACAATTTTGCTCTTCTGTCTTACTTACTTACTATAATGGTTGAACAGTACTGTAATTTTATTTAACTGGTGTACTATACCAGTTAAATAAAAATAAAAAAATATTTACGAAAACTAACCAAGATAATGATCCTTTAGCAATTCTTTAAATACAAGAAGAAGTCAATCCTATAAATACAGAAATAAATACATCGAACCTCCACAGTAAAGATTTCCACAGCCGAATGGCCTGCAAAGTGAAAGACGAGTCCTAGAATTTGGGCAATAAATTTTGTGTAGGTGCAGTCCAAAATGTCATTGAGCGTGACCATACTGACCATTAAGCACTACTCTAATGTTAGGTATCCCCAAAATTTTGGTAAGCTGGTACACTAAGTAGCATTAAGCTTGCCTATGTGCAAAACTCTGATTCAGTGCATTTTTTTTTATAATTCTTATTATGGATAGAAAGCGAGGCGGCAAGATAGCAGGTGGATCAAGGCAGAAATTAAGTACCGGCTGAGATCCACACGGCGGTCAGTGGGTAGTACTAGAGCCCGATGATCAGACGATGTGGTCAAGTCGGCAGAGGCCTGTGGCCCTGGCCACACAAAAGGGACGTGGGCCGAGGGCGCCGAAAAGACGCGACGAGTTCCCGTCCTCGCCCTATTTCTTCTGTGTGGGCTTCGTCCCATCGCTTCAGTACATCTTGTATGAAAGTGAATTAGAAAGACGACGCTTTTTTACGCGCCCTTGCCCCACGTCCTTTCTGCGTGTCTCAGGCCATGGATACGAATGGCGAGAGGCCGCAAACGATAGTGTAACGGGGAAAAAGCCTTTATGTGGGCAGAGGTGGGCTGTAGTGATGATTGATATGATGATCATTCTTATTATTTTGGGGATAATACCAAAACGGATAATAAATGAATATAGGGTGATTGCTCATTAACTTTTATATCCATCTCTCTGAATAAGATGCTTATCTACCTACATAGCGCATGATCGACTTCGCGTCGAGCCAGGATTTATTCCAAGCGCTGAAAGTGCGTGGCTGATGAGGGAACAAATCCTCTGTTAATTAGCGATCCCAGTGTAATCCTTTAATTAACTAAATGTAAGCCCTCAGCTTGTGCGCTTCTCAGCTTTTCCCTCGTGTTGAGCAAAACATTTACGTTTTACATAATAGAATTACAGGCATATCAATTCGTTCATTTTTATTATAGAGTAATTCGGATAGATCCGGTAGAACCTTAAGGGTTATTCTACTCATAAATACAAATTAATTTTATTATGCGACGTACTCTAAAATCGTGAAAAAGATATCAGTAGTTGTTTCATACCAGCCTGGGTAGTACGATAGCACGAGTCACCCGTTTTGTGGCACTAAAATGTCAGAGTGTATACGGACGGCTCCAAAACCAAAACAGGAACGGGCGCAGGAGCTTTCTCCAATGAACTAAACCTGAAAATGTCTACAACCCTTGGCACCCTGAACACAATTTTTCAGGCAGAATGTATAGGTATAACAAGAGCAGTCGCACTGTTGAATACAAGAAATGTGCAAGACTATGCAATACGCATAGTCTCGGACAGTGCCTCAGTCCTACAAGCACTTAACAGCAATCTCACTAACAACAGCCTGATACTAGAGTGTCACCATGAGTTGGAAAAACTGTCAACAAACAACCGAGTCACCTTACTGTGTATAAAGGGTTATAGCGGCTCCTTGGGCAATGATGCTGCGGATGAACTCGCTAGAAGAGGGTCGGAAACTACAGTGGAAGGACCTGAACCCCTGATCCCACTCCCATACAACTAGTTTAGGAAATGGCTGAGGTCAGTAACAGAAAGCCAGCATGCTGAACTTTGGAGAACGGAAACCAAATGCAGACAAGCCAAGGAGGCTCTACCGACGATCTCTAAACATCTTTCACGTAGCCTGCTGCGTCTGAGAAGGGATAATCTGCGCAAAGCTGTGGCAATCCTAACAAGGCACTGCTCACTAAATAGACATTTTCACAACATGGGACTAACCGACAGCCCGCTTTGCCGGGGATGCCTAAAAGAAGAGGAAACACCCGCCCACGTGACCATTCACTGTGAAGGCGTGGAAAAGCTTCGGACCGCCATCATTGGGAAGCTGGGATCCCTTCAGGAGGCCTGTAGTGACATCAGAGCACTGCTGGCCTTCTGGAAAGAGATAGGCTGGCTGGAGTGAGCTCACAGCTTTGCTACGTGCCGAAATCTCAGGTCTAACTAACTGACTATGTCAGAATTTAACTATTAATATACTGGAAAGTCGCAACTTTTGCCATTCAAAACCGCGACTAGCGTCGTCGTACTAAATATTGCTAACAATTCCTTCAAAATATTGCTAACAATTTCAAAATCACGCTGTGGTACGATAATGTTTTCTTCTTGGATAGCGGTTTTATTGCCGCGTACCCTTGCATCTACGTGCAAACAAAAGGCTTCATTTGTTATAAATATAAATAAATTTGATAAAGCGAACGAGGTTTTTTCAGGAACGTGGCAAGTGGCACACCCTGATCTCTGCCTACCATTCCGGGAGACAAGCGTGAGGTTATGTATGTGTGTATAAAAAGTAGTAAATATATTAAGAAATAGCTTTCACACCTACGAACATTTTCATACCTACATAAATTCGAATCAAGAATGGAAAAATCTGTAGGTAATTGTAAGGCGCGAAACACACTGAGGGGACGTGGGGCGAGGGCGCGGTAATATGCATAGAGTCATAGACCAAGAGCGACCGCAGAGCAAGGACTATGGTCTGTGACTCTATACATATTACCGCGCCCTCGTCCCACGTCCCATCTGTGTGTTTCTTGCCTAAGCGAGCGCTTCTATGTCCTTTCCCTATTATTTGTAAAGAACTTTTCTTTTGAAGTGAATATCTATTTCAATCACAAAAGACTAAAGAAACTCGTCTCTCTAGTAGGCTGAAATGAGAATTGAATTAATGTTTTGAGGTTCAACTGACCGGTTATAAAGAAATAAAACTTAACGCTTAAAAAAACTTAAGGAATTCATATTCTCAATCGGGAGCCATCAACAGTACATCATTTACACAAGTACCTCTTTAATTATAATGCCTATAACACCAAGGAGTAAGTAAAGAAATGAAATAAATCACGATTCTTCTGTATTTTTCATAATTTTCAAGAATACGTTGTTTCTGTAACTGTCGTTTTCATCTTTGCAGAAAGTAAGTACCCATAATCTTTTGTTTAAGCTTTATTTTGGTGATGAAATTCTCAAACTTCAACTTGTTTAAGTATGCGTACACATGTATCTTCTAATAAATCATGTGATCACACAGAAAGGATAACAAAACAATTCACCTAAAAAAGTGCGCGAAAATATTATCGCCGTATGAATGCAAGACGTAAAGTGGCAAGGAACAAGATTGAAAACAATAAAACCGTGAAGTGATGTCAGCTGCCTGTCATTTGAACAACGTTCGCGAGTGGAGCGAGTCAGGCTACCAAAAGACACTGGGTCGAGTGGCGTCGCACGCGGGACCCCCTAATCTTGCCACAGTAAAATCAAATAAGTAACGTAACTAGATTAACAATGGTTCTCGGGAAACTCACAAGCAGAACCTATATTTAGTGTAATTTGACTGATTTTTTCCTGAATACCTAGAGCACTTTTAGATGGATATCATCATCATAAGCGTCCCACTGTAGGGAACAGGCCTTCTCTCAGAGTGTCTCTCTAAAATTTATTTATTTATATATTTATTTATGTTTTTACAACACGCGAATATACATGTAGTAAGTTATAGTATCGTAGATATTTATTTTTACTTTATCATGGACAGAGAGGGATTTTTTATTAACTTCATGAATTTCATTTAAAAAAAATTGTTTAGGAAATATTATCAAGCAGGCCTATTAAGAATAAGTTTATTTCATTACATTATTAATATATTACTTTACAGTAGTAAGTTTATTTCATTGTACAATAAAGTGTTGTCTATCCGACTAAATTTTATTGAATTACTTGGTTTCTTTTACCACGCTCGAGATTCCATCACTCTACCCTTTTCAACTTTTCATAACGTAACTTTCTCTGTTCCTTACATTTTCTCCTCATGTTTGTCTTTCTTTTTGTCGCATTTGCGTTGGAATGAGTTTTGTTTGTCAATCAGCGTGACACTTCTGAGTCCTATTTCATAAAGCTACATTTCATGACTATGACATTTACTATGACGATTCGATGTACATTGCACAGCCGTTTAACCCACATATTAACAATAGGAAAACTATATGCACTAACCGGCTTCGCAGTGTACTTATATCGAATCGTCATAATAAATATTTTATTGTGTAGTTTGTTTGAATTGTAGTTTAATGAAACGCAACCCCGGAGTCAAATAAAAATCAGTCTGTTTTTAGGTATGCGTGCCCATCCAAACATATTTTTCACTTTTTGATCAGAGTCAGAAAGTCGACACGAGTCAACCTTAGGTACTTTGGATAGCGTGGAAGAGAAGAGGCCTATACCCAACAGTAAGTGCCGAATAAATAGACAGCTAGAACGTCGTAAACTCGCTAAACTTTCAGGGTGGTCAAAAATGCCGCTATAGTTTAATACTAAGTTGTTGATTCCTTCAGTTGCAATGTCAAAACCACTAAGCAATTAGGTACGACTTGTTGGAATCTTAAAAGGAAACTATGGTTGGCGGAAAAACCTCTTCGCACACAAAAAGTTCGAAAAAACTTCGCAGTAGGTGTTAAAAGCTGTTTCAAGCCTTCAACCCTTAAAGAGCTTTCTCCCAAGGAAAACAATAAACAGAGAAGTTTTAAAATCAGAAAACTACACTTCTGAACAGTTGAGGCAGAAAGTTGCGCTCTTAATTTTTGGTTTTCTTTCTTGACGAGATGTTTTGTTCGTGTTTTGTAACTTTACTTTCTTCGATGGTGAAGTTGAACGTTTTTGAGCACAGTACAAATCCCAAATTTAAATTCAAAGCGAGAAGGGGAACGAAAATTGATAATAACAGATTCAATATAGGCTCTTTAAACTTTCCAAAGGCAGATGTTAAAAGTAGGGCGAGCACGTTTTATCGGAAAACGCAGAACGATGATAATGGCCGCTCATAAAGAAGTGCGGACAGCCGCCGATAGATTCCGTAAGTTGCCAACTTTTGGGGCCCGCCATTAGCGGGGTACTAATGCGGTTGCCCTCTAAACTGCCGCTCGCTGGCGTTATGTTTATCAATTATACATGGTGACACTTTAGTCACTACAAGCACATGGCTCTTAGGCGTTGTTAAAATTGGTAGACTTAAGTAACTATCTATTTATTCTTGTGTGACAGAGCTAATGCCTACAAGTTTGATACGGGTCTATAAGTAGAAGAACTTTATTTTGAAAAGTATTTTAATAATCAAGTAGCTTTATAAACTTTATTGCAATAAAATTAACATAATAAAAAAGTGAAGGTGATATATATCAGAGAAAACAAAAGTTCTAAAGAGTCACCAATCGCTAAAATAAAAATTTCACACTGTATGACTAACCAACTAAATTCAATTGTTGCTAAATATTATGAAGTATAAAATAGTTTATTTTTAGTTTTTAAACAATCTTGAAACTAAACGCAGCCAAATTGTATAAAAAAAATTACAAAACAAAATTAAGAACTTCTAACGTAATATAGATTCAGGAACTGTTTTTCAGACTTTGTGTTATTTCAATAATACGTTAGAGATACCGGCAGAAAGGAAATAATTTTAAATTATCCTTGTTGTGTTCTGCTAGATACAAATTCAGTGAAATCTCCGTTGTGGAGCACGCAAAGAGGAACACCCGCCCGCCGTCATTCTTTGAACGTATTAGCATTAGATTTGAATAGAACCAACAAAGGGACTGCTCGAGACATTCTGCTTTCGTAGGCGATTGTAAACTCCAAGCATCGTAAAACTCTTTTGCTGTCTCAGTTACAATATAGAAAGGCTTCCTCTTGCTTTTGTTTCGTTGGATTGGGGTCATTTTATCCATGCTGGCTCATAAATAAAAATAGCATTTCGCTGATGAAAATAACACATTTTCTAGTACAGAGCAAAATATTTAAACAGAATTTAAACAAAATGGATAAAAGCTGACGATAAAGTGAGCTGGGCAAGCTTTATGTAGTAAAAATGTCTCTATAAAGATGTACAATTATATATCTAAGTAAAAGAAACTTATTTAAGATGGATGCCTTGTTTAGCAGTCAGTTTTATTTTATACCAAAAGAATGTTTTTTAATTGATAAGAATTGGTGGCCTTTTACTAACAATATGACAGTTGATCAAAATTTTATTTGTTTCGTGACATAATATTATAGCCAATGATAGGCACTTGGATCGTCAATACCTTTCATTGATACCGACACCACACCCACCGACACAAATGAGCCGTTTTGCCTCTGCAGAACAAAAAATATACATGCATATGCGCGAAAAACATAACCCTTCCGGCTATCGCAGTCCGGTAAAAACTTAAAATATTCGGAATGTTCTCGAGTAAATCTCCAACCCGTGCAGATAAATCCTCACAATCGTTACGGCTTTGCGAATTGCAGACCGCCACCCGCCACCCTCCTCCCATGCAACTTGCACCTTGTATTGGATTCTCTTTCGTGGGATTATCCTACAATTTGGAGGCTTACATCTGTGTTAACAAAGCTGCCTATAGCCTATGCTTAGGCCTCCTTCCACTACCTGGTGAGGCCTATATTTCACTTAGGCAACGTGTTATTAAAATTTACGTTTTGCGTTAAAAGCTAAATGTCTTTTGTATCTACAGTTTAAACCACTTCCAATAAGTGAAATTGTAAAATTCCTAGTTTCACTTTTGTTTCAGACAAAATGCAGTGAATTTCTGTGAAACGTAAAGAAAATGGGAATTTCAAATGCTTTTTGGAAATGATTGAACTATATTATTGACACTGAAGATATTCAGCGTTATTTTAATTGCACGTTATATACATAATCTGTGATCCAATCCTACTCTCATCATCAACATCCTGTAAAACCTGCAACGGCTATCACATAAGATCATATGCCTCGTTGGTCTAGCAGTATCACGTCTGATTACCATGCCGGAGGTCGTGGGTTCCATTCCCACCGGAGGCTGCCTTACATTTATACCAATGGTCTCAGTCCATCTGTCTGTCTGTCCGTCCGTCCAACCTTTAAAGGGCTCTATCTTTGGAACCAGTTAAACTTTTCACAGAACATGAGTTATTGCGGCGGACTACAAAACATAGCACATACTACTAAAAATAATAAAAAATAAGTGGGGTGTCTATACAACAAAGGTGTTTTTTCACCTTTTTCGTTTATACTCTATCGTAAAAATGGTGCGCGAGTCCGACTCGCACTTGGCCGGATTTTTATTAATTGTGGAAGTTACCAAATTCCTTTTTGTTTCTTGGTAACAGTCGCCAAGCAAAAAGGCATCAGAAAAATTACATTTCCTAATTATACAAGGTTTTCTCTTGATTCGCATTTCATGAAACAAGTTAGTTAGAGTACGTCATTATCTAAGACTTAATATTTTTGTTGTAAAAATTTCCATATTTTCGCATTTCATTTCATTTTATCGAATCCTCCGCTTTGACCACTTCATTGTCTGATAGATAATTCGTAAAACCATATAATGTAAAATGGACGTACGGTTATCTAAGACAATGATTGCTGCCGGAGGCTGCAATATTGGTAGAGAGCGTAAAGCGCCAATTTCATAAAATTATGTAAGTAAACCCGGATATTTCAAAAAATATTAATGTGAGAAGAAACTCACAGAACAACAACTGTTGTAAAACAAAAAAATCTTACTGACGTATTTCAGGAATTGTAAATTCCATAGGCAATCCTGTAGTAAAAAGGTGAAAGAAAGTCCCTTACGTACATTTTTTTCTTATATTTTGGCAAATCTGTAAAGAAAGACACAGTTTGAAAACAAAACTTTCTCAGTCGCATTGTCAGGTGAGAGCAACGGTAGCCAATGTGAAGTAACAACCCGGCCGAATAATGGGGGGTGCCGCCGACGCGCATCGGTTTAGGAGTCAATAGGGACTTTAACAAAACTGTCACGTAGAGCAGGAACGAGCTCTCGGTCACACGTCTCCTCACCTCTTGACGCGCCTCCAGGGATCCCCCGCGCTCGCAACTGAAACGGAACGACTTAAGAACTGATATGGAAAATATCGAGTGAGCCGTCCGTTTTATTTGCAAGAAAAGTGTTCATGTTTCCGGATAAAGCTTTCCGTGGGAAAACAGTGTTTAATACACTTAGAAGTATTAACAAAATATATTTAAAATTCAAACCAGCTTCGCTTCTCCGGCCATCTCAGTTATTGCACAAACTGGCCGTAATAAATCAACGTAATTACCGCAAAGACACGGGATTCGCCCATGAGTGAGACATTGAAGTCACGTAGCAACTCCGTTCCGTTAGAACATAAAGCTCTCTAATGTGGCGAGAACTGTCCAACTCGGGCCATTCAGCACCGCACTAACTGGGCGTATATTTCTCAATTGGCCCCGCTAACAAATTCGTTGGACTTGTTACACGGTGGGACTCACTGTGCGGTAGTTTTCAGTTTAATTGAGCTCAGAGTAAACAAATTGCACCAAGATTTCAAGAAAACTGTTCTAGTTATGAGATTGACGGTTTATGAGCTGAGAATTTCACTACGAAAATAGTAATTCTTTTTTCTGATTGTACTGTAAGGTATGCTCTATCTTATTTAATTCTCATAGCAAATATACGTTCCACTGCAGGGCACAGCCGTTTTCTCAGAAAAAAAGCATGAGCTTACAATCTCAAGCTTACAGCTTACAATAGATTTACAATCTATTTCATATTTTTGGTCACAGTTAAGGTTTAATGGTTAAAAAATACATTTTAGTTTTTAGATTTGAAATTCCTACCGAAACGCTCGCCCATGTCATGGCGTCGCTAGTGACGTCACAGCGCAAAAGTCTGTGGTGTAAAACGTCAACACAGGTGCGCCGTTATTACCTATGTCACAGATTATAAAGTAATATGTTCGGTTCTTTTCTATGTTTACTCGCGTGTTCCTCAAAGTGGCGTCATTTGCTATTCAACTTAATATGGCGGACATAAGAATGTTGTAGATTTTGACTATCGTAATAATTATCAATCCCGCGCTTACTAAAATAATTAATGCGTGTTTCGTATTCCACAATTCCATTCTAGATAAATAAATTTGCAATAAAGTGTTCTCTATCTATCTATCTATCTAAATACACAATTTTGGTGATTTTCAATTACTGTCATCATGCCTGTTACCACGCGTGCCCATCGCGGATTGGCTCTATGGTCAACATCACCTGACTCGGTCTTTTTAGAGGTGAGTAGAGACAGAACGATACTAAAGTATTTAGGGAATGAGTGAAGTTTTCAATTCTGAAACTGTCGGTCAGGCCGTTATAAGTTTTCTTGGATGGTTCCGTACCTACCTACCTATTCCAAAAAAGTCCAATAAACCTAATTTACGACTGATGCTTGAATACTGTAAATTCTCCGTGTGTCTCAATTTTTCAGTTGTACTATTGCATCGCCTTTTAGATAAAAAAAATTATTTTGACTATCCTATTTTTTATTAGCGCTGTATGTTTCTAAACTACGATTAGAATTTCCCATTAAAAAATATCGAACGAATTCAAAGCCACCCTGTAGTTGAAATCATATAGCGATGTGCTTTCACAACTTGAGTCCACGTCTCGACGTTCGTCTGGGCATCTCCGTAACTATCCAAACACACCTCAAGCCCCTGGAGGGGCAAATGCTTAGACATTAAATGTAGGGCATAACCGGCATACCTCGGATTGACGTAGGTCAGTGGGGGACCGCGGCCGTCACGTCGGGCATCAAATTTACATAGCGCGCATAGTTGCGGCACAAAATAGTGCGACACACAAAGTCCGCTCCATAAATATCTCCTCTGACCTCTGTCTGGACTGCCTCATTGGACTAGCGTTATCACGCTCGGCTACAAAAACAGAGAACGTGGGTTGGATTCTCGTTGGATACAATCGTATTTGATTTGTACAAATAGCCTCAGTCTATATCTAGACTGAACTGTAGCTAATTTACATGTTTGTTTGTCCTTCCCTGGTAGCCAAAGTACCACACAGTTTAGAAACGTGAACAAATTCAGGGCAGTGGCTCGTATAATGAAGTTAAAAGGACAACTTTCATGGCTAGGCTGTACAAGTTAACGAGTAATAGTCGACCAACAATTACAAAAGGAAAATTTCGTGCAAATAATATTGAAATATTACTTTGGTGAATTTATTATTTGTGTAAAGTAGCTAATTAATGTAATTATAATAAAATCCTGATGTCCATCAATAAACCCTACATTGCGCGTGCACTTAGCCGGTTTTTTTTAAACAATGACCAAGGCCGTGTTAAATGTATAAAACTAGATGTCGTGTCGTTACAGTTATCTTCCAATAAGAAACCGTGTGTTAGTTGTGTTGAGTCGTAGACCGGAGACCTGACTTAGCACTTCTGAATATTTCCGATAAGGGCTGCAGGATGTTTTTGTTAATTCAACTTTTGTTTTTTTAGTATTATCGTGGTCAGTAGAACTAAATTAGATCTTCTGAATGTTTACGATTCATTTGTTGTTGTGCGTCGGACTGGGCCGTGCGCTCGTTGCGTCAAACACGCCAGCAATGGTGAAGATAGTAAACTATTCGCGGTGGGGACCAGTCTACTGAAGTTATTTTTAAAGTTGATATTAAAGTTGTTCTAAAGATTAGGACCTGAAATTACAGGCGCGATGAAACTCGCGACGATGGGTTGCCTACCTACGTTCGTATTAGTGAAATAACAATCATAGCGTAGATCTACTGCTAAGAAGAGCGCTCATCATCTTGTATTGGTATATTCATTTATCACAATACCTTAGTTAAACACAAAACTTGGGCTAGCCCAAGTTAAAACAAAAGAGATCACAAAGAGACTTAAAATCCATCAAGGAACGAACAACCGTTGTCAGAATATATGAAATGGAAATACGCGTTCTAACATGGACTTCATAGAGACCAAACGAAAAATTTTATGGAAATAATAGGGGTTAAAGTATGAAATTGCCGTTTTATTGCAATAGGTTCTTTGAATTGACATAGAATCTTCATGGTTTGAGGTTTTCGAATGAAACTTTTTTCAAATGGTTCCTATGATGTTCTTTTTTTAAAAAATGTGAAACATTTGAATATCGACTTTCAATTGTTTTTGTTATTCAATTTAGACAAGAAAGATGGATACTGCGAAAATTCGAGTGATTTTTGAATACGAGTTCCGACGCGGAACTAACGCGGCAGAAACAGCCCGCAATATCAATGCTGCGTTTGGAGAGGGGTCTACTAATGAACGCACCGTGCGATTTTGGTTTAAACACTTACAAGTTAAATTTTTTCACGACTTCAAGAGACAAGAAAAACTAACTGTGGACTTGAGTATATGGTTTTAATTTAACTCGATACCTCCACCCGTTCCCGATATAAAGTGTCTTGGCAGACAGACGGACGGACGGACGGACAACAAAATGATTTCATTTTTTCCTTCTGAGGTACGGAACCCTTAAAATATAAAAGTTTGTGAGTGGCGGAAAGTAAAACTTGGCTTTCTGCAACTTAATTCATGATGTAGCGTTTGACAACAGCAAGATTTTTTCATAAATCATTATTACAGATACATCGTTTCGTACTACATCTAGTAAATGAGTGTCCAAGTGTTAGTTTGATCAAAACCTTGGTCAAAAAGTTTGGGCTAATTGGTTGCGTATTACGCAAACATAGCGGCCACGTGGATCTGCCGCGGTCCCATGCATCACGGACATGCAAGTTTTTCCAATCCTGGGTAGTTGATTGCAGGAGCACCAATGACATGTCCTGCCTGGTTGACGTTGAGCCGAGTTGCCCTGTATTTTTTTGAAAATAACATCGTTGAGATGTCGACGATAACGATGTCATTTTCAAAACAAGTTTTCACAAAAATATATGCCTACTACACTTTTAATATACAGACTAAAGACGATTTTTCGTCAATTTTACATGCATGCACTATATACTCAACTCAGTTTCCGATGACTTTGCGGCGGACCTACCGACTGTACAAACCCGCACGCCATTGTAGTTGAAATTGTAACCATAGCATGTTAATCATAATCTTAACAATGTATATTCAATGTCATGTAGAGCTAAGCTCCGACAGATCATCGTATATTTACATTGCGAACAGGGTAGAAGATGGCTTCCTCCCAGGAGGATATGTTAATGGAGACGTAATTTACATAAACACATATGCTCGGATTTTGACACCCTCACTTTACTTGACACTCGGTAATCCAAATCATGAACTGCCTGAATTTGTCAGGCACTTATAAGTAATTCATTTATTACAATAATGCCTTATTTAGAAATTCTGCAGGTAGATTAATCGTAAATGAACATATTATACTTGAGGAGGGGAAGAACGAAACCTCACTTTTCCACTTTTTCAAATTTTAAAGAAAACAGCAAAATGTAAAATAGCTGAGAAACTATTACTACAGCATTATGTTTGAATCGCTCGTAGCCCCGGCTGCCTGAGTGATCTTAAACGATCACGAAGGTTAAGCAACACAGGGCGCGTTCAGTGCATGGATGGGTCGCCGTTTATGCCTAACGCTAGTGGCATTTTTCCGAGCGGTTCCGTGCTTCGCAAGGCACGTTAAGCTGTTGGTGCCGGCTGCCGTCGATAGATGGCAGTCGTTAAGCCAAGTCAGAGGCCTTAGGGCGGCTTGACAACTTCTGACAGTAGACGAGCCACTAGTCTACAAGCCTCCACCAATCCGGACTTGGCCCCCGTGGTGGAGTATGGCCTATACCTTCCTCAGGGAAGAGACCCGTGCCCCTCGGTGGGGACATAATGGGTTGATGATGATGTTTTAATTATGTAATATTAAACAAAGTGTTTCAGTTGACCTATGTACCAAATTACTGCTAAAAATTATGAGAATATTCCAAGAAACATCCTTGGAATATTCATATTGAATGTAGAATGTAAATTTTCACAAACAACCAAGGCCTCCGCTAATGACTTTCCAATTTAAAATTGAGGTGAAAGTTGTTAAAGCTAACTATTTGAAATAGTTGCAGTTCCTGTTGACTCAACTTAGTTAGTGAACTTCAATTAAAGCAACATCGCAGTTAGTCGAGGAAATGCTGGTAATCGTTACGAATTTCTAGTGGACCTCCATGATAGAGAGGTCGTCGAAAACGATCGATTTTTAACTTTTCGCACCAAGTTGCACCACCCTTTTCGCTGTTACGTCAATGCTGTCTCGCTCGCACGATCTAACATTTTCGGTGATTTTAGTGAAATCAATATACTTTTGATAAATGTGGCTGAGGGTTTGATAGATAATTATATTACGGACATTTTACATAATTTTTTTGTCTTATAAGTAGATTTTAATAAAGAAAAGTTGTTTCCAAAATTAATAATTTGGAAAACAACTTTTTCTTCTCAGACAGACAAACGGAGTCTTAGTAATAGGGCCCCTTACCCTTTCAGCACTTCAGTAAGAAGCCCTAAAATCACTATTGACGTAATTGAGATTGGTCTGACACTTTTCGGTTCCATGTGGCGCCGGATTAAGAATAGCGTCACTCCATTTCCTTCCGTGGATGTCGTAGAAGGCGACTAAGGAAATACATTATCAGGAGACGGGCAGCAGCGTCTTCCTTCTCTCGTCCAACCGCATACTGCGATCGCCAACCCGCCTGCCAAGCGTGGCGATTATGGCAAAACCCTTCATAGTTAGGAAAACCATGAGGGAGGCCTTTGTCCTGCAGTGGGCGTCAAATGGCTGATGATGATGACACTTTTTGCAAAAACGATCTTTAGACATGTGGAGAGGCTGAAGGAAGAAAGATTGACGAAATAAATACATCGAGCGAATGTGGGTGGAAGGGCCGGTAAGGGATGACCCAGACGGACATACTTCGACCAAATGTATTAGGAAAGGGCAAGATAAAAAGTACCCGAGACCGGCGTGCATGCAGGCAACGACTAATGAATGTTCAGGAAGCGAAAGTATGATCTGTCAGGATCGTAGCAAGTGGCAGTCCCTGGTCTCTGCCTACCCCTCTGGGATACATTCGTGAGTTTATGTTATGTTATCTTTAGAAATAAAACAAGTCCATTGGTAACGCTGGTGTTAACGCTGGAGCCCCTCAGTAGAAACACGTAGCTCAGAGGATGCAGTGACTTATAGAGTGGGCTACGTCGGGTCAGTGTGACTTCGGTTAAAGTTGTAAAGTAGGCTACTGCTGGCTGAAAAAGAAAATCAGCCTATTACAAATTGTAAGTAGATGGTGCTCTGACCAAACTGGATTTGATATTAGAAATAGTTGAGTGTAAAGGGTGAAACAATGACACTGACTCAAGTAGAGCTAAAAGTAAACGTTATGATTTTAACAGTCTTTGTATGTTTTGTGAATGTATGTTTGTACGTATGCATACATGTATGTATGTAAACTATGGATTGTAGATTTATGAAACAGGCCCCACGGTTTGCCACTTGCCACGATCCTGACAGACCTGTTTCGCTTCATCAACAATGTAAAATGAAAGGGAAAAATATAATACGATATTGAAATATACCAAGCGACAGTAATACAAAAAAATAAATACCGACTTCAAAACACTACAGTACCTACTAAAAAAAATTGAAATAATTTAAAATAATACCTTTAAATTAAAAATATTTATACATGTAGGTATTGCAGAAGTATAATTTTTAGTCGGTGCCCAGTTTCATGACCAGCACCAACTCCAAATTATAATTCTAAAATACCTAGGTACTTCTAATTGAAAGGAATTCTTTTAAGTTATTTGAAACTTTTTAGTGCTGTAGTGTTTTGAAGTCGGTTTTTAATTTTTACTTAAAAATGTTTATTTTTCAATTTTTAGTGGTCCCCCACGCTCCCGCGGGAGAAAGAAAAATGAAACTTAATATTTGACTCAAAGAATGAATATTTATATTTCGAATAGAAGCTCAGTTTCAAGAACCACGTTCGAGGTGATGATCTTCAAAACGAATGCATCAATGTCCAGACACCAGAGAATGACTTACTGAATGAGATTATTTAAACAAAGTGCTTATGTATTTAAAAACTTAACTTAATTCTTTGCTTTAAAATTTAAAATTTCTATCTCGGAAAGTCTTCACCAGAACATGACCAAATTACCCTAGGACGACTTTTACGCTAGATTTTATTAAATATGTGCATATCACTAAAGGATGGGCCCCATTAGGTCTTATTTACTGCTGCCCATTGAAGAGTTTCGTTCTCTATCTCTGAAAGTCTTCATCAGATATTCACCAAATTAAAATGAGACCAATATGACGTTATATCTATTCGAACCAAAACAAAATTGTCGAAATCGGTTGAGATTTGACGGAGTTAATCGAGAAAATAGCAAAAACAAAATTTTTCGAATTAAGAACGTCCTCCTTTTTTGAAGTCAGTTAAAAACAATAATATCATTAGCCTCTAAATATGTTTTTAATAATATCAGTGTTTATGAACTCTAGCGCCAAAAAAGTTCCGTTGCTATTTTATTTATTTTATTGTAAGTACGTATAATCACGACATCATATTCCTCACTCAAGGGTATGGTCTATTCGTGGCTCATCCATTTATGATTGCGTGACGAAACTGTACTATACTGACACAACAGATAAACTTTCAGCGGTGCGGTGGTAGTGGGTAGAACATTGGACTCGGAAGCGAGAGATCCAGGTTCGAATCCCAGTGCGGGCATGTACCTATCATTTGTTTCCTAAGTTATGTACATTTGTGAAGTTATAGTAGCAATACCACTCACTTACGGTGAAGGAAAACACCGTGAGGAAACTTCAGTGTCTGAGCTATTCACATACCTCAGCGCTTGAAATCGCCAATCCGCGGTGGGCATACTCTCTCTTTGAGAGAAGGCCTGTGCCCTACAGTGGGATGTATATAGGCTGCTTATGATTATGATGAGACAAACTCTCGCATTCATAATACTGCTGGGATTCTTTCGGTAGCACCGAAAGTCACGAGACCTTTGGACTGAAGTCCGCGAAGTTTCACTTATATTTAGCAAACAGTTCCAAATGAAAACTGGGTACCCC
Organism: Yponomeuta malinellus; assembly: GCA_947308005.1. Classification (NCBI taxonomy): domain Eukaryota; kingdom Metazoa; phylum Arthropoda; class Insecta; order Lepidoptera; family Yponomeutidae; genus Yponomeuta; species Yponomeuta malinellus. Next base: position 9,906,323 of record OX370994.1, read on the forward strand.
GGCATAGTTATTCAAGAGGCGGCTTCATTACAAAAGTTTGTTAGTGGGGGTTAAGCCGGCGGGGGCGCGGGCGGGTCTCTCTGTATTAATAAAGTTTCCCAACACCGGGCACCAGGAAAGAAACGTGTTAATTATCGCAAAAAGAGTCAAACACACATCGACATCTGGGCCTAGAGTCTGCTATGTGCATCATTTGTTTAACAGAGTAATGTTATCAAGGCAGCATCATCAAGTACGCGAGTTCGAGGTTCAGCGTAAAGCTGACCTGGATACCAAACGCGACCAGTTAAAGGCTCGCACACCTGCTGCCATAACATATAATTATGAGAACGGCATTCTCACGTGCCCTCAGTGTGCACGGAGTTTCGTCGTGAAGATAGGCTACATAAGCCATCTTCGAGCGCACCAGCGCCACATCACTGATTAGGGGTCAAAGTGGTCGCCATGGCCGAAACCGGTCGGAACAATCAATCATCAATGTTATCAAGGCAATGGCGGTTATTTTTTTGTGCTTGTATTTTTTCTGTGGATGCGAATGGCCGAATGAATGAGAGACCGCAAAGGACGGCGTGATGGGGAAAAGACCCAGCACTGGGCAGAGGTATGCTGATGAGAATGGTGACGATATGTTTTATATCGCGTAAAAGATAAGAGGCGTATACGTAACAGTGAGGTCCGTTTATGGTCAGACTGAACCGATCGATTACCTATTTATTAAAACAAAAATGCAATTTACACATTTTAACACAAAAAGACTCTCACCGAAACCTACGAAGGTTTATCTGTGAAACTAGCTGACCCGGCAAACTTTATTTTGCCATATTAATTAGCCTACGACCTATTCTCAGACCTTCCAAATATTCACAAATAATTTCATAAGAAACGTAATGTTTTCAACAAGATCATTCAAAATCATTGATAGAACGTACTCCGCTGTTCACGTCCCTTAGTGGTTCTTGTGAACGGGGTAATATTATGTAGATAGTGCAAATCACGAAGTTGCTTAGGATTTGAAACCTTTTGTAGTCTATTAAAGAAGTGTGTCACAATGTCATTCTGATAGTTTATTTATTTATTTAGTTACATTTGCAAAATAGCTCGAATTAAATAGGTACCGCACGGGTGGTCGCGTCATACGTGGTGCCGAGTTAAATTGCTTGAGTTATGGCATTGGACTGCGATTGGTTTGTAGAGTAAAATCAGTGTCTATAAAACAGCCATTTTCGTGCTAATATTACTCTGTCGAACAGCTACGCATTTTGTAGACTCGTCCCCTTGGAAAATGGTCGCCAGTTACAATGGTACCAATTTTAGACAAAATTACCGAGGCGACACAATTTGTATGTATGGAAAACCTTGTCTTCTTTTTCCGTTCAGTATGTGATGCTTTTGCATTAGTGAAGACAAATAAAAACTTTGTGTTTCTATATTTTAACTGTAGGGCGGTGGTAGAGGAGCGGTAAACCGCCGGCTTGTCATTCGGGAAGAAGTCGTTCGAATCTCAGCATGTATGACTTTGTTTTCTAAGTTACGTACATTTATGAAGTTAAAGCAGTAATACCACTCGCTTACGGTGATGAAAAAAAACCTGAGAAAACCTGAGTGCCTGAAGTGTTTACATACCTCAGCGCTTGAAATTGCCAATACGCGGTGGGCACGCGCGGTGTTTAAGCCCATACTGTCTCTCTGTGCCCTACAGGGAGACGTATGTAGGCTACATTGTATATATTTTTACTAGATTTTTCAACACAGTTCTCGTGTGAGGCTTGATAAATAGACAAAGATTTAAGCATAGAAATAGAATTAATGTAGAGTCAAGGCATGGTCCGAATCGCTTAGCTTGTAAGAGCGCTGGGGTAGTATGCTAAATTTGCTGGTTCGAACCCCGCTTCGACCCAGAAATTTCTTTCTATATGAAGTTTTATATTTCTTTTAGCTGCCTATTACTTGACAAGTATTATTTACTGCCACGTTACTCTAGCGGTCAAGATAGATAGATAGATGAATTGTTTATTTGCATTAATACACACACGCAATAAAAACAATAATACAGCAGTAAAAGCATATACAAAGCACAATGAAACATTATTACAAAAAAACACATTAACGAATGAGACACGCAGTAACGCCTAATCCAGTGTGAGTACTGTGGGTGTGGCAAATGTAAAAGGGCTCTGACTCAGTATAAGTTAGAGATATGACACCCCAGCGCTGGTCTTCCGTCAAAACCCGTAACGCGGCGTGCAGGGCTCGGAGAAAACCAGTTCAAAATCGTAAATGAGATTAAATAGGTAAAATACGAGATAGTGAGTCAAGTATGATAAGTAGTATTAGTAATAGCATCGCGCGAGTCAAACTTCGGGTTAACGAAGTAGTCTGCTGACTGCTGAATTATTGTTAGCGGAATGACAGTTAAATTAATTGCATAAATTGTGTAAATATAAATATAAGCTTCCCACTGGTGGCCGCTGTACCTGCTTAATTTGTACGAATCGCCCCAGTCTGGGTGTGTTTCCATTTTGGTAATATCCTTGCTTGGTGATTCAAAAAAAATATTTTGCGGAATAATGGAAATAAAAAAAAAAAAATCAAAAGTAAAAATAAAAGTAGAACAAAAATTAAAAAAAATTACAAACTCTAACCAACGTGTTTAAGGAATTACGCATTTAAAAAATAACCCTGTAGTTTAATTTATCCCAAACGAAGAAGTAGTTTGGTCGCTAGCTCGTTCCTAATTGAGCGGCGACCGCACGCAGCTCGACTGAATTTCAAAACAATTTTCCAAAGAGTATGACGTCATCAGATAGTAGGTAATATTATTTACTGAAACCCATACATTTGTATTGCTACCGAATGAATCTTTCTGGTGGTTCTATCTGCTATAGTAAAGCTGTATGAAGACGCGTAATTTAAGAAAGTACATAATTTGCGTCACAAATGTTTTTTTCCGAGTAACCAAAGGTCAAAACGTTTAGACGTTCATCCAACTAATGTCAAAAAGTACCTGAAACCGACGAGCGTACACATAGCAACAAATGAATATACTCATTCAGACTATGAAAGGCGACTAAGGAAATACATCACCAGTAGACGGGCAGCAGCGTCTTCCTGAGATTCCAACCGCATACTGCGATCGCCAACCCGCCTGCCAAGCGTGGCGATTATGGCAAAACCCTTCATGGTCAGGAAAACCATGAGGGAGGCCTATGCCCTGCAGTGGGCGTAAAATGGCTGATGATGATGATTCAGACTATGGTCTTAGCCTACCCCTCTCAGATAAAGACGTGAGTTTATGTATGTAACTATTACGCTGCACTATAAAGAAAAACCGGCCAAGTGCGAGTCGGACTCGCGCACGAAGGGTTCCGTACCATTATCTATACAACATTAGACACAAAAATTAAAAAAAAAACAGCAATTGGAAGCCCCCCTTAAATAATTATTTTATTTTGTTTTTAGTTTTTGTTGTTATAGCGGCAACAGAAATACATAATCTGTGAAAATTTCAACTCTCTAGCTATCACGGTTCTTGAGATACAGCCTGGTGACAGACATACGGATGGACGGACGGACAGACACACAGCGAAGTCTTAGTAAAAGGGTCCCATTTTTACCCTTTGGATACGGAACCCTAAGAAAACATGATATTTTACTCTTCGTCCTTTAAAATTTTAGTACTGCTTCGTAACTCGAAATTAAGTTTTTCCTGAGGAAATGAAAACATTACTTAAAGTGAAAGTTCATTAAGTCAGAAGGTGAGTCGGAAATTCAATATTGCGTTCTATTCCTGAAGATTTGTCATTCAATGAGGTGCCGACAAGGCGTTCTTCATTTCGATATTTCACTTAATTTCCCTTTGGGGCCGCGTGTTTTCAATAACAATTTTTCATAGGCTGAGAATGCGCTAATTCAGTCGGCTTCAAGTCGCCACCTTGTGACGCAAGTCCGCACTTCTGCGCACCCGGTGCACTGATTGAAGTAATCAAAGAAAATACTCTAATTAACTTCGTGCCCCCTCCTTCCAACCGAATACTTTCTTGTACCTACCGAGCCGCGACAGCTAACTTCTCTGTTTTACAACCTAATTTAACTTTCATAATTTAACTCGCAATGACATTTATGTTTCCTAGACTTAGCGATGGTGTGATAAGAGAAAACTCTATGTTGTTGAATTTACTTTTGAACAAACGTTAACAAGTTGACTCTTAGGTATAATTTACGAAGGCTAACCTTCCGATAAAATTCATAGTACCTATTTTTTAAGTAGTTACCTATATACTTCCCGCTGCAGGGCACAGGCCTTCTCTCACTGCGGATTGGCGATTTCGAGCGCTGGGGTATTTGAACACCTCAGGTGCTCGGGTTTCCTCACGATTGTTATCCTTCACCCTTAACAAGTGGTATTGCTACAAATGTACGTAACTCAGTACCCATAGAAAACAATATTTTATGTATGTAATATGTAACTTAGACATTTATGATTTTTCATGTATCTTTATAATGTATGGTGTGCCATAAAGAGTCTAATCTAATCTATTTTCATTTTTTGAGTCTGTAAATTGCACTGCTGCCGGTAGTTTCTATTCCATTTCCAACAATCTATACTTATTGGAATGCGGGCTGCTTAACGCCCCTGGCGCGTCGTCGGGAGTGTTTGCTCTCAAATCAGTCGTTTAAATAAAACTGTTTCGTTTTTTTTCTTCCGCTACAAATCCAATTCTCTCCACTTGGATTTACATTGCGATGTTTTTGAACGATCACGGTTGCTTTGGCGATGAAATAAATAACGGCATTACAAAATATAGAAAACTGTGCTTTGATTTTAACGGCTCTGGGTAAATATTGCGTTTTGCAGGCCCAGGAGCGTGTTCAGTGTGTGACGTCTAGAGCGCGCGGATTCATGAATTTGACACGCAAAGAGTAGCATAGACTTCAAAAGCCCTTTGTGTACATTTTTCAAGTTTGCAAACTCATGCACATTGGTTGTTGGAAATTTAATGCCAAAAAGGTGTTTTTTTTTTTTTTTTAATAAAAGACCACTTTTCAGTGTGGCTCTAAAGAACATCCGTAGTGACAACGGTTAAGAGCCTTAATCTGGCTTCGCTTAAGAAATACCTTATTAAAAATATTAGGAAGCTATGATAAGACACGGAGCGCAATTTGCATTGTTTCCTCACCGCCTCCTTATCTTGTCAGCGGAATATTTCCTCTCTTTGAAGTGACTCGTTTCTAATTAGTTTGAATTTACCATCCACTCCTCTATTATACAATATAAGCTATTCATTTCATCATTGTTTGATGGATAATCTTAGTCTAAATCACTCACAGCAATTTTTATGGCTTTTTATTCAAAACCATTATCAGCGCGACAGTTTTTAGGAAATATAATAAGAAGAGAATAAGTTGTAAGTTACTATATCATAGTAAAGTTTATATGATATCATTATACAATAGTATCATGGTAAGATAGGTATAGATAGATACATAGATAGAATATTCTTTATTGTATGTACACCACGGATTACATATGAGAATTAAACAATAATATATTATTAATGTACGTTAGGATTTCAAAATGATTCGTTGAAAATTAATTGATAATAATACATGTAAACATTTTAAAATCTCGCAACAATCTCAGTTAAATGGTGAACCAATTCTTTTGAAACTTATACCATAAACAGATTTAATAAAAACTTAATAATTTTCGATTTATCGCACCATTCGCAAAAAGACGTGCGCCGGTCGCCAGACTGAAAGATGTCCTCGCAACCTGGAAGAAGATATTTGTTAGTATTTAATAACGCTTGCCTTTGGTTGTGCAATAAAGATTTTTTTCAATACAAACCTAAATTAATTTATCTATATAATAAATAGTAGATTAAGTGAAGATATATATTTTTTTTACTCTGAAATACTAGGCGTAATTTATTAGATAAACACATGCATCAATAGTTGCAGTAATATTTCCCTAATCATCGTGATAAAGCAACAAATAGCAATTTGCTATACCATAAAAATAATTGAGTTCAAACTACGTTCAGGCAATAAAACGCGTGAAAACGGTCCCAATAACCTTTCCCGGGCAGCAAACGTGGGAACTCCGCCATATGCCGTGTAGTGAGAAGGGCTATTAGGAAATGCTTACACCATGTAGGCATCAGCGCTGTCTAGCAGCAGACGGCTACGAATGTTTCTTTACACTTCGAAAGGTGTTTGGTGCACAAAAAGTAAAACTGAATTAAAATAATGGATGTAGATAAACCTCATTGAGATGGCGATCCCAAGCCATACTGAATTTTTTTTAATAAAAAAACCAAGTGCGTGTCGGGTCACGCGCAGTGTAGGGTTCCGTTGAAAGAGGGGGGGTTTCATCTGCTTTACAGAACTAACAACTTCATCAACGTAATTTTCGATTTATTTTGTACGAAGTTTTGCTTTTAGAAGTTGGTCACCTATTACTCGTTAACTTGTAAAGCCTACTAAGCCGTGAGAGTTTTTCTTTTAAGTTCATTACATGTGTTACTACCCTGAATTTTTTCATGGTTCTACAATCAACCGTTTAGCCATGAGAGGAAGGGGGCGCCCGCCCTACTCTTTCAAAAATTTGCGCTTTAAAGCTTAATATTTCACAAACGGAACCCTAAATCAAAAAACAATCTTCATAGATACACAATATATAAACGCACAATCCAATGATACCCCACACTATGGTAAAGGCGAGAAAAAAACTTGCATCCCTAATTTAGTAAGGGAGTCGCTGAAATTCTTTTTTAATATTTTTTGCAGTATTATTACATTAAATAAAATATGTTTATGAATTTAAAAACAATGGACTCTTCTTTTAAATGTCCACATACATCCAGTATGGTCTGCCACTCTTGAATCAGACTTTTAGTCATTCGCAAAATTATCAAACTCTTAGGCACTACAAACTCGTCCGTAACGGATGCAAAGGCGATGATATTGATTATGACGAAAACAAATTCCAATTTAGAGTACTCAGAAAATCAAGAGAAAACTATGTCTTCAGATAAGGACACAGTCCTTGTGTATTCAAACGAGGACATAACGGAAAAACTCAACGAAAGTCTATTAAAATTTTACAAAACGTTAATCGACTATCAACTAATCGGCATCGACTAATCTCCGGTCTTTAGGCTACCATGGTTCCATTTCTTCGTTTTTATATACGGAACCCTAAAAATTACTAAAAATAAATTAATCTCAAAATTCACAACATACACTATATTGTTAAATGAAAACAGCTTGCTGTTATGTGTTGATGTATTCAATTAAAAACATATTCAAGCGTCTTTGAAGAAAACAACGTCTTTAGTAACACTGTGAATAATTATGAGACGCCACGATAAATATGCAGTGAGCCGCCTGTCGTGACCGTGACGTCATTAATGTGTCGCTCTACGTTATATCACCTCTTGCCTCTAAATGAGATTATATTAAAATGCTTTACCTAAAGCTGACTCGAAAGAGATATTTCAGTCGTATGTATGAAGAGGAAAGTACGTGGAAGTCGTGGAACCTTGCCCCACTAATACTTCTTCGGCCTAACTCAGGATTACAAACAAATGCACTGTACTCACAAGAAAATGAAGACTAGTGTTAAGGGCATCTTTACAACACACTAGGGAGTCGGCTAACCTTGAGTTATGAAGGCATTTTCTCCACCCTTATGAGGAAATACGACAGTTCAAGCGCGCGAAGGAGGGTCGCCTCTACGATTGCATAAACTGACGTGAAAACTGAGATTTACAAAACTTTCGCAAACTTGTGCTATTTAAGGTTTTTCTCTGCAGAACATTTTGTTAAGTAGAATCGCATACAGTTGAAACAGGAAAAGCTCTGTCGTCACGTAAAGTGTCTAAAATTATGCACGGAGCATCGTTTGCACACATGTTTTCCTCGACATGAGAAAAAGTTTACAAAACTGTGCAGCAGGGATGTCGCTAACATTATGTTCGTAGATCCGGACAGTAGCCGTTGTGTTGTTATTTGAGCAAGAACTTGTACCTTGTATAGTCCGCACAAATCTTCTTGGCGGTAACCTGAACATAGTCACTAGTCACAGATCGTTTGCACATCGTTTAGTGTCTTTACAGTGTATACAATGTGTGAGTACTTGACTACTTTAGTTACGGGTTACGGGTCGAACTCAGTAGGCCACTAATAAATCTAAGAACATCCTTTTAAATCACCTGTTATTTTTAGGCTCACTCTGTAACTTACTTAGTAAGAAGCAAATAAATGAATAAAGTATTAAAGTATTATTAATTGACTAAAAGTAATTTGCTACACATCACACTACATCAATTACTCACACATACACTGTAAAGACAGTGAGCGATATGCAAACGATCTGTGACTATGTTCATGTAACCGCCAAAAATATCTGTGCGGGCTATACGCACACTCGGACACACATGGAATGGTGGAGCATCGTTTAGTTAGAACAATCGGCACCAATGCACGATCAAAGCAATTATGGATTGCGAATCGGTTACAATTATCGAGGCATGCCGTGCACTGAGCTAGAGCCATGATCTAATATTCATCGCCGTCCACGGCAGGCGTCGCCCGTCTACATGGCAAAGCATAATACGTAATTAGATACAGCAAATGCTCCCAGGTCCCACACGCTCGCTGCCGGCATGCATTATGCAAGAATCTAAATTGAATGTGCAGTTATATGCGTGGATTAAAGCTCGACACAAGTCTACCAAAATTTTTCTCCCTCTGGTATGCGGCCGTTCTCGCTGTTCCCGATTGACTTTTTGTCACCCGAGCACTCTGCTCGATTAAAAATCTATCTCGACAATAATAGCCAGAAAAATACTAGTCCGACGACGTCGCCGGTGTCGTTCCACTCATGTTCGACAGTGTCGACTCGCGTTCACTAAAATCGCTTAACGTAAAAAAGATGTAAAAATTCAATAACATGTAAATTCGCCTCCACCGTATTGGGAGCAAACTTTTAACGGAAGTTCTTTACAAAGCAGTTGATTGGTTTCATAATAGGATCTAGGGTAGCTTATAAGATGAGCCATGTTTTAAATACGTTAAAGTAAGTACTTTCACAAAAATGGTCAGTAGTACCCGACGTTGGACAAAAGATTGACGGTCTTAATAAAAACGTGATTCCTTAAAACACTCGATAAACGCCAATTAAAATAGTCTGTGGTAAACATTTTACAAGGAAAAGACGTAACCACAGATTAAATTACGAATAATTACGAATTAATTACACAGATAACGTTTTCGAGGAGCCGTGTACCTGGAAAAATATTTTTTTAGAGTACCTCCCCTATACCTAAATTAGGGATGCATTGTTTTTTTACTCGCCTACACCATAGTGTGGGATATCGTTGGATTGGTCGTTGAAAAATATTTGTTTGTTTGATTCTACCACTTTATTTCACTATAAAAAACGTTAACATAAATATAAATCTTGTGAATAACAGGCTATACATGATAAGAAAAAATTGTGCAAAGGCGGACTTACTTCAAAAGAAATTAGAAATAAGAAATGGGTGTAGGAAGACATTTTTTTTATTTAGGGTTCTGTTTGCGAAATATTAAGGTTTAAAGTGCACCTTAATATTTCGCAATTTTTTTGTCCGAGTATGGCTTCTCCCCCTCCTCCCCCCCCTTCGAGTTGCCCTAGGACATTTGCACATGGCAAATAATATCGTCTTATCCTACAAGTACAGGGAAAAATCTGAAAACTATACATTGAACTATAAATTAAATCATAAAAAAATTAGTCTCGATTCCTGAACTATTTATAATATGTACGTACCTAGAAATTTGTACGGAACCCTCGGTTGTCAAGTCCAACTCGCACTTGTCAGTTTTTTTTCTACATGCAATCTTGGAACTTTACACAAACTAATTGTTTAAAAATGGAAAAAAATAAAATTTTAAATTTTTGCAGTGATTTAATTATCGATGCTGAAAAAATGGTTTTGAGGGTTTACGTAATTTCAATCACGCGTTGTTTATAGCGTGACCTAAAACAATCTGAAACATCAGAAGTAGCATCACAATTATAGCCCCAGGTATTAATCATGCTAACATGTAGATACCTTAGTACGTTGGATTTATTCGCACCTCCATTATTAAATCAGATATTAACCACTCGTCTGCCGCGACACAGATCTGTGTCCAACTTAGTATGGGCCACCTATACGTTGCGTTCCGCGAGGGCAGTTCAGGAGTTAATTGATTAACCCCCAGTTTCTCATACACTAACAAGCTGTTAATTTACTGTTAACAGCTGTCAGTGGTTTTTTGTACGCACTTTGGTCAATTGACAGCTGTTAACAGTAGATTATCAGCGTGTTAGTGTACGAGAAACTGGGGGTAAGTTACGCAAGAAGCCATTCACGCTAACTGCTGCAAGAAATTGTTTACAAAGACACTCACTAATTGTTCAACACAACATTGGCTACTAACCACTTCTGTGCTACTAACTATCAAAATTCAATTTCATAAAATCAATTATAATGTCATCTCAAAGATGGCAGCGACTGACAGTTGAGTGAGCGTAAATCACAAGGTGGTAATTGAGTTCACATACTGATATGTTTTTTTATCAAATCAGCTCGGAGCACTGCCGAAACTGCAACCTGTTTAATACGAACATACGCGCGTGGAATAAATTTACTTCCCATTTTATTCGAGCTGAGAAGCTCCGAAGTTATAAACACAGTGTAATACGGTGAGGGTTATTACATAAACGAGACCTTATTGGTTGTCTACTAATTCTTGGGGATGTATCCCGGGCAGAGTGAAAACAGCGTGTTAACGTCCCATGAAGTAGGTGCCCGCGTCGTCGGACAGTATTTTCTCATACTCACAAAAGCAAGATTGAACAGGGATAAGGCTATCATAACTCACACTTAAACGCGGCCCGAGGTGTAATCTCGGCGAGCCGGGAACCGACAATAATCCCCGTCGTCCATTCTATCAACCGAGTAGTCTTGAAAAATTTGCCCGTTTTAGCACACACTTTGTAAGTATTTTATTTTAAGTAATACTTTGATATGCACCGGTTTTCCGACCTGCATCAGCAATCGGAAATAAAAGTGAAGTAATAAATTTATTTTTTAATTCAAAGTTCATTCAGAATTAAGTTCTCTGCGAGAGAGCAGCCGCCCTGCAGCCAAATGGAATTGCTTTAACTCTGCACCCCACAGAGCAAGGAAGCTCTATGTATATCGAATCACCTAATATATGTTTACAGAAAGAACCTGCTTTATTTACTCGAAATGCCATGCTTTCTTGATTATCTAAACTTTATTAGTAATATTTTTTAGTATATTTGTATATGACATTTATATTAGTATATGACATTTTTAACTGCCAGCTTAATAAAATGGTTTACTAGGAAATTGTGATATTTCAATTTCAATCTTTAAATGGTACTTATTTTCATACAAATTGATTAAGGCATGTTTCAAGTTTGGAAAAATCAAATCTTATTCAAACTCCAGCTTAATGGGAGCCGTTTAATTTGCCAATAATGCAGAAACAGTTTTCAGCGTTTACAAAAATATGAATACGAAATAAAAGTTAAATAATTTCCATCTCAATCCGATTTACAAACAATTATTATAATTGCTATCACAAATTTCCGAAATAAAAAACAAGATCGACTGGTACTTTGGGAAAAGCAACAAGTTGTTGGATTTATAAGCCCGTTCAAGTGCCTTGATTTATTTTGCATACAGCAAAATCTTAGTAACAAATTTAACTCTAATGAAACTTTAATTTTATTTAAATCGTTGTAAAGTAAGAAAAAGAACATTTGCTATGATAATGTGTCACTGTTATTTTTTTAATTATAAGTAAGATTGTGGGGATAAGAAATATTTAAGAATGACATTATATTACTACATACCTACCTACTCACTCAGAAAATATCATAATTTCTATTAGCTCTCAATGATAGCCGGGTCCGGTTGCTTCTTAACACTTCATAGTTAGAGGATGAGTAGTACAAGAAGCTTATTATTAAACTATGGCAAGTTGGAGCAAGACTCGAGTTTCTAAGGAACACGTGTGAATCGCCAACTTCCTTCGAGGAACTGAACAAATTTTTGTTTTAAACATATTAGAAAGGAAACACAGGTGAGAATAATTTTCAACAACTTACCTAATTTAGGTACTCACACCCCTAGAAATTATTTCTTACCAGTTACGCCACGGCAGCCACTTAACTTTTAAAATTATTATTCTATTTCTTGGTTCGTGGTTGCATTATGTAGTCTCTGTCCTTTTTATCACACATCTATTTAAGTGTACTTATGTACCGACTTATATAACAACTTTTGTATTTAAACTGCAACATGAGTGAGAAGTAAAATCCGATTTATTTATTTATAATTAATTAATTGGGTTTGGAAAAACTGCAGTGGGTGACCGGCGTATAGTTATAGCCGGTCATCCGAATAATCGGGCGGGTAGATTGACATCTGATATTACTGGCGCATAGGTGCCTCGTTAGTGCAGCTTAATGCGGCACCTAGCGCCTGGAGCGATGCTCGTTTTATTATGCTAACGGGCGGGTGTTATAATATTTTCAGTACGTCACCGGCGGTGACACGTTGCATATTTAAACAAAGGCATCACCGAGAGCGGCGCGAAATTGTTGCACCATTACGCGACACTTCAGATAAAAGCGTCGTGCTTGGTGCATCCTCGAGGCGAGCCCGCCTAAGATCATTTTAATTCCGCTGTGTTTTTCTTACTAACTGTTCTTATTTTCACAGCCTCGGATGTTCGATTCTGTTCACTCAGACAAAACATAATCTCGTTGCACTCTTAAGTCGAGCCCGACTAACTCTTTGTAGCTATTGAACTTCAGATTTACCATGGAACTTTATACAAAAGGCACCGGATATCTTTACAAACCGGTGTAAATCTGTTAACTTTCTCCGGCGATTTCCTTTGAAAGAGAACTCGATAATCATCGGAAAAATCGTTTTTGGAACCTCTTGAAGGCGCCAGATGCTTTTGACAATCGGGACACATCGCGACCTGAACGATTTACATATTACGTGACACTTTTGCCGAGCCCACCATTGACTCTGAATTGATAGACTCCGACATAGACGTTATTGTTTCTCGAATGTATCTCACTATTCGGCACAGGTCCCGAAAGGGCGAATTGTTTTTATCCGCCCCACTGAAATGTTTATAAATGATCGAGACGAGCACGAGATCAAGGTTTAGGGCCGTAATAACTTTGGAATTTCATTGAGACTTGATATTGTAGAAGTTACACGATTTTGATATTCATATCCTGAAAATTTTGTACTCCTTTAAAAAAGGACTTCGTTTCAAAAGTAACTAATATGTCAACAAGTGAGAATAAAAATCCTATTATATGAGAAATTAATTAAGGAATGTGAGGGACAGAGAAATGCTCAACCACGTTGTTGAAAATAGACTTCGTAGTTATTACAGGCAATTAGACTGCTTTTACGACACTGGAAATATGAAGTACAGAATTGAATAGCAAGTTTCCCGGAAATCGAATCAAACTGACGATTTGAGCGGAACTACTGAATGCATTTCGAATACCTTTTGCTTTGACTTGTAAATATTTTGCTTCAGCTAATTAGGCAGAGCTCGTGGAATACTATGTTTTACTGAATTGGTTCACAGAATTTAATAAGCTGGTTCTCGAGCTCTTATCGAGTCTACTCAATCATGTTAGTCTATTAATTTAGTTAGTTATGTTCAAGGTATTTGTTAACGCTTAATATGTTTTATTTGTCATTTTAACAATGCTGCGGCTGTGAAGAACCAAAATCACGTTTAACAAAACCAATTTAATTTTATCGTTATTTTCCACCCGTCCAAACAAACGATAGGCACTGAACGCAGCCAATTTAGATCGTGACATTGTACTCCCGGCACGTGAACGGATGACTTGTCCATTTGTTGTCCGAATGAGTCCCGAACACATAGCATCCCTTTTAATTGAGCTATTTGTGCCAGTCCGCTGTGACAGCGCGATGGTGCGGGGGCGTAACTTCGCATAGAAATATTGTTGACGCTTGGCGTGATAAACTTATGTACTTTGGCTTGTTTGCTTTCGATACCCCTAAGTTACCGAGTGTGACAATGCACTAACGCAAGCTTACACAACTCCTACCTTACACGTTGCGGTAGCCGTGATCAATGCTAGCACTCACTATCAATGTACAGATCAATAGTATCTAAATGTCACAATAGATTCATTAACAATGAACTGGGAAACAATGAAAATCTCCGGCTCAGAGAAGATCAGATCATAAGAATAGATGAATAGATAAGATAAGATAAGAATTTTCTTTATTGCATACCGGAAAAAATGATACAGAAACAGCAATGACAAAAGAAAAGATACAATTGGCGGCCTCATTGCTAATAGTAATTTCTTCCAGGCAACCTCATATCGGAGAATTTGCCGAAGGAGAAATAGACACGGGTAGTCGGTGCAAATACGAATATTAATAGACATACATATAGGTACGTAATAATAATAATAAGCTTACATATATCATACTTAAATACTATACATAACTACACGTACTTACATAAATAGTGGCTAGTGTATGATATGGACAACAAAAGGTGATATACCGACATATATATGAAAAGAAGTGAATAGACACAGCAAAATTACTTAATTAGACAGAAAGAATTATTTTAGAATAGAATGCTTCACTACGGTCCGTGGTATCGTAATGAGATGTAATGTTTATAGTATACCCAGAAAAAAATTAACTATATCTGGTAAAAATAACGTGGTATGCATCGTAAGTGAGCGTCCTGTATGTCCTGTACGTGCTAGTTAGCACGTTAGCCATTGTTCCAAGTGAAGCTAATGAAAAAACTCATATCTTTTTGCAAAAAAGTGTCATGTAGAAATTTTAACAGTAGTAACAGCTGTTCTTAAAACCGATAGCCTACAAACGAGGACCAAAACTGTCATTTTTGATACTAATGCTGTCTTATCCAAGGTTCTTGGCCCTAGTTTTTAAAAACAGTGATATCTGACTTGACACTTTTGCAAAAATGGATCAGAGAAAATATTATCCTTTGTAACGTTTCACCTTTATCGATAACTAGACAAACCAGGTACCTAGTCAATTCAAAGTTTTGAAGGTTTGTTTAAGTAATCAACTATGCCGCTAAAGGCTTCCCGAAATGGCCTGAAGCAATTTCTGTGGGTGAAAGTACTCGTACGGGGCATACCTTTGTGAGCATAATAGAGAATACGTTATGTTAGAACAATATTGTGTAACTTAGTTAAGAGGAGGATGGCATTATCATGGTATCGGCATGAAAGATCTTTGTTTTCTCGAGAATTCGAATTATGTGGTAGGTACCTAAATAGGCCACTGAATACTTATCGTACCGACAGCAGTTATGTAATTACCCCTCTCGCTATTTTAGCTACCGGGTGACTTCGAATTCGTTCACCGTTTTTAAGGAGACATTGTCACCATGATTTAGAGGCATAACGCCACAAGGTGATTTTGAAATCGACAATTAATGATTTGTCATTATAGGTGTAACATATTTGTAAATATTCGTGTTTTCCGACCTTTGGCTCCAAACTGTGAATCTAAATTCGAACTGGTAGGAATTATCATAAAAAATGTTTTCTAATATGTTAAATTCTTAAGAATCTATCGTCCGATATATATAAACAATTAAAAAAACAAATCAATTGAAAAACGCTAGAACCATAGATTTTCATGGTTAGAATGTCCCCTTAAAAAACTGTGAGCGATTTCAAAGTCAACCTGTAGTTTAGAAAAAAAATTACACGTCATTTCAAAAACACATTTTTTTTGTTACCTAAAATTACTTTACTAAAGCATAAACACACAATATCTTAACGGAAAGTAACATAAATAAAAAATAAATACTTGGGTTCGAACTTCTTTTTGGTCATTTTTGCTAAGGATTTCAAAATCACGCTGTAGAGAAAGTCTGGCTAAATGCGAGGGTATCCAATCACCACAAAATTATAAAATTTGTGACAATAAATGTCACATAGTATTTTATTATTACCAAAAATAGTATTTCACTCCGTTCGAGATTCATAGCGCGAGTCAGACTTACAGTTGGCTGGTTTTTATAATTTGTTATCTTACCTTAAAAACATCTCATTGTTATTATACGCGTGGCCTTGGTTATTTTCAAAGCCTTGCGTACATCTGCGAATTAGTAGTAGCAATACCAAAACATCGTGAGGAAACCCGCGACTTGGTTGGCTCCGCACGTATTGACTTGCCTTACCTGTGGGCTAGGCCGACTAAGCTGTCAGGATGGTATAGGTGCTGGGCAAACCTACTCCATCTAAAAAACAATGTCCCAGTCACTGCAGCATCCGAATGGTCCCTTCACCCATGTAGTGTGAGTGAAGGTGCCGCTGGACACTGTACAAATTATCCGTTGCGTAAATGCAAAAGCCCAAGTTTAAGTTTTAGTTGATCCTTACTTTAGAAGTTGCACAGTAATACTACACGTTTCATTTGACTTACGTTTGACGCTTGTATGTATTACAGATGTGTTTACTACAGTAACAAATAAACGTAAACCAAGTTCATTTCTTTTATAGGACTTTTTTGCTTTTAGTTTGTGAAGGTTCCCCGTACCTGAACAGGAAAAACTAAACCCTTTTATAGATCACTTTTACCGCTGTCAAGACATTTTTTTTTAGGAACGAGTGGAGTTATCAAGTCATAATAATTAATATCAAATACTATTCTATAGATAGAAGGTCAACGGTCCCTCTATGGCGTAAAAATTTCAAACTTCTATAACAACGAAAAAAATGTGAAATATTTCAATACCCGCAAATTATATTATTAAAATATTCATTTGATACTAGCTGTGCCCGCGACTACGTTACTGCTCATTAGAATATTGTTACTGCTCAGAAATCAAAGTTCAGATGGTCGGTAAAATAGTTCACACTTTTATTTCGAAGTTCACAGATACACTACTTACTTCATTCACTTTGCATAATTTTCAATCTTAATAAATAAAGTCACGAACTCCTTCTGGCGTTTGGACAGACACTCAACTAACTCAGGCGCACGGCCGGGCTGCCCTCACTTTTATACTGAATCAAACAGATGGCAGCACGTGGGCAACCAAAGTCAAAAACCGGAAACATACTCTTGGTTGTTTATATTAAATAAAAATATGGAATTTATAATAATGAGCTACCCATATGAAGTTCCTTTATCCTTTAATCAAGGCCATGGTCTATCTCAGTTCTAAATTTCGTCCCTTGAGACCTTTTCGCGGTTGTATTAAATTTATACTATTAGTTTACCCCACTACGCCGTCTCCCGTCGGCGCAGCTTGTCACCCGCTTAAAACGTGCTACTCGCGTCATGTTACTACCCATCTTCTTATCGTGTCGGTGACCAAACCAGTTAGATTTGATTGGCCCAGAACACGATGATGATGCCATGTTAGATAACATAGTAATATTTGATGTTATTATTGTTATCTATCATGACTTTTGACGTCTGAAACTTTAAAAAAGAATTTTACTTGTAATGAGGCCATACAGTCGAATACATCTGCCTACTAAAACATTTGTTTAAAAAAACCTAAATTGACTTTAAATAATAAATTCCATAGTTAATTTAGTTTCTTTCTTTAAATAAATAATTTAGTTCCTTTATCACGTTTAAATTTGTGCGATTTCTTTTAAAAGGTTGATTATGTTTTATTTGTGCATTAATCTGTGAATGTGTCAAATTATTGGGCCTACATAAGCATATACATAAGCAGCCTATATACGTCCCACTGTAGGGCACAGGCCTTCTCTCAGGGAGAGAGTGTGGGCTTAATCACCACGCATGCCCACCGCGGATTCGCGATTTCAAGCGCTGAGGTATGTGAATAGCTCAGACACTCAGGTTTCCTCACAATATTTTCCTTCACTGTTAGCGAGTGGTATTGCTACTATAACTTCAAAAATGTACATAACACATAACTCAACGTCATAGGTCTAAGCCCGCGCTGAGAATCGAATCTGGGTCTCTCGCTTCCGAGTCCAATGTTCTACCCACTAGGCTGCCACCGCTGAAATTAGGCCTAATTAAGGAAATATTTATTCGTACAATATTTGGTCGTACCATACTTTCATTGAAATCGGAAGTTAAACATAATAATTATTTCGCAAATAATTCGGCTCTTTTATTACTTCTTAGTAAGTTAAATAAAATTAATGTTCGATGTTGAATTAGCCATTATTTTTTTAACGATTTGTTATTAAAATAATTAACAGACATACATAAAAAGAAACTGTATCGTCTCGCCAGTACCGGCAGTTGTATGTTATCAGGTTCCCATAGCAACCGATTGACTCAGTCAGTACCTGGGGCGTGTTTCATAGAACTAAAATTCATGTTTAATTCGATGTACATCGATTCGAAAATTCGATTGATGTCCAGATTAACAGAACAAATCTGCTACGCAATGTTCCTCAAACCGTCGTAATAAACTACAAATTATGAAATTCGTTATGAAACTCGGCCCTGAAAGCTCAAAGGTTATCGAGTATTACTTTTTCTATAGTGTCGAATATAATTAACCAGGTGACGAACATATTTATAGTGATTTTCTGGCCCTTGTGGACTTAATCGTGATGTTATGTAGCCTATATGTTACACGGGAATCTAAGCAATAATCATGGTAAGTTTTATTCAATTCCCTTCAGTGGTTTTTGCGTGACGCGCGCATAAAGAAACAGAGAGAGACGGACAATATATGTCAGACAGAGACAAAAACGGTATTTAACACATAACATAACATAACATAACATTAAATTTAACACGATCAACAATAAATTATTTCATATGCTCGAATAAAACAAAAATTACGAAACATCTCGGAAAATGTATCTCTTTTAGTCAATTACTAGTTATTACAATTTTTTACATAAAAAGAGTGCTCTGAAATGTGACGTCATAAGCAAGTATTTTAATACAAAATTCCGTTTTAAAAGTAACTCATTTGATATTTGGTCAAATACCCAATTATATAGATAGAAGATAGATAATAGCAAATTAAGAATTTTTGGATTTTCTGCTAGTTGCACCATAAGACCTTGCCTCTTACCAAGAAGGTCACACTTCCAGGTCAACGGGAAGTAATGTTTAGGTTTTGGCGAGTAACCTATCAAAACCTATAGGGCTTTACTAATAAACTCGACATAAATTTACACCTTGGAATAATATAAAATTTTGTATAGGTAGGTATTCCTAGTTTATCCTACGCATAACTTTATACTAGGTTTATAAGTAAGGGGTATAGGGTATTCCCGTTAACTCAAAATCATGAAATCCAGCAAGAACTAATTTCAATGAAATCAACCAGTGAATTTCCGGATTTTTTCTTCTACGGATATGTACAATACGTGTAGAGCAAAATCGGATAGTTGAGAATTTAAAAAAATAGATTGCAATTAGGTTAATAGATTAGATTACTCTTTACTGCACGCCATACGTAAATGTATTGCAATTCTTGTTTTCGACCAACTGTAAAGTTAAGTTTGTAATTATTTGCTTGTCCGGTTTTTTATTATTTATTGAAATATTCGCCAAAATAACACATTCTCTAAAACCGGTCGGCGTCCCATTACAGCTCACAATGTAGAGCCCATTAAAGTACGTAAGACAGATGGTCGGACGGGTGAATGGACAAACTGCGTAGGTCTGGTATGGTCTCATTTCCATCTAACTTAACCTAACCTAACCTAACCCAAAAATATGACACTATCAATCTAAGAGATGAACCAAAACTAGCCCTTAGACCGTGTAGATAACCAAGATCAGATAACTAATTATCTTTGAAAATTCCAAATAAACAATCTCTATCAGCTTGGTGCTCCGACTTAACCCCATTGTAACAAGGCAAAATCCCCATTTCTTCGGATGTAAAAATTATCTCTGGCACGTAAAAGAAAGGTAGCTAAAACTTGTTTTCTGTTGCTCGCTCTAGCTCTCCCCGGGGTGCCACATAATTCGTGAGCTGAACGAACGGCCCGGGTAACGCATGAGTTTCCCGAGGAAACCCACCTTCAGCCCGCCCGGTAATGGCCAACTGGTTGGTTATTTCGAAACAAACATTTGCACTTATCTGCTGAATTCCGAGTAGGTGATAAATTGTAACAACTGTTATTGAGAAGCCGCTAGTCAATCGCCTTTGACATGAGAATTGTTTGATTTCATTAAAACGCTAAATTATTCGAACGAGTAATTTTTTCACGATTCCCTTACTCTATTATGAATATTTTATAAATATGTAAAGTATTGTTATATATTTACGGTAATCTGATGTCAAATCTTTTTGACTAGCATTATTTTAAATTACCTTTGTATACATATTAGGCAGCGTAATTATCAAAATCAAGTAAACGAATATTTTTTCACTTCGGGAATTTAAGGGAATCATTACTCTTTTTCAAAGCAATTTTGAAGAATGTGTAATTTATAAAGTAATGGCCATTTCGATGTCAAATTTGTTTCACTAGCATGCCTTTAAATCAAGTAGATTATCGAGGTGTATTTAGTACCCACTGCCTAGAATAAAAGTAATTAGTATTGTGTGTGACGTCTTCCGGACCACTTCGTAGACGGTACCGGAAGTTTGAATATAACTCTTGCTACTGGAAAGCGAGTTTGTTTTATGCGCGCTGCATTTAAATGTTATTGACAGCATGACATTGGCTGCAGGCGAACTATTAGTCCAACTACAGAAGGAAGACAGCACCTCAGCTGCTCCATCTCAACTCGTCCTCGACCGAAGTTGCGCCTCGTTCCGGAAACTTGGATAATTTTCCGCCTGATTTCGGATTGTTGCAAATTTAACATACAGCCAAAGCAAGCTGCTCGAGTAAAGGCCAAATTAGACTGCAGTTTGAAAACTGTTGATAAACCTAAGCTATTTAGGAGCAAAGCTTTGTTGCGCTCTAATCGAAACGGATTGCTCAAATACCGTTCAGAAACTTACTGGCCTTGCTCCGCCAACACTCGTTACACACATTACTCGTCTTCACTCTTTGGATCAGAATATTATATAGTATATGAGTTAGGTAGGTATCGAAAAATGTTCAACTAGTTTTCAGCTTGGATAGAAATAGCATTGAGATTTCAAATTATAAATCCTACTATAATAATATAAATGTGAAAGTTTGTGAAGATGTTTGTATGTTTGGATATTTGTTACTCAATCACGCAATAACGGCTGAACAGATTTACGTGAAACTAGGCATACGGATAGACAAAGACCTGAATTGAGACATAGCATATTTGATATCCCGGTAATGCGTTCCCGTGGGATAATATTTATTTCAATTTTATAATAGATGGCGTTGTACGAGCAAACTTCGTGTTTTAAAAATAGATGGCGTTGTGCTAGAATCTTATAAACGAATTCTATGGCAGTACGAAGTTCGTCGGGATAGCTAGTTTCCTATATTTTAGTTTGCTTAATCGGGCATGGTATAGAATGTATGCAACTATATAAGATTATAAATGTCAAGTTAGGTTTACTTCCCTTGATTTTATTGGTTCACTCTGTCTGTGAATTAGATATTGGAATACGTATTATCATATCAGTGCTAATTTGAATTGTTTTTCTTAGGTACATTCTAATCGGTAAACTTGCTTTTTCGGTACTTGTTATCATCTATGCGAAAAAATCAATGCCTTTGCGAGACAAAGACCCCTTCATTGAACGCGAAAAATGTAGAATAGTGTTTATATAGTAATGTATTACTTATGGGTGTTGATATAGTTACCAAGAGGTAACGTCAACAGTAACAAGTCTATACAACGTGTTACTGAAATACACATATTTTTTGATAATAAGGATATACTCAAATTAATACGTTTATTGCACACAAGTAAACATTACAATGGCAATGCCGCGTACTTAATTTACGATATAGACATAGGAAAGCATTATTTTACGAGATAAACCGACTATCGGTAAATGCTTTATACATTTGGGCGTTATATTAAGGCTACAATAGCCTTATGATGTCACAGCTTATGCCCAATTTATACGTTGTAATAGTTACTACGCTCACAGCGTCATGTACCGAAAAGTTTCATGTTTTAAATATGAGCGTGCTAGAGTGTGGCAGGCTTCAAATTGTAGGATTTGGTTATTTAATACTTGTTCTAAATAGCAAATCCGCTAGGCAAACTGTAATTAAATACTTGCATACCAAAAATTTTCGAGAGAAATAGAGATGTCATCACTCGATATTCACCTACAGCTGGACATAAGCCTCCCCTAGGGCGCGCCACAAATACGTGCTGACCATTGCATCGGAGGGTTTTGCTATCACCACTCTGCCAATGCAGGCGAGTTGTTGATCGCGTAATTTACGCGCAATTTTTAGCATACCGGAGAGTACACGAGAATACACTGGAGTACAAGAGAATACACTAAAGTAAACGAAAATACAGTAGTGTACCTACACAGTTTTACACGAGAGGTGCAGCTGCCCACCTCCTGGATTTCCCTAACTCACTTCTATTATAATTTTTTTCTTTCTTCTTTTTTTCATCTTTTTCAATTTCTCCTACTTTCATTGTGCGTTAGGTGTTATGTTTGAAGAAATTGAATTTTGTATTCTATTCTATTCTTACGACACCCAAGTCATGAGTCAAGGTGGTCATACTTTTACACCGAGACCCACTCGGAGTGAAGTAGAGAAGGTTATGTACCTATTCTGAAACTAATTTATACTACAATATCTAAAATCAAAACAGGCTTAAGTACATACGGAGCTCTTAGATATTGTAGCAATGCAAGGAGACACGGGACAGTAGGACAGGTGTCGGCCCACGCCACAATAAATAGCTATTTAGCGGAGTTTGCGGGCGGCGCGGTCGACGCCGCCACAGGAAGGTGTTCTCAATTTGTCGCCAGAATGAAATTGTCGCCGCTTTCAGTATTAAGTGGCTTTTACATTTCACTTTGTGCGCACTGACGTTGATTCAAAACGGCGCCCACAGAAGAAAATGTGTTATAGTCGTTATAAAATACATACTGTGATTGGCTCGCGCACGAAACTTGCCTTTGATCAATCCGTCATCGGTGGTCTTGTACCTATCAGGAAATGATAGAGACGAAAGAGTTATGATTTGGCAACAATGTTTTTATGATGCGGATTGTTATGAGAGTCCAAGCTAAAATATTAAAGAAAAACTACGGTACGTACGAGTGAGCAGTTTATTTTGATCGCACGTTATTGTAAATCAAAGTAAATCAACAAGTCATCTTCATCCACAAAAAGAGCAAGAACCGGTTTCATTCTGATGGTTGTGTTTGAATCGAGAGTTCATATTACGGTGTGTATGTTAATGAATTAGATGTCAGTTGATATTAGCCAGACACTGTTGTTGGATTGATAAAATGTGTGCGTGATATAAAATTACGGTAATTTGCTTCGTTCTCTCTCGCATGCACTCGTAGCTTTAGTTGACAAATCGACATGCATCCGAAATGTTCACTGGTCGCTGTGGCGGTGATGCTGACCGTCGCACATTGTGCGACCAAAAACGAGCTGAGAGGTAACTATTCTTATTATTCTTTATTACATTAAAACCGAGTTTTGCACACGGGCGAGCTTCCTGCGCTACTAGGCGTGCTTACTATGCTATCTACCAGCTTAGCTAAATATTGGAGACATAATTAGGCAATACAACTTACAATAGCAAGTAATTATAGATTTAAACCTAGATATAATAAAAATTTACGTAGTAGGGGTATATTTTAGAAATACAAGTTATAAACAAATATATACAAATATAGCACCTATAAATTTACTACGGTTGTGATTATGCATGGAACTCATTATGATGCCACGGTGAGCCAGCGGGTTCAAGTCCCGGCATGGGTGGAATTTTTAGACTCTAAGTAGGTTTTTAAAAGACTGACTGACTGACTGACTCACTGACTGACTGACATATCAACGCACAGCCCAAACCGCTGGGTCTAGAGACTCCAAATTTGGCACATAGGTTCCTTATAAGGTCTAGAGGTGTATTAAGAAATAATTTTCCAAAACTCACCCCCTGAGGGGGTGCAGCGGGGGTCCAAAGTTTGTATGGAGAAACAAGATTAGTTAGACCATTTTATTTGAAAGTTCGCACGAATACTTCTGGTGATAAATAAGTAAGTACATGTTTCAGGCTTTTTCAAAATTCAACCCCTAAGAGGGTGAAAAGGGGTGCCAAAGTTTATATGGGGCGCACAGCCCAAACCGCTTGCCTAGAGACTCCAAATTTGACACATAGGTTTCTTATGAGGTCTAAGGGTGAGATCTAAGGACGGATTTTTCAAAACTCACTGTCTAAAAGGGTCAAACGGGGGTCCAAAGTGTGTATGGAGAAACAAGATTAAATAGACTTTTTTATTTAAAAGCTTCTTACAAGTACTTTTGTAAACAAATAAGTACATAGGTGTTTCAGGATTTTGTCTAGACGTGTTTAAAAAAAATCAACGAAACGGTGAAAAAAGGTGCCTTTTTTTTTAATTTAGTTCAAATGTTTTTCAATAAAATTTACTAAACAGGTATTTCTCAGTTTTTTAAAATTCAACCCCTAAGAGGATGAAAAGGGATGCAAATTTTTTATGGGCAGTTAAATATTTGTGGTAGGATTTTAATACAACTGAGTAAAAATGTTCTTCAATAAAATTTATGAAACACGTATTTCTCAGTTTTTCAAATTTCAACCCCTAGCATAAAAAGGGTGAAAAGTGTTTCAAAGTTTGTGCAGGAAGTAAAATATTTATGTTCTGATTTACATGAAACTTTTTACAAATGCGTGTCTAGACCATTGATGCGGATATTTTAGAAATTGAATTTTCTTCAAACTTATACTTTAATAAAATAGATGAAACATATATTTGTCAGTTTAATAAAATTCACCCTTAACATAAAGATTGTATAGGAAATAAAATATGTATGATTAGATTTACATGAAACTGTACATATACGTGGCTATACAATTTGATGAAAGACGTATTTCTCGGTTTTTCAAAATTCTACCCCTAAGAGGGTGAGAAAGGGTGCCAAGGTTTGTACGGAGAGTAAAATATTTGTGGTCGCATTTTCTTGTTTGTTATTTTCTTTAAACTTAGTTTATTTAATCGTACTTCGACACAGTTGACGAAATGGATATTACTAAGTTTTGTTTTTTAAATTAACCCCTAAGAATGTGAAGAAGGGTGCCAATGCTTAGTTGGGAAGTAAAATATTGGGGCGCTATAGTTTTTATGGGTAGCAAAATATTATGGTCATATTAAAAAAAAATTAAAAACCAAAACTGACAAAATTATTTCTAACTTTTTAGTGCTGTAGTGTTTTAAAGTCGTCTTTATTTTTTTTTTTAAATATATTATCAATTTGTAGTGGGGAGTGGGAAAAAAAAAACATTTCCTTATAACCATAATTTACCTACTTGATTCTTTCCTTTAAATTTTGAAGTTCTCAATTTCGGTCACTGTGTTCGGACAATGTTCGGACAAAAAGTCAGAACCAGACATCACCAAATTACCCTGAGACTACTTTTACGTTGCATTGAAACATAATGAATATTACTAAAGGATGGGCCCCATTAGGCCTTATTTACTACTGTCCATTAAAGAGTTCCGTTTTCAATCTCTGAAAGTCATCATCAGGTCTTCATCAGCTCATCACCAAATAAATAAATAAAAAAGGTTAAGATTTGATTGTAAAGCAGCCTATATACGTCTAGGGCACAGGCCTTGTCTCAGAGAGAGAGTAGGAGTAAGATTTGATTAATCCTTACTAATCTTATAAACGCGAAAGTTTGTATGTATGTTTGGATGTTTGTTACTCTTTCATAAGAGTTCTTTACGTTATAAGAATAGTAGGCAAAGCATGGGCAAAGCTTACAGTGCCATACGGCAAGGCTTACAGTGCCATATAAAAAAGTTAGGTTAATTTGCTTAAGGTAAGTAAACTTCATGCGTACTTATCATAGAGCTTGAGAAATATTTGTGATGATCAGTAGAAAAACAGCCAATTGCAAGTTGGCGCACCTAGGGTTCCGTACTATTATCTATACAACATTAGACAAAGATCGAGACAATATAGATTAGGTGCATTGAGAACAACTCCATCTATAGAAACCGAGAGCGTTTAATATTAACATTTAACGACATGATATCGGCGCTGTGAAGGTTACATAGATAGCTGCTATCTAGCAGCGCTCGCCATCTGACCCCCTTAAATATTTATTTTATCTGTTTTTAGTATTTGTTTTTATAGCGGCAACAAAAATACTTACATCATCTGTGAAAATGTCAACTGTCTGGCTATCACGGTTCATGAGATACAGCCTGGTGACCGACAGCCAGACAGATAGACAGACGGACAGTAGAGTCATAGTAATAGGGTCCCTTACCCCTTTGGGTACGAAACCCTAAAAAGGGTACGATTAGAGCAAAGATGGCAACATTTTTGTTGTATGGTAACCGATGGACTATAAAATAACTCATTAACTGACGACTGTGACAAATCAGACTACAACGCCTACCGATAACAAACACAGTTTTAATTTGACACCAAACTAAAGAACAAGAAGATATATTTGCATCAATTTGACGTCCGATATACCCTGACCCCATGGTTGACCTTTTTTTATTAATTTGTCAAATTTTATTAGGTTTCATTTATTCCATAGTATCAATTGGTTTCCATTCGACATAAAAAAGTTGCTGCCCTTATAACTGATTCGTTAGCCTAGCGGTATCAAGTCAAGTCATTACCATGTCGGGGTTCGTGGGTGCGATTCCGATACGCCGTGGGCAGAGGGCCGCTGTATATTTGTACACATGGCCTCAGTATGGGTGTGTTTCCATGTTTGTGATGACCTTGCGTGTCCGGAAGTCATCATTCATCATTCAGCCACAAGAAGTCCACTGCTGGACATAGGCCTCCTCCATGGATTTCCAAAAAGACCGGTTGGAAGCGGCCTGCATCCAGCGTCTTCCTGCCACTTGAATGACGTCATCTGTCCATCTTGTGGCTGGTCGTCCCACGCTGCGCTTGCCGATATGTGGTCTCCATTCGAGAACTTTTCGGCCCCATCGGCCATCAGTTCTGCGTGCTATGTGCCCCGCCCACTGCCACTTCAACTTACTAATCCGCTGGGCTATGTCGACGACTTTCGTTCGTCTACGGATCTCATCATTTCTGATTCGATCTCGTAGAGAAATTCCGAGCATAGCCCTTTCCATAGCTCGTTGCGTGACCTTGAGCCTTCTTATGAGGCCCATAGTGAGAGACCACGTTTCAGTGCCATAAGTCATCACTGGTAACACAAGTAATGTCCGGAAGTAATTATTATTTATTATTATATAAACTCAAACCCTTTTCACATATCCCGTGATTGCTCATATACCCCAAACCAATCCCTATTAAACAAGTTTGTATTTAGAAAATAAAAATAAATTATAAGAGCTGCCTTAACATGTTTCCCGTCTTGAGTTGCAAACGTGATTCTTTGACCTATGTTAGACAGTAGAGAAACTAACAGAGTTTTTGCAAAAAGATGACTTCACGATTGCGTCAGTGAGCTGAGGCAACCTTGTAGTACCAACAAATATTGTGAAGTTGGTATTAACATCAACACATAAATTATTGCGAAACAAAAATTATCCGCGTAATTCATACCTCCTCACCGTCTATCTACCTGCAAAACAATCCACCTACGATGGATTTAATAAACTGGTTCATGGAAAACCGTCGAGATATTTTGTATATCCAATGAGATTTTGCTTCATTAGTAATTACATACTATGTGTGCTTGCTGAACATTACACGCTGAGCTATGGGTGGTTTCAAAGCCGTGGCTATGTAATTTGTAATTGAAAATTATGTCTATTTAGTATATTACTTGTAAGTATAGACGAAAAATAAAAAAAATGGGTTGAGAAATGTTGTTTCGAAAAATTCGCGCACGCACTGCTCTGGCTGGCTGCTAATGTTTCTCACAGATTTTAGTTTGTATCGAGATATTGTTAGTGCTTTTTTTAACGTATTCGATACTTCATTTTGCTACAGCTTTCAAACCACCAAAAATTCTGGTTGTATATGTGGAGCATTTACTAATAATAAAATATATTGTTTTAGTTAGACGTTCACCACAAGGTAATAGACCGAGATGGCATCCCGATCCATATGGACCCAATCGCTTCCACGGCCCCTTTGTACAAATGGGGGGTTCTCCACCCAATCGAGACCCCCGCGAGAATAGACAGCCCCCGGATCACAGAGTCCCTGGCAGGGGCCCTGTGAGTAGACCATCACCAAACTTAGGCTACGATGGACCTCCAGAGACCATGGGACCCCCAGAGCTTTCAGGACCTTACGATAGTCGTGGACCACCTGAAGGGAGAGGGCCTCCAGAAGGAAGGGGGCCGCCAGAGGGAAGAGGGCCTCCAAAAAGAAGAGGGCCTCCAGAAGGAAGAGGCCCTCCAGAGGGAAGAGGGCCTCTAGAAAAAAGAGGGCCTCCAGAAGGAAGGGGGCATCCCGAGGGAAGAGGGCCTCCAGAAGAAAGGGGGCCCCCAGAAGGAAGAGTGGCTCCTGAAGGAAGATGGACAGCAGAAGAAGGACGTATCGATTTAAGAGGCGCTCTACCTAAGCTGAACAAATTGCGGTCAAACAAAGAAACTGATATCGAGTCAACTGGTACCGCTGTTGGTCAAGATAAAAAATCAGAAACACAAGCTAAATTGATGGTTCCACCGCAAGTGGTCGCGATGCCAACTTACCAAATTGTTGACTCGCGCATATCAGCCAACGCACTCTCCAAAATAAGTTCCGAAACTTCGAGTAGTGGGCAAGGTCAAGGGCGGTCATTAGTGACCAATAATGCGGTCGAGAGTTCTACGAGTAAACAATCCATGATGGTGCATTTCATTCAAGCTGTACCTGTTACACCGGAAGAGTAATAAATTATTTTTTCTATTTTGTCATAATTTACTAATCTAATGATAAGTGTCTCGTATCACAGTGTTAGTTATCGAACTCCTACGTAAATTCTGAATCCTAATATTACAATAAAAACAATAAAACTTTAAATATAATTAACGTTGTTTTTGTTTGTTGTTACGATGCTGCCCTAACAAAAAATACAGGACATGAAGAGACTAGTTTTCTTCCCGAATGCTACGTACGGATAACTTGCCTTAAACTTGACATTGTTTTCATACCCTAGAAGACATAAAAAAAAACTAAGAATAAAATAAAACCATAAAGATTTTTTTCTGGGTGTTACTCTAATAAAAAAAGAACTTATTACAGTCAGTTTTTTTATTGCATTTTAAATTAGAAATAATTCAAATAATTTTTCTGTTCGTTAAATGGCACTGTACAAAGTTACGTAAACTGCCTTCGGGTCGATTTGTAATAGAGAAATAACTCTACTGTAACCATTTTTTTCATATTATATTAAATCTAATACACCACTCACTAACAAGGGAGTAAATTTATAATAAAATATTATTTTACAAAATAACTCAAACATTGATAAAAGTTTGATACGTCATAAGGCGTTACGAGCACCTTGTGATGTCATAGTTTAAGCCAGATTTTTATGGCGCGTTATAGGCATTGGAACTTTTGTTCTTTTTTTGTTCAAGTTCTTCATTATTTCGAACATTGAAAAGTATGTGTACTGTGTAATGATATACAATCTAAGGTATGGTGTTACTTCGAATGACAGTATACGTAAGTGTGATTAGAAAACGTTGTGAGCTAAAAGAGAATGTAGTAACTAGACTTAAGAAAGGAATATTGCGTTCCTATCCATATGGATAGGATGGAGTAAAAAAGATTGATGAAAGAAATATGTCGAGCAAATTTGGGTGGAAGGGCCGATAAGGGACGTCCCAGACGCCCATACCTACTTCGACCAAATAGGATTTATTAGCGATGGGGAAGATAAAAAGTACTTACCTACCCGAAACCGGCGTGCGTTTGTCAGGATCTTCAGGTCTATTCCTAGATGCCTACCCCTCTGTGATACAGGTCTGAGTTTTAGAATTAGAAACTCTTAGGCTTTCTTTATGAAAACACATTTTTAAGTTCAACAAGCGATGTATTTAAAATATAGGGAACTTGCAAATCGTAGTGCCGCAATGATTGTATTACTAACGCTCTGTGCCCTATGAACACTGAATGTTTCACGTGTATTACGCTCTACAATTACTAACATTTTCACTACGCAAATAAAACTGCTGATTTCCTAGCAAAATTATGTTACGTAAGTAAGTCAGTAATTTATTAAATTAACAATACATACAATAGATACAACATTCAATGCGTAAATACAGTTTTACAAGGCTACATTGTGTCCTGACCCCTAAACTGGGATAACCTGTACCTTAGCAATAACCACTGTTAACTATCATAATTGGGTATTTGACAAAATATCAAATGAGTTACTTTTAAAACGGAATTTTGTATGAAAATACTGGCTTATGACGTCACATTTCAGAGCACTCTTTTTATGTTTAATCTATTAAAAAATTTTAATAACTAGTAATTGACTAAAAGAGATACATTTTCCGAGATATTTTGTAATTTTTGTTTTATTTATTTTTGATCGTGTCAAATACCGTATTCATAATTATAATCATCATCATCATCATCATCAGCCATTTAACGCCCACTGCAGGACAAGCAATCCAAGTGCAGTCTTGTGCCGCCCGCATCCAGCCACTCCCCGCCACCGTAACCAGGTTATAATTTGCTTATAATTATAATAAGAATTATAATGTGATTCCAAAAAATATTAAATTTACATTATTTAAATATAATTAAGTTTAGAATAACATGCTTATTTGGGTAAATTAGGTTGTTTTGGTATCCAGTACCCGTAGCCAGGGCAAGAACAGAGTGATAACTCAGAAAAGGACGTCAGGAGGAGATAGGAACAGACCAGCAGCATGACGGTCGGACTATATCGTGGAGACAACGAAAGATCCGTAGATGCGAATGGCAAGAGACTGTGAGAGATAGGTTTGGAAGAAAAGGTCTATACCCAGCGTTGGGCAGCGGTAGGCTTTTGATGATCATAACGCGTAGCTTTCTTGGCCGACACAAGTCTTTTGACATCATGTACTCGTATAGGTACATGGCAAGCCGTTTACATATTGGCTAAGCCTTATGTAATAAACAGATTTTACTATTCCATATGCCACGCAAGCAAAGCCAGTATAACCTTACTTTCATTCCTCTCTGTTCTAAACAAAGTTTCCAAAAACAATCAAACTTTTTTTGTTAAAGAAACAAAGTTTTACACCGATACGAAACAGGTTTAGCAGTTGAAATAAATAAAAAATGCCTATGCACACATTTTGACCACCTCAGAAGTGGAAATTTGAAAAATACATTTTTGGACCCCTAAGCCAATATATTATAGGCATCCGGTGTCCATAGCTTTAGCCATCTGGGCTGTACGTTCACCATCATCAGCCATTTGACGCCCACTGCAGGACACATGCCTTTATAATTTATGAAAAGTTCTCGCTAAAACACTGATTACCTGTGGATATGAAAAAAAAAAGCAGCAATAGAAATTGTTGCAACGAGGAGACAATCAATCAAGTCTCCGATATTTTTTTTATTACATACATATTATTTCTAGACATATAGCTCGTTTTCATCACAGAAAGTTGATTTACGAATAGGTCCTCGATTGCAGGAAAAAAATCAGAAAATAAACGACCACCGCAATGTTTGTCTGACATGACAACAAGATTTTTCTTTGACAGTCTAAGCTGTGTTCTGATCTTTATGTTCGATTATTTATGCGTCACTTTAGGTTGTGAGGGGCTTATGGTGAGAGTGGAACTAAAATGGAGATTTTACTTTATAAATCATAATTTAGTTAAGACCTGTCTTAAGACCGCCATAAGTCGAACTGAGGAGTGTTTCGATGTGAAAACAATTCAATTCAATTCAATTCAAATATTTTTATTCATTGTAAAAACAGAATGTTTACTTAATGAACGTCAAAGTTGTTAGTTTCACAATTAATGGATTATGTGGAGAAGAAACTAACAAAGAAACTCCAACATAATAATACAATTACACGCCTACCTACTAAGTTCAATGTTGGATACATTGAACTTAGTAGCAAGTTTAGTAACATGTATTTAAGTTTAGTAACTTAGCAACATGTATTTTTTGTTGTACAGAACAATTAATTTATTATTTCTTATTTTACTTGAATCGTTTTTTTATAAATAAGAACAAAAAAAATTTGCATATACAGGGTTATTTCTAAAATGTGCAATTCTTGAGACACCTCTATTAGGACTTGTGTTTGGTAAAAACTTTCGTTCTGAGTATTTTCTCAGATTTTTACTTGTCAAAATATCAGAGTTCACAAAGTTTTTGGTTTATGTCACTAGGTATCCGCAAAATATTTCATCCTCGGATGAAACGACACCCTTTTCAAATTATTGTCACGTTTCATCCAAGGATGAAATATTTTCCCGTTGAATTGTTTGTTTGTTTGTTTGTTACACTTTATTGCACAAAATACAAAATTTAGCACTTAAAAAAACATGAATGTCTTAGATTATGAGCAAGGGCGGACTTATTTCAAGAGAAATTTCTTCCAGCCAGCCTTGACGTTTAGGTTGTTAGACAGACAGCGGGAAGAGGGCATGTAAAGCACAAACAAAAAATTATTACTACTTAAATGCTACATTATTTTTTAATATGACACTATAATATCTACATACTAATATACATACAATATAAACCAATATCTGCATAGATACAAAATTAATAAAATAAGGAAAATAAATATCAAACTATATAAATAAAAAAACATACTTATACATTGTCACCTAAGCCAAATTTGACTTTTTACACACTATATTTATCGCAGCCAATAAATCATGTTTTAAGCATTATTTATCAAACTAAACAGAAAATTTATTAATAATATTTCAAAAGTCATTGTTTCTTTAAATGACAAACTGTAACCGACATATTTCAGGAATGGCGCATTTTAGAAATAATGTATAGATTACTCAATTACACATAAATAGCTGAACGATGTAACTTTAACATAATTTAATAATTTAAATTCCAGATTCACCTGAAATATTGGATCTTCTCAAGTCATTCACAACAGATTATAATATCCAGAAAGTAGACGTGACAGCACTAAAACTCGAAAACTTTGACACTTTTGGACAATTTCAACGAAAAATTGGAAAAAATGGCCTGAACAACGACACGGCACAATTCTTTGACAGACGCGACACTCAACAACAAAGTTGGGACCAAGGCGACAACAGCGAAAATCCATATATGAGTATACCAACCCCGCCACCATCACTACAATGTAGAAATTGGTGGAAGCGAGAAGATATGTCAATAAAGGTACCAGGATACCACCCACCCCCACCTCCGCCTCCACCACCAAACACAGATCCATTACATTACCATCATGGTAGAGGACCCGCTCCACCACCTCCTCCTTCACACTGGGATAATCATAACCAGTACCCACAACCCCCACCTCCACCTAACGACGACGACTACTATATGAGAAGACCACCACCCCCGCCACATTGGAACCATGACCACCGACACCCTCCACCACCACCTTATTGGGATGACAACCACTATAACCCTGCGCCACCGTATTGGGATTATGACAATTACGGTCGACCTCCACCACCCCCTCAGATTCCTCAATATGACCTTGAATCTTCAACAGATAGGGAGAGACGAGATCATCACAAACTGCCGCCTCCACCACCACCAAACTACTATGGTAATCATGAGTCTTATGATCGGAGACCGCCACCTCGTGGACCACCACCTCATCATGAGCCACCACCGCCTCCTTGCTATGGACCACCTCCTCCTCCTCCTCTTCCTCCTCCTCATCCTCATCATCATCATCATCATAGAATGCCTCCTCCTTCTCACTTTGGACCGCCTGGTCCACCCCCTCATGATTTTGGTCCACCCCCACCACCGCATGAACATGGCCCGCCTCCACACGAACACTATGGACCACCTCCACCAGAGCCACCTCGCGGGCCCAATCCTCTTTGGGCTTATCAAAATAGGCCACAAAATGGACCTCGTCTACCTACATATTCAAATGAGCACGATAGTGGGACCTCCAACGACTACGAAAATTATACGCCTATGATTGACATTCGCATGGAGGATACTGACGCAGGAACTCACTATCCTAAGCAAGAGAAACTTATGGATAAGTCATCGGAAATATTCGACCCACATGAAGATAAAACAAGAAATAAGTTGGAAGCTTATGCCAATGAAGGTTCAGCAATGTCTGCCGCAGCTCACGACTTTAGTCTTACACCAACTCCTCCCAATTTCTACCAAGCCATGGCAGTTACACCAGAAGAATTTTGATGAATACGAATATAACTTTACCCGTATTTATCAGATATCGGCCTTTCACACAAATTACCTACTTAATGAAAGTAATGTCAGTTACTGTTGTTCATGATAAAATAAATATTACTGTCGACTTATTATGTCAGAAATATAATTTAAATGCGCTTTCATAAAATACTACAATTATATCAGGAGTATTCAGAAAACAAAAAACCCTTTTATTTGCGCGTGTGTTAAAATTTAATCAACATTTTAACAGCGTTTCAACTTGACCGTTCTTGAAGCTTTCTACTAAGACCACTAGACGGCGTGACCAGTCTACTTATGTCTCCTAAAAAAGTTTCCTTTTTAAAAGTGAGTCTCCGAAGATGGAGTCTCAATAATACAATCGACAACACGTCAACCTTTTAGATTAGATTTGAACACTTTATTATACACCCCACAAAACAAAATACATTAAAAGGCGACTATGCAACTAAAATGTAAAGGTCAACTAAAATGTTGTCGACTGCACTTGTATCGAGCTATAGAACCAAATCTCACCAAAACATGAATGTGGAAAAGGGACACAGTCCGTTAGTAGAGTGGGGTATTTGCGAACACTTAAATATAAAACAAAACCAGATGCTATTACTACTGAAGGTTTACTTAAACCAACCAACGTGAAAGGCGTATTTACGGATGGTGCGTGAAGTATAAATGCACACAGAAAAGTGCAGCAAGCTTGAATCAAGCTTTCTAGTTTTCGGCCTCGTCAAATTTCATTCCATCTGGAATTGTTTAGTTTTTAGGGTTCCGCACCCAAAGGGTAAAAACGGGACCCTATTACTAAGACTTCGCTGTCTGTCTGTCCGTCCGTCCGTCCGTACGTCCGTATGACAGCACCAGGCTGTATCTCAAGAACCGTGATAGCAAGAGTGTTGAAATTTTCACAGATTATGTATTTCTGTATTTCTGTGAAAACAAAATACAATAATTATTTAAGGGGGGCATACAACAAACGTGATTTTTTTGCTGTTTTTTATCTTTGTGTCTAATGTTGTATAGATAATGGTACGGAACCCTTCGTGCGCGAGTCCGACTCGCACTTGTTGATATCCTTAATGGCTGTTTCTAAGTCTTCTACTTATATGCTACTTGAACTTATGTGCTACTGGAAATAGGTTCATTTGAACAATACACGTTGTTAGTAGAATAACTAGTGGATACTTGTAGATAAATTTAAATATTGACATAATGCCAACGTTCATGAACGCCAACCATCCATCATCATTGTTGTCAACTCGCCAGATTTGACTGCTGGACGTAAATCCTAGATAATAGATAATAGTCTTATTGATTAGGGGTAATTACGAACGGGCAAAATTACTCAATTGAAAGCGGCTGCCGTTATCCGATACACCAAAAACGGCCCCATCATTCACTTTGCACATAGCCAATACCCTTTCGACGCATAAAACCATTATATTTTAGGTAATTATTTAGCCCTTAATTGGCTATGGCTATTAGAATTTTTCATTGATTTTGGACGGTAGCTCAAGTCGGAACTATTGTCCCATTGTTAACTTACCAAGGGTCAACTACAAAATAAGAAAACATGCCAAGCAAGCTACATATTTAGTAGTGATTCAAATTCAATTAATTTATTTCGAATATAAAAATCAAAAGTCACATGCGAATACATAAAAAAATTAACTAAGTGTCAATTAAATAAACTACCCCGATCCACATCCGACCAAAGGTCCCCATAATGCCGGCGGCGTTCCCGCGCTGCACAGCAAGGGAGATCTTCTGCATCAGATGTGCCACGAAGCGATTGTCAAAACCTCTGTTCCTCAAGCGCCGACCGATCTCTTTCACAAGGGCCCTTTATATAAAAATTCATATAAAGTTGTTAGTTCTAGTTTTAGTACATATTCTTATTCCAGTAACTACAACGCACTGTCATTGCTTGCCACTTGAAAATGGCAGCAATGGTTTATGTTGGCACAATCTACCTTATCTACGAGCATAGCTAGGATGGTGACGCGACTGGACGTTGCGTGACCCAACGTAACGCAGTAATGAACCCTACGAGTTTTCTTCTCAGCAACGTAAGTATTTTAAAGATCCTCTGAAGCTGTCTTATGGATGCTTCCATATTTTGATGAAATATAAAAAGAACTACCTATTTTTTTATTTACGGTCCTGGATCCTGTTGAGCCTATACCGTCATCACATCACATAGAGATTAGCACATAGAAGCACAGGTTTTGAGATTACCATCCATGCATAATTAAGAAACCCAACTAAACGAGTAAACGGACATCGTATAATATGTAATTCCTGGTGTACCTACATGCTATAAATAATATTCTGTTTACCTATCTATCTAAACCACACTTTTCTGAGACTTAAGCTGACATGCACCACTTTGTTGAATGTGGCTTGAGATTCGATTAGATTAGATTAGAACACTTTATTGTACACGCCAGAAAACAAAATACATTAAAAGGCTTACATGTAGCATTTAACCAACATTTCTCTTATAACATTCAATTTAATCGCTACTTAAGGGCTCCATGCAATAACCCTAGCGCCACCTGTGGCAAAAATATAAAAACTTACATAGCCAAGTTGGCCGTGATAGTTTTAAGCCGTGATAGTTTTTCTTTTAAGCTCGTTATATGTGCTACTACCCCGAATTTTTTCACGTTTCTACAATCAACCGTTTAGCCAGGAGAGGGGGGGAACGCCCTACTCGGACAAAAATTTGCGCCTTAACTCCTGAACTGCCCTCGCGGAACGCAACGTATAGGTGGCCCATACTAAGTTGGACACAGATCTGTGTCGCGGCAGACGAGTGGTTAAAGCTTAATATTTCGCAAACGGAACCCTAAATCAAAAATTGGTTTTCTTACACCCACGGTTTTCAACGGCCAATCCAACGATATCCTACACTATGGTTCAGGCGAGAAAAAAAATTGCATCCCTACTTTGGGTGTAGAGGAGGTAACCAAAAAAAATTTTTTTTCGAGGTTGTATTCTACCGTTTTGTCGGTAGAATAAAACCTCGTGTACATCATCCATATGTTCATCTACGCCAAATTTCAGCTCTCTAGTACTTACCGTTTCTGTGCTAAGACGCGGACGGACAGACAGACAGACATGGCGAAACTATAAGGGTTCCTTGTCTCCTACGAAACCCTAAAAATAATATCTTCTTTTACAGATCGTATTTGAAAAAAGTATCTGTACAATCTCTCAATCACAGTAATAGTGACTTTTAGAACCCACGGTCGTGAACCTAAGGCAAAAATAGGACTAAATAGCATTAGTGCCAAAAACGGCCGTTTTACCAGGTTCTTTGTCGTCGGTCCCAAAATTACTGTTAACATGATTAAGAGATTGTACACACTTTTTGCAAATACGATCTGTAAAAGAAGATTTTTTTTTCATTGGTGGCTCTATTTAGTGTCTGTTCAATCGTTCTAAATACACACCTTTTGCTGGAACTCCATCAAAGAGTAATCTTGGTCATTTTTGTACTATGCAACGGCTCATATCGCAACATAACGTCCTAGCCATGTCTCTCAACATTGACATATTCTCTGACTCCTGTGCAAAGTTTAAGAGAAGTATCCTGTCGTCCCTCTGAGGTAGGACCCTTTTCTGAATGTATAATGTTAAACTTGATATGTAGCATTCATTGTTGAAGCTCAGAGGCGGTGTTATCTAGATTTAATCTTTAGCTTTAGTTCCTCGTGAAACATAATACTGACGGCGCATGTTGTGGCTGCCTGTAAGTGAGATAACACTTGGCTTATTTTTGGTTTTGTTGTCTGTTGTGAATGTATTGGTGTGTATCTTGTTGGTGGTCCTAATTAAATAAAATAAAATAATCTCTCAATGACGCTAACAGTGATTTTTAGCACGCCACACTGGAAAGAAAGATATGATTGTTTTTCTATCAGTGGCTCTAGCGTTACTGCGTTAAGCTCCTCAAGGGGCTGCAAAAAGTAATACTAGCGCAACCAAGGGAAAAACATCATGCCCTTTTTAAACAAATTATTGATAAGTTGAACTAGTATTATAAAAAAAAATAAAAACTCACTTCAAACACTACAGCACTAAAAACACGCAAATAATTTAAACAAATTGTGATATTTAATAAATTCAATGTAGGTATTATAGAGGTACAGTTTGGAGCTTAGAGCCGGTGGTGCCAAGTTACACGACTAGCCAGCGCATACATTTTGCGCACGAGTTGCGCACCGACTTCAAAATATATTTTTACATCAAATTCAAAGGTCTTGACGTCGGTTTTTATTAAAAAACTGGATGCGGGCGGCACAAGACCGGGAAGCTTGGAAAACCATGAGGGAGGCCTACGTCCTGCAGTGGGCGTCAAATAGCTGATGATGATGATGATTAAAAAATATATATTTCACGATTTTTTGTGAATATTACAACGATACGTGTTTTCAGAAAGCAAATGCACGAGTCACTATAAAAACAATGAAATCGCTTCAAGTGTGCTTTTAAAATTTGAAAAGTTTCCTCGATTTCTCCAGGATCCCATCATCAGATCCTAACTTGATGTCTTGATGAGCACCTATGAAGTCTAGCCTTTCAAACAAAAAAAGAATTTTCCACATCGGTCCACGCGTCTTCGAATAATCGGGAACATAGATAATAAAGGATTCCAATTAATTTAGAAACTCCTCTTTTTTTGAAGTCGGTTAAAAATAGAATTAACTTTATTTTCTGCTTAGTAGCCTGGCCTCCTACACCGCGCAGTAAACCAGGTAGACGTGTCTTTATGTATCTGTACTTATAAGGGAACTTAACTAAATTACGTCTAAATACTTGATTACCAAAAGTTAACATAAAATTAAACACAGTTGTCGCGACGTAAGGGTCGCGAAATCTGTAAATATGTACATAGCAACACCGGAAAAGGAAATGCGATGAAGGGAGGTTCCACGTGACGCCGCCTGACAGATCGGTGAGTATCGCGGGAAGTGTTGAACAACATGTGCTGTGTGTGTAAAATACCAAGGAAGATGAAGTTCGAGTCAGGTGGACGCCAGAGATGAAGCTAAGTAGTCTGAGAGATCTCGGTATTCCATTATACTATTCCGTGTATGATGATTGATAAGTAATGAGCTTGTATTTGAATGAGGAATGTCAAAGGACGTATGAGAGATGATACAAGTGATGCCCTGCCCGGCCGATGATGTAGGCAGAGGGTCAAGGGGTCACTAACAGCCCTGCTGGATCTTGCCGATGATTAAGAGGGAGATCAGCAGGTCAAGAGACTTATGAGAGACAAGACGAGTGATGCCCTGCCCAGCCGATGATGTAGGCAGAGGTTAAGGGGTCACTAACAGCCCTGCTGGATCTTGCCGATGATTAAGAGGGAGATCAGCAGGTCAAGAGACTTATGAGAGACAAGACGAGTGATGCCCTGCCCAGCCGATGATGTAGGCAGAGGTTAAGGGGTCACTAACAGCCCTGCTGGATCTAGCCGATGATTGAGAGGGAGATCAGCAGGTCAAGAGACTTATGAGAGACAATATGAGTGATGCCCTGCCCAGCCGATGATGTAGGCAGGGTTTAAGGGGTCACCAACAGCCCTGCTGGATCTAGCCGATGATTGAGAGGGAGATCAGCAGGTCAAGAGACTTATGAGAGACGATACGAGTGATGCTCTGCCCAGCCGATGATGTAGGCAAGGGTCAAGGGGTCACTAACAGCCCTGCTGGATCTAGCCGATGATTGAGAGGTAGATCAGCAGGTCAAGAGCTTGGTATGAGAGATGTGATGAATGATGTGATGAATGATGCCCACCCAGCCGATGATGTAGGCTAAGGGTCAGTGGGTTACGAACAGCTCAAGAGCCTATTTATGAAAGACAATGTGAGTGTAGTGCAGGTATAGCATAGATGCTGCTGGGAGTATATGCCGTGAGATGACAAAGCATATCCTCCCGAGTGGCCACTGCAGATGGCACCGAGTCAGTCGGTGTCATCTGCCTTTATTTCACAGGAGGTGGATGGGTTCCCCGCTCTTCGGCCCACCAGTGATGCGAAGCAAAGCAGCCGTCAACTGTCAGGCTAACTTCACTTGGGTATGATAATTTAATTTTTCTTTTCACTTCTCCATTCGCGATGCTCCATGGTTTCTCACCCTCTAAATATCCCTACATTACTAATAACTAATATAAGGGAGGCGTCGCGACATGGTGGAGGAGCTGGGATCCATCCACATCCACGAGGAAAGGAAAAATTTGATTTATCAACATTATAAGAATATTATTGGCGGTCTGGAGCTGCTTCTCGACCCGAAAAATAAAATATATATATACCTATATCAAGTCAATAGATAGTGCGCCCTGGTTGTACAGAGATGGCGCTAGTAGGACCGCAAAATACAATTCATTTCCACGGAAGTTTGTTGCCGCCATAAGTAGGTACTGTCTTGGCAACACGCTATTTCAGAGCTTGTAACTAGCAGATCAATTCGAGGTTATTTTAATTATGAATTATACAGAATTTGTCATACAAATTTGACTATATCCAACTTCAATTTATTTAGCTGAACTCTGCTTTGATTTATACTGTGCCTCCGCAAAGAGGGGAGCAATGGCGGTCGACACCTCCGCTGAACAACGCCGGCATTGACTAAGATCAATTAAGATCTTTTTTAGGTATTCACTTACGATTATTGTACTGGCTCATTATTTTATAAGCAACAAGAAATCACGATACAATTTGCTCATCGAAATGGTGTATGAAAAGAGAGAAGGAAATTAAATGAATTACATCAAATGGGGTAAATTCCATGCACAGTGTTTTGCGTAATAAGTGAAAGTGACCCTTAATTCGGAAGCAATAAGTGCGATTAGAGCAATTTAACGTAACACCACGGACGATATGAAGGACGGTTGTGTCCGTATCCGGTCTCCATTCGCTTATTTCGCTTGACGGAGAATTTTCTCGTTTGTTTGTTCCGGCGTCATTCGATTTGAGTACATAACAAAGTTTCGAACTAAGTTGGTCAGTGTTAGCTATTTACTTTTTCAGTCGTTTTCGGTAGTCAATGGTATTGTGATAGTGTTGTCTTGGTAATCGGTCTACTAAAAAGAAATTTACAGCAAATAAGGTTACGCGAAGGGTGGCTTTTTGTGACGAGACAGTGGAATACCGATTTCATCGTCCTGAATCTTCGATTCAAACTGTAAGTAAAAGTGAGTTCTTACCCTCATACTTTGACAGATTGGTCGAACTTTAAGATATTCTGAGTTGCAACGTAAGGCGATCAGTCGCTATGTAGGTAACATTTAGGAAATAGCCATAGAGAAATAGTATGCAATTTACAGCACCGGGCGGCCATTTACCTAAAAGGAAAGTACCTACTACGTGAGTTCGATCTCGAACGCTTCGTCTAAATGGACCTACCCAGGTACTATAGTCAGCCACGGCACTACCGTACGACGGACGTCGGTGATACGCAGCACTGCAAGATACAACATACAACATCAAGGTAAGTAAGTAGGTACTAGTAGACTAGCTTACAGTTTTCTTTTGAATTTGTGTGCATTATATTGGTAGGTATCCACAATCCATTGTGTTATAACCAGTCATGAGAAAACAAATTTAAATAGAGCAGCCGCAGAAATACAATCCTTGCGATTCAATATTTGGAAACTAAATGCATACCTACATAATATCTTGACATTAGACCTATTGTACTCGAGTATTACTTATGTACTGGTTAGAGATACATAATTTAACTTAATTACAAATAACTGCTCCCTTGCTATGAACTGCTAGATCCTGATATAAGAAGACTAATGATCATCTGTTGGTATCCAAGTATGGCTAGTGGTATATAGATGTTTCCCTAGTCAACAATCGTGGTGGTTATGGATTCAACTTTCACATATGGCAGTACGATGTCTGGTGTGTCGTCACTGTAAATTTTTTTATATTCCTAAT
This sequence comes from Yponomeuta malinellus, assembly GCA_947308005.1. Taxonomy (NCBI): domain Eukaryota; kingdom Metazoa; phylum Arthropoda; class Insecta; order Lepidoptera; family Yponomeutidae; genus Yponomeuta; species Yponomeuta malinellus. Next base: position 9,948,803 of record OX370994.1, read on the forward strand.
TAACCCTTCAAATAACCTACAATATTTGCTAATAAAACTCTTATGAAATACCCACAAACCGAAATAGTCTTACGAAATAAATAAATATCCATACTAAAGTTACAATGGTCATCGATTCCAGATTGGATTCCAACCGCCCGGCCGTGGATAGGACAGACAATAAACATGGAGGAAAGCTTAATGAGAGTCATAATTATCAGCAGTACAAGGATGAAAGAGTTAGCCACAAAGGCTAACTCTCTAATTAACAGATTCAAGGAAATGGATGACCCAACAAATGAGTTACTGCTAGAAACAGACGTCACTTCTTCAAAATTGGATAATGCGATTAAGCGGCTACAAAATGACCTACTTAACTATTTTCGTCTAGCTAACGAACCAGCAGCGGATGAGATATCCGAAATATCCACGTTTCAGCTACATGCAGAAGAAACCCTAATAGAACTGAAGGCAAGAGTGAAACCTCGTCAAGAAAAGGGGGAAGAACGAAATCTATCAGCCAGACTCCCAAAATTGGAGCTACCAGAGTTTAACGGAAACGTTTTAGAATGGCACCAATTTTGGGACCAGTTTTCTTCTAATATTGGTAACCGCAACATAGCTGATGTAGACAAGCTGCTTTACCTCAAATCAGCTTTAAGAGGAGAAGCCAAAAATAGTGTGGAAGGACTAGAAATGACTAACAAAAACTATTCTATCGCTATCTCTTCGCTTAAAGAACGTTATGGGAAGATAGGAAGGGTCATTGATGCACACTACTCAGCGCTAAATAAAATTGCACCAGCATCAATGGATACTTCGGACTGCCGGAGAGTCATCAACGACATCGAGAGACACCTAAGAGTATTGGACTCTCTAGGAGAGAATACCAGTCACAGCTATCTGCGCTTCTTGATAATGGAAAAATTCCCTGAAGAACTGATCTATGAGATGAAAATGAAAATGAAAACAGATTCCATCGAGGAAATCAGGAAAGAGATTCAGAGTATAATATCAGCCAGAGAAGAGGTGAACAGGCTGACTCAAGGAAAAGGCAACACGGTTGAAGGCTACACTACGAGCACACTTCATGTCATGGAGAGATCAGGAAGAGGAAACTCTGAGAAAAATTTCCAGAGATTTAAACCAAGCGGTGGGAGATCCTATAAGAGAAGATATGAAGAAACTATGTCTACAGCTGGATCTGACCAGAACGGATCTGACAGAAAACGATCTAGATTATCATGTATCTTTTGCAAAGAAAATAATTTTAACGATCAATGCAACAACTACAAGACAAGCAATGACAGAAAAGCTCAGTTAGGAAGGAGATGCTATAATTGTTTGGGATTAGGACACAGCATAATGAACTGTTCCAGGAAAGTGAAATGTTTCCACTGCAAGGAAATACACAACAGAGCTTTGTGCCCGACAAAATTCAGTGCCGTCGTGACTGGTAATGATATCCTTTCTTCCTCTACTAGTACGGAGACAAATTGCTTTAACACAAATTACGTCACAAGTTCCCTCTATTTGCAGACGGCGACTGTAACACTTCACAACAATGAAACTCAAAAAACATGCAGAGTGCTACTTGACTCCGGGAGTCAAAGATGTTACCTAACAACCCGGATGGCTAAGGGACTCAAATTGAATTTAAATTCTGAAGACCTCCTTATGATTTATACCTTTGGCTCTGAAACACCAAGAAAAACGGCGAGTCCTTCTGCAAAAATTGATGTAGAGACCAAAAGAGGAATATGGAAGTCCATAAGAGTGAATATTGTTCATCATATAACAGACCGGATACCAATTCAACCAAAGAGTAGCACTCCTGTAGATATCATGGCTGATGACGACACTGTAGGTGAAAGTATAGACCTACTAATAGGAAACGACTATTATTTCTCGTTTATGAGGAATGAAAGTATCCAGATTCAAGAAAACCTGTATATGGTTAACACCGATTTCGGATGGATTTTGTCAGGGAAGGAGAGTACCTTTGATGGAGAAGCCACTCTATCTATGATAACATATTGTCAGTGCGATCCTAATTCATATCTCACTGAACCAGACCTCCCACTAAGAGATATTGATATAAAGTTCTTATGGACATTAGAGAGCATTGGTATTACCGACTCTCCAAAGAGTAGTCGGGAAGAAGAAGCAGTGAGACACTTCAACGAGACAGTAGTGTATGTTGAAGGAAGATATTATGTTAAGTGGCCTTGGACTCAATACCCACCGGAGTTACCTACAAACTATGGATTAGCATGTGGAAGATTGAAAAGCTTGTGCAAACGATTGGATCACACAACATTGCAAGACTATTCTGCAATTCTGAAGGAACAGTTAGATGCTAAGATAATAGAAGTAATTGAACCAGAAGCAGTAAACCACTATGAACATACATCACATCCTATTCATTACCTTGCGCATCATATTATAAAACAGAAAGGAAAGAGAGGCAGAATTGTATATGATGCATCTGCAAAAGTGAAAGAACAAAGAAGTTTGAATGAATCCCTCTATTGTGGACCCACAATGCTGGAAGATTTAACCGGTTTACTCGTGAAGTTTCGTTGTCACCCTATTGGCATCTGTGCAGATGTGGAAAAGGCATTCTTGCAGATTGGCTTACAAGCGGAGGATCGTGACGTAACAAGATTCTTGTGGCTCAAAGACGTCCATAAACCAATCAGCGAGGATAATCTGCTACATTTGAGGTTTTGTAGAATGCCATTCGGCATCATATCTAGCCCATTCCTACTAAATGCAACAATAAGATGTCACTTGAAGAAATCTGATAAGGTACATATAAAACGAATATCCAACGACATTTACGTGGATAATTTAGTTACCGGAGTAAAGACAAGTAAAGAAGCTACAGAGCTTTATGAACAATCTAAGGAAGTATTTCAAGAATTGTCGATGAACCTGAGGGAGTGGAGCTCCAATTCTGAAGAACTGATGGAACAGATTCCGGATAGCTGCAAAGATAAGGTAGTGAAAGTCCTAGGTCTGTGCTGGGACATAAATAAAGACACACTCCAACTGAGATTCTCAAATAACTACCGAACGCCCAATACCAAAAGAGAAATCTTAAAAATTGTGGCATCAGTGTATGATCCTTGCGGCATTGCTGTTCCCTTTTTATTGCCTGCAAAGTTACTCCTTCAAGACTTGTGGAAAACCAATACCAAATGGGATACGAAGCTACCACAAACTATGATCGACAAATGGGAAGATATCCGCAACGACCTAAAAGATATTCATGAAATATCCATCCCACGACGATACTTCAGAGACTCGAAAGATGAGGACTGTCACCTACATTGTTTCACAGACGCATCGACGAAAGCATATTCTGCGGTGATCTTCGTTGTTAACGGTAATGAGGCATCCTTTGTCATGGGAAAGTCACGATTAGTACCAATCAAAGACCAAGAAAACTTATCGATACCACGTCTAGAACTATTAGGAGTGATGATTGGATGTCGGCTCATCAAATACGTTCTACCCTTCCTACAATTACAAGTTAAACGGCAGATTTTATGGACTGACAGTCAAATAGTGATTGAATGGTGTAGATCTAACAAGCTTTTACCTCCTTTCGTAGCAAGAAGGGTGGAAGAAATCAAGGCGAACAAAGAAGTATGTGCCGACAGAGGTAAATCCTGCGGACGTGGCTACGAGACCAACTACTACAAGAGAAGAAAAGAAGCGATGGCTAACGGGTCCTGCGTTCATCCGAGAAGACCCTCAATTCAGGCCGTCCACCACTTCTCTTCTGACTGGGGAGGGTCTCCCGAAGAAGGTTCATGGTGACGAGCGCCATAAGAATGTGGTGCAAATGAGTCAGAGTTCAGGAAAGCAACTAAGAGATGAACAACGGATTGAATTAGATCGTCAGGACGACAAGGAAATGCCGCACACTATTGGAGAAGTAAAGAAAATTCAAGCTGAGTACTTTCCACAAGAACTAGAAGGAAAGGAAACCAGTCTGAAAAGAAATTTAGGACTGTTTGTCGACGTAGATGGCATTTTAAGATGCAGAGGCCGACTTATGAACACCAATTGGCCTTATGATAAACGCTATCCCATACTTATATCAAAAGATTGTGAGTACACTAACAAGGTCATCATAAAGACTCACAATGACAACTACCATGTAGGTGCTAATCATACACTCAGCATCATACGCCAAACCTTCTGGATACCGCAAGGAAAGAGTCAAATACAGAAAGTACTGAAGAGATGCCCACGTTGTATCAAGCATGGAGGAGGTCCGTTTAAACTACCTTCTACACCCGCCCTACCATCTGAAAGAGTAAATTACTCAGCCCCGTTTACGTTCACCGGTATAGATTACCTAGGACCTGTCATGGTTAAAACTGATGCAGGGACAGGAAAGAGATGGATCTGCTTGTTCACCTGTTTAGCCGTAAGAGCTATACACCTAGAACTGGTTCAAGACTTGACAGCGGAAGAAGGACTTCTTGCCTTAAGGAGAATGATGTCTACGAGAGGCGTACCAACCTTAATTACTTCAGATAACGCCACCAATTTCAAACTCATGTCCGAAATAATGAACCAGCCGTTATGCATCGAAAGAAAAATTCAGTGGAGATTCATTCCTCAATTAGCTCCATGGTTTGGAGGGTTTTATGAAAGATTGATAGGTATAGTCAAAAACTGCATGCTGCGAACACTAGAAAAACATCTATTGACAAACAGTCAAATGAATACCGTCATTAAGGAAATAGAAGCCGTGGTAAATACACGACCTCTAACTTGTGTCGATACGGAAATGTCACATATTCTGAAACCTGCCGACTTCCTTGCAATAGGAAAAACTATAGTCGTGAGAACAGCGGATGATGAGATCTTACCCCAAGGCACACGAACGAAAATAGACCTTATAAACAGCTGGAAAAAAGGTTTGATCATTCTAGGCGAATTCAAGGAAATGTTTACGAATCGTTACCTACTTGGTCTAAGAGAAAGGTATTCACATTCTCACAAGCAGCCTAGAATCATGTCGAAACTAGTTCCAACTGAAGGACAGATAGTACAAATTAAAGGAGATAATAAAAACAGAGAAGAATGGAGAGTAGGAAAAATTATCTCATTACAAAGGGGAGCTGACAAGTTATGCAGAGTCGCAAAGGTTAAAGTCGGTGATAAAGAGTTTATCCGATCCATAGCGCACTTATACCCACTCGAGATTGAAGATGACGAACAAGTCAGCGTGCACGAAGAAACTCCAACAGTAACACGACAAGAAGAAAGAAATTCACAAGTAATGTGTTTCCCTGAAATAGAGGTCGATTCCCTCATAAACAATGGAATAAAGGATGCTTCAGAAGTTGTACAACAAGATGGAACCCATGTCACCGAGACCCCAGATGATGGGAGTCTTTTAGAGGAAGATAAGGAATTTGAAGACACTGATATGGAAATGGCTGTTGCCTCAAACGAACAACAGAATGACCAGCTCAGGAAACCGAGACAGAGACGAGATGCGGCGACTAGAGCGCTAGAAAAGATAAAGCAGTGGACCAGGAGTCTATTGTCACTTCTCTAGTTGTTCCTGCCGGGAGTGTCGCGACGTAAGGGTCGCGAAATCTGTAAATATGTACATAGCAACACCGGAAAAGGAAATGCGATGAAGGGAGGTTCCACGTGACGCCGCCTGACAGATCGGTGAGTATCGCGGGAAGTGTTGAACAACATGTGCTGTGTGTGTAAAATACCAAGGAAGATGAAGTTCGAGTCAGGTGGACGCCAGAGATGAAGCTAAGTAGTCTGAGAGATCTCGGTATTCCATTATACTATTCCGTGTATGATGATTGATAAGTAATGAGCTTGTATTTGAATGAGGAATGTCAAAGGACGTATGAGAGATGATACAAGTGATGCCCTGCCCGGCCGATGATGTAGGCAGAGGGTCAAGGGGTCACTAACAGCCCTGCTGGATCTTGCCGATGATTAAGAGGGAGATCAGCAGGTCAAGAGACTTATGAGAGACAAGACGAGTGATGCCCTGCCCAGCCGATGATGTAGGCAGAGGTTAAGGGGTCACTAACAGCCCTGCTGGATCTTGCCGATGATTAAGAGGGAGATCAGCAGGTCAAGAGACTTATGAGAGACAAGACGAGTGATGCCCTGCCCAGCCGATGATGTAGGCAGAGGTTAAGGGGTCACTAACAGCCCTGCTGGATCTAGCCGATGATTGAGAGGGAGATCAGCAGGTCAAGAGACTTATGAGAGACAATATGAGTGATGCCCTGCCCAGCCGATGATGTAGGCAGGGTTTAAGGGGTCACCAACAGCCCTGCTGGATCTAGCCGATGATTGAGAGGGAGATCAGCAGGTCAAGAGACTTATGAGAGACGATACGAGTGATGCTCTGCCCAGCCGATGATGTAGGCAAGGGTCAAGGGGTCACTAACAGCCCTGCTGGATCTAGCCGATGATTGAGAGGTAGATCAGCAGGTCAAGAGCTTGGTATGAGAGATGTGATGAATGATGTGATGAATGATGCCCACCCAGCCGATGATGTAGGCTAAGGGTCAGTGGGTTACGAACAGCTCAAGAGCCTATTTATGAAAGACAATGTGAGTGTAGTGCAGGTATAGCATAGATGCTGCTGGGAGTATATGCCGTGAGATGACAAAGCATATCCTCCCGAGTGGCCACTGCAGATGGCACCGAGTCAGTCGGTGTCATCTGCCTTTATTTCACAGGAGGTGGATGGGTTCCCCGCTCTTCGGCCCACCAGTGATGCGAAGCAAAGCAGCCGTCAACTGTCAGGCTAACTTCACTTGGGTATGATAATTTAATTTTTCTTTTCACTTCTCCATTCGCGATGCTCCATGGTTTCTCACCCTCTAAATATCCCTACATTACTAATAACTAATATAAGGGAGGCGTCGCGACAACAGTATAGTGCATTATACTTCGTATCTCTCCCGAAGATGATTACGTTTACATGCAGTAGTACACGAGATACTGCTGTCCTTGTCACACTTTTAAAGCCTCCTATTAAAAGAAAGATAATGAAAATCAGCTGACTCACTCACTCTCACGCACCTCTTCCCAATTGGTTACCGGCGCTCGTGTCTTTACCCAAATATACTTATCTATGGTCATTACACGTTTTTGTATTGTCCGAGTCACACGCTTTTCAAATACAAGTAAAAATCGTTCTTTGCATAGTGCCAACATGGGAGAAAGGAAACGCTCCGACAAGGATAATTTAAAAACTTGAGCGCAAATTTAAAAGTCATCCTCATCTTCGAGCCGGACAACGAGGAGAAGGATTTGTCATCAAATGTGGAGCCTATTTCCACTGAAGAAGGAATACCAGGTCAGTCATCAAACTGTTTTTCTCTAGGTACCTATTTCGAATGTAAGTATGCGTAGATACTTGGTGTATGCAGCGGCGAACCGCACGCAGCGCAGGCGCTGCTAATGCCCTATACCTACCCTATGTGCCGCCCCAATGTCTAGACTCACTGGCGCCGGACACGCACGTGCAACTTTCACTGATTGATAAGAAATTTGGATGAGACGATTACATAATTTCATCCTTATAGTTCAATATTTATCAGTACCTACCCACGTTAATCGTGTTGTGTAGACTGTAGTTACTGCGTCCTACATGGACAGCCACTTATTTCCACGTATATCGTGATGAAATTAACAACAGTCTCCGCGTATATCGCGTCGAACAGCTGCTTTTTATGAAACACTTCCACCATGTACCAAAACCTGGCAAGTACCAAATAACAGTTCTATAGGATCTGTTCGAAATACCTTATGTCTCTTAGTAATTACACAAAGAGTGCTACAGAATAATTTAAGATAAGATGTAATACCTAATGAAACGGTAGAAACAAGGATGTAATGAACATATGATGAATATAAATATAACGTCTGTTGACCCTGCTACATTAGACAAGGCATTCTGATCATTTTAGAAATTGACCCATCTTTTCATCATATTGTGGTTAGCAAGAATCTACGTAAAGATATAGTCTCTAGATGGAACCATATTCTTAACAATGTCCATTCTAAAAAAGAAAAAAAAAAAAAGATAGAAGCATATATCTGGAGCCAAAAAGTTGCAGTAGTACGAAGGAGCTAAAACTAAACCTAGAGATCAATGCAGCCTCAACAGAGATTATCATGGAGCCTATATACGTCCCATTTTAGGGCACAGGCATTCTCTTGGAGATTAATACCAAAAAATATACGTTCAGTTAAAGCGAACCAAATCTAATTTCAAGCTGTCTGTCCGCCCTAGTGGCCGCCCTTCACGCCGTCTTGTCAAAACTGACGCAAGAACTGAAGACCTCTTAAAACTGCTAAGTGACCTAAGCAGCACGACTACTCTGTGATTTACTTACATTAATGATAAAGCAAATCCAGGCGATATGCTATTACCAACACACTGATCAAGGAGATGAAGAAACTATCAAAGACAAACAACCTAATGAATTTCTGTTTGGATCTGAGCTCTCAGAACATCTCAAATCATGCATAGCGATTACGAAATCGGGATCTGAGTTGCGGCCATACTTATATATTGCCATAGACTAAAAAAACCATCGATCATTTAGCCTGCTAATCCTCGTAGAACTTTAACGCGATGGGGGCGCCGCGTGCATCAGCCGCCCATATACTGTGGCCAAGCCGCGCACGAGGTAACCTCCCGAACCGTGCCGTCTGCCACCGCTTGACCGGCGTCGTCGGCAATACGCAGCGGGGCGAGCGCCAATTCATCAATGCACAGCGTCAACACCGAACTCGATCTCAGGTAGATATACCGACTAAAGACAGGCTTCAATATTACTATAATGAATGGTGTAAAATAACGAATCACCCAGATATTCTATCATGGGTGAACGGGTATATTATAGTACCATTTAAGACGTTCCCATTCAGATTTGTTTGCCTACAAATACTCGTAAGCACTACTCACAATCAGACATCGAAGTTATTGAGTTGTTACAAAACGGTTGTATAGTACCTACCGTGTACTCGATGTAAAGGACAGTTCATTTCTCCTATTGGTATTTACAGTGCCCAAGTCAAATGATAGAATTGTTTTATTTTGAACCTTGAAGAAGATAAGTAGGTACAACTGAAGTTGATCATTTTAAAACTGAAAATTATCGGATAGCTCTGAAATTATTAGATTTTAATTACTTTATGGCGACACTGGATGTAAAATATGCATATTTTTTAATAAATGTCGACGAAAACTATAGAAAAACGAAACAGTTTGAATGGAATTCAATGTTTGGTCTAATATTAATAACAATAAGTTATTTGTACAGTTCTCCCATTTGGCTTGAGTGCGGCACCGTATGTTTTTACAAAGTTTTTAATACTGGTCTTGCAGGATTTTTGTTTATCCGATCACCTTTCAGTTGTCTATATAGACGATCTCGTTTGTATAGGTACATCCTATGATGAATGTCTGATGTTCAACAGAACTTTATTTTTGATACAAATCAAATGAAGCATTTATTGCTTTAATAAAAGATAAAGTCGATAAATTTATAAACGTAAATAAATGTACAATACGATAATTTGCTAAATATATAGGTATATTAATATCGACATGCCCAGCTGTTAGGTATTGGTGGGTATATGTATACCAAACTCTTCGAAAGAGAAAAGTTCTTGGCCCTAAACTATACAAATCATTATAAAAAACAAATTATTTCATGTAGTTATCTCAAATAAGTTCTTTTATGGTAGAAAAATCAAATTAATAATAAAGAAATAAAAAGAAAGATTTAGAGATGTAAAAATGTAATCATCAAAACCTTCTAACCTATAATTAAACTAAAAACTTAATAATAATAAAAACATCAAAATTATGTACAAAAAGAAACCTTAGGTCCCAAAATGGTAAGCAGATCGTGGAGGCAGGCCGTGGAGTCAGGCCGTGGAGACGGACAGGCAAGTTGTGAAGACAGGCCGTGGAGACGGGCAGGCAAGTCGTGGAGTCAGGCCGTGGAGACGGACAGGCAAGTTGCGGAGGCAGACCGTGGAGAGGTAGACAGGAACTCAGGTCTCTCAAACAAGAGCTCAGGTAGGTCTCACAAATAAGACTCAGGTAAGACTCTTCAAGTAGGACTCAGGTATGATTCTTCAAGTAGGACTCGGGTAAGATTCTTCAAGTAGGACTCAGGTAAGATTCTTCAAGTAGGGCTCAGGTAAGATTCTTCAAGTAGGACTCAGGTAAGATTCTTCAAGTAGGACTCAGGTAACTCTTCAAGTAGGACTCAAGTGAGACTCAAGTAGGGCTCAAGTAAGACTCTCAAGTAGGACTCAAGTGAGACTCACTCGGAAAGCCTTCTTGTGGGCGGCTTTTATACCCCAAAAGTAGTTAGATTCTAATATTCAAATTTGATCTGAATCTGCGTCAGAATTCTTCTGGAAGTTCCTGGATCCTGTTCCAAATCCATAATTTCGAATTTTAGGTCTTCTTTCTTTTTCTTGCATTAAAACGTAATTTCGATTTGGAATGCGAATAGTCTTCTAGAAGTCTCCATAGGCCAGAAGTTTCCTTATTCGACCTTCTAGTATGACGATTATTTGACATAATTTAGAAAAATAAAGAACAATATTCAAATAAAAGAAATATCTGACTAACAGTTGAATCGTTGACAGTAAAGCAAAATACAATATTTACACTGTGAAAAGTGGGAAAATAATTAGAAATACGTATTAGCTTTGAAATAATAGTGAACCAACCTTATGTTTTCTTTCGTGATAACATGAAAGTGTTGTGAAATTGGATTTCAGTGGTTCAACTTGGACAAAACGTAAGTCTTTTTTGCATTGATAGAAAGAGTAGGGTGCTAGGCAATAGAATCGCGCTAGACGCGTAAGCTAAACCCTACAAAATATGCCGCTTCGAGTCCAATGGCCGTACTGCGAGTGGTCATTGGAATAATTTTGAATTATCCATGCATTACAATTAAGAGGAGCATTTTATTTTTATAAAATGTTTGCTAACGACCTCAACGACTGCGACATATTCTTAGAATCGATAGTAACACCGCCATTGCCCATAGGGGCAATATAGGATGGGTAGTGTGCAGTTTGGTTGTGTGTGAGATACGCAGATAATTAGCTTTCTAATTGACAAGTTTCATAATAGGGCTGGTTCATCATCATCAACCCATTATGTCCCCACCGAGGGGCACGGGTCTCTTCCCTGAGGAAGGTATAGGCCATACTCCACCACGGGGGCCAAGTCCGGATTGGTGGAGGCTTGTAGACTAGTAGCTCGTCTACTGTCAGAAGTAGTCAAGCCGCCCTAAGGCCTCTGACTTGGCTTAACGACTGCCATCTATCGACGGCAGCCGGCACCAACAGCTTAACGTGCCTTGCGAAGCACGGAACCGCTCGGAAAAATGCCACTAGCGTTAGGCATAGACGGCGACCCATCCATGCACTGAACGCGCCCAGTGTTGCTTAACCTTCGTGATCGTTTAAGATCACTCAGGCAGCCGGGGCTACGAGCTGGTTATAGTAGCCCAAATACTAGTAAAATCTGCCTTATCCCTGGTTTTAGCTACTAAAACTACGTCAGATGATTGTACCACTAAATTCTTCAAAAGGATATATCGGATTAACCCCGCTAGACGTAAATGTAATGAATCATGGTGTGCAAATCATCATCATCAACCCATTATGTCCCCACCGAGGGGCACGGGTCTCTTCCCTGAGGAAGGTATAGGCCATACTCCACCACGGGGGCCAAGTCCGGATTGGTGGAGGCTTGTAGACTAGTGGCTCGTCTACTGTCAGAAGTTGTCAAGCCGCCCTAAGGCCTCTGACTTGGCTTAACGACTGCCATCTATCGACGGCAGCCGGCACCAACAGCTTAACGTGCCTTGCGAAGCACGGAACCGCTCGGAAAAATGCCACTAGCGTTAGGCATAGACGGCGACCCATCCATGCACTGAACGCGCCCTGTGTTGCTTAACCTTCGTGATCGTTTAAGATCACTCAGGCAGCCGGGGCTACGAGCGATTCGGTGTGCAAATACTGTGCTATTATTATGTGTCAAACGTTTATATCCATATCATATGACTTCTTTACATGATTAAAAAACATAAACCTGTTAGCAATTGCTTTCGCACAAAGAATGCAAACTGTATGTCTAATAAAAGTACAAAAAAAATTGCAAAATATGATGGAAATTGTATAACAATAAAAGTCGATGATTTATTTAAAACTTCTTAATCTGGCTTTTGCCAACAAGTAATCAGATTACCATTTATTCAAGAAAACCCTAGCATATACCCTGCATATGCAATAAAACCTTATTTTGAAAAATATAGATCTCTTCGTAACAACGAAGAGAATATTTTTTTATTATTTATAAATAACCACAAAAAAGTATATTTACAAACTTTAGGTCTTTAGGTGATTCTTCATGATAATTCCCTTGATATAGATAGTGTTAGTAACCACAGCACACGCTACGCATCCACAACCGCTGCACATAAGGCAGAAGGCAGTGGGGAAGTGGTTCGTAAAGCCACGGGTTGAAATGACACTTCATTATAATAAGGAAATCAATAAAATAAAAAGAAATAATAATGATTTCGACAATGCTATTTTCGGAAGAATAACCTTATGTAGTAATTTTATTACTAATTATAATAATGATTGTACTTACTTTATCATAATTTTATTTTCTACACAGTCTCTTAAAGTATTTTAGATAATGTGTAAGGGGTTTTTATTTTTTCTCAATAAATAACTCTAAACATCTGCATGTAAACGTAATCATCTTCGGGAGAGATACGAAGTATAATTTTAATTTATGTAACAAACTTACCTGTGATGTTTGATGTCTAATTATGCGAGTATTACAGATCAACAGGGTACAATTTTCTTACATCTACCTTCAGGAGTTCTACAGTAACCTACTGGACACTCCGCTCCATTTATGCAGGTTTTCATTACGATTTTTGCATATTTTTCAGTATCACAAACACAACATGGTGTGGCTACTGTAGATGTAACTACATAATCTTTAGTTATGGGCACTGCACTAGTAGTCACTGGCTCTGTAATTTTTTCCCCTTCATTTACAGGTTTTTTTTACTTTTTCATGTGGTTTTTCAACGATTTATCTTGTACAGGACTCTCGTTAAATTTTTCGGGTACTTTTTCTGTAACAGATTTATCAACGATTGGACGTTCAGTCAATTTTTGCTTAGCTTTTGGATTTATGATTGCATGGATATCATCATGTATTAAATGAACAGTTTCGTGCACCTTACCAAAAAGGTTTCCGAGCGCTCCTGCTTCAACTTCAGTGTATTTTTTAAATAAAACTATTAATAATACACCCAAAATTGTAGTGAGGAAATTCATGGTTGATTATTGTGTGCCTTTTCCAGTCGTGAGAGAAATCATACTGTCATCATACATAATATGGTTCGATGCTAACTTCAAGCTTTAGTTCTGAGATAACCTTTTGACTTTTTACTGCTACTATGTATTAAAATGATAACACTTATCACACAACACTGGTCAAAGTGACTTGATATAGTAGGTACATAATATTATTTTATAGCAAGACCAATAGGAATAATTTTACCTGCAATGAATACTTAAATTGCAGCAGAAAATAACTAGTTACTCTTAAATTTTACTTCACGTCTAGAGTAATACCCCTTCTTTCAACTACTTGCCATCACAAAAACATCATAGTGAAATGGCACGAGTCAGCAAGAGTTATTTATTTTATTTATTTTATTTTTTTATTTATTTATTTTACTTATTTTTATTTATTTATTTATATTACCCAAGCGTTAAAATTAATTCATTCTAGTAAGAAAGAAGGAATTTACAAGGTACTCTAAAACTTTTGTCTGCACAATCCCATTGAATCTCGACGAAATCCAGGCTTGCACCTGATCTCCGGTACACGAATCATCTGACCGCGATCAGTCTTTTCTGTAGTCGTTGTTGTGGCAAAAAGGAGCTTTTGCCGAAAGTTGAACACCACCTCCTGAGTCTCAGTCACGGCCACTAAGCTAACCAGCACTAATAACGTCATTGCAAGGAATATTTTTTTTGCCCACATAATGATTAACTGATAACGACACACTGCGACGTAACTTTGTTTCGAAATACACTGATTCAGTTCATGACCTCTCGACAATTTCCCGCGGGGTCCAACCGTGAACCGGGCCTACAACTGGTCATGGGAATGTTGCGGGGGGCATCGATCATACTTGGCTTCTGCTCTAAATTACCATCTTCCTTTGTAACCACTTTCACAGCAGGTTTTTTTATGTTGTATCGGAATGAATCCACTAATTCTTTGAATGGATTCGTGAATATACCGACGAGAGCACTTTTTTCGCGGGCTCTTGGTGACGAGACTGTATAAAATAACAATTGCACAACAATGACTAGTACGCTGAGCTGAGTGGCTCGAGGCGTCATTGCAGCACGATAGACGATATGTTTGTCATTTAACGGATGTTACCACATTATCAGTCACTATGGCCTTGTGCGGAACGAGTTATGATCAATTTGATTTTTTAGTAGGTTATCTTTACTACGTTGTGCCAAAACTATTAAACGATCAGCAAAAAATACCTATTGTTTTCAGTCAACAAAAATGTGATTTGAGCACTGAGTTTGTGTTTTGGTTGCCTTGTATTATACAACAAGTTCTACCACGAGCACTGAAAAACGTTTTGTTCAGTATGTGGATAAATACTTAAGCCGCTTCCAATATATAACAATTCAACATTTTTCATACAAAGGGATATGAGTAATGGTGTATGGAGCTTGGCGTTCCTTTTCTTTCCTGTAACTGAATGTATTCCATCAAAAAGCACTAAGACTATTTAAATACTTAAAAATAATAAAAAAAAAACACTTTAGGAATTTTGGGGTATGATATCGGGCCTCAAACTGATGCAAAAATATGTACTTGCAGTCTAAAAGTTGTAGATTTTATGTCATCAAGAAAAAAAATAACAAGTACAATGGCAGGTGCTTTTTATAATTTAATGTCGAACTTCGTACCGCCACATAATCCGTTTATACGATCCTTGGACAACGCCATCTATTTTTAAAACAAAGTTCGCATTATTAACACATGCCATGATTCCGGCGAATCGAATACACGACCTTTCGAATGCGTTCTACCGATGCACTAACACCACCTTGTGTATATGATACTTAAATATTATTACTGTGTATATAAAGCGTTTTTTATCAATATAAAAAAACTTTTGTTAAAAGACAAATTCTAAGAAAAATATCAAAAATCATCTACGATAGAAATAAATTCATTGGCCGTTTAAGAGTCTTCGAAACCGACGAAAACAAATCATATTTTCAATCATGTTAATAGTGATTTTTAGGACCCATGGCCGTGAACATAAGGCAAAAAATCTAGAACTACATAGCATTAACGCCAAAAACGGCTGTTTTTGGCATAAATGCTATCTAGTCCCAGGTTCGTGATTCTAGGTTCTTTGTCGTGAGTCCTATAGATCACTGTTAAGTGTTAACATAATTGAGAGATTAATAAAAACTGAATTGGCACGGATATTTACTCGTTTATTTTTTCGTTTCTTTCCTAGAATGATACGCGAGGCAATAGAGATTCGCTGGCATCCAAATTTCAATAGAGATCGTGGTTGGAACCAGTGCTTAAGTGCATGATACCCTCTTGCTAGAAGTGTGACTGTAGATGTAATTTTAATTTCAGTAACTAATAACCAATATTTTTGAGTTTATATAAAATAATTGTTTTGTAGACTCAATTTTAATGTCAATAACTAATAACCAATATTTTTTAAGTTTACATAAAATTATTGTTAAACCAACTTAAATTTAAAAATTTGCCAAAATATTTGTGGAACGTAACTTAATCATCATCATCAACCCATTATGTCCCCACCGAGGGGCACGGGTCTCTTCCCTGAGGAAGGTATAGGCCATACTCCACCACGGGGGCCAAGTCCGGATTGGTGGAGGCTTGTAGACTAGTGGCTCGTCTACTGTCAGAAGTTGTCAAGCCGCCCTAAGGCCTCTGACTTGGCTTAACGACTGCCATCTATCGAGGGCAGCCGGCACCAACAGCTTAACGTGCCTTGCGAAGCACGGAACCGCTCGGAAAAATGCCACTAGCGTTAGGCATAGACGGCGACCCATCCATGCACTGAACGCGCCCTGTGTTGCTTAACCTTCGTGATCGTTTTAAGATCACTCAGGCAGCCGGGGCTACGAGCGATTCAGCCGGGGCTACGAGCGATTCGTAACTTAATATTTTTTTGTAATTTTTGCCGAGGGTAGTAAACTAAGCGTTAATGCTTTCAAAAAGACGCCTGTCACCTCAGTCTAACGAGACCACGTGACTTGCAAAAGTGCCGAAACGTCGGAAAATTGAAATTGAAATTAAAAAATAGATGAGAAAATATCCGTGCAAATTCAGTTTTTATTATGTGTAGTACTCGTGTAACCTTAGAAAATACTATAACTGAGAGATTGTACAGACACTTTTTGCAAATACGATCTAGAAAAGAAGGTATAATTTTTTTTTTTCACTGGTGGCGCTGGTTAGCCCACTGGATCCCCTTAAAGGGAACATTCTAACCATGATTGAGAAATATAATGGCCAATAAAAAGAAAATGCGCATAAAAAAAAATTTTTTTCGTTCTCAAAATTACTTCCTTTAAAGATGTTCTCCGACATCACTCCTAAATCAGGTGTTTTAAAATTCATTTTAGTCTCTAATGGTTAGTATTTAAAATTAAAATGTCTAGGGCCGCTGGGACTAATTTTCATGATTTATTAAACTTTATAGCATCAAAAAAATCGCAAATATGAGTCAAAATTGTCACAAAGTATGGTTTTATTTGAGCTGTACTGAGTTTCGAATAATAAAAAACCGGCCAAGTGCGACTCGAACTCGCTTACCCAGGGTTCCGTACTCGCGATTGGCCGTTTTCGTACTATTTTTCGCTTGAATTTATAATAAGTCCCGTAAACACGCAAAGTTTCATACCTGTATGTGTTACCGTGTTTAATATAGAGCATAAAGAAAACAAAGACTGTACCTATTTTTTATTTATTAATTACGAATGTATAGTTTTCAGATTTTTCCCTTTACTCTTAGTATAAGACGGTATTACTTGCCAAATTTCATAGTTCTAGGTCAACGAAAAATACCCTATAAATTTTGGTTCCCTTGAGAATGCCGTTTTTTTGCGGTATAAACGGCCGCCCCTTTTTTTACGTTAACTTACAAGTTTTATTTTTCATTACTTCAAGGGATTGTAGATTTGAGTATATGATTTTAATTTCAACTTGATACCTTTACGCGTTCTTGAGATAAAGGGTCTTGACTGACAGACGGATGGTCAACAAAGTGATCCTATAAGGGTTCTGTTTTTCCTTTTGAGGACCCCTAACCGGAACCCTAAAAATATACCAAAATGACTATCACTAAATGTATTAGTGACGTCGGACGTCAAAATCACATGTATTTCTGTAATTTCAACAATGCCTATTTTTCCCCCAACTAATATTCGCTCGCGCATCGCAATAAGTCCCATACATTTCCATGCGCGCGGAGAAGCCAGCTTTAAGCATAAACAAAAGATACCAATGAAAAATTATTAAAATTCGAGCATCTTATGATCGTCGCCGGCCAACTCAATTAAACATATATCATAATAGAAAAATTTCTCAGCACAGAAATGAATCGACGCTCAAAAAAGTGAATCCTAGGACTAGAGAAATAATTATGTACTTCTTATTATCCGTTTCTTTGCTTATACCCTAGCTAAGATCAGCATTATCAAAATATCCAGCGTCATAATCTCTGGACAACCACCGCTGTTACACCACAACGATTATATCATGTGTAATCATTGTAGTGTAGTGTAGTGAAACTAAAGCCGGGTTTCGACGGTCTTAGTACGCTCGGACCGTGTGCGTACAGTTTTAGTTGATTATGACAACGCATTCGGTACGAGCGCACTGACCGTCGTCATAATCAACTAAAACTGTACGCACACGGTCCGAGCTTACTAAGACCATCAAAACCAGGCTTAAAAGTTATGCAACCAATGCATTTACATAATAATTATTTACTCACCATATGCTAAATCACTAATCTCACGCTCACATGAGGAAAACCGTGAAGGAGTAGGAACAGACCTTTATTTCCTGGGTCGACATTATCAAAGAACTTCTCATCTTACGTTCTCATTCAGTAGTAGAGTAGCTTTGTGCACAAGGTAGAAACTTGTTTTATATATAAGTCACTAAAATGCATTAATAAATATTTTTCGTCAAGTTCTATTGCTCAAGAGGCTCGCAATATAGAGCCGCTTGAACAAAACGGCCGGGGCAAGACTTACCGTAACGGCTGATCAATGCAAGCAAGCCAAAAAAAATCTCAAATTCATTTTACACACGTAGGTTTCTGATCAGAAAACATTCAGCTGTATTTTGATTCAGGGGTTAGTGTTTTTACCGCCGTATTGTAAAGTTTCGCTCGTAGCCCCGGCTGCCTGAGTGATCTTAAAAACGATCACGAAGGTTAAGCAACACTGGGCGCGTTCAGTGCATGGATGGGTCGCCGTCTATGCCTAACGCTAGTGGCATTTTTCCGAGCGGTTCCGTGCTTCGCAAGGCACGTTAAGCTGTTGGTGCCGGCTGCCGTCGATAGATGGCAGTCGTTAAGCCAAGTCAGAGGCCTTAGGGCGGCTTGACAACTTCTGACAGTAGACGAGCCACTAGTCTACAAGCCTCCACCATTCCGGACTTGGCCCCCGTGGTGGAGTATGGCCTATACCTTCCTCAGGGAAGAGACCCGTGCCCCTCGGTGGGGACATAATGGGTTGATGATGATTGTAAAGTGGGTTATCTCTAACTTCTCAGTTCTAAGCTCCAATGATGAATTCCCTGGAATATATTATGCTTATTTTAGCTTATACTACGCTTATCTTTCAGCTACATCAGCAAAATGAGAATATTCGCGTTAGCGAACCAACTGTGGCCAAGAAGTTCATCATAGTTTCATTCGTAAATATTAAGTTTTTATCGCGGCCCTAGGGTAAATAAAAAACTGGGTCGATCTATATATCTATTCAACCCATGAAAGAGCCCACTGCCGGCCATAAGCCGTTCCCTATCACGCCAACACCCTCGGTCTTATGCCAACCTCGTCCATTTCTTTCTGACGGCTTTATCGATTCAACGATTGTATACGATCCACAATCGGGACAAACTGGGTTTACCCGTGAGAAAAATATTGCGTTAAAAATATTAATTTACATTACGTTACGGCAAAATTTTCAATAAAAATGTAAAAGTCGACATACTGTTGATTGTAGGTACATGATGAACGTCCTTTGATCCCCACACAGGGCGTTGTAAGCATTTCGTGATTAAAATACCTTTTATATTCCGTGCCACTGAAAGCAATGAGTAACTGATTCCAATTTTTTAAATTAGGTACATACTTTTATCAGACTACACGGTGATGGTTTTGATATTTTAAACTAATTGAGGAGCAATTACTTTCTTCATACCGCTTTTTTTTCTACAAGTTTTCTTATTTGGCAAATTAAAACAAAAAAGTCTTTCGCTAAGACAAAAACTGCTTCGCTGACATCTGAAATTATGTGGCGCATTGAGAACACTTGCGGAACGAAAGTTATTAGAATCACTTCTCAGTTGCTTGAAAATTTATGAATCAACACCAGGTATAAATGATCCTAAAAGACGCAAAGGTATATTTTCTCCTTCTACCTCGATCGACAAGTAATTCGATTTTCTTGGCACGGGGTATACAGGATGTTTTAATTACTTCCATAATATAATGTGTCTCTTTCGTAACATTTTATAAACAGGTTAGAGATGGAAAACATTTTAATTTAATACCATTATAAGTCACCTTCATTTACACACCTTAAGATTCCGCTAGTTGAATTATGGTGTGCTAAGGGGATGTTATTAACTAAACAATTTATGACGCCGATTTAATGCTAGTCCCATTTATACAATGTTATAAAATGTCCATTCCATTACTCTTATTTGGGTTTAAATTGTTATTGGGGAAGTAATGCGCCACCCCTGATTGCAGGTAATAAAATTAAATGAATTTGACATCGATAACGGTACCGATTGCAATTTATGCATTAATTAACTTGCTTGTCGGGGCTTAGTGAGGATTTTAAATAAAAGCGTGTTAAATTTTTACAAATTTATACTACGTTGACCATGTTTGTAGATGGAAAATGCTTTCCGCTAAAGTATTTAGGCCGCCTTGCACCACTTCTTAAATGACACTTAAGTCGCCATTTAAATGGACTTTTCTATGAAGAATTTTAGTGAATGCTGTTTAAGCCATATTTAAGAAAGTGGTGCAAGGTGGCCTTAGTCTATCAGCTATATTTACAAATGATGAAACATGCAAATCCGGTCATGACTTTTGCTGTCCGCGCCGTAATTTTTCATAAGATGTCTTTAGTTTGGATGCTGCAGTTTTTGTGGTCTGTTAGCCTTTGTGGTGCTTAGATTTCTTGTGCTGAAACGAAACGAAACGTTATTAAAAAAAAATTCTCGCTTTTTCCTCATGGAGTCATAACATAACACAAACTCACGCCTGTATCCCAGAGGGGTAGGCAGAGACCAGGGACTGCCACTTGCTACGATCCTGACAGATCACTTTCGCTTCCTCAACATAATCAGGCTATTTGTTTATCTGTCCACTGATGACCCCGTTTTCAGATATAAAACTTAAGAAATATGTGATAAATATCTTCTCATTGATTTCGTTCATTGCTATATTGATTTTAGTGGTGAACTCAGGATGAACTCGCTCACCAAACTCAATGTATAAATTTTCAATCATTTACAAACCTCGATATGTGCTATAAAAAGCCTAGCTGACCCGGAAAACGTTACTTTGCCATATTTATTAGCCTACGACCTATTCTAAGACCTATCAAATATGCACAAAAAATTTCATAAAAATCGGTGAATCCGTTTCGGAGTATTTCGAAAACAAACACTGTGACACGAGGTTTTTATATATTAGATAAATGAGTATTTTAATTATGTTTTTTTTTTATTTTCTTTGTTATGTGCTGGATGTTTCAGGAAGTTTAGGTGAAACTTAAGAGTATTATTGAACTTATTAATAAAGACATATTTTATTACGAGAGTAACAGCGAAATAAATATCGAAAATAATATTATTCAGCTGTTAAATACAAAATTTTTATATTTGCTCTAGCGAATGTGTGAAACAGATATTTCATTTTAAAAAAAACATCAAAGAAAGAAAGACACTTATTGGGACAAATTAACACATCACATCATCATCAGTATCAGTGTTGGTCTTATTATAAAATGTTGTTTTAGTATTGATGGCTAGAATAACTCCATTGCATTTCATCGGGTCTTTCTGCAAGACCCAGTATTTTTATAGTCTCATTGCAATCATGTCATCCACACAAACGTAGTTTCGTTTTAATTTCGTATTTTGAAGAATAAAACCGAAATTTTGTATGAAATTGTGAAGCTACATAGCGCAGGTCACACTTACCTGTCTGTCGCTACTGTCCTCACTGTCGTTCTTGTTGCAATCACCTTCCTCTGAGGATGATGATGAGGAGGAGGAAGACGATGATGATGACGAAGCACCGTTCTGAAAATCCAAGGTAACAAAAAAATTAAACATAACATAATATACTTAACATAAACTCACGCCTGTACTCCCAGACGGGTAGGCAGAGACCAGGGACTGTCACTTGCCACGATCCTGACAGATCACTTTCGCTTCATGAACATTCATTAGTCTTTGCATGCACGTAGAAAAATAAAACTGCACATGATATCTATTTGAATCGGACGTAAGTCGATTAAAGATATACTTATACCTCTAATGCGTAATTATGTTTATTATAAATTTAACGGCTCTAACGGCCTCATCTCAGAAAGGCTGGGGCCGACATCACTTTGGCCGACATCAATGTAAATAGGATTTAAGTAAAATTCTTCTTACAAAATGCAATTCAAATGGCTACATAAGTGACATTTAAGGGCTCGAGAGACACTAGCGCCACCGAGGAAAAAAATCAGTCTTTTTTAAAAGATCGAATTTGCCACAAAGTGTTTGCACGATCTCACGATCATGTTACTAGTGATTTTAGGACCCGTGGCCGTGAACCTAAAGCAAAAAAACCTAGGACTAGATAGCATTAACGCCAAAAACGGCCGTTTTTGGTATAAATGCTATCTAGCCCCAGGTTCGTGATCCTAGATTCTTTGTCGTTGGTCCTAAAAATAACTGTTAATAAGATTGATTGATTGTACACACAGTTTTTGCAGTAAGATCTGTAAAATATTTTTTTTCTGATCTAGCAAGAAAAATTCTGATATGGTTTTCGCTAATTTGGAGTACCTAGCTTTTATAATAAAAGTTAGGTAACCTTTGGCTTTTGTATTGACGTAATGAGACGATTTATTCAGCGTCCAGTGGCACCTTCACTCACACGAGATATGAAAGATCACACGGACGCTGCAGTGCCCGGGACATTCTTTTTTAGATGGAGTTTGCCCAGCACCTATGCACCTATGCAGCACCTGACAGCTTAGTCGGCGAAGCCCACAGGAAATTCAAGTCAATACGTCGGAGCCAACCAAGCCGCGGGTTTCTTCACGATGTTTTCTTCACAGTTAGCATGTGGCATTGCTACTAATAATTTGCAGATATACGTAACTTGGAAAATAAACAAACTCATAGGTACATGCCCGCACTCAAACCTGGGTCCATTGTTCTATCCACTGGGCTCTACTGATGAGTAGAAGAACCTCCTAAAGTTTATCCGGACCTTCATGGAACACCCTGTATGGGCTTGTAAGCCAGGTCGTTGTTATTGTAGCATGTCAAATTTTTACAATTTATGTCAAGTGTAAATTTATGTTCTCGTACCGATCAGTGATTTCCAACTCCAACTCTGAACAACTCTGACACTCGAGTTTTTTCACGAGGTTTTCCTTCACAATCGACAAGTGGTATTGCTACTTTAAATTCACAAATATGCGTAAATAAATTTTGTCGTTGGTACCTGCCTGCCGGGATTCGAACCCAGGATCATCACAAACCGTCACGAATGTGACTCAACTGCTCTCTACTCTCTCTGCTGTACTACCACCGCTTCTTAACACATTTTTCATAATTCGTTAGTTGCAATTGAAACGTCAACACCAAGACCCACAAGGCCAACAAAAAAATAAAAACACTCCCAAGAGCAGCTAAGTAAAAGTTTTGTGTGCCTGCTTAATATTTGCAAGCGGGCAAATAAAAATAATGTACATCATAAAAGTTAGTGGAACGGTTTCATGATTATTGCTCATTAGGGCCGCAATTCAGGCTCGCCTGAGAACACCCGCTAGAACGGCTGCTACCGCTGGACCTTATATGTTGATACTAATTGGAAACAAGCCCTTAAAAACAATAAAAAAACCGGGCAAGTGCTAGTAGGACTCGCGTTTTTATGGTTCCGAATTAACGATTACAAACTTAGCTTTGTAGTTAAAAAGTATGTTCTTCCAAATTATTACCTAAGGTCTGTGCAATTATTACCTAAGGTTTTGCTCACTACCTTGCTTCTTGTCAATTTTCATGACTATAGGATTTGCGCTGCAGGTTTTGACAGTAAGTCTTATGTAAATTAAATGTGACATAAATCGTCATATCTTCCCATTGCGTTGACTTAGAACCCTGAACTGTTTACACCTTCAATAAATTGTAAGCCTAAGTTGAAATCAGAGGAAAACACCAAAAATTCATTTGAGTTTTCTGGAGCATCGTTTGAATTTTGTGAAAGAGATTGAAATGGTTACTGAATCCCATATCGTTCCATACATCTTTGGTCAATAGACTCGTACTTAGCGTGGAAACGGATAGAGAATCAAACGGAACAATGAACTTTTCTTACACTCGAGGTAAGTTGTTTTACCAGAATGGTATAAAAACGTCGGTAGCACCTGCAATGGCCCGCCATAACGCCACCGCGAACCGAACTTCTCCAAACAAATTGGAGTGTTTTCACTGCGTACAAAAGTCCGCGGTAGCACTTGAAAATATTATGTCCAGGCTGTTTTTCTTTGTTATTAGCCAACTTTGTGTTTTATTCGACTTGTTGAATTGCAAGTTTGATTTTCAAGCTTCACATACGCAGTCATGATACTTAGGACTGGCCTTCACCGAATGTAAAATATTATGGTTCTGTTTAACATATCGGAAGTAATCTTACTACTATTATTACATGTACAAATGCGAAAGTTTGAATGGATGTTTGTTGCTCAATCACGCCAGAACGGCTCAACGGATCTGGATGAAACTTGGCACAGAGATATATTGTAGTCTGGAATAGCACATATCATCATCATCATAAGCAGCCTGTATACGTCCCACTATAGGGCACAGGCCTTAGGGCTACCTCCCGAAGGCCTGTGCCCTATAGTGGGACGTATACAGGCTGCTTATGATGATGATGATATGTGGGAAGAGCGGGAATAGCACATATTAATGCTACTTTTTATCTCGAAAATACGCATACAAATTTTCACACGAACGAAGTTGCGGGAAATGGCTAGTAGAGTAGTTCTATTAAACGTTTTCGTACAAATTCGATTCGGATATAAAATTTTTGACACTGAAAGGTTGGCAGGCGGATGCGGCAGTTAAATTGATCTTTTGTGCCTGGACCTGACCGGATCATAAATTCAGTGAACAACATGGTCAATTGCCTTAGGTATGTATTTTTTTATTTGTAATGAAATGTAACGTACACATTTGTTGTCACCGGCTTCTTCCGATGACGAGGATGATGACGAGGAAGATGAAGACTCATCGCAGCCTCGCTGAAATTAAAAGAAAGAAATTGTTTAAGATAAAACAAGAGAAGTGTTTAGTCATGCTCTAAATTTAATTCTGTTTTATGGACCCGCTGCACCGATGCAGTACAATTACACCAACGTCACGTCTTTCGAAGTACCTACCTACTATGTACTGTGATAAAATTACTTAAGTACTTGCTGTAATTTTTTATCACAAATATCATAGAAAACTCACATAACTTTAACAAAATTTTTTTTTAGTTTACAGTAATTAATTATACTTTCTTCCATACATTATTTTACTAGATAAGTCAAGTATTGATATATCTAGGCTAATAAAAAGACATACCCCAATTTCATTCCCACAAGAATTTGTTATCACCGTGTGGCGGTTTCTGCAATAAACAAATAATGCACAGTTAAGGACTATTTTAAAATAGAGCAGTATTCTATAGAATATAGTTTTCTTACATTGACTCTAAGAAGCGTATCATTTTAAGACAGACTCAATATTTTTTATACTACTATCTTAGCCCTTCAAGATTTAACAGATTCGAGAGCTCTGAAAGTTTAAACTATTATACAAGGTTCCCTATAAAATCATCAACACATCAGTTAGACTATGTTTTTTACTACTACTTGTTCTATGAGCTGTTTCTCAAATTGGTACTTTTCCATATGTAAGGGTTACATATTTTTATTAGATTCGAGCTTAAGGCGTTCTACCAATGTTGCAGCCTCTTGCGAATTATTGTCGTACATAGAAGAAAGGCCATTAAAATAACATTTGTGGTTTTAAACCATATTTATCACACATTACTATTACAACGCAGAAAAACCATAAATGAAAACTTTAACAAAGCATCTTTGAACGTCGTAAAACAAAAGTGGTTATAAATGATAAAGTTTAATTGAGCATTTTAAGGTAACCTTGTTTAAAGGTAAATTTTGAGCATAATCACAAATAGTATGATTATAGGATCGTTTCGAAAAATCGTGAAAAAGTACTGGTTTCAAAAAAAAAGGTTGAACCAAAAAAACTATACCGTGACAATACTGTTAATATATATCACAGTTTTCTGCTTCATAGTGAAAATAAAGTTTATTTCACATAAATACCTTGATCTTGCTCCCACC
Organism: Yponomeuta malinellus; assembly: GCA_947308005.1. Taxonomy (NCBI): domain Eukaryota; kingdom Metazoa; phylum Arthropoda; class Insecta; order Lepidoptera; family Yponomeutidae; genus Yponomeuta; species Yponomeuta malinellus. Next base: position 9,974,858 of record OX370994.1, read on the forward strand.
ATAGTCATGGTGACCACTATGATTAGTAACAGAAGTACTGCCTTATTCATGACGAATGTTCTGAAAATTAATTAAATATTTTTTATCGCTTAAATAAAGGTCAGATAAAATTTTTGATACTATTAGATAATGTCAAAAATGTATGAACACCAATTTTATGTGTAACACATACTTAAGGTGTTATTAAAATTACGCAAAACATGAAAACCATTCCACTTCCACTTCCCATAAGCAAAAGTTGGAAATTGACAATTTAATTGTTGACTCAAAACTAATATAATTATTTGAACTCTGGGTAACATGTTTTGAGTTTATCTAAATTTAGAGACAAGATAAGTTACAAACCAAACTATTCTCATCTGACGATTGCAAATGACTGAAGCTAGCTAACCCAAATGGAAGGCACATTTATTAGTATTATTGAGGTCAATTTGATAATAATATTATATCTAGTCTGCTGCAAATTGCAACTTTATAGTTAAGTAGATGTAATTTTGTCCTACTAAAGACACTCTTTAATTGTTATTATAAAATTTTTGAACTGTTTCCAAACAGAATTAATAATGCGTAATGGGTTAGTACCGATTTGTGCTAGTATTACAGATACTGAATTTCAAGTCTAGTAATATCATAAAAAAATCTAAACCGATACTGGAAATCGAAGGTATCCATCCATGTATCAACCCGTATCAATTGTACCTACTGATAACTTAGTTATTTAAGTTTCCTTTGCGCCTATATGACGAAACAAAACCGGCCAAGTGCGTGTCGGGCCACGCGCAATGTAGGGTTCCGTAGAAAGAGGGTTTTTTTCTGCTTTACAGAAGTAACAGAAGTTGTCTATTACTCGTTAACTAGCAAAGCTTACTTAGCCGTGATACTTTTCCTTTCAAGTTCATTATAAGTGCTACTACCCTGAATTTTTTTACGTTTCTACAATCAACCGTTTAGCCAAGAGAGAGGGGGACGGTCTACGGAACCCTAAAGAAGTATGACAAATTCGATAGGAATGAAGGTATGATAAGGCCCAAACGTGAATGAATTGAATGATCTGTTTTCAGGTCCAGTAAATATCGTAATACGTATAATAAATAAAAATTAATGTTCGTATGTTTAGCTGCTTTTTTTAGGGTTCCGTAGTCAACAAGAAACCATTATAGTTCCGCCATGTCTGTCTGTCCGCGGCTTAGCACAGAGACAACTATATAGTACTAGAAAGCTCAAAATTGGCACAGATATACATATTAATTACGCAAACAAAACCGTGGGATAAAGCTTAAAAAAAATGTTTTTAGGGTACCTTCCTACACCTAAATTAAGGATGCATTTTTTATACCCTTGGTATGGGTTGTTTTTGTTGGTCGTTTAAAAATATTGTGAGTGAAGGAAAATAATTTTTCGATTTAGGGATCGGTTTGCGAAATATTAAGCTTTAATGGACAATTTCTTTTTTAAAGTAAATCCTCTCTCACCTGGCTGAGCGGTTGATTGTAGAAACATGAAAAAAATCAGGGCAATAGTACATAGTAGTAGGTGACCAACTTATAAAAACAAAACTTCGCACAAATTCCATTGAAAAATACTGATTTAGTAAAGTTGTTAGCTCTAAAGCAGGTAAAAAAAACCTCCTTCTACGGAACCTTCTGCACTTGGCGCGACACGCACTTGGCCAGTTTTGTGTATACAGAAATATATACAAATCAAAATCAATTGCCACAAGTACCATGACTACAACTAAAAAAACCGGACAAGTGCGAGTCGGACTCGCCTACCGAGGGTTCTGTACAAATTACTTAAATATTATAAATAGTCCAGAAATCGAGTCTCACACTTTATACTACTATCTATGCGTTCTCGAGATTAAGGGGCTTGACAGACAGACGGACAGACGGATGGACTGACGGACGGATCGACAACAAAGTGCTTAGGGTTCCGTTTTTTCCTTTTGAGGTTCGGAACCCTAAAAAGAGCCAAACTGGTCCAGCCTTTTTCAAGAGATGCTCCACTGGAAAACGGCTCGACTAATTTGGCATTTTTTTTTGCTGTGTTCATTATTCATTATGGCTGTGGGACAAGGATTGAATGGAAAATTATTGGAAAATGTATTTGTATATATTGTGAGGACCACGACTGTTATATAGCATATTATTATATTCGCATACAAAAGTTCATCGATTCAATATTACTGATATTGAAATGATGCTGTCCTTCAATAGAATCAAACTGTTTGTCTACCAGCACAAAAATCGTGGGTTCTATTCCGGCAGTGAGCCGTACGTTAGATTGTACGAATAACCACAGTCGGGCTGGCTTACCATGTTTGTCATGATTTCAGATTTCTATACTTCAGATTTAGTATAATCATAAAGCCTGTATCCCGGAGGGGTAGACAGACTAGAGTTTGCCACTTGCCACCCTGATCAACCTCTTTCGCTTCATCAACATTGAGTAGTCGTTACATGCAAGATCACCGGTGCTTCATACTTCGACCACATAAGGAATGTGTATTAGCGAAGGGCAAGATAAAAAGTACCCGAAAGTAGCAAACATATAAGTATTTTGTATTTCTTTTATCTTGTTTGATTGCTTTTTTTTCGAGATATCGTTGCGATATTGTTGTAAGGACTGTCAATTTATAACTAGATAAGACAATTTTAACCATTTTCTGACCCTCCTCCCTCCCTGTCTACATCAGACAAAATAAACCTTCTTCCAACCTCGCATATGAAAAAGTAAGATTTCTAATGTAAGGATGTTCGGTTTTCCTCTCCCTATACTTATCCAATCGTCTTAGTACTGTTAACGTTTGCATTTTCGTTGCGAAGATGCTTGTAACGTACTAAGTATAACGCATATGATTAGACATACTTGCCATGGTGTTGACTGTACCTTTAATGCGATGTAGGCGTCAGCAATAAAACAAGCTCCTTACACAAATAAGAGGGTTTTTAATATCCTTAAGTAGTGATGATACTGTCTGGCCCTCTCTCGCATAAAAGACTTGCAAAGTAATCCGCACAAGGAGTACAGATATCTCACGAATCTGCTTGAGTCATCGCATCCTTCCTTTTCAAATAAATAGGGTCTACCCAGAGATATTGGATGGAGGCTTTCTTTTTGCATGATTTGCCAGTAAAGCTTTATATTCGCTTTGTAAAAGGGTTTTAAAAACATAGGTTTTTGAAATAAACTATTGACGTGATGCGCAGATTTTTATTATTTAATACAGATAATACAATGTTTATAAGTAAATGCTTAAGTTACATGAAATATCAGAGAGCAAAATTTATTTCTGACGGAAGGACGGAACGGACTTTCACGTCCAACTTCAAAATCTGCAACAAAAGAATTTATAACTTTAACCTTGTTATTAGCGATAATAACATACATACATGTATATCGCCATCACGCCCGTATCCCAGAGGGGACCAGAGACTGCCACATGCCACGATCCTGACAGATGACTGTAGCTTCCTCAACATGCCGGTTTCAGGTACTTTTTATCTTGCCCTTTGCTATTTGGTTTGGTAATAAACGCTTTAAATTTTCAATTAAGTAGAAAATTGAGTCAAAAATATAGAAGTAATCACTTGGCGAACTACCTTCAACCAACTGATTAAAAGTTTAGTTCAACATAGGCCTGTACCTACAACTTCCACACCTCCACACATTATATTATGACACTACTAGCTGTTGCCCGCGACTTTGTTCGCGTGGTAATTTTGAAATGTAAGTTTTCCGGAAAAAAATAGCCTATGTGCTAATCCAGACTATAATCTATCTCTGTGCAAAATTTCATCCGGATCCGTTCAGTCGTTTTTGCATGAAAGAGTAACAAACGTCCATCCATACACACAAACTTTCGCGTTTATAATATTAGTAAGGATGTTTGACTAAGGCCGACTTGCACCATTTCTTAAATGGCACTTTTGCTGCTTAAGCCACATTTAAGAAAGTGATGCAAGTCGGCCTAATGGAAGGCTAACTTAACCAGTTAGCAGTGACATTTAAATTGAGTGAATTTAGTTTTTAACCAGAAAGTAAAACTTAAATATTTTTGGTCAGGAAAATGAGTGACCAATCACAAATATTGGTTAACTTATATTGGGTTAGACCCAATATAACTTAATTTTTAGGTTAAACGATAAAAACAAACGGTATAACTTCACGTCCGAAATATCTCTGAAAGAGTAAATAGTTACATCGATATCGAATGAAGACCTAATACCGTGGTTAGTTACTAAATCAAGAGGCTAAGATGTTTTCAGAAGTCAGGATCGTGGCAAGTGGCAAACCTTGGTCTCTGCCTACCCCTCCAGGATACTGGTGTAAGGTTATGTATGCATGTAGTAGCCTAATCAACATCTAAAGCAAACTTACCAATTAATCGAGTTTAAAGAGGATGCTTGTGTCCCTCGTGGTTGCCCTGTAATAAAACGTACAAAAATCAACTAAGTACTTATAAGTAATTATAATTGATTAGCTGTCCCGGCAAACTTTGTACCGTCACAGAATCCATACGATTCTTGCACGATTATTTTTAAAACACAACGTTCGCTTGCACAACGCCATCTATTTTAAACTTAAAATAAATATTATCCCACGGGAACGCATTACCGGGATATCAAGTATTCTATGTCTCACCTCAGGTCTTTGTCTATCTGTACGCCAAGCTTCATGTAAATCCGTTCAGCCGTTATTGAGTGACTGAGTAACAAACATACAACTCTCCAGACATCCAAACATCTTCACAAACATTCACATTTATAATATTATAATATAATATTAGTATAATAAAGTAGGATTAGCAGATTCATCTATTGGTTTCAATATTGTTGAGATAATGCGGACATCAGAAAATCCGTAGTTTATTATGACAATTACATTGCGTAATAGAGACTACTTGTTAATCTGTGCGTTAATCAACTTTTGCAATGCACTTCGAACTGTCATAGTAAACCATGATAGTTTCTATGAAACATGCCTCTGATTATAAGATCAGCCAACAACAATATGGCACTTCGATTGCAGGGTGCTATGGATTCACTCCACTCTATGGATTCGTCCGATTTAACTCACTCCGAACTGTCAAATACACACATATTTTGACATATCGGAAACGTATCATTATCATCATCAGCCATTTGACGCCCACTGCAGGGCATAGGCCTCCCTCATGGATTTCCTAACGGAAGGAGTTTGCCACAATCGCCACGCTTGGCAGGCGGGTTGGCGATCGTAGTATGCGGTTGGAATCTCAGGAAGACGCTGCTGCCCGTCCCCTGGTAATGTTTTTCCTTAGTCGCCTTCTACGACATCCACGGAAGGAAATGGGGTGACGCTATTCTTAATCCGGCACCACACGGAAATTATAACTATATAATAATATAATATATAATATAACTTCCACACAACACAATCATTTCACCTGGTTCCAAACTAGGATACCCTGTGCTATGGTAACCAGGCAAGGACATCACAAACATGGAAATACACCCAGACTGAGGCCATTTGTACAAAAGTATGGCAGCCCCCAGTGGGAATCGAACCCATGACCTCCAAAATGGATAGCCCACTAGAGTGTATAGTTACGTTAGGTTAGGTTCATCCAAAATATTATCAAGTTTGCAAAAATTTTAACAAAATCACAATAAAGATTATTTCATAAATTTTAAATTTTGAATCTTGATTAGTTTTAAATTGCAATTTAAGATATATTTATTTTAATAATTAAAAAAAAATAAAGCATGTATTTTTATATTGCATTTTGATTAGTTTTAAAATGCAAATCTTGAATCTTGATTAGTTTTAAATTGTAATAAGATATATTTATTTTAATAATTTAAAAATATGCATGTATTCTTTATTTTTTTTACTATATTTCTAGTAATTATGTACTGCCTATTTGTGGATGTCTGTTATTGGCCTTGTGAACTGTTTCTTTATTATTGTAATCAAATTATTTGTTTTCGCTGTTGATATCCTTAATAAAATAAAATAAATAAAAATAAAATAAAATAGCATCCGAACTTCGTTCATCATCTAATCTAATCTTTGTCATTCTGTATCACTCTGTATACAAATACACTTAACTTACGGAATTATGAAGGTGCCCCTAGTTGTCGCCCTGTAAAGAAATGTCGTTTAGACTTGTACACATTTTCAGCTTCACAGGAAACATATCCTATCCTGTGGCTAAGCTGAGATTAAGGTAGCAGTACTGTGCAAACTCATTCCATGTACATTTAAAAAATATATCCCAGGCAGGCAGCGTCGGTAGGCAGACATGCGACCCGAGGCGACGTGATTATGGCCGTGACCTTCGTGCGACTCGTGACTCTGAAATACAAAATATAAGTTTGTAATGTGTATTTTGGGGTGGCTGGCGCCAAGTCCCTGCATGAGTACGTAAATAAATATGTATCAGCTAATCGACAGAGTTGTCAGTCATACAAATTATCCATGAATATCTCTACAATACATTTTGTTACTTATTTATTTAACCATTAATAAACAGATAAGAGCGGTGGTAGCCTAGTGGGTGGTAGCCTAGTTTATTTTAATAATTAAAAAAAAATAAAGCATGTATTTTTATATTGCATTTTGATTAGTTTTAAAATGCAAATCTTGAATCTTGATTAGTTTTAAATTGTAATAAGATATATTTATTTTAATAATTTAAAAATATGCATGTATTCTTTATTTTTTTTACTATATTTCTAGTAATTATGTACTGCCTATTTGTGGATGTCTGTTATTGGCCTTGTGAACTGTTTCTTTATTATTGTAATCAAATTATTTGTTTTCGCTGTTGTTGTCCTTAATAAAATAAATAAAAATAAAATAAAATAGCATCCGAACTTCGTTCATCATCTAATCTAATCTTTGTCATTCTGTATCACTCTGTATACAAATACACTTAACTTACGGAATTATGAAGGTGCTCCTCGTTGTCGCCCTGTAAAGAAATGTCGTTTAGACTTGTACACATTTTCAGCTTCACAGGAAACATATCCTATCCTGTGGCTAAGCTGAGATTAAGGTAGCAGTACTGTGCAAACTCATTCCATGTACATTTAAAAAATATATCCCAGGCAGGCAGCGTCGGTAGGCAGACCAGCGACCCGACGCGACGGGTCAATGACATTACTAAAGTCGTTGGAAAGCAATGGACGAGATTGGCAGGGGACCGAGAGGGTTAGCTTGACAGGGACGAGAATTTTCCCAGCAGTGGGCTCTATTAATAGGCTGGATAGATAGATACACGCTGAAATCTGGGTGGTTTGAAAGCCGCGGTTATGTAATTAGTAATTAAAAACTTTAAAATTTTTTTAGACTGTTACTTTCAAGCACAGAAGTAAATAAAAAAAATTGTGGAGAAATCTTGGTTAAAAAATGCGCAAACATTACCACCTTTCCGTCTATCAGAACAATAACCCGCGGACCTGCAGCATCCCCACAGTTCTGACTGGCACTAATGGTTCTCATAGATTTGAGTTTGTGTCGAGATATTTTTGGAAAGAAAAAAACAAACTTATGTATTCGATAGCTATTATCATTTGGCTATTGCTTTCAATCCACCCAAAATTCATGGTGTTGATAGGTAGGGAACGTCTGAGTGATCACGTCACCTATATTTATAGTGTATAGTCGTCAGTTGACGCTATACCTACATCTTGTTGAAATTACGCAAAACCTGAAATCCGTTTCCTCGGTATCAACAGTTAAACTACTTCTCGTAAGCAAAAGTTTAAAATTCTCAATTTGCCAATTCACCCGTAATGTAACAGAGTAGAGTACACGTAGGTATGTTAAGATTGATGTGCTGTCGACTGTTCTTCAATGTTAGTACTTACGCGGACGTACCCCACTTCTTCAGACGACTTGTGATTATGGCCGTGACCTTCGTGCGACTCGTGACTCTGAAATACAAAATATAAGTTTGTTTGTAATGTGTATTTTGGGGTGGCTGGCGCCAAGTCCCTGCATGAGTACGTAAATAAATATGTATCAGCTAATCGACAGAGTTGTCAGTCATACAAATTATCCATGAATATCTCTACAATACATTTTGTTACTTATTTATTTAACCATTAATAAACAGATAAGAGCGGTGGTAGCCTAGTGGGTGGTAGCCTAGTTTATTTTAATAATTAAAAAAAAATAAAGCATGTATTTTTATATTGCATTTTGATTAGTTTTAAAATGCAAATCTTGAATCTTGATTAGTTTTAAATTGTAATAAGATATATTTATTTTAATAATTTAAAAATATGCATGTATTCTTTATTTTTTTTACTATATTTCTAGTAATTATGTACTGCCTATTTGTGGATGTCTGTTATTGGCCTTGTGAACTGTTTCTTTATTATTGTAATCAAATTATTTGTTTTCGCTGTTGATATCCTTAATAAAATAAATAAAAATAAAATAAAATAGCATCCGAACTTCGTTCATCATCTAATCTAATCTTTGTCATTCTGTATCACTCTGTATACAAATACACTTAACTTACGGAATTATGAAGGTGCTCCTCGTTGTCGCCCTGTAAAGAAATGTCGTTTAGACTTGTACACATTTTCAGCTTCACAGGAAACATATCCTATCCTGTGGCTAAGCTGAGATTAAGGTAGCAGTACTGTGCAAACTCATTCCATGTACATTTAAAAAATATATCCCAGGCAGGCAGCGTCGGTAGGCAGACCAGCGACCCGACGCGACGGGTCAATGACATTACTAAAGTCGTTGGAAAGCAATGGACGAGATTGGCAGGGGACCGAGAGGGTTAGCTTGACAGGGACGAGAATTTTCCCAGCAGTGGGCTCTATTAATAGGCTGGATAGATAGATACACGCTGAAATCTGGGTGGTTTGAAAGCCGCGGTTATGTAATTAGTAATTAAAAACTTTAAAATTTTTTTAGACTGTTACTTTCAAGCACAGAAGTAAATAAAAAAAATTGTGGAGAAATCTTGGTTAAAAAATGCGCAAACATTACCACCTTTCCGTCTATCAGAACAATAACCCGCGGACCTGCAGCACCCACACAGTTCTGACTGGCACTAATGGTTCTCATAGATTTGAGTTTGTGTCGAGATATTTTTGGAAAGAAAAAAACAAACTTATGTATTCGATAGCTATTATCATTTGGCTATTGCTTTCAATCCACCCAAAATTCATGGTGTTGATAGGTAGGGAACGTCTGAGTGATCACGTCACCTATATTTATAGTGTATAGTCGTCAGTTGACGCTATACCTACATCTTGTTGAAATTACGCAAAACCTGAAATCCGTTTCCTCGGTATCAACAGTTAAACTACTTCTCGTAAGCAAAAGTTTAAAATTCTCAATTTGCCAATTCACCCGTAATGTAACAGAGTAGAGTACACGTAGGTATGTTAAGATTGATGTGCTGTCGACTGTTCTTCAATGTTAGTACTTACGCGGACGTGCCCCACTTCTTCAGACGACTTGTGATTATGGCCGTGACCTTCGTGCGAATACAAATTATAAGTTTGTTTGTAATGTGTATTTTGGGGTGGCTGGCGCCAAGTCCCTGCATGAGTACGTAAATAAATATGTATCAGCTAATTGACAGAGTTGTCAGTCATACAAATTATCCATGAATATCTCTACAATACATTTTGTTACTTATTTATTTAACCATTAATAAACAGATAAGAGCGGTGGTAGCCTAGTGGGTAGAACATTGGACTCTTGAATTGAAAATTGCATTCATCGGAAGCGAGAGTCCCAGGTTCGATTCCCAGTGCGGACATGTACCTGTAACTGTGTTTTCTAAATTATGTAGATTCGTGAAGTTATAGTAGCAATACCACTCGCTAACTGCGAAGGAAAACATCGTGAGGAAACCTGAGTGTCTGAGCTATTCACATATCTCAGCGCTTGGAATCGCCAATCTGCGGTGGGCACGCGTGGTGATTGAGCCCATACTCTCTCCCTGAGAGAAGGCATGTGTCCTACATTGGGACGTATACTATAGGCTGCTTATATAAACAGATAGATAGTGTTGTCAGATAGAGTATGCGCAAGCGGGTTTTTTTTTTGTAATATTAACATATTTTTTCTTATGCATAATACAGCTGAAGATGCAAACATTATGTTCTTACCTCATAGGAGGCAGGAGAGTCTTGACCTCTGCAAAAAAAAACAATAAGTAACTATTAAAACTCCAATAGCGGTGGTAACGTAGCGGTAGAACGCTGGCATTCGGGAGGTCGTGGGTTCGAATGCCGGTATGTACCAATGACTTTTTTTCTATGCTACGTTCATTTGTGGAGTTGTAGAAGCAATACCACTCGCTGTAAAGGATCGTGAGGGAATCTGAGTGTGCATACCTCGAAGCTTGAAATTGCCAATACGCAGTGGGCACGCGTGGTGATTAAACCCATACAAAACCCATGTACACAATACGGACTGTAAAATAGAAAGCCCTCTATCGCATATTTATGACCTTCGCCTGCGGCTCGGGCCTTAAACTTCTGCGATATCGGCCTTTCTTTATTTTACGGCCCTAGTTATGTAATGTACTATTATTTACATTGCACAGTCATCTGTGTTTGGGTTATAGGATTTCTTATCAAATTTCGCCTGATTTGGTCCATTAGATTCGGAGCAAATTGGCTGTGACAGACGGACGGACAGACAGACGCACGAGTGATCCTATAAGGGTTCCGTTTTTTTGTACGGTGCACGGAACGCAATATTACATTATTTTGAAACTAGTATTTCACTTAAGTGTATCTCGAACAAGCCCTGTTGTATCGCGGCGAAGGACTCCCTCTAACCTTCACAATTTTGTCCGTTCTTCGTACGAACGCCGAATTTCGACATTTGATCCTGCGTACAGACTACCAGGAGCTTAACCTACTGCTCCAGTAGGCTTAACTCAAGGTAAAAATCCTACATAAGACTTAGTATAATGGCCGGCAGGTAACTTGAACAAAAATCTGCGCAATCAGGATGAGTTTGCGATGGACACGTAATAGCAAACGTTTTGTTTTATTATTTGCTAATTTTATTAAACTAATCCGAAGAAATCTAAGTTGTATCCCGCGTCCCCCGACGTCCCTCGCCCGTGCAAGTCGAAGTCATTTGTTCAAGTAACTTTTCGGGCATTATAATAACAAACAGGGTAGGATTATTTACTTACGGACGGCATTGCACCATCACCACGCACAAGATCAACCCAAGAAGGAAAACCGTCTTCATGATCTACAAAATAAAACAGTGATTAATAAGATAAGATAAGAATATTCTTTACTGTACACCGGAAAACAATAACAGCAACAGCATTTACAAAACAAAACGTATTGGCGGCCTTATTTCTAATAGCAATTTCTTCGAGGATACCTCATATTGTAATATTATTAAATATTGCTACTTACTTTTGTTTTGTTAACGAGACCACCGACGACAACAGCACAATAGTAAGAACTTCGAGAACATGTAAGTTATTTTCGTTTTTATATCCAACAGTTAACCCAAAACATGATACCTATCTTATCACCTATGACACTTGTCCTCTTTTCCTATTTTGATACGTTGTTTACTTGATGGACGGTTTGTACCGTAAATACCGAGGTTGATTACCGATGATCAATAACACTTTTGCTTCAGTTTTTTCATACAAATGCTCGACTTTAGGTATCAACAGAGATCCGGCAAATAAAGTTATTGATTTCGAGTTTTCTAAAGCGAGAGCTTTTTTTCATTTAAGGGCCCAATGAAAACTTTACCAAAAGTGAGTTTACCTTCAGTATTACTTGAAAATAAAATTGTGAACCCGTTTAAAACTTTCTGATGAAGTGGAGTTCGAAAATGGCATTATAAATTCAGCAGTTTACAATCACAACGCGAGTCCGCTGAAGGCAAAAAAGTCGGCGGCAAACTCGTTCCAACTTTTCCTATTTTTCTGCGTTAATTTCACCTGAACCCATTATACACTTCGCAACGTTTCTTAGTGCAAACGCTCTTACTTATTTGGATTGTGAAGTACCTATAAGTAAGCACTTTTTTAATAAAATCTTAGCCTTCGAATCTATAAGTCATTTTGTCACCTCTAAATTAATATAATTGCTTTTACTTCCAGAAAGGTCTGTTTTATCTTTGTCGTTGGAAATAATTCTAGGTACGGATTTGAATTTTAACCCCCGAGACCTAACCTGCGAGATTCCGAAAGAATAGCAATTTTCACCTGCTTATAGTGAGTAAGATGTTGAGAGTTTACGATTCGTTATGCACAATTGATAACCCTCAGTGTAAACTGTCAATATATTGTTAGTAAAAAAATCACTCAGTTTTTTTAAATAACTCGGTGAGCAGATAAACTGAATTTGTTCTTCAGACAAAACCCCTCAAAGTGCTGAAGTCCCAACTTAAGCAATGAAATGTTAAGGATGAATAAGTTAATTGGCCCCGAGAGCGTATCGGCGGCCCTCCTGTGGCACAGAGGAATGCATTTAAATTGGATTTTAAGAGTTGAAATCACCGACGGCGCTCCGCCTCTCCCAGCCTTGTTAGAGCCAATCTCAAAGTTCACGTAAACGAATAAACCTCCAGAAACCCGAATTTATCGGGATCAATTCCAACTGTTAATCAGTGTTTCCATTTTATTTTCACTCTTAAAATCCCCTCTCGGCGCGTAATGTCACTTTCATAAAATGTCACTTTCACAGATTGACGAACGTGCAAACGAGACATTTCGCAAAAGTGACATTCTGACATTGTTTCTTTGAATGAAAAATTTATTTTCATTCATTCTTTTAGCAAATGGCAAGATAAAAGTACCTGAAACCGGCGTGCGTGCACACAACGTCTATTGAATGTTGATGAAGCGAAAGAAATCTGTCATGATCGTGGCAAGCGATAGACCCTCGTCTCTGCCTACCCCTCCGAGATATAGGCGTGAGTTTATGTTATGTTGTGACATTCTGCGAAAGTGACATTTGGCGAAACGTTACGTTTGGCGAATATGAAATAGTGCGCACGCTTTCTTTGAGCCTTGGTTAAGAAACGTAATAAAAACAGTCGTGCAATTAGTGCAACTCGTGCATTTAGGATTATTCCTCAAACGCCTAAAGTGTGCCGCTGTAAAATAATATGAAACATCAGTGCTTGCCATAAACAAGTTTTGGTACTTACATGGAAAATTGAGCTGAGTGCACTCATGAATACGAGCACTGTAGTGGAGTTCGAGGAAATCGTTGCCGTAAACTGTAATTGCGATCGCTTTTACTCTCGCTAAATACCACTTCACTATACACCGTTGGTAGTATTTGAACGTGAAATACTTGAACGACTTTGCTTTAGAAGAGCTTAAACAGCTGCGTTCGGGCTACTCACGACAATGCCTTCAACATAACTAAGGCATACCTTTTACTTAAAGTCTCAATTAGACCCCGAGGCGGACCCTGGTCTCTGCCTACCCCTCCGGGATACAGGCGTGTGGTTATGTTATGCTTTGTTTTTCTCAGTCAGATAAGGTGGGTTTCTCGAGTAGCGCACAGTGAGTTTTACTCAAGCTCTTAATTCAAATTTTATATAACATTTTACAGCGTGCTACAAACTGTAAAATCTCAAAACAAAAACCGGCCAAGTGCGAGTTGGACTCGCGCACGAAGGGTTCCGTACCATTATCTATACGACATTAGACAAAGATCGAGACAAGATAGATTAGGTACCTTGAGAACAGCGCCATCTATAGAAACCAACATGTAGCATTTAACATTGATATTTAACGACATGACATCGGCGCTGTGAAGGTTACATAGATGGCCGCTAGATGGCGAACGCTGTCTTTAGATATCGTTTGTTATATGGGAGCCCCTCTTAAATATTTATTTTATTCTGTTTTTAGTATTTGTTAATATAGCGGCAACAGAAATACATCATTTGTGAAAATTTCATCTGCCTAGCTATCACGGTTCATGAGATACAGCCTGGCAACAGACAGCCAGACTGACGGAACGGAACCCTAAAAGCATCAGGGCGCCATTCCATGGAACTTTAATTCACGGTTTACCACAGACCAAGATCTATGTATATCTGCATCTGTGACCATGACAATGCGATCGTACCATGCGTAATCAGTTAACAAGTACAAAGATGTAAAATCAAAATTAAAATTTTCTCTTTTAAAAGATAATACACCAAACTATTACATCTAAGAAACCGAAATAAACTAGCACTCAACACTTAAAATTCATAGTACATGTACTAATGTAATGGCAGTCAAGATATATAATAAGATACCTAGCAATATTTTAGAATAAAATATCTTTAACAAATTTGTTAATAAGTTAAAGCAATATCTTATAGGCAAATGTTGTTATACTATAAAAGAGTTCACTATCTATATTATTTCACTATACAAGCGTTATAGTTATGCGATTTGTTTTTAAGTTAATATTCTTTAACTGTATTGTTATAAAATTGCAGCCCTTGCAGAGCTCATGTCATGGATCTATAACTTATTGTAAGAACTGTGGTACCACCTGAAGTAATAAACTGATTTTGTTTAATTCCTACGTAAAAAAATAGCTGCGTAATGTACATCGATATGTCATAATAAACTAATTATAGATCTAGATGTCGTGTCGTTCGTAACTGCTTATTACAGAAGTCAGGACTGTTTTAAATAGTTATTTAAGATACACGTGCGGAAAGTAAGGTTTTATACGAATAAGTGCCAAATTGAAAACACGAGCGCAGCGAGTTTGTTTTTTTTTTTAGACAGCAAAACCTCCTTTGTAATTTTTTAAATTTTATGACTTGCACCATGTATCACAGAGTCATAAATTTAAAAAAAATACTTTATTTCACGCGTGAAATAAAGGATTTCAGTACTGTTTTATTTCACGCGTGAAATATAGAATCGGTTTCCGCATAATTTTGTTACACAATAAAGAAAACTTTACGAGCACCTGCATTGAAAAAAATCTTAGTGCTCACTGGCTAAGCCGAAAACCGTGGGGCGATTTGACTAAAACGATTAAAAGCAATTCCACAAAACTATTCGACGATACCAAAAAGTGCCCGACGGCTGAACGCCACGACACTTCGTTACTAGGTCATACATTTCTTATTTACTTATTTTACGACATAATTACATAGTTTGTCCGTTACAAGCGAAGCTGAAAAAAACTGGTTCAAACAGTGAAAACAGAGGTCCGAATGTTAAAATCAGGGACCTATTTAAAGGCTCTTTAAAAAATAAAGGCTCTTACATAAATAAACTGATTACTTCGCACTGTGAAAAAAAAATTACTCTACAATAAAATAAACCCCTTATAATAAAAATAGATCCGACTACAAAACTATTTCTGTCGCTATAAAGTAACAAACACAATTAAATATATGGTTTCCACTGCAAAAGAAATCGTTAATATTGTATTGCTTAATTTCACCGAAGACTCATGTCTTGATAGCTCAGTGGTATGTGTTAAAATCCAGATTTTAGTGATATATGTTAGAATCCACCCTTTAAAATACTATCTCTTGTATAATTGTGTAGAAGATTTTTATGTAAAGTATCGTGCAGGTCAAAATAACCAAGTGGTAAATGATAAGACGCGCACAGAGCAATAAATAGTTATTAGGGTGTTAATTAGGAGAACTTTTGTTCGAGGCACGTAGGTCATCTTTCAAGTCAGCAGAGCACATTACGGTAATGGGCGAGAGGCCTCACGAATGACTACATTTTGCGTTAATAATGACAAAGTGCCGTCACAAGGAATTTGTGGATGGAATAGGTGTTCTAAAGGTAGACGCTACTATTTACATCATTTATGATCATCAACTCTACATTCGTTCCTGAAAAATTTATGACCCGACAGTCGTAGAGCCATTTTATAACAAACACCTAGGTACAAGGAAGCTGTGGTTTAACCGTTTGCCACCTTCTTTAGTATTTAGCGAGTGCAGAAGAGCTGCAAACGTTCCTTCAAAGTTCATCCATCCAACTAGTTTCCAAAATGAGGGCAAAAAATTGCAAATCTCGGCGGTCACTGACTCAATCGCTTAATCACTTCATCATCATCATCATTCAGTTACAAGAAGTCCACTGCTGAACATAGGCCTTCTCCATGGATTTCCAAAAAGACCGGTTGGAAGCGGCTTGCATCCAGCATCTTCCTGCCACTTGGATGAGGTCATCTGTCCATCTTATGGCTGGTCGTCCTACGCTGCGCTTGCCGATATGTGGTCTCCATACGAGAACTTTTCGGCCCCATCGGCCATCAGTTCTGCGTGCTATGTGCCCCGCCCACTGCCACTTCAACTTACTAGTCCGCTGGGCTACGTCGACGACTTTCTTTCGTCTACGGATCTCATCATTTCTGATTCGATCTCGTAGAGAAATTCCGAGCATAGCCCTTTCCATAGCTCGTTGCGTAACCTTGAGCTTTCTTATGAGGCCCATAGTGAGAGACCACGTTTTAATGCCATAAGTCATCACTGGTAACACACACTGGTTGTATAATTTTGTCTTGAGCGATTGAGGTATATTAGACGAAAAGACTTTTCTAAGTTTCCCGAATGCTGCCCAGCCGAGTTGAATTCGACGATTGACCTCTTTCACGAAGTTGGACCGGGTTATTTGGACTGTGTGTCCTACGTATTCGTCTACAACTTCAAGACTCGAGTTCCCCAATGTTATTGGGGTGGGCACAACACGGGCGTTCGACATGACCTTCGTTTTGTCCATATTCATCTTAAGGCCCACCCTTTGGGAAACTCGACTGAGGTCGTCGAGCATTATGCTTGACATACTCACTTACTTCATATTATTTAATACTAGCTGTGCCTGCGACTACGTTCGCATTGGATCGGAATATGAAGTGCCCTTACCCCATAATCAAGGCTATCGGCTGGAGACATTTTCGCGGTTGTATTACATTTACTATTCTATTATCCTACCTCACCACGCCGCCTCCCGTCGGCACAGCTTGTCGCTCGCTCAAACTGAGTACAGCATAGGTAGCACGAAAGTTTGAGTCACGCGTTTTGTGGCGCTAAAACGTCAGAATTTGACAATAAATAAACCGAGAAGATGCGCTTTTAATATTTAATACGTGAAACTCGCGTCGTCTTACTACCCATCTTTTTATCGTGTCGGTAACCAAAATAGTTAGATTTGATTGGCCCAGAACTCGGCCAGGCGCACTCTAGCCTCTGTGGACCCCAGCAAATCCTCTTGGGTGCATTTGCACTGGCACAAGGGACAAGGGGCTCCATATAGGCTGAGGGAAGACACCACAATAGCAGTGCTTTCGCCCATACGATGTTACTACCCATGCTGGTGGAATGAAATACCCAATACAATACAGTAACTTGTCATTTGGATCCATTTGCGAAATATTGCTAAACGCAGCGTAGGACCCCCACCAGCTGACCCCCAGCAGCAATCTGCCTTACATACACTGGACAGAATATGTAAGGCAGATTGTTGGTAGCGGCTGGGTGAGGATGGTCGAGAACAGAATGATGTGTGGCGCATTGTGCAAGCTTATGCCCAACATGATAGATTATATTGGCCTGAGCCACCCAAACATATTAATGTGAATATGTTTGGGTGGCTCAGGATGGCAACACAAAACTAATTACAGATTTGAGACTGAGATTTGCCCCAACAATGTTTTTTTTTTTTTGTTTAATAAGTGTTGCTTTTTTTAGGAGTTTTTCATGAAAATTCAACATAAAAGCGTCATGAAATGCTTTTCACTGAAAAAAGGAAAGCTATAGTTTATACCAACACTGAATTTTAAAAAGCACAGTTTTGTATACCACGAAAGGATTCTTGCAGAATTAATCGCATACCTTTTTATTAAATACTCTTTACTTTAATAAAAAGGTATGCGATTATTGATTACCTATAAAGTGCAAAATGTTCACATCGTTTACTGTCTTTACAGTGTATGTGTGAGTAATTGACGTAGTGTGATGAGTAGTAAATTACTATTAGTCAATTACTAAAGTAGTCAGTTAGTCACACAATCATACACTGTTAAGACAGTAAGCGATGTGCAAACGATCTGCGACTATGTTCACTTTACCGCCAAAAAGATTTGTGCGGGCTAATAACCTATCGGTTATTTTATTTTTACGTTAAGATTTTGATCTGTGCATTAGCATTGCTATTACTAATCTTGACTTTTGACTTCTGTCACTTTAAAAAAAGTTCGATATTATATTACATTCGAAAACCTTTGCCTACCCAAAACAACGACGTTTAAAAAAAACGAAGTTGATTTTAAATAATAAATTTCATAATCAATTTCTCTCCCTGAGACAAGACCTGTATGTACCCTACAGTGGGACCTATATAGGCTGCTTACGTATGTATGTACCTATAGTTAATTTAGTTTCTTTCTTCAAATAAATAATTCAGTTCCTTCCCTTCCGTTCCCAGTTGTACAATACTAATTATAAAAGAGAAACTACAGCGATTTCTTTTATAAGGTTTAATTACGTAGCAAATCGCATCAATAAACTGGAATAAAAAAAATTACAACTTTTCGATTTTTAGGGTTCCTAAGGTTCCGAGTGGATAAGGAACCCTTATAGTTTCGCCATGTCCATCCGTCTGTCTGTCTGTCTGTCCACAGAGACGATAAGTAGGTACTAGAGAGCTGAAATTTGTCTTAGATGTACATATTTACAAAACGGTAGGAAAAAACCTCGAAAATAATTTTATTTCTGGGTACCTCCCCTACACCTAAATTAGGGATACAATTTTTTTTCTCGTCTACACCATAGTGTGGGATATCGTTGGATTGGTTATTGAAAAATATTGTAGGTGTAGGAAGACCATTTCTAGGGATCCGTACCCGAAGGGTATCAAACGGGACCCTATTACTAAGACTTCACTGTCCGTCTGTCTGTCTGTCTGTCTGACTCTGGGGGGCCTAGGGGGGGGGGGGGAATATTTATTTTATTCCGTTTTTAGTATTTTTTTGTTATAGCGGCAACAGAAATACATCATCTATTAAAATTTGAAGTTCCTAGCTATCACGGTTCATGAGATTCAGCCTGGTCACAGTTGTATAGATGTTGTATAGATAATGGTACGGAACCCTTCATGCGTGAGTCCGACTCGTACTTGGCCGACTTTTTTATTTAGGGTTCCATTTGCGAAATATTAAGCTTCAAAGCAAATTTTTGTCAGAGTAGGGCGTCCCCCCCCCACTCCTGGCTAAACGGTTGATTGTAGAGGCGTGAAAAAATTCAGGGTAGTAGCACTTATAATGAACTTAAAATAAAAACTATCACGGCTAAGTAGACTTTACTAGTTAAAGAACAATAGGCAACCAACTTGAAAAATTAAAATTTCGTATAAAATCCATTGAAAATGACTTCGATGAAGTTGTTTTTTCTGTAACGCAGATAAAAAACCCTGTCCTACGGAACCCTATATTGCACGTGGCCTGACACGCACTTGGCCGGTTTTTATTTATATTTCCTCCCTTCTCCCTTCCTACATTTGCCACACGCACAATGCGAATACACGCACAGTCTATCTATAATAAATACACATTTTAAAAACCTATTTACAGGCTAAAAATTCCACCCATGCCGGGACTTGAACCCGCGACCTCTGGCTCACCGTGCCAGCGCTCTCCCAACTGAGCTAATGGGCAAGTGCAAGCATCGATGAAATTTCGAGCCTCTTTATACACATTGTTTTTCATATCCTCTGTTTTTCTATTGTCTTGTTTTTTCGTGCTTTGTTTTTTCTATGCTGTACTACGTTGTGCCTACTTTTCGGTTTAAACCTGAATACATGTTTCATCTACCTATCTATTATGAAGCTGTATCAAATTGAAAAATGAAAAACTGTTACTATTTCGTTCAGTGAATAATAGCACGTCACAAACGTCTGCCCCGCGCTGCGAGGGCGGGCGGCGAGACAGGAAGGGATCCCGGGTTTACGTCTAGCACCGGCGACAGATTATCGCGGATACACTACAGCCGTGCTACTTGCTATTGAACAAGCGAGACTTAGGTGGGGATTTGTACAACTCTTTCTCTTTGGTGGTGACGGACGTTACGACCTTTGAGTTTGCGCTTCTTCTCTTCTGCAATAATGTTGCTTCTATACCGAAACGCACCAATGCGATGGTAAATTGGGGATTGGGGAAGAAAAATGAGTTCTGGTTCACACAAACAAACACTCACACGGTACACACACAAACACACCCTCACACGCACGCACACACTATGCAGTCATGTAATTTAGTAGCACTCTGTCCATAGTTATATACAAATAAGTCTTAAAATACGTAAGGCCATTGCCTGTTTTTCTTCTTTTCCACTGTATTTGTTTTTATAACTTAAACATAAATTATTTAACTTTACTTCCTGTCCAATACTGTGTTCCTGTCAGTAGACAGGACTAGTAAGTTAAGTCAACATAATGTAAGCCCTTAATTGGCCTATGGTTGGATATATTTAACATAACTATACTCTAGAAGTTAACTTGTGCTGTGGGTTTTGTATTAAAATAAAATAAAATAAAAAAAAATAAAGTTAACATGTTTACCGTGTTCAGCACCTCTTTTATATAAGTTTTCACTAGGCTTGAACACTTCGATTTTACGGACTTTTAAGGTTCCGTACTCGAAGGGTGCCAAACGGGACCCTATTACTAAGACTTCACTGTCCATCTGTCTGTTTGTCTGTCTGTCGCCAGGCTGTATCTCATGAACCGTGATAGCTAAGCAGTTGAAATTTTCACAGATGCATGATGTGTTTCTGTTGCCGCTATAACAGCAAATACTAAAAACAGAACAAAATAAATATTTGAGGGGGGCTTCCATACCACAAACGTTGTCTAAAGACAGCGCTCGCCATCTAGCCGCCATCTATGTAACCTTCACAGCGCCGATGTCGTTAAATGTCAGTGTTAAACGATTCTTATTAGTTTCTATAGATGGCGCTATTGTCAAATTCAATCTTTGTCTAATGTTGTATAGATGGTACGGAACCCTTCGTGCACGAATCCGACTCGCACTTAGCCGATTTTTTTTTTTCAGCCACTCCAGCTGTCAAATACATATTTTGATACTTCGGAAACGTTAAGTAAGATTAACACAGTGGAAAGTTACATAATAGGGAGGCTGGACTAAACGGATGTCCCCATGTAAGTTCTTACTTACTTATCTAAGAGGAAAAATTCAACTCATTCACTAACCTGACCGGGGCCTGTCCACTTAAGGTGAATAATGACGTGCGAGCGAAAAGGATCGGTTGGGTGAAGAGCGAAAAGGATCGGTTGGGTGAAGAGGGTAAACGTCGGCGATCTGGACAATCTGGCTGCTTCTGTGATTGTTAGGCGCGCGCGGGCCACACAGGCAACACAGATAGGTCATAGGACGAAGGCGGAGACGCGGCGTCCCTCTCAATTCACTTTCATACAAATTGTAGATACTGAAGCGATGGGACACACGTACACGCCCGCGGCGCGAACTCGATTCAGTGCGTCGCGTATTCGCCCCGTCCTCGCCCCGCGTCCCATAAGTGTGGACCGAACTTGCGAACGGTGTTACTAGATGAGTATACAGTGGGTTAAAATACTGAGGCCCGTGCCGAATGCTACACATGCTGGACATTAAAACAAACTACCAAAACCATAAAATGTTGCTGGTAAATGAATGAATTTTTTTGGGTTTTTACCAAGTACGCTGAAAGTTACATGACCATTGCGTACTAACATTAAACTTATGAAATTTGAATGCTATATATGTTACAGCCAAAGTAATAAATCTGGATATTATACATAATGACTGGTCATTATATATAATGTCTACTCAGTTTAGATAAAGTGATAATTAACACAAAATTAATAAAATTTACTAGCAATTTTATTTAATATCATATTAATATCATAATGTAGGGTACCTATGACTTTTCCATGCACCAACCTTGTTTAAGTTTGACACAAAACTAAGTTTTTTAGTGAAATTTTTTTTTTCGCTTTTATATAAAAAAAAAGAACTAACACCTATTTTTGCTTATGTGTACTGACCTAACAAACAAAATGCGAAATATAAATTTAATCAAACAATTATTTGCTATATAACACTTGCCAAAATAAAACGTTAGCATAATAATTTATTACTTTGTCTAGTGAATTTGGCTTTTATATATAATGACCAGTCATTATGTATAATAGCTATTTAATCACTATGACTGTAACATATATATGTCTTGTACCACATCATGACCGCATCACAGCAGACGTAGGTTTGTTTCTCGCATAAGGCTGCCATAATTTGAATTTTGTACAGATGGCTTTAGTCTGTTCTGGATGTTGTTCCATGTTTGTGATGCATTAGTCTGGCTACCATAGCACAAGCCATCGTGGTTTGGGACCAGAGAAAGTGATTGTGTTAAGTCGTTGTGTGGATGTTACTTATTCTTACGTGGACACGTGGATAGTGGCGATTCGCCCATTTGACACTCGCCTTAGTCGATCTGCACCAAACACTGTAATTCTCGAATAAAAAATAAATCTGACGGTGGCTGATTCTCATGTGGTTTATGAATATTCGGACCCTCAAATGTCGGGATATCCTCCCTGCATACAGCCTTGGGTACCTATTCCTTTCCCTGCAAAAATTACCTCTTTTATCAGCGGATGCGCCATGGTTATGCCTTCTGATTTACAGCAATAAAACTCCGCTCATATTACAGCGTTTTTAAGTCTCTTGTAAACGCAAGGGCTGGATATAATAATATAACCTACTTAATATAAATTGTAGGCATAAGTCGGCGATGTAGTTGCGGTGCGTCACCCCGTGGAAAGAAAACGGCTTTCTTTACGAGCCATTCCACTGAGCCAATATTTCTTCGCGACAGTGCGCGCCATCATAAAATAAAACGAAAAATTCCTCCGCTCTGTACCGCATGCCCATCAGCCGCCTCGGAAATCATAGGTGTGATTTTATACGAGGCTCTAATGAAAGTTATTTGATGTGTTGATTAATCTGTTGGATAAAAACAACATCAAGTGTAGGTACAAACTTCGGGTAGAGATAAGAGTCGCCCTTATATAATTAGGCCAGGACAAGTGTCGCAGGCGCATATAGCAAAATAACATTAAGTAAATAGGGCCATGGTCGACCCAGCCTTGCTTTGGATATTATTATGACTGATAAGGAAAAATAATTTATATCTCAAATTAGCATTACAAGTAAGTACCCGAGAACTGTTTACAAGAAAAGATGCTCATGCGGTCAAAACGGACAATGGAAAGGGTGCCCGGTCGCATACGTACGACAAATGCTTGACAAAATACTCAGCTAATTGTGTTGGAGTACCGCCCTCAATTGTTCCGCATGAAAAATGGCCTATTCAGATTGTTCGCCAACAAATGCGTACCTACCGTACACAACGTACCCGTGCGGGTTATTATGCTTTGTTTTTAGGGAGAGTACGGCAAAAAATAAACTCGCGGCAAAGAAAATTTTCGCTTTTTGCAACGTCTTTTGAATGCCCTGCTCGTGAAGGAGGAAGCGTGGAGGTAGTTGTTTACGTCTGAATGCCGGGACGGGTGAGAGAAAATCTCAATTTTGTGGTGACAGCTAGTTGCGATGTTTTTTTCAGTGAACCCGGATATTGAGGCATAGATATACTCGTAGAGTCAATGGGGATGGCAACACGAAACTAATTACAGATAGCGCCACTGAGATTTGCCCCGACAATGTTTGTTTTGTTTTATAAGTGTTGCTTATTTTCGGTTTTTTCCATTCAGTTAATAGCTTAAATATCACTGCTGGTAACACTGCTTATTGTATGTGTCGCACAATACAATAACCAGTGTTACCAGCAATGATATATAAACGCAGCCCGGTAAAACAGTTCAACAGATTTTATACCGCTTTTGTGGATTAAAAAAATATATTCACAGTATTAATGTATCCAAGCCAAAGTAGTGTTTCAAATTAAAGTGTAAAATGTTAAATTTACTGAAGAAAGTTACCCAGAAATATCGAAAATCGTTGTAAAATTATCCACACTATGTGCAATATACTCATAAAATCATAGTAATTGTTTTTTTTGCAGCGAACATAAAAAATTACGGGATTTTTTTTTGTACTCGAGTTTTAATGAAATCTAGCAACCTTTTTCTGCAGTACGAAAAAAAGTGTAGCTATGGGGATGGCAATACGAAACTAATTACAGAAGGTGCCACTGAGATTTGCCCCAACATGTTTGTTTTGTTTTATGTGTTGCTTATTTTCGGATTTTTTCATGGAAATTGCGACATAAAAACGTCATGAAATGCGTTTCACGAATAAAGGAAAAGCCTACCAAACCTACCAAAACTGAAAAAGCATTTTTTGTTTACCGCGAAAGGAATAATAGACTGTAATACCTACTAAGGTAACCTCAAAAATAGCTTTTAATCATTTCTTGCAGAAATAATCGCACACCTTTAATTAAATACCTCTTTACTGGCTGGTTAAATTAACTTCACAAAACTACTCAGAGACATTGAAAATCATTGTCAAATAATCCACACTATGTACCTACCATATATACTTACTCATAAAATCATACTATTTCTACATGAACTCTTTTAATTTTATGCCTGTTTGGAGACGAAGCAGCTTTTCGAGCATAAAATGATGCTGCGGGACTACTACTTGAAGGTCCTTATGAAAACCTAAATTGTCCTATCAGAAGTATTAATATCTACTCAGATTTGCCCAGTTCAATGCTATGGGCTGGTTCTGGGTAATTAAGTGCTAGTCTTACCTATTTGGAGATAAGTACGGGGTTAGGCCCAAAGAAATGCGTGTTACAATGTGTGACTATGATTTTATTAAATAAAACCGATGTTTACAAGTACCCAGTGGTGCGGCGGAAGCGGCAACTGGGTGGACTGTATTGGCGAACAATGGACAACACCAGAAGGGTGCTCGTTGGTAAGCGTTGGGGTGGACGTACCTGGATTTCACACCCGCGGATGACGAAGGACGATCACGGCAGCCTAGGTGGGCGCTGGATTGTCCCGGCGTCTTGTATTCCAAAAGTAGTTCACGTTTCTTCAATATAAATTCGGATCAAAACAATAAGGCGACTTTTCAATTCAATCCCAAAACGTATCTATGTATGTCAGTTGTATTTATTATGGTTGTCATTGTCACTTCAAATTTAGACAGTGTTTGGCCAGGAGTCCAGCGCAAGTGCTGGCTGGATTGACCCGCGGAGTCCACGAAGGGAGAAACCAAAGTTTGCATCCACTCCTAAGCCTCCACGAACCCCTCTCACGGTTCACCATATGCTCGCAACTAACAGCCCGTGCCAGTTGCTACTCAGGCGTAAACACCCAGGAACATAGTTTTACTTCACTTACAAGTGCGGCAATAATAGCTGGCTTTACATTTGCTAAATGGGTTGAATCATTGATATCAAGGCTTCCATTTCTCGTTTTCAGTTACTTTTAGGTTTAACAGTCTAGGTACCTAAACACTACCACCGTTTTTAATGAGTATGAAAGATGCAGACCTGATAACAAACAAGAATGATAAAACATAACTTTTAACTATGATTCTGAATGTATTTCATTAGTGTTATTCGTATTTACCTGCATAAAAATATTTTTTTGGTATTTGTTTATACTAGTATCATAACCTACAAACTTTTTGGTAATCGATTTACTTCCTGGAAATGGTTTAGGAGCCACAGTTTTTCTATTGCAAACTGAGCAGTAAATGCGTAGGCACTGATGTTTATCTAATTACAAATATTGTGCTTTTCCCATACAATAAGTCAAGAAGACGGGACATCCTCCATTTTGAATTTTTTGACAGATACTACCCCTATTATTTTGTTTTGTAAAATTTAGTTTTTTACTAAATTGATAATTTAACAGTACGCTTTCAATTATTCTAAATAATTTTATTTTCCTCGTATGTGTAGTACAAAGCACTATGTATCACTCGGAAGAAAGTAGTATTTCTGTTTTCGAGTTTCATTTAAGCATACTCTCGAACAGAAATAGATCGTTTTCTCCCCTCGGTGTATAATGTACTATTTACCCAGGGTAACAATGTACTAATATACTTCCATAGAATCACACTTATATGTCAGAGTGATAAACAGAGATCGAGGTTTGCCATTATGTAAATAGAATAACTTTTCAAAAGTGTAATTCTATTGAAATGATATCTACAGAAATGAATAGTGTCATCGACATTGATACATATCATAATTCGGTTTCGTAAATTATGATCATGCTGTGTACACACGTTTTGGAGTCTAGTATTCTCTAGCTCATTACAAAAACGAGTAAACTTAATATTATGTATTGGCGAAAACGGCGGTCATTTTGAGCAGTTTATTTCATAGATCACCTATTTTTAAGTTTGTGTTTAAAAATACATGATGTTGTTGTGACTTACCGTAGTTTTTGTATTTAAATTTCAGTTGGACTTAAAGAATCTTTTGATCACAATAAAAAATATGATTGCCAAAATAAAAAATCATTTCGAATTGATTTTCGTTTTTCAGTACAAAATGTATGAAAAAAGTTTTTGGCGATTTCTGTCATTTCTAGTACTCAGACCTTAAATGGTCCCATAGAGTCTTTTGATCCCCACATGAAATGGGATCGATTGGCATAATTTTTTTTTTTTTTTTTGTATTTCAGCATTTTTTCGCTGACTGTACATTTTTTCCAAAATCTGTGAATGCAATTCATAATATCTTAAAAAGTTGGGGATGGTCTCCTAGGAACGTTTTCCTGTAACTATAACTATTAAGGTACCTGCCCTTACTGACTCAAAAATCCACCCTGTATATATATGTATATCAATTCATTTTAATTGTTTGGTAATTTTTTTGTGAGATTTTGTATATCCTTTATAATATTAATACAATTTCACCCCTAACTAATTTTGAGTCAACTACAGTATTGAACCTAACCAATGGAGAATGATCAATTTACTATAGGAGTTAGTCTATTTTTGCGTCTTCTTGCGCATTGATGAAACCAACGGTAAACTAAAAGAAATTAGCTCTGGATTATGCAGGAAAAATATTATGAAAATATTAGATGGGAGTTTCGAGAAATCTTAATTTTGAGCCCATGAGACAAGACTATCCCAAGCCCACAATGGCGGTTTATTTTAGTTATTTATCCCACATATTGTTCATACATCATCATCATCATCATTTCAGCCATTGGACGTCCACTTCTGGACAAAAGCCTCCCCCAACGATTTCCAGAAGAGCTGGTTGGATTGTTCATGGTCATTTTAACAATAAACTACACTAATTAAACAGTATAAAATCCACTGGAATCAATTTGCAAAAATAAAAGCGTAATAAAACCGCTCGTTTGAATTCCCGTCAAAAACTCCCCGTTTGCAGTTTGCACTTTCGCATTTTATGTATGTACACGGTTTGCGATTTTTGCAATAATGTAATCTAATCAGTGTTTGTAATCTGTATTGACTGACTGAAGTTTTTTAGTTATACAATCAATACAGATATTTTTTAATTATTACTTTTAAACCCCTGATTCTTTTAATTTATCAAATAGAACTATGAAATCATTTTTCAAGACAAACATTTTGAGGTATAAATGCTTAAAGCGCAACATAGACTGTTTTTGATCATTCTCCTTTTCAGGTCGAGCAAAAGTAACACTTCAAAAATCCCGTGACAATAGACGCAGACGATGGAAATGATAACCGGGGAGATTTTACTACCCATCCTCGGCTCGAGAACCAATGCCGAAGATTGTTTCCTGTGTACCTATTACCGAGTTATCTCATCTCAATTTTAGATGAGTATTCATGTATTTATTGCCCTACGTTTGACTGAAAACTATAACATTTTGTGATGCAAAAAGTGTTACTTGAGAAAAAGTCCTACTAAAACATTTCATAATTTCTCGGCGTACAAGTGACAACTATTATATTATGGTACTATTGGTGACAACTACTACATATTGAGGTGATTGCACGTATGTAAACATTGATGTACTATCGACTCCACAATCAATATTATTATCTTGCTTAAGACGTCTATTTATCAATTCCATTTATTTTAAAAGTCTCACAATACGTTGCCCGCAGTCTAAACGTGCAACTGATTTTCCACAATTACAATTTCTAGGGAATAATTATGAAATCGGATACTTTCTAGCGAGTGATGTTGCGAATCAAACCCAACCTTGCGCAGAATTGAGACGATAATAACAATGTCGTCACTTCCTCAATATTTTCAACTGAAGGGAAAGGCAATAAAAGGTACCTATGTTTTTCTATTCATTGGCTTTCAAGTGCACGTGTCAAAGTTGAAGAGACACACGTGCAACTAGTCAAGTAATCTGTTAAACAATATTAGAGTAAATAATTAAGGGGCTACCTGGAGCTAACTAAGTAGCGTTTTGCTGACAAATAAATAAAATCTGAAATCTGTCTTCGAACATACACGGAGATTGAAAAGGGTTTGTATGGGTTCGTATAAATATACGTATTCACAGTGCGAGCCAGCCGAGAACATGGTCTGATAATGGGCATTGTCCAAAAAAAATTCTGTTTTAATTTATTTTTTTTTTCGAGAAAATAGTGTATTTAAGAGCCTGGGCTGAATATTTTGATTTTGATTGCTTTAATTTGTAAAGCGAAAGAAAATAACCAGTCTACGAAACCGGAAGTACTACGTCATGCACGGGAAAACGTCATCAACTGAGATCCTACAACCTGTCAGTTTTTAGTGATACCATGACTCGATACTCATTAAATAAACAAAATTAATAAGACTTCTAATCTGTGCAAACGTGAAATATATTTTATATATTTTTTTTACGGAATACAGAGATGTCAATATCTTGGTATTTTTTACAAGGTCTTTTATTAAAAAATATTAAAGTTACTATTATTCTTTATCTACTATAATTTATCTTTTATAATTATCTACTAGGCTAACACTCAAGTTATTTTCTGTATATTCATTCAAATCTTGACTCAATTCAATCATGACACCTAGTCATGAATACGCGGCAATGGCTAGCGATGGCTGGCGATGGCGAGGGATAGCGCACCAAATTAAATCAAAGTATTTTTATTCAAATTAATACAGAATCTGCGAATAAATAAACGTTACAAGTTAAACTAGGTGGATTGGGCGGGTAGCAGATTAGCGGCCGTCATAGCAAACTTAGTGGGAGCGGGGACGAATGATAATTAATTAATTAAACGATACCTTTCGTGCACCTCAATCCCCGAGGATCCATTACTTAATTAGAGTCACTCATACAACAATTTCTAAGTTTGGTTTTCTATTTTCTTGTTTGGAGGTAATTCCGTGCGTAAAAAAGGACTCTAAAATTTTCAGAGTGCTAGAGAAAAGAGAATAGAAAAGGGTGCCCTATTATCTGTGCCCATAACAATCACAATCAAAATCTCTTCTTTTGATTGTAGCTTCCCCGTTTTTCTTCAGATTGAATACAATGAATTAATTTAATTTATTTACTCTCACTCCGTCGCACGAACGACGCGAAGCTAGGCGCGGCGCCTGGCAGGGTCGCCATATAAGGATCTATCCTAAGGAGGACTCACTCAAACAACCTTTGCAGTAGAACTGAAGCTATATTCGATAAATCCTAGGAACTAACACGTACAATACAAATAAGGGCAGCTCCATAACATCTCTCTGACATATCAAAAGGGTTTTTTGTTTTGAACCGTAATAGGTTACCTGTGTATATTATACGGCGCGGCGGATTGCTCCACAAATAATCATAATTTTTTGCTAAATACGTAATTTTCTAAGTATTTATTGTAGTTCCTTGGTGAGCATATCCATCTCACACTTGGCCGGTTTTATTTTAAATTTTCACTGCTAACACATAAATACGATCTGTGATCAATTTATGTTTATAAAACCGTAACAAGAAGGAAGAAACAGGCGAATATTATTCATCCTTTACTTTCTTATACGGGCGCGAGTAGATAATATTTACGAGGCCCAGGTGAACACAAAAAAAACGGAAAGCACTCATAGGATAACAGCTAATTTTCGGCTAACTTTTACGATCGCTTTTCAAAGTTGTAAAAAGTTGCAAGATGTTTCGCTAACAGTGGTGATATTTATTTTATTTATCTCCAACGAGGATTGAAATTTTAAATATGCGATTTTTATTCCGGTATTAAGAGTTATGCTCGGCGTAAGGTTTTAAACAAGTTTTTTTTCCCTGTTTTCCGAGGGGAAGGCGTCGCCCGTCGTCCTCTGGGATTCCGCTGCAAAAACCTCCATAAATATTTCTTAGAGCATTTGTGCCTTCCTTCGAGAATAGTTAGCAAACCGTTACCTTTTTTCCTTCGTGTTTTGCAAAGTAAATATTTAAAACGGTTTATAGGTAAACAGTTTCAAATATTAACCGTTTAATATAATACTAGGAAAAAATCTGCCAGCTTATGGAGTGAATTTCGCAAGAATTCAATTAAACAGGAAGCTTTCCAGTGACTTTGGACCTTCCGCCGGATTTTGCAAAAGTTACTTATAAATTATTAGGTATTGCATAACGTGCATTTCTCACCACAGTTAAGCACTTTGGAATTTTGGCAACCTTCCTAAGGGCTCTCATTAATAATTACAGGTAAACCTTCAAAGTTAGGTTCCTGTAATCAAATAGCGCACACAACTTTCCAGCATCAAAGTCTAAACAGTTGCATAATTTAATTTTAAGAGCGTTTAAATACTTGCTTATACCTAAGCAATCTACACTACATTTATATTTATTACAATAGTTCCAGTTCCAGTTGTTAATATTCCCTGATGACCTACTACGTGCTCACCTTACAAATTTTAAGCGTAAGCTAAATCATTTCTCCAAAATACACTGTGTTTTTATAAACGCGCAATTCCTGAAACCTGTCAGTTTGAGTTCGAATGTATAACAACTTTTATCCTACTACTTTTGTTCGATTCATAATTTAAAAAAATATATATTTTTCGCAAATTTTGCTTAATAGTAGCGTTTTTTAACTGTGTTTAGATAATGTCCAGAAACCTATGTATTAAATGGAATGGACATTGTTCAATATAAGACAAAGATTTACCGAAGAAAGCGACTTTGGTATAGCGTGTTTAATAAAATTATGTGGCCCTAATATTGCAGTAAATATAAATCTGATAAAAAGTGTTCATCATCATTATCGGCCTACGCTTGTCCACTGCTGGACATCGGCCTCTCCTATAGCATGCCACTGAGCACGGTCCTCGGCTACTCTCATCCAGCTCTTGCCAGCCGCCCTGCGAAGATCATCGCTCAACCGAGTCTGAGAAGACGTCCTACACTACGTTTACCGATCCGCGGTCTCCACTCAAGAACTCGTGTGCAAACTTTTCTCTACTCAACGATGTATAAATGTACGATGTACTTTTAGTAACAAGGCCGCCAATTGTATTGTATTATATTATTGTTAAATTCTCATATTTACATATAATAAAGAATATTATATCTATCTATTTATCTATCTATAAATTAATTGCAAACGACACGTAGGTACGTAGTTATAGCCGAGGTGACGTGTATACGTTGAATGCGGTTTTAGCAAGTGACCCCATAATTCCGAACTGAGAGACGTTTAACGTGAAAAAAAAAACATAGTACGGAAGTACAAAGAATTTTTCAAGAATTGCGCATTTTAGGAATAACCCTGTATGCACATTACTTATCAAATGCACGTAGAATCTGGGAGATGGAAACAAAGCTCGATAAGCCCCAGCGAATGCGACATCAATGCACTTTATCGCTACTTAAGCGCCAGTCGAAATAAATAGCAGCTATCAAAGAGCGATTACACAAACTGTTCACAACACCATAAAATAGCAAGCGTTGCGAAATCTCCTGTGTTCCGTTCCCAAAGAAAAATAAATTGGGAATAAACTTTAACTACCACAACAACAATAACATAAAAAAATGGAAGATGTGAAACTTTTTCACGCGAGAGTGGTGAAATACAATAACTCCATCAACAACTTCAACTTGTCATCACCTTGTTTCAGCCACACTTATAGGATACTGCAGAACAGAGAGGTAGTGTTCTCTATCTATCTGTCTACAGATATGCGTATACGTGACGAAACAAAATCCCCATGCCTACCTAAAAAAGAAAGTTCTACACGTCAATACGAATAATTTTCATTCTGGTCACTCTTCCAAAGCATAAAAATGTGAGC
This sequence comes from Yponomeuta malinellus, assembly GCA_947308005.1. Classification (NCBI taxonomy): domain Eukaryota; kingdom Metazoa; phylum Arthropoda; class Insecta; order Lepidoptera; family Yponomeutidae; genus Yponomeuta; species Yponomeuta malinellus. The sequence goes on from OX370994.1 coordinate 10,007,081, forward strand.
GATTACATACTACAGATACCACTTACGGCATTAAAATGTCATCATCATCATCATCATCAGCCCCTTGACGCCCACTGCAGGACATAGGCCTCCCTCATGGTTTTCATAACCATGACGGGTTTTGCCTTAATCGCCACGCTTGGCAGGCGGGTTGGCGATCGCAGTATGTGGTTGGAATGTTAGGAAGACGCTGCTGCCCGTCTCCTGGTAATTTATTTCCTTAAAATGTATTAAATACTTATTTGATAATGAAGTTTTCCCCCGAGTAAAAGGTGTTCGTATCAACGAGTAGAACCCCTTATTCTCGTATAGATATGGACACTTTGTTACACCCTGTATCATTCCAGGTAATTGGGTCTACCTATAATCTGTGACCGAACCTCGCAGGACCGATCGGTCACCACTGAACACTCCCGCAGCGCGTGTTACTGGTTTCAAATTAATTCGTTCAATTTCGTTTTACACTCAACCCCGAAGCTTTTTATTCCATTAATAAAACTGCCCTGTGATAGTACGCAGGCCTACATATGGAGTACTTATTAAAAGTTAGTTTTCGCACACATGTTAGGTTAATAAGTGGAGGTTAGCGATAGCAATAAACTCGTTGAAACCTTTCGTGCACCGTGCTGCTCTTATTGTTTCAACGTTGTATAAAACTTTATTGCATATATTTGAGAGGTATCGAAACTCGAGCTTAATTCGCAGTTTATGCTCCTCGCGTTTATGAGCTTGGCGAAAACATCTGGCTCTTGATTGCTTACGTTTTTATGTGCACTTAGAAATTCAAACGGCCCTGCTGGGAAGGTGAGTAAATAATGCAATCACAAGACTTCCCATTCAGCGGCCCGTAATTTTATATTTAAATCACAAAGGACGGACGCGTTGCTGTACAAGGAGTCAAAGATTTTATCACCTTCGTATTTACGCAATGGAGTATTGCGTGTGAATAGGTGAGGAATCGGCACGTCTGAAATACGGTGTGCAGAAGCGGGTGTCCAGATTGTGATCTTCACATACAGCTTCACTCCATTAGCTGATTACCTTTCCTTTTACTCCCGAGTACAGTATTTGCTGCCAATCGATACACAGGTGTAGCTCCGTCAATGTAATTGCTTATTAAGTAATTAGGTAAGTAGCTATCTACGTATGATCTACACATATATACACATACAGGTAGACCTTGAATAAACATGGAATCGAGATGTTTGCTCGGGTCTCTATAGCATGAAGTGTGATGCTTTTTACTGGGTAAATCCCGAACTGTTGTAGAAGTTTTCTAATAATTCTCCCCTGAAAGGGAAACCGTGTAGCGAAGTCCTTCGAGGGTTTTGTGTAACCACATAGCAAGGGTCAAGTGAAAGGTTGACCATGCGACAAGCATTTCGAATTTAACACAATTACAACTAATACCCAACAAAATACCTACCTACTGTTGATGAATAAGTTGTCCTTTAAAGAGGTTCCTTGCTAAACATTCATACGTAAAGAAATTGTTTTATTTCGCTTTACTGATTACCTGACTGAGACGTATGTTTCAATGCTACGATCTATGCTTCGATGGTTCAAATCTTACTGTTATTTATTTACAGCTTAACTAAAGTGAAGGATTTTTACTTACGCCCGATTCTTAACTTCAGTCCCTGACTTTAAATTTTAACACATGTATAACATAATATAATCTTCAGTGTTTACTCGTACTATGTAATCTAAGTTATGTACTGCTACTACTTATATGGAGATTAAGTACTAACCAAGATAATTAAATTAGCTGATTTGTGCGGATCAGTCTGTCCCGACTTAAGTAAGCCCGAATACCAATATGAACTTTTTGTGATGAAAAAATATAAATCTTTCAACTGGATCGCCTTGTTGGAATAATGGTTAAAACGCTTGACTACCAACACAAAGGTCATGGATTCGATTCCCACTGGAGATGGCGGCCTCCACTGGATTTGTACAAATAGCCTCTGTCTGGTTATCTACCAAAGCACAGGCTATCCTAGTTTGGGACCAGGACAAGTGATTGTATTGTGTGGAGGTTATTTATTTATAAAACTACCACTTTTAAAATGTAATATTTCTCTGTAAGTTATAGCCAGTAAATTTCTTATTACTTCTTATTATTAATTTTGATAGAGTAGATCAACACCTAAAAGTATATCTACTTACCTACTTACGGGTGACCCAATTTTGAGTCTAAAGTGGCGACGGTTGGGACACCTGGCGAAGCGGCATTACCGCCGAGAACTGGACAACGTTCGATGGGTAAACCAGCAGCCCGATGGTCAAACGATGTAGTGAAATTGATAGAGGGATGGATGGAGAGTGAGGTTTGGAAGTATGAATGGGATCGGATGGTGTGATACCACAAATAATGGCGTAGTGAGTAAAAGGCCTATACAAAGCCGTCAGCAGAGATATATGGTGATGATGATGATAATTACCCACTCTGTGGAAGGTTACAGCAGGTACAAAAGTATCACGAGGTTAAAACTACAAATTAAATACAGAAAACTTAAATAACAATAGAGGGTACCTACATACCATCTTAGCCTGGCTAATTTCAGCAAGACGTTCACATGTAGCCTTTTTTGATTGGATGTAAGATGTGAAATCAATTGGGCTATTCAAAGCCTAACGAATGCAATCATCGACTAGGTAACTTAAAATTGAAACTACTTGCCATCATCTGTCATTTGGCTATGCTACATAAGTATTTTAGAGAGTTTCGGTAAGTAAAAACTTAAGTAACATTCTGTCACGCTCTTTTCTGAGAAATTCTAAGAGACAGCACTACAGTTAACCATTTGCTTAGCGAAATTCTCAATTCAGAAACTGCCGATTAGGCTCTGAATTTCAGTTGCCTTATATAGAGTCAGACGCACGGGCTGTTAGTTATTCAGCGCGTGACTCGGCGGGCGGGCCGCGTGCGGCGGGCGGGCGGCCAGCTCCCTCGTAAATCAAACTCGCCATTCGCTTATGCATTATACAATTTTATTTGTGCGAGTCCGTTGAATAGGTAATAAACTATGGCAGGTGAAACGCTCTGCGTCCGGATGTGCGAGGAATGCGAATAGATGTATCGAGGCCTATGCAAATTTGTGTGTCAGACGGCGAGTGTGCACGGCGCATGCGAGCACTGTATTGGTTGTTTGTGTGACCGAGTGTCGAATCCGGATTACCTACACGGGATTTGTGAGATAAATATCTATACCTAACTTTGTTAATTTAATGAAAAATTAAGGTAGATATGAGCCTACAATCTGCGGAATACATACGTATTACGAAACCAAGCAGGCGTAGATTTGTCCTCAAAGAATGATCGAGTTGATAACATAAAACTGTGGGTTATGAAAATGTCTTCAGCTTTCCTGCAGCAGTGTGTTCATCTCCCAGAGCGGCGGAGCAGAAAATTTACTGCTACCCTCGTTCCACACGTGGCTGCCTGCACCGACCTGCCCTACCGCCTGCCGCATCTAACGTCGAGTTAATCCAACCGCTTATTAAATTATCAAAATTCCTAAATGAAGTAGGCATCTACGTGTATTAAGCCACTCGGAAAATACGCACAAATTAATGCAGTAATTTGGCTGCTATATAACCCCGACGGTATTTTGGCCTGCCCATCGGATTGCTCTACATCGTGTCTTTGCCTACGTAATTATGGATTTACGAGAGCTTGACTTAAAAACATGAATTTACTTTATCGAGTATTAATGAATAGTTGATTAATCCATAAAATTATACAATGCACATTTCTGATCCACGTTCATGTTAATGAAATGAAAGATGTAACGATTGTAATTACGTTGGCCGTTTTTACTGCATTGTTGGCAGCTCCCGTCGTCGGAGGGAATCACCTGACATTACCGTAGGGAAAATATTTTCAGCTAATGGGCTCATTTGTTCAAGTACCTGCCGTAATAACTTTGGCAGTTACAATTACCAAAAAACACCAAAGCCTTATATTTTCAAATATTTTTTATCTTTTGTCTTGTTAATTATGCTTGTTTAGACGATTTCATTTTATGTCGCCGCGCTGATCAGACGTAAAATATTGGAGCTTCGCTTTTTTCAGGGGATGGAAGAATAGAAATAAATTATGAAAGCCCGACGACAAGTTTGCGGTTGTAAGGCTTAAGCGACGGTGCCGTGTCGTTTGTCGAGGACCATCTATCTTTATTAGAGAGGATTGAGGCTATCGCGCAACACGCGATGAGCACGATCCACGTGCCTTAGTAAACAACACAGACAAGCGTGGAATTAAAACAGAAATGCACATAGAATACTCAACAACGAACCACTCAGTTAAGCGGACTTTTCCTTTTGGTAGATAGGGCATATTGAAAGTTTAGAACTTTGTGATACACATCCCACTTTGTTCTTATAGAGAAGTTTTACAACTTCTGAAAGGGGACATTCCCTTGAGTGGTTCGTAATATAAACTGCCTAAAGAATAAATAGACTGCTAAAGAAAGGCCAAAATGTGAGTATAAGTTTCTGAAATACCTACTAGATCCAATATAAAATCATCGTGTAACAGATTCGTCACGTAACTATCACAAATGTCAGCAGGCAGAGTGTAATTGCGGGCGCGTCTGCTGCAGCCACTGCACATGCCATCTGTAAAATGCGGCGCGTCGACTCAGTTTTCAAAGGGTCGCCCTCACAACCGAGTGGCAGATGGCGGGCCCGAAATACTGGCCAGACGTGACTTGCTTTCCGTCATCCCACTGACCGACAGAGAACGCTTTAAACGTTATTCCGCTTTCTTGAACCACAGGAACAGTTTTTCAACGTTTAATTAAACACAAGTGCTCCTAAATTTCCAAAGTGCAAAGGAACTCTTCATGAAAAACTCACGCGTATAATGGAAATCGTGTCTCGCGGCCCCTGGGGTATCACAGATTCCCGACACAAAAGGACATACAAAAAGGTCCTGCCGTCACATGAACATTGTAAAACTCACCCTCTTATTCACGAATCTTGGCGCAAGCAAAATGTAATCTTTAGCCTGTGGTGTTAGGACTTCTTTTCCCCGCGCGACCTCTGTTCTGTAACAGTTTTTTTCCAATCCGATAATGCGACCTTAGCGCCAGGATCGTGGTTTACTACAAATTGTATTAGAGTAAACTATTTATGCGGCCTTTGGGTCAGGCAACTTGTAACTTACCTTGTGCTTTCAATTCACTTTAATTTTTCATGAGAGAAAACTGAACCAAGCTGAACTTAACTAAATCTGATAAGGTAGAAGTTTCTTTTTTACCATTATGAAAAGCGAACCGATGCTTTGTAGATTATATATTTTTTTAAGTAGCCTGTATACGTCCCACTACAGGTCACAGGCCTTCTCTCTGACTGAGAAGAGAGTAGGTAATGCATGGAATTGTAGAATATATAGACCGGAATAATACCGAGCTCCTTCTTATAAACGCTGTGTTAAAAATTTACGTTTTGGTGAAATCACGAGCTGATTTTAGTCTACACAGATTTTGCAAAAATTGAACATCAACGGTACACCTACAATCAACAAGAACAGTTCCATACCTTACATATGTTTTCTTGCGGCCTTCTTGCTTCCTTGAAAGCTGAAGAAAGCAAGATAACTTATGTACCCGCGCCTTCGCTGACGTACAATTCCAATTAGAAGTAAAAATATCTGTTTGTGAAATATCTAAACCCATTCAAGTGATTATATAAGTATTTCATTATAAGCGCACATATTATCCGGCATTGGTGTCACTCCACGAAAAATGTGATTGTTATCTCCGCTTTTAATTTAAAAATGTGGCAATGTTAGGTATTTCTTTACATTTTGTACCATACTATAAATTTATCTAATACTACCTTATAACACAAGTCGGCCATCCCGACGTTAATAAAAGTAAGTAAAACCGTTAAACCAATATATAAAATGTGCAGTGCCAACGAAAGTTTAAGTTGTAAAATCGTTGGAGCCGTTTATATACATATATATAAAATTTAAAAAGGCTCTAACGATTTTCATGAAATTTATATGCGGGGGGCTTCGGGGGCGATAAGCCGATCTAGCTAGGTTTCACTTTTAGAAAACGTCGTTGTTGCCGACCGACCAACCAACCTTTTTTATGTTTTTACTTCTTTTATACTTTTTCTATGTCTAATATTTTTTAAAAATTGAAAAAGGACTATGTCAAGGACAAAGACGAATAAAAAAGATTCCTAAAGTTACTCTCGCGTTTTCTTAAATATTTACGTGCATGCGTTTCAGTGGTTTTATTCGTGTTTTCAGGCTGCTAAAATATCATTACATTTATAAAATAGTAAAATAGTATCAGTAAAATAGTAGCAAATCGGGCGGTCCCGAAACCAGAAGACCACGGTTCAAGTCCAGATGTCTCCAGTTCGATTATTTTTTTCCCTTTTTTTCATCGTATCTAAATACAATTTCCAAAAAACACGATTAGCACAAAAATTTATACCGAGCAAAGCTCGGTCATCCAGGTACTACCATAGTTATAAAATTACAAGCCGACTCGGCAAACGTTGTTTTGTCATAGTATTAATTAGCCTACGACCTCAGAACACTTCTTTTTGTGTTCTGAGCCTACGACCTACTCTCAGACCTACCAAATATACACAAAAAAAATATCGGTGAAGCCATTTCGGAGGAGTTCGATAACAAACACGGTGACACGAGATTTTTATATATTATTAGATGACTAAAACAAAATATTCACTTATAATTTAAAATGTAAATATGGACTAAATATTTCAAGTTAATTTATTGAATTAAATTAAATAGCGCGGTACAGACTCTCGTTTAGTTTGATATTGATGTAGGTACCTAATAATTAATCTCACCTCAGAATGTTTTTGAAAGGTGGTTTTTAAAATATTCACTTATAATTTGAAATGTAAATATGGACTAAATATTTCAAATTAATTAATTAAATTAAATTGAATAGCGCGGTACAGACTCTCGTTTAGTTTGATATTAATGTTCCTAATAATTAATCTCACCTCAGAATGTTTTTGAAAGGTTACCTGTAACATCTTCACTAACATTATATTAACTTTTTAACGGTTACCGAAGTAATTACTAAGCTAACTAGGGGTTAACTACTTTTTCTTTAGTTTATTTATTCACCCGTTATAAAAACATTTTTTTTATAAGTATTTAATAGTACCAAACTGTGAATACACCAGACATACTCAATGTGTACTCCGCAGAGCACTAGGACTCCTCGAAACCCCAGGGCTCCGCTCCCGCTTTGCCCCGATGCATGTGACAATATAAAGAATTTTTCAATACATTTATGACTTCCACACAACAAATCACTTTTTATGCTCCAAAACAAACTAAAAAATAATAATAATATCAACTCAAGTCCTAATGAACGACAATTTCATGTAATCACAACCTATCAGTAAATTTAAATTATTTCATTAGGTAAGTTGCAGTGTGTTTCATACATGACTAGGAATTTGAAGTTCATTCGTCTAGAAAGTTGAATTATTGTGCCTGTACTACTGGTAGTAGTATCTCTATTGCTAAGCGAACTTATTAAAAGTTGATTTTATACATCCTTACGCGAGTACCGGAGATAATTTTCAAAAGACTTACTATTCCTCTACAGCTCTCCTCAGAGGCAGTTTATTTAATCCGTTACGTTTTTTCCTTGTAAAATCTCCACCACAGATTATTTTAACCGTGTTTTTATAAGTAAGACCGTAAGTGTTGAGTATTTTTGTCAATTCCTTCTACAAAACAGTCGAGATCTTATTTGAAATTGATTTTTTAACGTTAATTAAGTTACATGTTCTGCTCTACAATCAGAGGCTGTCTAGCAGTGCCCGGTAGCGGTGGCCTACCTAGGCTATGTGGTATGTTTTAGCTGTCTTGTCCATTATTTACTCAGCTAAATATGGATGAGCTCGAAATGAAGGCGAAAAATCTACCGCTATGGAGATCTGCTTTTAGAGACCTATGTTCCTGATAAGGGATAACAGGAAGTGATGATGATGATGATGATGATGAGGATATTCTAGGATTTGCTTTTACTATCTTTTTCTGTTTTATCTCTCGCGAATAATTGTGTTTTTTTCTGCAATATATAGCCGCCCTGGACGCGGGCCTACTCAGCCTTAAGATAATTCCGCCTCCGTCTATAACGAATACAAATTAGTTTGTAATTAACTGTTTTTATATAACAAACCCCAGAGTTTCCGTATTTGTTTCCGGACTCCGTAAAATATTTAGTACCTACCTATTCCAAAAGGATTACTTCGCCAAAAAGTTTGAGAACCGTTGTACCAAGATCTTACCCAAGTGTAGATACAATTCGATTCAGGCAGAACACGTTAGGTGTCAAGTGGAGATTCTCCGCTCCATGTCCACCTTAGCCCGACGAATCGATTACAGATCACATTCCGCAGATACCAAACTTAATCTCGATACTTGATCTCGAACTAACTCGGCCCTCGTATGTTCACTAGAAGATGCCTCGGGCGGGCTTCGATGCATTCGAATAGGAATGTTTTACAATTTGATACTATCCTTTCGTCACACTTGACTAAACACAGAGCGTCCCAAAATATCTTGAGCCGAATCAAATTAAATCTACTCAGTGACCATCAGCAATAAAGGCCACAGGTAGTTACCCACATTCTAGAGGAAGGTAATAAACTTGATGGGCTGTAGATAGTTTATCACAGCTCCTCAGATACCTCGTGTATCAATTCTTAAAATCGCAGGGCATTGTTGTCTTTTGTGTTCATGTTCGCATTCGTTTTCCATCGCACACCATTATTCACATTAAGTGGACAGATCTCGGGTCAGATCCAGGCACGAAGAAAAGCGCAAAAAGTGCCCGCTTTATCCGAGCATGATAAATCTACTTCAAATCCGAGAATAGCGTCTTTTATGAACGAAATTGAAATAAACCGACCGTGCGGATAGCTAAGTAAGGAGATAGGGATGCTTTTGAAATATTATTGGTAGGCATATGATACATAATTTAAATACTCAGGCGTCTGCCTACTTTCATCGTTGCACGAACAAAAAATATGTCATCCATATCATCAGGAGCGAACAACGTGGAATATAACAAATAATCCTAGAATATCTACAGAGGAGTTCATCATCATCAGCCATTTGTCGCCCATTGCAGGACATAGGCCTCCTTCGTGGTTTTCATAACCATGAGGGGATTGACGATCGCAGTATGCGGTTGGAATCTCAGAAGGAGGCTGCTGCCCGTCTCCTGGTAATTGATTTCCTTAGTCGCCTTCTACGACATCCACGGAAGGAAATGGAGTGACGCTATTCTTAATCCGGCGCCACACGGAATAGAGACAGAACAGAGGAGTTAGGTTGCCCAAAACTTAACAACGTCGTGCAGTTCTTTTGAAACAATCTGCTACAGACGATCCTGCACAAGACAGCAATATTACTTAATACTAGAAATACCTGAGATATTTTTCGCAACTTCATAAGAAGACTACATAAACAGCTCGAAAAACCACAAAATATTAGGGGTTAAAGTATGAAATTGCCGTTTTATTGCAATAGGTTCTTTGAATTGACATAGAATCTTCATGGTTTGAGGTTTTCGAATGAAACTTTTTTCAAATGGTTTCTATGATGTTCTTTTTTTAAGAAATGTGAAACATTTGAATATCGACTTTCAATTGTTTTTGTTATTCAATTTAGACAAGAAAGATGGATACTGCGAAAATTCGAGTGATTTTTGAATACGAGTTCCGACGCGGAACTAACGCGGCAGAAATAGCCCGCAATATCAATGCTGCGTTTGGAGAGGGGTCTACTAATGAACGCACCGTGCGATTTTGGTTTAAACGCTTTCGTGATGGAAATTTCGACTTAAAGAACGAGCCACGAGGAAGACCGCCCACACAGGTGAATAACGATGAATTAAGAGAGATAGTGGAAGCCGACCCTAGTCAAACTACCCAGGAATTAGCGGCATGGTTTAACGTTACCTTACCCACAATATTGACTCACTTGCGTCAAATCAATAAAATAAAAAAATACGAAAAATGGGTGCCTCATAATCACTCGAATTTTCGCAGTATCCATCTTTCTTGTCTAAATTGAATAACAAAAACAATTGAAAGTCGATATTCAAATGTTTCACATTTTTTAAAAAAATAACATCATAGAAACCATTTGAAAAAAGTTTCATTCGAAAACCTCAAACCATGAAGATTCTATGTCAATTCAAAGAACCTATTGAAATAAAACGGCAATTTCATACTTTAACCCCTATATTCTAACAGGCTATTTAGAAGCATCTTATGATAGATATACCTGTAACGAAATGCACCGCAAGCTGTGAGAGTATATACATAGATTGCACGCGGTTGGCAGCCGAGGACGCAATCCTCATCACAGCCTCGCGATCCGATACGCCATAAAATCTCGACCGTTATGATTTTCATCACGAGGAAAGGCGCGTGGGGAATTTTCTTTTTTTATTTTATGGACGAGTATTCCCCCGAGCACAATATCGGATTCTTCGAATGGCTAACACTAACGAACACACAGGATTTCTCCGCTCATGAAGGGACGGAGTAATGTTATTAGCTCCAAAGAAAGGGATGAAATTGAGATCAAACTTCCTTTGCATTACGTCCCTCTGTTCGGAGTAAAATACTCTTTCGTTTGTCCAGAGCTTTTCCCAACGATCACAAGAATGCAAAAGCGATGACATCGTGACACAATTTTGACACTGTTTTATTTTCCCTACATCTTCTTTGATTTCTTTTACAGTTTATTTATTTTTTGTAACCTATGTTGTTTTCTACTTCACACTTAATTTCGCCTTCAGGCTACCTGTAATTGAATCATGAGTGCAAAAACCAAGAAATCTAGATCGGTGTGCAATAACAGTTTCGGTAAAACACTGACCATCAGAACAATTCAACAACAAATCTGGGAAACAGCAAGCGACTGCTTTTCCGAGAATTTAAGTTCAAAAACCGACACATCCAGTTCTAAAAGTAGTAATTGCTCTGGAATTACATGGACAATTCACAGGACGCCACTAGGCAGTGAATTTCCATGCGAGAACTATTGTGAAAACGTAGAGACCAGTACGATGCGGACCGCCCTAGAATCAATTGCTCAGGAAATGCAAAAGTAAGAAATCACTATTTACAATATCTTCAAGAAAAACGTATGGCACATGAAACTTTACATTTTTGTTGCAACGTCACCCGTAACGTAACTGAGTAAAATGCACGCATGTGAAGGTTGATCCATAGATAAGAGTGTATTAGCTTGATCTGCTGTCGGCTGTACTCAGGCACAGTCAGCCGCTTGTGAAGTTTTCGTGAAAAATTATCTATATAAAATGTTACTACTGCCAGTCAACCACGGTAATACGATTCTGGCCAAATCGTCTTCTAATTCTTGCTTTCAGTCATTTAGTAGGTACCTATGATAGATAGATTTAAGTGGTATTATATATCAACTTACGATAATCGGATTCCAAACAATTCTCCTTAGATTTTATGCAACGGGGACAGAGTACGTGGACAGCAACAAAGACCATGAAAATATATTTGAAAAACTTTCTGTAATTCGCTCGACTCTTGTGAAGAAAAACAGTTTGATACGCCGACTCAAGTCCAACCTCAAAATGGCTTGCTGTTAGTACTTACCTATTGATTAAAATATTTTAAGGTTGTCTGCTCATCTACTCTCGGTACATAAGCAGCCTATATACGTCCCACTGTAGGGCACAGGCCAGGGAGAGAGTATGGGCGTAATCACCACACGTGCCCTCCGCGGATTGGCGATTTCAAGCGCTGAGGTAGGTATGTTAATAGCTCAGACACTCAGGTTTCCTGACGATGTTTTCCTTCACCGTGACTTTGTTTTCTAAGATATGTACATTTGTGAAGAGTTCTAGTAGCAATACTCTCAGAAAGAATTAAAAAAACCGGCCAAGTGTGAGTCGGACTCGCACACGAAGGGTCCCGTACCATTATCTGTATAACATTAGACAAAGATCGAATTTGAGAAAAGCGCCATCTATAGAAACCAACAGGAAGCGTTTAACATTGATATTTAAGGACACGACATCGGCGCTGTGAAGGTTACATAGATGGGCGCTAGACGGCGAGCGCTGTGTTTAGACAACGTTGGTTGTATGGGATCCCCCTTAAATATTATTTCATTCTGTTCTTAGTATTTGTTGTTATAGCTACAGAAATACATCATCTGTGAATTTCAACTGCCTAGCTATCACGGTTCATGAGACACTGCCAGGTGACAGACAGACAGACAGACGGAGAGACAGACAGTAAAGTCTTAGTAATAGGGTCTCGTTTGTGTTTGGGTCGCAATCAAACATAAGAAATTATTGTATAAGTGGACTGTATTATAGAAATAGAAAAATGACTGACACAACCTTCTAGTAATGGGTGAAGATGCGTATTGAAAATTAACCAAAAACAACTCTTTAACATAAAAATAAAAATAACCTTTTTACAACATGCCATGCACCTTCTTCATGTACTGTTTCGTACATATTCCACAGCAGGGAAATCTTACATATTGTAGAACTTAAATTGATACATCATCTATTGGAAGTACACACACTTTATAAATACTTGTTTTTACAACAGACCCATTAGCAATCCTAATAGCAAGTACTTTGCCATCCGCACCAGGAAAAAACTTCAACCACCCTTGCCATGGGCCACCTTAAGGGTGTAACATTGTCATTTTTAACAATTACTAAAGTGCCTACCTTAATGTTATTACAATCATAACGCCATTTTGGCCTACTTTGTAATTGTACCAGATATTCTTTGTGCCATCGTTTCCAAAACATCTGAACCATTTGACTACATTGTCGCCAAAATTTCAAACGATTTGCCGGTACGTTTGTATAATCTCTCTCTGGATAAGAAGTTAATGGGGCACCAGTTAAAAAATGACCTGGAGTTAGTATGGTATTTCATTTATGTCTGATGTAGGCAGAGCTGTCAAAGGACGTGAGTTTAATATTCCTTCTATCTGTATATTCGGCGATAGGATTAAATTATGCCGGCGATAGGACCAAATTATGTTTGGGTCGCAATCAAACATAAGAAATTATTGTATAAGTGGACTGTATTAATTATTATAGAAATAGAAAAATGACTGACACAACCTTCTAGTAATGGGTGAAGATGCGTATTGAAAATTAACCAAAAACAACTCTTTAACATAAAAATAAAAATAACCTTTTTACAATGTGCCATGCACCTTCTTCATGTACTGTTTCGTACAGTTTGGCACCCTTTGGGTACGGAAAGCTAAAAAATGCGGTCTTTTCTCCTGTGCAGTCAACAGCACATCAACCTTTACACGCATGCAGTCTACTCATTTACGTTACGGGTGACTTTGCAACAAATAATATAAAGGGTGACCTGTTGCAAACTGTACAACCTCATATAGAGCGGATTTCGCATACAACAAACGTAAAATTATTGCTACTCAATCAGTGCAATAACCGTTCTATATGATTTTAAGACAAGTTGTTGCGTTTCTTCTTGGGCGTCAGGAAGTGGATAGAAGTTCTATGCAAGCTCGTCACTGAACGTGACTCAGAGGTACATTTGGTTTAAATCTCGAATCCTCATATGGAGAATAAAGAAATGCGATTGAAAAGCTTCGTTTAGTTCGAAATTTTGATACTTTTGTACGCAATTAAAATAAAGCGTTTTCTGCTCTAAAAGATTTCATTCCGTACCCAAAGGGTGTCAACGGAACCCTATTAATATGCTTACTTTTACTTACATTAGGTCTGTCTGTCCGGCTGACATATAAAAAGCAATGTCTCTCGTACCGTAACAAACTTGATGTGATTATATTGCAGTTCCTTTAGTATAACCACAGCAATCTTAGACTTCGTTAAAAGCCGGCCAAGCATTTTTGCTAAATAACTAAGACAAATCATTTGTTACTGGAAAACACTCGATGCGCAAGTCCTACCTGCACTTGGCCATTTTTTTGTTGTCGTTGAGGTTGTGTATCTTTCAAATTCAAAAATGTTTTATTCAAAGTAGCACAGAAACTGCGACTTAATGAATGTTACAAGTTAAACTAGGTGTCCATTTCATTAAAGATTTTCATTTCAGAAAAAATAGACAAAAGAAATCCAAACATTAGTCTTTTCAAGGTCCTTACTTAACAGAGTTTACATAATTATTCTAAAAACAATACTGCCACGTATTTGTTTCAGCACTCGCACAATCAGTGTGGTCTTCAAAGGATAGCGAGTCAGCACAACTGTCTAATCGCCTGCAATGTGCCAGAAGTGAGGCGACTATGCTGTTGACAGTGAACAGACAAAGAATCTCCATGATGAAACAAGTGGAGTGTGAAACGAAAACGCTTCGTGAAAGAATTAACAACTTGCACTGCTTCATCCAGCGAGCTTACGAGGAACTCCAGAAAATTCGTGGAGAGCCCTCTGAAGACATCCCGGTCAGCATGCAACTGAGACAGATCATCATCAGCTGCGGTCAGTACTACGCCGATTACACTAATGAGCACGAGAAATGTGTTCAGCTCGAGCAAAGGAACAGATTCCTCGCAAACAAAATAAACATAATGGAAAATAATCTAGCGACGCCCCGAAAAGTTAATCCAACGCGGCGACAAAGTACAAGATGCCATGACTATAAGCCTCCGAAGACCTCAAGCACATCGTTGTGCGCTCCGTCAAAGACAACCAACTGCTACATTAGCGTTGCGAATTCGGCAAACGAAACAGAAGAAGGTCAGCTGTCCACACACTTCAAGTTAGTCCGAAACATACTCGACGACCAGAATCGCATGCTGAAAGATCTAAAAGACTTGGCTTTGGAGCTGGACAATGAATCGTCTATGTGTTTGTAATCTTGATAAATCCGTAATAAAATCCGTTTCACACAGTTATTTTAATACTTTAATGCTTATTCATTTATTTGCTTCTTACTAAGTAAGTTACAGAGTGAGCCTAAAAATAACAGGTGATTTAAAATGATGTTCTTAGATTTAAAAATAAAATTATTAGTGGCCTACTGAGTTCGACCCGTAACTTGCACAAGTGCAAGTGTAACTGGTCTCCTCGCTAGGTCACCTGTGTGGAGGAAACAGTTTTGTACATAGCCGACTGGTAGATTTTAATCTGATTGAGAATCTTCTACATTAATTTTGTTAGATAGATGGGGCATCATGTACCTCGATTTCAGTTTCGACTGACATTTTTGTCAGGCTTATGAATGTCGATTGAGATAACCTATTGTCGATCGCAGATAGGCTCTCTCTCTCTCTTCTCACGTACCAGGTTGTGGAATCACATTCGTGCCTCGTTTATGGAGGCTTCACAAGATCTTTACTAGGTCAAGCCACCTAGTTAGGAATTGATAGTATCTTGTAACCTTTGTAGTATGGATGCGTTCGTTACGCGTGCCCGACCCAGTGATTATCCGTAGGTCGGAACCTGGTTCGAATCCCGTCATGAACCAATAACTTTGTTTTCTAAGTTAGGTACGTACATTTGCGAAGTTATAGTAGCAATAACACTGAATAACAGTGAAGGAAAACATCGTGAGGAAACCTGAAATGTTTGAGGTATTCATATACCTCAGCGCTTGAAATTGCCAATCCGCAGTGGGCCCGCTTGGTGATTAAACCCACTCTCTCCGAGAAAAGGCTTGTGCCCTACAGTGGGACGTATTATAGGCACCCTCTGGCTACCCTTTGCTCGCTGTATACATACCTATAACGCAATGTGTCTAAGTCGCGTTATGCCTAAATGTCATTTCAAATAAGCGTTTGGTTTATATCTCACATTGTCCATTTCGCGATACGACCATTTTGCTATTCGTGGTCCGACTGCCTTTGTCCTACCAATCGGACGATATGAACTTTTCTTTCCAGTTGGTCCGATTAACTACTCGGACTATATTCAACTATCATTTTCTTAGACCACGTGGTCCCACCGATCGGACCACGCATTCCAGACATGAGTAACGCGACTTGCATACTGCATAATAGGTAACCTTCTTAGGAAATAATATACAGGGCCCAAAATTATGGGCCATGAAGGGAAAGTACATTAAATATCGTAGATAGGGTATTTTGCTGAAAGAAGACTTTATGTTATTTTTAAAAGTTAGTAATTCTGCATTCAAAGATTTTCTAAAAATTACTTGCCTCGTCTGGGTATCGAATCGACTTAAATGTAAAAAAAACGTGATTCACTGCGGAGTTAATACCATTTGTTTTAGCAGGATTATATTTTTTGTTTCAATGTTGGCACAAAGTACGTTCCTAATATTTTTTATATGGAGTGACGAGGGCCTGAACGAATCGAAGATGGCGCTAGCAGCGATCCGGCCATGTAAAACTTTCTTGTGATTTGGTTAGATACAGATTTGTTGTTTTTCATAAAGTCTTTTATGACGCAACATGGAAGTTAACAGAACTAATAGACGAACTTAATAAACGAGGAACAAAAGTAACTGGAAAGAAAGCTGACTCTGTGAAAAGTCCGGTTAAGTCGGTGGAAACCGCAAAACTATAATATATTTAATGCTAGTGTTTTTTATTCTTTTCTTGAGGTACTTGTAGTACCTAGTCTACAAGATCGGTTTAAATTCGTACAAATAAGTAGGTATTGAACTTGAATATTTTAGTAACCCCATATTATTTCCTCATATTTTTGTTTAGAATTCTATGACCAAAACATTGAGTGTGGCAATCAGGGAAAGT
The DNA here is from genome assembly GCA_947308005.1 of Yponomeuta malinellus. Taxonomy (NCBI): domain Eukaryota; kingdom Metazoa; phylum Arthropoda; class Insecta; order Lepidoptera; family Yponomeutidae; genus Yponomeuta; species Yponomeuta malinellus. The sequence continues at coordinate 10,023,840 of OX370994.1, forward strand.
GAACACCATTTTTTTTACAACCTGGTACGGCACAATAGTATATTTCATTACAAGTGTGGAAAGGCTGTCATTGCAAAGAGTTCCGACAAATGTCTACCCGAGCCGAGGCGCAGCCGAAGGCGAGTGTTGACAGTCGGAACAAGTTGCAATGACGGTTCCGCACGTGTACTGAACGACTATTTTTAATACAGTTGCGAAAAAATGAAAAACTATTTGCTTTTTTCTCTTCTCTCCACGCAATAAATTCGTCGTATGTAAATATGTAGCGACTTTTTGACTTTTCCGGTAAAATGTTCTCCGAAGCATTTTGTGCAATTATACTGAGTTCCGGTGGTGTTAATTCAAAAAAACTAGGGTCGAAATTACTCATTTTGTGCAACAAACAACTAAACTCGCAAAGAAAATTTCTGAAAAATGGCGCCAACCGTAGAATATAAGCAGTTTTTTTTTCTTCTTCACCCATTCTGGTAGGCAAAGGAAACTATGCCCATACAGCCAAGTCTTCAGTAGAAGTTTTTTATTGATATGAAATGAAAATGAAATTTAATGAGATGAAATGAAATGAAACCTAACCAAACTCATTCAATCAAATAATTAAATCTGATATTGAAACAAATTAGTAGGTTCTTTTTAGAAATATACGTTGTTGGCGACTGGCTGTGGTGCGACCTATTTTATTACAAAACGTCATGTTTTTATTTTTGATTCGATTTCCATTTTTTATTGTCATTCTCTGTTTGGTCTTGCCACTGTCATACGCCTTGCTAATTATAATAAAACATAAGTATTTATTTCCTACGTGTTTCCCTCAACAAACCATCACATTCATACAGTCCACTCAACCACTCGCTATCATACGTATTTGCATGAATCATAAAAACTTCTATGATTTTTTTTAGTAAAAACTTCATGGTTGGTTATTCTTTTTAATAGACATTATTTTGACAGTTGGGAAAGAGAACGCACGAGTGCGGGAAAGGTAAAAAAAAAGCACGAGTGTGTAATAGCCCACATCCCGAACGCTATACGTCCCTGCAATACGCCACTTTTTGAGCAACTGTATTAAAAAGAGACATATCAAAAGAAATCTGACGGAAATTTATGAAAGATCGTAAAAAAGTGCAGAATGACAGTTCAGCCTGGCCGTATCGATCATGCGCCCTCTACAGGGATAAATTGGCAGTGTGGATCCCCATTCACAGAACACAAGCAGTATTGTTCTGTGGGTGGTCATGAATTCTGTGGTCGGTTATACAGACAAAGAGGAGCGCAGTATATTATGCTCTGTGACATAGAGGAGGAGCAGGGTTGCCATCCGTGCGAGGTTTCTCGTACAAATACGAGATTTAGAGGTGCCCGTACGAGGTACGAGCTCACATCCATCCTTGTAAGATATTGTACGAGATTCATGGTACAAATTTTAATTTTAATGCCCGGATGCAGATCATATTTTGGAACGCACCTTAATCGGAAACGAGATACACTGCTGCTTTCACTGAGAGTAATAAGCAGCATTGTACTTAGTTTTCCAGCAATCGTTCGCTGCCACGTGGTGATTCCCCCTATGATAAACTTCGCAAATTTACAGATTTAAGTTGGTAGCAATGAGTATGTGTGTATGCACAATTATTACTCATTCAAAGCAAGCTACTTTGTAATTGCTTTGCCCACAGAGTACATTGCTTTACCGTTGGTTGGTTTGGTTTATTTACGATCAAAAGTTGTGAACAAAATGGGAACAAATGAGTGACAGTAGTGACGATAAATAGTGGTTAAAGTGGGTGGATGCACAGCGGAAAATTAAGGTGTTACCAAGCTTTCGTCGTGCACAGTCTTTCAGGGAAGCTTGGCTGAAAGACCCAATGTTCCATGATGATGCATAAACTTTGAGGTGTAATGGTGGGTGTGTACGAGGTAACGAGGTGTTGCCAAAGGACGAGATTTTCGACTATGTCTGTACGAGGGCAAGTCGTCGGCGTCTGGCAACCCTGAGGAGAGGTAACCTTTACTTTTGAGTTTTCGTCAAACAAAAAAATTGCTGTTGGGTTGGGAAGCTAAAAATGATGTGCCGTAAAATTAACTGATGCTATTTATAAATAGAGCCACGCTATTGCTGAGACACGTCACATTGAAAACAAAACAACGTACGAGCGGACGTCTTCGTTCTTTCACTGAAGGTACAAAGGAAATGTCTTTAGAACAAGCAAAACAAGTGGCTGCCTGCCGGGCGGTCGATGAGTTTGTAACCAATAACTGTATTTTTGGCGTCGGCAGCGGTTCTACTGTTGTATACGCTGTGCAACGCCTCGCCGAACGCGTCGAGTGCGAAAACCTGAAGGTGACATGCATCCCTACATCATTCCAAGCCAAGCAACTAATACTCAAACATAACCTGGTCTTAGGTGAACTCGACACAAACCCCGTCATTGACGTGACGATTGATGGAGCAGACGAAGTTGACTCCAACATGACATTGATAAAAGGAGGTGGCGGCTGTTTACTACAAGAAAAAATTGTTGCATCATGCACAAAGAAACTAATAGTTATCGCAGATTACACAAAGGATTCCGTGAAACTCGGCGACCGCTACAAGAAAGGGATACCAATAGAAGTTATTCCAATGGCTTATGTTCCTATCAAAGAAAAAATTATATCAATGTTTGGAGGAGGAGTAAAGCTTCGAGCAGCAGTGGCCAAGGCTGGGCCGGTGGTCACTGACAATGGCAACTTTATTTTAGATTGGTCCTTTGACAACCAGGATTTAGACTGGGGGAAAGTCAGCATTGCCATAAAAATGATACCTGGTGTGGTCGAGACTGGTTTGTTTGTAAACATGTGCCAAAAAGCATACTTTGGACAGGCTGAAGGAAATGTTGTTGAAAGACTTCCTAAATAATTAAGTATAAATTTCTTTTTACAGGTTTTTTTTTACCTAGGCTAAGTCTAAAAGTATATTTTTTGTCAAAAACTTAATTCTTTAAGTCAGGGCTTTTTATAAACTACAATAAATTTTTCGCTGCCTACCCCTCTGGGATACAGGTGTGAGTTTATGTATGTATGTAATAAATTTTTATTACACTGGCTGTTCATTATTACATTTTATTTTGGATTGTCATACCCCACAAAATTTAAAACGACTTCTTTCAAGACAATCACCAAATTTATTACGTTTTCTATCTTTATGCAGTGTAAGATTACTATTCGAACTAACATAAAAAAAAACAATCATTAATTAATTTATAACAATAATACTTTTGAACTTAAAAAGCATAAAACTACAAACCTATAAAACCATTTTTGTACCTCATGCAAAACTCACTTCTCATGTGTACTTTATAAAAATACTTCTTGGAATGTTAAACTTTGTAACTGCTGGTAATCTCTGAATATCAGTGATTGTTGAACCCATTAACTAAAAACTAAATAAAATACTCACAGAATTAATTAAGTTTGATATGATTGTAACCTGTATCAGAAATCTTGCCATTTTCAGCATAAACCACACAATATAACTAAATTTTATACCATTTCAATAGAGACTAGTTTTTTTCATTATCCTTAAGAATTCTTCTTGATTTATTTCACCATCGCCATCCCTGTCGGCTTCATCTATCATCTCATGTAATTCTTCATCTGTAAGTGTCTCACCGAGTTCACGAGCAACCCTTTTGAGATTCTTGAAGGAGATTTTACCTGAAATCAATTTTCACAACTTAGACCTGGAATTTCTGCACTTAGCCTCATGGTTAGATCATTGTAAGTTGCATTTTTTCACAACCTGTATGATATTATTTTATTTTGAGCTTATGGAAGACCAACTTTTAACTTAAAGGATAGTTTGGTTGGAAATAATAAAACTGCCATTTTTGTCAGTCCTGATTTTTTGTGTAAGTGTCATGTAAAAACAACTGTCCATTGACACTACTTCCTTACCTATAAGTATAGTCAGCATAGATCTTCGCACATCGCTTACTGTCTTTACAGTGTATGTATGAGTAATTGATGTAGTGTGATGCATAGTAAATTACTATTAGTCAATTACTAAAGTAGTCAATTACTCACACATACACTATTAAGACAGTAAGCGACATGCAAACGATCTTGTGACTATGTTCACGTCACCACCAAAAAGATTTGTGCGGACTATACTTCAATATAGCCATTATTGTCAATATAAGTTCAATACTCACCAGTTTCATCATCATCAAAGAGTTTAAATGCCTTCATGATCTCTTCCTTAGTGTCTTTCTCAGCCATTTTCAAAGTCATCAGGTCTAGAAAGTCTTCAAATGACACTTTTCCATCTCCCCTATCAATTTCAGCTATCATCTTTTTTATTTCTTCTTTCTTAGGCTCGAAGCCCAACGCTCTTATTGCAACTTTGAGTTCTTTTGTGTCTATTTTTCCGGTGTTCTCAGTGTCAAATAAGTCGAAGGCTTCCTTGATGTCTCTTCTTTGTTCATCTGTGAGCTCAAACTTGGGTCCAGATTTTTTGCGAACGACACCTGGTGCCGCTACGGTAGTGACATTCTTCTTTGGCGCATTAGCTACAGCAGCAGCCTAAAATATTAATAATTATTAGAAAACTATGTATATCAGAAAACAGTAAGAGCCCAAAATAATCTCAGAATGTAAAGCGATAACAACAACTTGACTCACCATGGTGGCGGGGATTCAATAGTTAGCTGTTTATTACCCTACCTAACTACCTTACGGAATAAATTGTTTGAAATTCTTTTCGTATTTGATACGAAAATAAATTTTAATCGATAACAATGGACAAACAATCAAGCTACAAATATATAGTAAAAGATAGGTAGGTACAAAATACGTCTCAATGACAACAGGATGGAAATACGTAAATTAATGAGTAAAACAAGGATAGATTATCCGCGTTTCAAAATCTGTCTGTCAGACAACTGTGGTTTTACACGGGCCATGGGCCTAATTACGCGCACCAAATTCCTAACTGCCAAATTCCATACTAATTTGACAGTTAGACGATTGGAATCGCTCAGGATTTGGTGCGCGTAATATTCTTATATTATAGCATTTCTAGGCCACCGCAAAAGATTCGCCTCATGCATGTCATAATAAATATGAAACATCCCTCTCAAGGCTCTCAGCTGTAGGAGTCAAAATGGTCACAGACATTTGCATAGAGTATCTTTGTTAACGACATTTGCCTGGCTGTGGAACCCTGAGAGGGCTTCGCAACAGCCTTGAGGCATTTAGGGGCCCAAATTATGCTAAAACAGATTTTCCATAAATATCAAATGGACAGCAGTCTTTATTTGTGCAAAAACCTCAATTAAATTTTCTACTTACTTATGTTTAAGTAGGTAGTTGGTGTTCTTATATTTTATAATGTTATACAGATGCAGTGTGACCATTTGTAGCAGATTTCTGCCATTTTAGCAGATTTGGCTCCAAAATTTTAGCTGTGGCAGATTATGGTGACGATTTACTACTGGCATATTTTGGCAATTTTGAAAGATTTAAAGTGAACTTGTATTAGTTTTAATGTTCAATGAAGTCATCTTCAATCACCTTAAAATTATTTTTAATTTTCCAAATTTTACCAAACTGGCAACCTCTGATTCACGCCCAGATTATACGGAGATTCCCCGCTTATTCAGTTTTTACATAGTTACGTCACATGATTATGAACAGTAATAGATCTCTTCTAAGTTTGCCGCTGTCAAACGCTTCGTGTGCGAGAATATTTTCCCAATTAAATCTGAATAAAATCAATATAAGGAATAGGTTCATGAACAAACATGATGTGTCGGCTATCATTACCACAAAAGAGGTAATAACGGAAGACGGAGGCTGTATATCCTTTAAACCAACTAAAGACATGATTAGAAAAATGTTATCAAAATCTATGTGGTATACGGAAAAGGAAAATGAAAATTTTGAGGCCAATGTAGATACAGTGTACTTATTGTACTGTAATGATCAATACAGATGCATCCCTCATCTCCTCTCAGATAGTCTGATGATGCCACAAATGACACGTATAGGCTATTAATTGGCATAACTTCTTTCAAATAATACTGATCAGTGCGAGTAGGTCTTTTGTTGAGGATTCTGCTCTATTCTGTTTTAATGGGAATTTACATGTGGGGTTGACTCTACACCACATTCATATTCAATGTTCAACCTGTGAACACCTTGCGTAGCTGGCAGGCTATACATGGTTGAGTAGGTAACCATCAGGAAGTAAAAAAGTTAAAATTGTAAATTGTTTTTTCCCGGTCTAGCTGTGAAAATTTGTATTTGTGATAGGTAGGTACTGAATTAGAATCAGAATTATTTATTATACTGGTCTAATTAGTTTATTACTTTTCAAGCAGATGTTGTAGTTTTCAGTTCCATTAAGTTATTTCAATTAGGTAGTCATTGATAACTTGAGGTACATATGTCATGTAAATTTTTTGATGAAATATTGATTAAATAATTTAAATAATGTATTTGATTTTTTCCCGTTTCCTTGAAGGTGATAATAATGCATATTTTTGGCGTCAGGTTTGGCAGATTTTGGCCCAGTGTGTGGCAGATTCTCCACTTTTGAGATGGTCACACTGTACATATGGCACCACTATCGGGGTACCTTCATTTTAGACAGATTTTGGGTCATATTTTTAAAATAAACCAATGTTTGGCGTAGTAGGTAATTGTGTTTTATTATAACTTTATAATACTATTTACAAATAATAAGCATAATACCATTCAACTTGACGAGTTCGCTGACTGAAAATTAATGTTTTTTTATTCTCTTGAGTCGCTCGTAGCCCCGGCTGCCTGAGTGATCTTAAACGATCACGAAGGTTAAGCAACACAGGGCGCGTTCAGTGCATGGATGGGTCGCCGTCTATGCCTAACGCTAGTGGCATTTTTCAGAGCGGTTCCGTGCTTCGCAAGGCACGTTAAGCTGTTGGTGTCGGCTGCCATCGATAGATGGCAGTCGTTAAGCCAAGTCAGAGGCCTTAGGGCGGCTTGACAACTTCTGACAGTAGACGAGCCACTAGTCTACAAGCCTCCACCAATCCGGACTTGGCCCCCGTGGTGGAGTATGGCCTATACCTTCCTCAGGGAAGAGACCCGTGCCCCTCGGTGGGGACATAATGGGTTGATGATGATAAGCATAATACCCTTGACTTACATACAAATATTTTACATAATCAAAGTTTTAAGTGCAGAACAAAAATAGTGCCTACCTACCCTTAAAACTGACTCAAGTAGGCTTTATAGTACATGATATTTGAAAGTCATTTGACACTGTAGGAATTACTGTATTACAATAAACAATGAATTAATATTAAATAAATAAATGAATTAGCAAGGTTTTATAAAATTATCTAGGTTCAATAGACTTTATGTAGGTGATAGGAGTAAAGCAAAAAATATGTTTGACTTTTCATAACATTTCATAACAACATCATGACATTTCTAGTAAATTGATACTTGTGTAATTATTGAAGTACCTATTAACTTTTTTCCGGAGAAATTTGATTTTCTTGTAATTTTAATTAACAAACTATATAATATATTCTTTTTGTTGCCCTAATCCGTGCTGAGGACAATAGGTTTTTAAAATTGTCCTCAGCACGGATTAGTGCAACAAAAAGAATATACTGCAAAGTGGGTTACTCGGGGCTGTACGTGATGTAAATTGCTTCAGCCAGATGTCACTGCCTGTACGTAATAAAGAGAAGTTCATAAAGATGTTCGAAATTTCGCCGATCCCTGCACTTGCTCGTTAGCTCAGTTGGGAGAGCGCTGGCACGGTTAGGCACAGGTCGCGGTTTCAAGTCCCGGCATGGATGGGATTTTTAGCCTCTAAATAGGTTTTTAAACTATAGAATAAAATTACAAAAAAATTGCATCAATTCAACGAAAATTACATAGAAACATACAAACACAAGCAAAAAGGACTAGGTCTAAGGTTAGCCAGAGGTTGCGGGTTCAAGTCCCGGCATGGGCGGAATGTTTAGCCTCTAAATAGGTTTTTAAAAATTAAAAAAACCGGCCAAGTGCGTGTCGGGCCACGCGCAATGTAGGGTTGCTTAGAAAGAGGGGTTTTTCTGCTTTGCAGAACTAACAACTTCATCGAAGTCATTTTCAATGGACTTTTTACGAAATTTTACTTTTTATAAGTTGGTTGTCTATTACTCGTTAACTAGTAAAGCCTACTTAGCCGTGATACTTTTCCTGATACTTGAATTTTTTCGTTTATACAATCAACCGTTTAGCCAGGAGGGGGGGGGACCCTACTCGGACAAAAATTTGCGCTTTAAAGCTTAATATTTCGCAAACGGAACCCTTAATGGTCTTCCTACACCCAAAATATTTAACTTATTTATAAAGATACCCCACATGATGGGGTAGACGAGAAAAAAAATCATCCCTACTTTTCATGATAGGGGAGTTACAGTTAAAAAAAAGAAAATATTTTATTGTTTAACTTTGTCGGCGTACCAAATTAGTTTACTAGTACCACCGGTCTTCGCGCTAGGCCGCGGAGTGCCGCGGACGGACGGACAGACAGACATGGCGAAACTATAAGGGTTCCTTGTCGGACTACGGAAACCTAAAAAGGACTACCTACTTTATAGAAAAAAGGTATCGACTAGACTAGTATGGATACGACTATTCTTGTACCTGGATGCAATATGCAAGTATTTTATCACGCCGACGCCATATCCTTATGATACTGTAAACGCTTTTTCATTTCTCATACTCTGAAAGTAGGTACCTAGTGTTTGTTTGATCCGAGTAGCGGGTCGAAGACGCTGCTTCCCACCCTAGGTCGGGAAAGACTCATAGTACCCAATTGCTTCCCTCTCTAGGGCGGGAATGTATTTTAAAAATAGAATTAAATTTGGCTAGAAAGTCTACGAAAGGCTACAAAAATTTTACATAACAAAACATTTGAAAAAAATTATGCCGCGGTCTTGTGAGTGTATCACAGTAATAATTTAAAATTTTAAACGAATATTACCTTTAAATTCGAAGTCGGTACGAAGATAAAGGTAATAGAAGTATAATTTGGCATGTCCATAACGACTTCAAAATTGAAAGGTCATATTCGTTTAAAATTTTAATTTAATCTGTGTAATTACTGAAAATCTTCAAAACAAAATTTTCAAGATTTTTGTGAATATTACTATGACTCCACCAAATTGTGTTCTCTGAGAGCAGATCCACGAGTCACTGTAAAAAACACCCAAATTTGAGGAGTTCCCTCGATTTCTCCAGGATCCAATCATGAGAACCTGACTTGTTGAGCATGGGACCTGTGAAGTCTACCCTTTCAAACAAAAATAATTTTCCAAATCGGTCTAGGCGTCTTCAAGTAATCGGGGAACACATAAAAAAAAATATTCCGACGAATTCCTTTTTAAGTCGGTTAAAAAGAAAAGCGAGACAGAGTTCAGTGTGACCTTTAAATCCCCCCCCCCCCCCCCCTCCCAAACCACATTCACCTTTTAATAAATCAACTCATCTAGGGGCCAATATCACTAGCTGTCGACTTTACCTACCTAAACAGAATAGAAAATAGAGAATAAAACAAAAATGTATACAAAAAAATAATTTATTTCATTTTAACAAAGAAAAAATACCTACGCGTATTGAAATTATTTGTCTCAATTTTTTTACAGCAATTTGCCTCTTCCACCGACCCGCCTTCATTGAATTTGACTATAGTACCTACTACAGCAGGATAAAAACATTAAGGTAAGACAAAATACATTTAATGTAACTTCCTTACTCTACATGCATTGATGCATTTAATAGCAAACAACTAAAAATATATGACGAATAATAAGTCATACTTAGTACACCAATTCATTCACTTAATAAACAAAACAAGCAATCATAAATCATATCAATCTCTTATACACTAAACACTAAGGTATTTACTAACGCAAGAATTTGTCAGGATTTATCTCTAAAGCTTGGCAGAAAGTGTTTGACACACCTAGCATATAACTGCTCGGCAGTAACAGAGTAACGAGGTAACAAACATAGAGTACCTTAGTAACAAATAAATCAATTTTCGAAAGAAAGCAGACTTCGCCATGGATGAAGTCAGCAGAGAAAGTGTTAGTTTGATTTTCGTCAATAGGACTCTTTTCGTTATAAAATAATTAGAAAACTTCCACAAGAATTAAATGTTTGTAGAAGCACTGGTAAAAAACTGAAACCCTATCTACATACTCGTATACTTACTTCATCATCGCCAATTAGTTTCACAAATATTTATTGGATGGGGTTTTCTGAATAGTTAATACTTGTAGGTTTAATTTGTTTGTCTGATATAATTACCTTCCGAGGTTGCGCGATAAAGATACGAAAGACACTCGCTATACGCCGCCACGACTCAGGGCTTCCATGAGGCAGTGCTAAGAAGAATCATATCCTGTTTATTTGGCGAGAACCTGTTCACTGGCGTTCAAAGCCACTAGGCGTATTACTAATGCGAAATCAGTAATTCAATTCAGTCTTTCATTCTGAATGAAACATGTAAACTCAGAATGAATTCTTAAAAACCTATTTAGAGGACATTGTCCTCAACACGAATCAGTGCAACGAAAAGAATATAATCAGAATGAATTCATTCGAAAAACATTGAACGGATCCTATTTTGATAGGATCGGTTTATTCGGTTTATTTGATACGATCGGTTTATTCGGAATCATATTTTTTTGTACCAGAAACGTCTAAACAAAATGAACGTGCTTTCGTCTTCAGTCATTTCTTTTTGCCGGTCGGTGCACTGAATCTGTACACAGATGCGATACGGGATTATTGCAATGGCGCGCTGATTGATTCAAGAGAAAAAAAACATTAATTTTCAGTCAGCGATTTCTTCAAGCTGAATGGCAAATCCTTTCACGACGACGACGAACAAAGTGCATTTTTTATTGCTTATCAAATATATTCCTGATAATTGAATTAGTTCTCGAAAGAAACCGAGTGGGTCGTGTGAATGAGGATCATTCGCGTTTTGAACAAAGTATGCAGTTTTACAGAGACATCAAAAACAACATATTATTCTGTGAAAAAAATATCAAAATCGAATAAGAAATGACGAAGTTACAGCGATTTTAGTGCACAGGTTCGAAAAACGGGCGCGAGCTGACGCTTGATACGTCATAGGTCCCGATGTAGTTCCGATGAACCGCGCGCTTGGTTCCCGCGTATCGCAAGCGTCTCGGTGTTTTTCGAATGAATTCATTCTGAGTTAGATGTTTAATTCAGAATGAAAGACTGACTGAATTGAACTGCTGATTTCGCATTAGCAATACGCCTAGTGGGTTCGAACGCCACAGGTTCACGGGAAATAAACAGGACATGTTTCATCTTAGCACTGCCTCATGGAAGCCCTGAGTCGTGGCGGCGTATAGCGAGTGTCTTTCGAATCTTTATCGCGCAACATCAGAAGGTAATTATCAGACAAACATATTAAACCTACAAGCATTAACTATTCGGAATCATATTTTTTACCAGAAACGTTTGAAGAAAATGAAAGTGCTTTCGCTTCAGTCATTTCTTTTTGCCGGTGGACTGTGTCGGTACACACATGCGATACGGGAGTATTGCATTGGTGCACTGATTGATTCAAGAGAATCATCATCATCAACCCATTATGTCCCCACCGAGGGGCACGGGTCTCTTCCCTGAGGAAGGTATAGGCCATACTCCACCACGGGGGCCAAGTCCGGATTGGTGGAGGCTTGTAGACTAGTAGCTCGTCTACTGTCAGAAGTTGACAAGCCGCCCTAAGGCCTCTGACTTGGCTTAACGACTGCCATCTATCGACGGCAGCCGGCACCAACAGCTTAACGTGCCTTGCGAAGCACGGAACCGCTCGGAAAAATGCCACTAGCGTTAGGCATAGACGGCGACCCATCCATGCACTGAACGCGCCCAGTGTTGCTTAACCTTCGTGATCGTTTAAGATCACTCAGGCAGCCGGGGCTACGAGCGACTCAAGAGAATAAAAAAACATTAATTTTCAGTCAGCGAACTCGTCAAGTTGAATGGCAAATCCTTTCACGACGACGACGAACAAAGTGCATTTTTTACTGCTTATCAAAAATGTTCCTGATAATTGAATTAGTTCCCGAAAGGAACCGAGTGGATTGTGTGAATGAGAATCATTCACGGGTTGAACCAAGTATAGAGTTTTACAGAGACATTAAAAACAATATATTCTGTGGAAAAAAATATCGCAATCGGATAACAAATGACAAATTACAGCGATTTTAGTGCACAGCTTCGAAAACCGGGCGCGAGCTGACGCCATGACGCCTGATACGTCATAGGTCCCGATGTGGTTCCGATGAACCGCGCGCTTGGTTCCCGCGTACAACATAGCATCTCAGTCTGTCTCAGTGAATTGATGTGTGCGCGTGTCGTATGAAAACCATTTTTTTCGGGTTACATACGGCGAAAAAGTTGGAAAGAGATGTTTAACGTTGTGTGTTCGGAGACCCGATCCCACTGCCTAAACAGAAATACTTATAATTTCAAATATTAGAAGAGAACACCCGAGTGCCAAACATGTTTAGAAAATATAATTACTCGAAAATGGAACTTTTTTCTTCCCGTGAAACAGAAAAATATTCTTTATAAAAAATTTGGCACGTTAGTTGGCAAATTGATTTGTGCATACACATATTATAGCATATACATGCGTTTTTCGTGCAAATATAACCTTCAAACCAGAATTGCAGTAATTTAGGTTCAAGTTTTTTTTCTCGTAGATCCTACGGTGATAGGACGAGATTCATTTTAGTGTACGAATCGCACCCAAATACGCCGGGATCGTCCGATCGGCACGTTCCCGGGCATATCTTTATGATAATGAAAATTGGTACTAAAAACATTTTTACATTAAGACACAGGATTTGAGCATGCAACAAAATGCAACATTCGTAAAGGTAACTTGACGAGAGGTTTAGATATCGTGGCCTTATGTGGACCAAACCTACAAAAAATACGAAATCGTTTGTATTTTGAAAGTAAAATAATCATCGCAATTGTAGAAAAATGGGCAATATTTATTTATAATATTTTAGTATTTGAATAGCATACGACTTGGTAGAATATTCAAGAAAAATATCTAAGTTACTGGTATTCTGAAGATGGTACGAATTTTTTATTTGCACGAAAAATTTGGTTTTGTTTGAACTTTAGGAACACAAATAAATTTTACTACTAACGTGCTAAATTTTGACCAAGAAATATTTTCTCTGTTTTACGGGAACAAAAGTTCGATTATTAAGTACTTATACCTCCCTAACTAAACATATTCGGCACTCAGGTGTTCTCGTCTTCTATTTGAAAAGATAGTTTTTCGGTTTATGCAATAAAAACGCACGAAAATCAGGTCTCAGAAAATACTGTGGCTAAAGGCCAACTGGCCTGCTGGTCGGATCCTATGATATCACAATAGGAATCAAGACCCGCCGGGCGCGTTTTGACACAGCCTAAGTTCAAATGAAACAGTCTCTAACTTTGTCATTTTTTGATGGATTTGAGTCATTCAAAAAGTAGTATGCTTAATTTTTTGTGCTCCATCCGCCCTAGTATTTGGAAATCCAATATTTCAATGTCTGAATCCTCATTCGTCTTCAGCTGTTAACGTGTTAAGATGCAAAGAACGGCAGAGCTTTCCAAACGAGTTCCTTGATGTGTTAAGCACGTGTTAAGATTCAAACGACAGGAGCGTTCCCAACAACTTCACTTGACGTGTTAAGATTCGAAAGACAGCAGCGTGCCGAACGATTTGAGTTCATGAGTTAAGGCTGTTCTTACGTGGAGCATACTGTCTCGCTCGCAATTTTTTTTAAAGATTTAAACTACGGCACACCGTGTCGAACGACTTCAGTTGACGTGTTAAGATTCGAACGACCGGCAGCGTGCCAAGCGACTTGAGTTCATGCGTTAAGATGTAAACTACGGCACAGCGTGTCGAACGACTTCAGTTGACGTGTTAAGATTCGAACGACGGCAGCGTGCCAAAGGACTTCATGAGATGGTAGCAGTGCGGCAGGCGGCTGCGGTGGCCGATGCGCTGGAGCGTGGCGGCGGCCTGCGCCAACATGCCCGCGCGCTCGCCCGGCGCCGCCAGCACGGCCGCGGGCAGATACTTGCACGCCATGTACAGCGCTACCGCCCGCTCCCCTTCGCCGCCGCCACCTTCCGACGATCGCTCTGCGGAGAACAGAGACCTAATTGTCTATCTTTTGTATCTATCGCGAACCCTTTCAATTTGACGTTTGAAAGGTGCTGACGAAATTCAGACTGCATTTATTTGACACGAGCTGTCATTTAAGTGATAGGGATAGGTTAAATGCAATCTGAGGTTGGTGAGCACCCTTTCAATTTGACGTTTGAAAAGGATCGCGATAGATTCAAAAGGTAGACAATTAGGCCCCAGGTATTTTTTTTTTCAGGTGAGCGGTAAGTCAAGGCCTATGCCCCGGTGGCCATCTCACCTATGTAGTGTTAGACGGAGTCGCCACTAGACGCTGGAGATATCATCTATATTTAATTTCGCCCAGCTTTTCTCAGATGCAAATAACCCAACAGTGAGAGTTCCGTGTGGCGCCGAATTAAGAATAGCGTCACTCCATTTCTTTCCGTGGATGTCGTAGGAGGCGACTAAGGAAACCTGAGATTCCAACCTCATACTGCGATCGCCAATCCGCCTGCCAAGCGTGGCTATTATGGAAAACCCCTTCATGGTTAGAACACCATGAGGGAGGCCTATGTCCTGCCGTCGGCATCAAATGGCTGATGATGATGATGATGATGATGATGATGATGATGATGAGAGTACAACTGTTACAGTAACTTGCATTTATCAACATATTGATTTACGCACACATCCTATATTGCGGGTAAACAAAATCCTTTGATACGTAAACAACAACAAACTTTTTGTTTGAAAGTCTAATCTGAGCTGTAAAATAGACTTATCGGACAGTTAAAAGGTGTTTTACGTTGTGGAGGAGTTATATCAGGAATAAAATGGCCTCACTTTATAAATCTTGATTCAGTAAAATCCTCTTTTAAAACCGTTTCCATCCTATCTATCTAGATAAATTTAGTATTCGATTCATGGACTACTTTTACATACATTAAGAAAGCAAAACAGAGCATCATAATATTTTGTTGTACTCGACTGGGCATGTATCGTAGGAACACCGAGATACCCCAAAACAATGATATTCTATCGCAGTCACACTGCGTTTAGTCGTACGTGTTAGAAAAAAATTATGTGATAGTATTGGAAGGTGCGTGCCCAATAAATGGAGTTCGAGGTGTATGTACCTAAGTGCAGTGTAACAACAATAACTTCCACAGAACATCACTTGTCCTGGTCCCAAACTAGGATACCCTGTGCTATAGTAACCAGGCAACGACATTACAAACGTGGAAACACACCCCGTGTGGTGTGGTGTCTGTAAAATATACAAGGGAAAATGTATACATGAATATTTGAAGAGTATTTTTTTAATCCTCATACATCTTCTAATATATGAAAATCTCATGTCACAGTGTTGGTTATCGAACTCCTCCGAAACGGCTACACCGATTTTTATGATTTTTTTTTGTGTATATTTGGTAGGTCTGAGAAAAGTTCGTAGGCTAATGAATATGGCTACTTAATATCTGTGTAATTTCCATTTTAATTTACAATAAAGTGTTCTCTATCTACGCCAAAACTACGTTTGTCGGGTCAGCTGGTAGGTATATAATACTAACCGGGTCTAATCGCGATTATTTATTAGGAAATAATCACGATTAGACCCGTTTTATATATATAACTACTAGCTGTCCCGGCAAACTTCGTGCCGCCACAAAATCCGTTTATACGATTCTTGCACAACGCCATCTATTTTTAAAACACAACGTTCGCTCGCACAACGCTATCTATTTTAAACTTAAAAGAAATATTATCCAACGGGAACGCATTACCGGGATATCAAGTATGCTTTGTCTCAATTCAGGTCTTTGTCTATCTGTATGCCAAGTTTCATGTAAATCTGTTCAGCTGTTATTGCGTGATTGAGTAACAAACATCGAAACATCTTCACAAACTTTCACATTTATAATATTAGTAGGATTTGAAGAGAGTTTTAGTGAAATCGACTATTTGTAAATGAGACTGTCAATAGGATTTATCAACGTACCTTTCCCGCAGATGATGGAGGACCGGTTGAACCGGGGCCGGAGACTCCCGTCTAACAGCTGCTGGGTGCGCCGCGGCGCCGCGCCCGCCATCATGCGGCAGACCGCCGAGTGCAGGAACACGCGTGACGTCACCCACTGGGAATGTTGATTCAATACGCTATGAGCAAAATAGGCTTGGAAGCAGATGGGGTGGCCGTAATGTTTTAGTTGTAAAATTATGTTATAATTTTATTAGGTAAATGTGCACAACGCCACACTTCTTTTACTTTGCAATAGTTGTTATTGTTGTATCACTCACTACCTAGACGACCGCTTCGAGGTCAAAAGGCGTCTCGATATCGCGATGGCGATATCGATATGTATCAATCTGCAGGTTAATTAATACAATGTCAATAAAATTACCAGGTCAGGGGTTCACCATGACTTTTTAGGACTCCTCGAATCGGCAGCGCCGTATCTGTGTGCAGAATTTCATCCAAGTTCGTTTACCCGTTTGAATATGATTGGGTACCAAAAAACATTTGTTTTACATTTGTAATGCATCAATATACTTTAAGCGAACAATCGAATCGCTGTCTTCTCTGTTGATCATAAAAAGGTGATGACATCATATTATATAGATAATATCAATAGATAGATAAAATTTCCTTTTTATACCCATGTGTATTATGATATTATACCGGCAGAGTCAGCGACGCTGCAGAGAGGTCTCGCTGGCAGGCGCAGAGCTGCGCAGCCCCGTGCTGCCCTTTGCACACTAGACTGCACCTCACGTATTCAGTGGCACTTATACATACCGGCAAAGTCTGCGACAGGCGATGCAGCGAGTGCAGGTCTCGCTTGAAGGCACGTGGCTGCGCTCCCTTTCAACACGCCCGCCTACACCTCAAGTATCCAGTAGAACTTGAATGTACATACCGGCAAAGTCTGCGACAGGCGCCGCAGCGAGTGCAGGTCTCGCTGGAAGGCGCGCAACTGCGCGGGGGGCGCCGGCCGCGATTGCGCGCCAGCGCTCGCTTCCCACACCCCCGCTTGCACTTCAAGTATCCAGTCGCAGCAAAGCACTTGCATCAGCTGAGGAAGGTTAAGGAGCTGTATGAGTCGTGGGTTATGTATCTAAAGTGACGCGTAATATACAAAGGTAAAAGCTTATTTTCTAAATTCTGTGGTAAAACACCTGAGACCCTTGAAATAATATTGGTACCTGAGACCATTTCTACTAATCAAGTCCACAATCGACAGCGAGAATTGAACCTACGGCCTCTGTCATAAAGATGTTCGAAATTTCGCCGATGCCTGCACTTGCTCATTAGCTCAGTTGGGAGAGCGCTGGCACGGTTAGCCAGAGGTCGCGGGTTCAAGTCCCGGCATGGGTGGAATTTTCAGCTTCTAAATAGGTTTTTTAAGAAAAAAGATATTTACCGCATTAACGTCTACATACTACCACGAAAGCATTAAAAAGTATGGTTATACGTACAATGGGTTAGCTAAATGTACATTATCAATACCTTACTTAACTACTGGAAGCAAGTACATAATTATGTGTTTCTAAAGTAACAAAATAAAAGTTTCAATGCAAAATATACCTCCAACTCAATATTCATTGTTTCCGAACCATTCCAACTCGGACAACCGATGTTCGTTACTAATGCGAAAGTTGCCTTGTAGTAATATTGCACAAAACTAATACAAGAGCAATGCAACTACAATGCACTCCCGTAATAGTCAATGCAGCTCCAGTGTTCGAGTCCTTCAAGCAAAACGAAACTGAGGAACAAAAAATGTAATAAACAAAGCACAGTTCAGCTACTAGATCGATAAAAAAAACTTACTAGCATAAGTTGCGTTGGTTTCCGACAGCAGTAGTAAGCCAACGAATCGGCTAGCCTGCTTCCAGCGATATCGCATACCTAGCAACACAAATAAATAATACTTTCTCAAACATTCTTGGAAATTTCAGCATTATTTTGACAACCTTCTTCGAGATAAATCGAAATTGCTGTACTAGCCAAATACGTGCGATCAGCGGCCGGCAAAAGTTGTATGAAAATCTATGTCTGTCGTGTTTTAGCGGACAAATAAATTACATAGTAAACCCATATTTGTCGTGTAATTTAAAAATGGAACGATCTTTTACTACGAACCATAGCAACCAAGGAGGTAACTTATCAAAAGTTTTATCTAAATTTCGAACTGGTTTATTGAAAAAAAAAAAAAAAAACGATGAGACTGAAGAAAAAAATTAACACTAACGCGGGAAAAATTATTGTTGTTCGTCATTGATTTCGAAAAGTAAAAAGTTCTGCCTAGGTACTACTTAGTTTTAATTTCCGCGCATTATTTGACAAAAGCACTATACAAGGCTTGGCCACAACTAGGCATTGATGGACTTAGACGTCCGTCCATCAATGCTTCTTTTGCTGGCCGCTGCAGTAATGTACTATTTTAATTACTAGCGATGGCGATACCAAGTTATACATTTAATCCATGAGGTTCGCTAAAGTCACCAATGAAGAAAAATAACTGTTCTTGTTTTAGTATTTTTAAGGTTAATACGAGCACTGAATTTGCACGGATATTTACTCGTTCATTTTTTTTTTCATTTTACATTTTTCCGGCGTTTCGGTACTTTTGCAAGTCTCGTGATCTTAGGAGACAGTCAGTCTACCGAGACCACGGGCCTTGCTAAAGTACCGGAACGTCGAAAAATTGTAAAATGAAAAAAATAAACGAGTAAATGCAAATTCAGTTTTTATTATGTTCTTCTTTTACGGATCCTTCTTGCGAAAAGTGTCTGACCATTCTCTCAATCACGTTAATGGTGATTTTTTGAGCCCACGGCCGAAAAATTAAGGCAAAAACCTAAGACCAGATAGCATTTACGCCAAAAACGGCCATTCTTGATATAAATGCTACCTAGTCCGTGGTCCTAGATTCTCGATCGTGATTCCTAAAAATCACTCTTAACATGATTAAGAGAATAGTCAGACACTTTTTGCAAAAAATATCTGCAAGAAAGATACGTTTTTTACCATTTGTGGCGCTAGTGAACCCCATGGACGTTTATTAAGTAAACTTATTACGTCTGGAATCAAAGTAATTAAGTTTACCTAATGAACAAAAGCGACTAGACCTGTACCATAAATAAAGACCATAAATAAATAAATTATGCAAACTTGATTTCACGGTATCCCAAAAAAGAAAACTCTATGGTTTCTATTACACAAAATTCAAAAACAAATTGTAGTTATGTAGCAGAACTTATCTTCACGATTTAAAGTTGAAACTTGCTATACAAACCTTGAGTATAGTCTCGGAACAACGCTCTCTAGCAACTTCATCGGTGCACTGGACGAGGCTCAGTAGGCCGCGCCGGCTTTTGTATGCCATGTGCAGTGCCCTAGAAATAATAGTACAATAGGCATTATTTTCATTTGCTCGACTTCAGTTTATGCTCAGACAATAGTTATTAATATAGCCAACTATAAACCGCGGCCGTGTTTACTAAACACCGATGCGACTAGACATTCTAAGTCGCCGATGCGAGTGTGAGAATTCGCACATTGTTAAAGCGGACCGTCTGCACATTTGACAAATCTCAAAGATTTGAAGCTATTGATATTGATAGTAAAACGCGCACGTGTTAGAGAATAGATGTCCTGTTATCTACTCGGATTTGCTTACCCAGTGAAATGATAGAATCCGGCAAGATACTCATTCATTAATTATTGGACGAATACGATTATGTTACCTTATTATCCAATCCATCAGCCCATATTCGGCCACTTCTAGACATAAGCCTTCCCCAAGGCACGCCACTTCTTCACCATATAATGTTTATTACCCAACTGCGGCGGAGTCCAAAAGGAGGGTGTTTGGCTCGTGTGTATGTACATTGAATATTCAATGGTATGTACTATTCTTTGTCCCCTTATAACTCCTTAACTGATCGTCAGATTTTAAAAACATCTCGATCGATGAAAACATTATGATTTATGATAATATCATGTCACCCGAGCAAAGAAAAAAAAAACAAAACTTTCTAGCTATTTTGCAAGTAGTTCCCTTCATAATCCCTAGATGGCGCTATATAGCCCACCTAATCTTGCTACTGTTTGCTCTATTGCTAAAACAAAATACTAAAAAAGCAAAAATAAAAAACCGGCCAACTGCGTGTCGGGCCACGCGTAGTGTAGGGTTCCGTAGAAAAACGGGGTTTTACCTGCTTTACAGAAGTAACAACTTCATTAAAGTAATTTTCAATGGATTTTGTACAAAGTTTTTCTTTTATAAGTTGGTCGCCTATTACTCGTTAACTTCAAGCCTACTTAGCCGTGATAGTTTTCCTTTTGAGTTCATTATTATATGCTACTACCCTGAAATTTTTCACGTTTCTACAATTAACCGTTTAGCCCTCCTAACTAAACGGTTCCCCCTCATCTCCTATGAGGGGCAACCGTTTTAATTGCTTAGGTTGGTACCGCCTGCTTAGTAGTTAATGGTCAGCAGTCGAATTGTTCATCATCATCAACCCATTATGTCCCCACCGAGGGGCACGGGTCTCTTCCCTGAGGAAGGTATAGGCCATACTCCACCACGGGGGCCAAGTCCGGATTGGTGGAGGCTTGTAGACTAGTGGCTCGTCTACTGTCAGAAGTTGTCAAGCCGCCCTAAGGCCTCTGACTTGGCTTAACGACTGCCATCTATCGACGGCAGCCGGCACCAAAAGATTAACGTGCCTTGCGAAGCACGGAACCGCTCGGTCGAATTGTTGGTTATTTTTTATTTCAGTTTTTTATTTTATATCTGTCATAACTTCTAAAGAGGAAACAAAAACTTTGATGTCGAAGATCTATCCAGTCCGGTCGTGAACCTATATCAGCAAGGCGCAGGCTAAATATCGATCACAGTTAACATAATTTATCTTCCTCACCCAGACAGCGGATCCTCGCAGTTCGCCAACGCCTCGGGCAGCAAGTTCAAGCGATCGCCGATATCGGCCGCCTTGTTTGTGTCGGCTAAAAGCCACGTCGCAGCCACGCCTACTATGTTTGCCCACCACTCCATCACTGGGTCCCAGCATCCTGGTGGGTATAGATAGTTACAAGAAACTAGGGGAAACGCAAACGCCTTTGATTATAGTTAAAACATAGATGTCTAACTAGCTCTAAAAAATGACCCCACGTTCAATTGTGGGTAGGCGGGCGGGGCTTCTCAATTGTGTTATCAATCAGAGCGAGTTCAGTATTACCCGACCAAATATGTATACACCTGCCACCGTCAGACCGACACCTTGCGAGGAGCGACGGGTTATACATCATGAAGTCAATAGTTTGATGTTTTTGTATAAAACCAATCATAAGTTAAGCTGTCATTTACTATCACCCAACCAACGTTCAGGTCATCAGGCAAGGCGTAGGGAATGAACCAATCACAGAGTGATTTACTCTACAGCACATCTTGCGCTCATTTCATTGGACCTGTCCAATTGAGAGGGGCCGCTATTGAGAGTGAATTTTGTAGGAAGAAATACTTCTATGTTTTTTTTATTCGCAGTTTGATTAGGACAAACCGAACATACTCGTAACATAGTGAGATGGTAGCGCATGGTGCACAGGTTGTGGGTTTGATTCCCGGTATTGACCAAGGACGTTACATACATTTGTGAATTTGTAGTTGCAATACCAGTTCCTAACTATAAAGGAAAACATGCATCGTTACGAAACCAGACAGGCTGAGGTGTTCAGGTTAGCGCTTGAAATTGCCAAACCGCGTAGGACACTGGTTGTTATAAGCTAATTTTGTCTCTCGGGGAGAAGGCCACAGGACCTCTATAGGCTGCTTATGAATAAAACAGTTGGAACGCACATTTGAAAGGCTAATTTGCTTTTCCAGTTACTCTGAAGATCGACCCTGAAGCATAAATCATCCAAATCTGATGAGGCAATGTTGAAAATTATAACATGCCTGGGACAGGGTTAAAGTGGTGGTTTTAGCGCAGTCTGTAGACCGGTTCCCGCAAGATTCCAACGTGTTGAGCCTTCATGCCTTAGCACTTGAAATCAAGAGGGCATGAGTGCGTTGATTAAGACTGCACTCTAATACTTAATAAAATAAATAAAATAAAAAAACCTCTCTCAATGAGAAAGATGCCTGTTGCCCTGCAATGAGGCGTAAGTTGAACGCTAAATTCAAGGTAAGTCTCTACTGACTTACGCATACGCGTAGAAATGTTTTACTTATAAACCATAAGACCAGTTCGTTACCGGTGTGCTGAGGGGCGTCGGTGGACACGTCGTCGGTAATCAACTTGACAAGTTCAAGCACGTCGCGCGTGTTGCTTCGCTCGTCCATGCAGAGCAGCATTTGCAGGCTCTTCTGAAGCAGCTCGAGGTGGTACGCCTGATAAAAGGCAGTAAAATAATTTGTCACTATTTGTAGCATAGTAACGAATGATATAACCTGTGCAACATAACTCAGCTCCTATACGATCTTCTTCGCGGCTGGCTGTTTAATTTGCGCGGGTTATACCACTGGATTGAGATTGTACTACTATTGCTTAGTAGACTACCAAATAACAGGTATAGTCGTGCTTATATAATTCGATTGATAAACACGTGCGTGTGGATTGAGTGTGATTAAGATTTGTAGTATCACAGAATTTATAGTTTCTGTAATACTACAAATCTTAGAATATTAACATTTTTAACTTACTAATATGTGGACTGAGTCAGCACTCACAAAAATTTATTATCCAAAAACCTGCCACGTTAGTGCTTCGTTTTGTATTTTACAAAGTCCCATATTAATTTTACTTAACTAAACAAATATATTTAGCCTCTAAATAGGTTTTTTAAAATTGTCCTCAGCACGGATTAGTGCAACAAAAAAGTATAAACATATGTAGCAGTTTAAATCTTCAGTGCGCATAAATTATTTGTAAAATCTTAAATACGTTACTAGGTGATCTACAAATTATAAAGGTAAGTAAGCATAGGTTTTACAAAAGACTAGTATATAAATAGTATATGGTAAATTAATACATTCACTGATTTCGTTGGTAGTTTATGGGAACTGAGTGAGCGCACTTTAAATAATATAATAATGTAATCACATTCAGGTAAACTGCGAAAAAACTTGACGCTTTTCATGATTATGCTTATCGCATGTAAAAAGTTCCGTGCCTTTGGGAGAAGCCTATGTACACCAATGGACAAATACAGGCTGATTGAACGGGCACCCAGCTGATTGTTTAGTAGTTTTGACTACTACGATAATGTCAACCTTACAGAGCTAGAGCAGATAAATCCAAAGAGGACTTGGGGATGAATTAAACGTCACTTGGCCTCCAAGACCTACCCGCATAGCATAAGCGAGCGGGTCAGCCGGGTTGGGCAGCCGCGAAAACAGGGCGGCGGGGGCGTGGTTCTCTTCGTAGCTCCAGCGACGGCCGGAGAGGAACTTGTGTCCTCGGGGTGTCAACAGCCACCGCAGGCGAACCGGCGGGGTCAGGCAGGAGTCGGTGCAAGCCCAGCGTGCTAGGCGGAGATAGTATCTGAAGAGGAGATGGCATTTTTCTATTGCTTGTTTTACAAAATTGCTTTTGCAAGTGCATAGGGGTGAGGAGTTAACATTTTGTAGATAGAAGATAGTTTTATCGTGGCAAGTGGCAAACCCTGGTATCTGCTTACCCCTCCGGGATACAGGCATGAGTTTATGTTATGTTTATTATGTTAACATAGTGTAAAGTTAACATAGTGTACAAAGGCTTTCGTTAAAAAGATACAAAGATGCCAATGAACGTGATAGTAGAAAATTATTCCATATGGAAAAATTACTGAAGAAGAACATTAAAAATTAACACTAAAGATAAAGAAAAGTACTCTCGGAAATACAGAAGAGTGAAATTTTAAAAAGAAAAAGTGCACAAAGCAACATAACATAGCGCAAACTCACGCCTGTATCTCGGAGGGGTAGGCAGAGACCAGGGTCTGCCACTTGCCACGATCCTGACATATCTCTTTCGCTTCATCAGCATTCATTAGTCGTTGCATGCACACACGCCGATTTCGGGTACTTTTTTATCTTTCCCTTTGCCAATACATCCCCTATTTGGTCGAAGTATGACCACCTGGGACGTCCCTTACCGGCCCTGCCACCCACATTCGCACCATATATTCGTTTCGTCAAAACAAACAAACTCAATGGGTATCTAAATCTCATCAGTGATTTCCTCACCCGCTCAGCCAATGGCCAATCTTTGGCATGTGTTCCTTAAACACCAGTGCAGCGGTCACGTATGTATCGGCGAGCATCTGTCTGTTCCCGGACACTTCGGCCAGGTTCACCGCTTGTAACGCCAGGAGGACTCGCTCGCTCCGCCCACTGTGGCTCGAGAGGATCTCAAGTTGGGCGAGGCGGTGGGAGACAGTAGATACCTCCGCCGCCCAGTGTTGCGTTGCACGTCGTGCCGGACTATAACGAGCGAGATAATATTATAGCAAACCTCGGGTACGATTTTTAGGGTTCCGTACCCCAAGGGGTAAGGAACCCTATTACTAAAACTCCGCTTTCCGCCCGTCCGTCTGTCACCAGGCTGTATCTCATGAACCGTGATAGTTAGACAGTTGAAATTTTCACAGATGATGTTTTTCTGTTGCCGCTATAAAAACACATACGGAGAACAGAATAAAATGCTCCCATACAACAAACGTCATTTTTTGCCGTTATTTGCTCGATACTAATAACGGCAACAGGTAGACGCTTGAAATATTCAAATGTTGTATAGATGATGGTACGGAATCCTTTGTGCGCGAGTCCGACTCGCAGTTGGTCGGTTTTTTCTTGCTAGCTAGATTAGCAAATCTGCCAAAGAACTGATAACCGATGGGGTAAAAAGATTCTGGATGGTAACCGTGACATCGCCCTAGTTGGACCGACGATTTGAGGCAGACTGCCACTGGCGGCTAGATGAGGGTGGCTGAGGACATAAAGAAACGGAGCGCCTTGGACATACAGAAATGGAGGGACCTTTGTCTATCAGTAGACGAATGTAGGCTGATGAATTGGTTCATAATTCATCAGACTACATTCGTCCAGGGGCTGAGAGTATCTGAAGCCCAAACCTTGTTTAAATACCTAAAGCCCGTGAAGCTGTTATCAGCGCCTAAAATCGCACCTGTCACGCCACAAATCACCGGCACGCCGCGCCAGGTATCCTCCGAAGGGCAGTCTCTGAAGAAACTGCCTCAACACAGCAGATGCTAAAGCGGAGTACTTGGCGTGGCCTTGTCCGCCCGCTTGCACACTTTTGTTACACACCGCTAGTGCTCTGTGGAGTTCTAGACGCGCGTTCGTTGTATCACTCTGTAAAATGTTAGTATTCATATAAGACGTATGGCTACCCCTCCCCTCCGGTATTATGTATGAATTACGATGACAGCTGTAAAGCCGATTGAATAGTTGCATTGTTGTGAAAAAGAAGCTCTCGCTTATCAATGGCCGCTTAAAAGCATAGTACAGACTGGTTAGAAGAGGGATATACAGTAATCGTATAGACGGCTTTTAAGTTTGTAGTAAATGTTGTTAGTCATCTTTAACACTAATAAACGAGATTATACTTCAGCAAGTCATGCATTATTGTTATTGCAAATAGAAATGGATCTATTTATGGTCCATGATAAAGATTGGTTTTGACTAAAATGCGGATATTTTTACCAGCTCAAACGAAATAATTTACCTTCTTCAGGAAGTTCTCAGCCTGTCGTTTATGCTTGTAGAACAGGCCAGCTTCCTTCGACTGAAACTTAGGCACTGAGTCTCCATACACGAGCAGCTTTATCAAGCATCCTCCAAGGATCACAAAGTTGATCAGGTATATGAAAAAAGCGTTGAACATCCAGGCACCCCAAGATGCACTATAATCTGAAAGGGTTGTTCAATGTGAGAAATTTAGAAATGTTTTTCAGTGGAACGAATTTTATTGTATTTGTCGAAATTTGAGGTACAATGTGAGCTTTCTCCAGGTCGATTATGTATAACACTCTCACATACACACACCACACACACGCGCGCACACGTACATACACACACGCTAAGCTTATTTGTTGTCTTGACGAAACAAAAATTATAATAAGGATATTAATTGCCTAAACAACTATTTATAAAAAAAATCTTTGGCCTTTGCATCTACATAGTGAGATGTTTTATGCAGCGTCCAGTGGCACTTTCACCCACACTAGATGGGTGAAGGGACCACTCGGACGCTCCAGTGTCTGGGACATTGTTTTTTAGATGGCGTAGGCTTGCCCAGCACCTATACCATCCTGACAGCTTAGTCGGCCTAGCCCAGAGGAAAGACAAGTCAATACGTGCGGAGTCAATACACCTTCCCATATATATACATTTTTTTTCTTACCAGGTCCATCTGATAGGATTCTCCTTGGATCCACTCTGGATGTGTGGTCGACAACAGAGTTTTCAGAGAAAAAGCTTCCCAAGAGAGTGTTGAACGGGTTGAACGCGATAAGACCGACCATGAAGGCGCACAGCGCCAGGCGTGAGTGGTCGCCCATTCCCATGACGATTTTTGAGTATTTCTCTTCAGGCTGTGAACAGAAATTAGAATAATGAAACCTGAAAATCGTTTACACATCATCGTTCATACAGTATCGTTAATAAAACCTCACTTTTTAAAGTTTAAGACCCATATATTTTTTTTAAAACACTTTGGTCTTTCCATCTACGTAATGAGATGATTTATGCAGCGTCCAGTGGCACCTTCACTTACACTAGATGGGTGAAGGAACCACTCGGAGGCTGCAATGCCTGGGACACTGTTGTTTAGATGGAGTACGCTCGCCCAGCACCTGCCCATCCTGCCAGCTTAGTCGGCCTAGCCCATAGGAAAGACAAGTCAATACTTGCGGAGTCAAGCAAGCCGCGGGTTTCCTCACGATGTTTTCCTTTACTGTCAGCGTGTGGTATTGCTACTACAAATTCGCAGATGTATGTAAATTTAAAAATAAACAGTCATAGGTACATGCCCGCACTGGGAATCAAACCTGGGTCTCTCGCTTTCGAGTCCATTGTTTTACCCACTGGGCTGCCACCACTTATTTTTCTTAAACAATCTTAAAAATTGATGCGGCGACCTTGTACCAAAAATAAAATTGAGAACTTTTATTTCAAATTGAGATTCATTGTTAATACTGTATATGATTCTCAGTTTTGCGTTAGTTCAATAACACATTATATATTATGCAGATTATGCCTGTTCTACTGCAGGGCATAGGCCTCCTTTCAGAGAAAGCCTATGGTCTTAATCACCATGCGTGCCCAACACTGGCGATTTCAAGTGCTATGGTAGGTGAACACACTAAGACATTCCGGTTTCCTCACGATGTGATTAAGGAAATAAACTAAACATTAAATACAACTAAACAATACTCATGTCTTAGACATTGAATAACATTGAAGTATTTTTTGCAAAGTAATCCGTCTCTCAGGTTTCACTGTTTTTGAAGTAATATCTCTCTGAAAATGTTCAGTTGTGCCACATAGCTGGGCTTAGATGTGAAGTCATCATACTGAAGGGCACTTGATAGCGTGACCTTCATAGATGTCAGGTTACCTTTCTCGACTTCTTTTCTTCTGTTACATTACCTTGCAGGTGCAAAACAATGACACAAAGGGATTGAGACAAGCTGGAAGCATTATCAAATGGTGTGAGGAGAACGAAGAAAATAATCTGGAGACAAGTTGACAAATGAGAGAGTCAACGAGAAGAGATCCATGCTGGGACAATTTTAGTAAGAACATCACAGAAGTAAATATAGCATGATATGTTAAGATAGAATGAGGATACTTATTGACTCACTTTGTATTCAGGAGAAGATGGAGAGTCACTGTCAAGACCATACGGCGAGTGATAAGGCGATGAGACATCGCTGTGTGGAGGAGTGTATGCTCCTTCCATGATTGGTTCTTTGACACCAGACTTCTGACAAACCAGCTTCAGAGCCATATTCTCCTGTTTGAGCCGGCTGTTCTGGTTCTGTAGGTACTTTATATAGTCTATTGTTTTGCGTAAAATCGCCGATTTATTTAGCTGAAATTGTAATGTTGAATAGTGCAAAAGTTATATTTTATACATATTCTAATAAGATTACTAATTTTTCAGAAATATGGCAAGTCGCAAACTTTTTCTTCTGGGATAGGGATACAGGTGTAAGTTTATGTATTAATGATTAATTGTAGATAGGCCTATTGCAGTCGAATTCACTGGACTCTTATAAAATTAGCAATATCTTTGTTTTTTTTATTGGTATATTATGCTGTTTGTGTCATCGCCACAAGTGATCTAAACTGCACAATACATAAAAATCCAATTAGAAACTATTTAGAACATACCTTAGCCTCCTCTCCAACTAACATATTCTTAAGTTCAATGATCCTGTCATTGATGCTAGTTCTGTACCGCCTTTCAATAGCATTATGGGCACTCTTTTTGACCTCTTTCACTTTAGGCTGGGCACCAGAGTTAGGGTTCCGGCTTAGAGCTATTTTGTCTCCTTCCAGCACAACTGGAATGCCTGTGGTGGTCAGAAGAGTATGAGCATTGGCACTGCTAGTTAGGAATGAGCGGAGAGGCCTGTTCTCTGCATTCGCTTGGGCGTTAATGATTCTTTGTGTTCCTGTAAAAGACGACATAGGTTATTAGGTAAGATTATAATTTGAATAAGTGGAAATAAAATCTAAAGCAATCAATTCAAACTTATTCACCCTTAATCCATTCAAAACGAACTACATGATGCTTTACAACGTACAATCGTACTCAACCCAATAGCTGATTTATTATCAAAATTCAAACTGTGATATCTCACAACAAAATTTCAGTAACTGTAACTGCAACACATTATTATTATCAGTAAAGTATCAACAATGCAATACGTGAGAGTCATGATCGATCAGATATTGTCGTGGTTCCTACAAATTTAAATGCTTAGTGCTAGAATTCGGAAATTGATTTGGGTACTTATTTCAAAATTTGAGACATACCTATAGCCCCACCAGTACTACTTAATAAAATATATCTTGCCCTAGCGCAATCCATACTATGCTATGCTATTGTCCATTCGCGACCAAAACTAAATGTCTACAAATAGAAAGACCACAAAGTTCTCTCATAAAGGTTATGTATTTTAAGCTATATAGATTTCCAACAGACGAGCTGTACTCCATACTCAACTATTCATCATCATCATCAGCCACTTGACGCCCACTGCAGGACATAGGCCTCCTTCGTGGTTTTCCTAACCATGAAGGGTTTTCTCATAATCACCACGCTTGGCAGGCGGGTTGGCGATCGCAGTATGCGTTTGGAATCTCAAGAAGACGCTGCTGCCAGTCTCCTGGTAATGTATTTGCTTGGTCGCCTTCTACGATATCCAGGAAGGAAATGGAGTGGCGCTATTCTTAATCCGGCGCCACATGTAGAGCTCAACAATTAACTGTAAGAAAACTAAATGGTACTAACCAATCACAAAACAAATAAATTCGACTATAATGTACTTAAAGAAAGGACATGAGATAAAGATTTCCATTTTTATGTACAATAAAGTGTTCTCTATTTCTATCTATCTATCTAAAGTAATTAAAATTAAAGTTACTAAATCATCATTTGCTGGGAGACAATTTACAAAGCAATCTGCCCGCTTATAGAATTCAATAAACATAAGCTTAAATATCTATCCAACACAATACTTTGAATGTAAAAAAATATTGATTGGCTGGTTACTACAAAAAACTTATAAAGAAACTGAAGCACTTCTTCTTATCCCAAATACATAAATAAATATAATATTAAACAACCTTTCCCAAAATTCAACGCTAAACGGGCACCAGACGGTGCACCTGCTCATGACTACTCTAGAAAAAAAGCACAATTTTTTTTAAGTTTAAAAAAAAAATAAAATCCTTCGAAAATGTACACCCCTTATGATATTTTTAAAAAAAATTGAGCTTTTCGTAATAAAATGAGTGAAGTTTGAAGTATAAAAAGGGTCTGATACATAACTAAATTACGGACATTTTAATTTGATTTTCGTTTTCCTGTACAGTGTTTAAAAAAGAAAAGTTGTTCCCAAAATTATTTCAATCAATATACAGTATAAGATAAAATATGCTTTAAATATCCGCGATAAAGCATATTTTACTAATCAAACCCTCAGACCACATTCATCAATAATATAGTGAAAAATATATTACATTAACAAAAAATTTTAAATTGTGTGGGTGAGACAGCATACTTCACGTAACAGCCTTAACCTTTAGCTACCGACATGGTTATTTCGTAGAGTAAGTGCTGATGTGGGGGCCTGCACAGCCCGCGCTTTTCAATTGTTGTATTAGCGATTCTCAATGCTTTAAAAGTTCAAATAATTATTAACTTAGATGTAAATTTTGTTATATACTTATTAACTTCATTTTTTACACATTTTTTCTTTGTTCGGGATATATTTTAGATTTTAGAAAGTAATTAAAATTTTAGGCGAAAAGCACACCAGATCAGAAATCAGTCTGTATTTCTTAAAAAACCAAACAAACACATTAAACTTCTTTTATAACAGAATCTCTATAGTGTCCATAATAAACTTTTTATAATCAACTGTAGCTCCTAATTAAAAAAAATTTAAATTGCAAGGGACTAAATCTTACGAATTATAGGCAGTCCCGACAAATATTTTTCTGCTATATTCTTCTTATATTTTTCTATCATATATATTTTTAATTGTTATGTAAGTACCGCCCTGGGGCATGGGAGGCCCGAAAAAAATATCAAAATTAATTTTTTCACTAAAATTACAGCAGGGTTAGCCTAGTGGGTAGAACATTGGACTCTGAAGCGAGAGACCCAGGTTCGATTCAGTGCGGGCATGTACCTTTGACTGAGTTTTCTAAGTTATGAACATTTGTGAAGTTATGGTAGCAATACCACTCACTAACGGTGAGGAAAAACATTGTGAGGAGGCTATTCACAAACCTCAGCGCTTGCAATCGCCAATCTGCAGTGGGCATGCCTGTGCCCTACAGTAGGACATATATAGGCTGCTTATGAAACCCCAGATATTGAAATTTATGGTTAAACAATAAATATATGATTTTTTTTTATCTTACCTTGCACTGGGGCACTTGTGTAGACCAAAGTTTGTGATTCAGGGGCAATGATATTTGATTGTAAAATCAGTGGAGAGAAATTATTATCACTTCCTTTTAGAATCAATGGAGTGACCCCATTAGTATTGTTCTGAATTAGCAGTGGTTGGTTGGTAGGCAAGTTAGGTTGCTGATGGATTTGAGAGCTTTCAATCTTTACCAGGGAACCTCGCCCATCTGAAAGTTGTTGAAAACTTCCAGGTGGCAGGTTAACATACAGGGGGCTCTGGACAACTTGCTGTACAATAACAGGAGTTTGGTTTGCTCGTCTCTGTGTGTGTTGAGTGACATCAGGCAAGGGCGCGCCATCAGGTTTCTGTCGGACGCGATAACTTTCGTCTCTAGCATAAGGAGTGCCTTGCAGAGGGTTGCTTTTTGACGGTGGAGCTTTTAACTGAGTCCAAGCTCCTTGAGTCAGAACCTTCGGCATAGATGCTTTAGCATAGCTTGTTTGCGAGGACATCATAGGATTACCCTGATGTGTGTCATATGGTGACACTTGAGGCGGGGTTCCCTGTTCCACTTTCGTATCGATATTGAGTAGACCAGAGTCATTGTCGACGAAAGCTAGTTCTTCCTCAAGAGCTTTCATAAAATCACCGTCACAGCCACTCAGAAAATCTGGAAATAATGATATAATACGCATGAAAACTTATCCTGGCGTAGGTATATTGTTATTAGATTTGCGCATGTTTGCGAAGTTGTTTACCTTCGATTTCTGCAATATCTTGTACGTTAAACACGTCTGTGTTCATCAACGTCTCCTCGCGCTCCATTTTCGATCGTCCTTTAACTGAATAAATTATTTGTAAACATCACACACTTAGTTGTTTACGTTCTTCTCTGATTAATTTTTAATAAAATCGGCTGATACGGTTTTAGCCAATCAGCGCGCAGAAAATTGGTCGCCTGATGTTACGTCACGCATTGCGTTCCAATACTTACGTCTCGTCGCTGTCAAAAGTTGATTCGTTTATTTTCTTTAGACACGTATGTGTTCTGTGGTCGGAACGCATTTACAATAGTTACGTAACGCCAAAATTCAATGGTAACGCCACACGCCATCATCATGGGATCGTAATGGTAAACATCATAGGGAAATATCCATAGCCATCGCGCATTCGCCCCGTCTCTTCTGTGTGGGGTTCGTCCCGTTTATTATTTTTAATTCGACGCGTATATATTTTTTGCTGTGTTCCTCCATAACTTCGTCAAATCATAACCGATTTCGACAATTCTTTTTTGTTCGAACAGATCCCATTAGTTCCATTTTAATTTAGTGAAGATCTGATGAATACTTTCAGAGATGGAGAACGGAACTCTTCAATGGACAGCAGTAAATAAGGCTTAATGGGGCACATCCTTTAGTAATATACGTATGTTTCATAAAATAGCGTAAAAGTAGACCCAAGGCAATTTTGTGATGTTCTGGTGGAAATTGAGAACGTCAAATTTTAAGCCAACGAATTAATTAGGGCAAATTATGGTTATAAGTGTCTTCTTTATTTTTCTACCGCTTTATTTTCTAAAAATTGAAAAATAAAAAAATTAAATTAAAAAGCGAAAACCGACTTCGAAACACTACAGCAGTAAAAAGTTAGAAATAATTTAAATAATTTAAATAATTAGAAGTATGTATACATGCAGGTAATTGTAGAAGTATAATTTGTAGTCAGTGCCCAGTTTCATGACCAGCACATATATTTTGGGCACCGACTCCAAATTAAACTTCTACATGTATCATCATCAGCCATTCGACGCCCAGTGCCGGACACAGGCCTCTTTCGTGGTTTTCATAACCATGAGGGGTTTTGCCATAATCGCCACGCTTGTCAGGCGGGTTGGTGATCGCAGTATGTGGTTAGAATCTCAGGAAGATGCTGCTGCCCGTAATTGATTTCCTTAGTCGCCTTCTACGACATCCAGGGAAGGTAATGGAGTGACGCTATTCTTAATCCGGCGCCACACAGACACCTAGGTACATGTACGAGTATACATATTATTACTAATAATTATTTAAATTATTTCTAACTTTTTAGTGATGTAGTGTTTCGAAGTAGGTTTTTATTTTTCATTTAATTTTTTTTATTGTATTATGAAAGTGAATTGGATTAACGACGCATCTTTTCCGCGCCCTCGGCCCACGTCCCTTGTGTGTGGCCGCTGGCAAAGTTCTTTATTAATAAAAAACCGACAAAGAGCGACCCGCAGAGCAAGTACAGTGATCTGTGAACATCTTATCGCGCCCTGGCCCCACGTCCGCACACATCTGTGTGACTCGCGCCTTAAAATGGGTACATACAAGCAAACAGTTTACTGTGGTCGCCAGGCTAAGTTAAGCCTGTTGTGGTGGCCTTCTAATGTTCACACTAATTCGGCTACTTACCACTAGATGGCATTACATGCAAACCGTAACGATTCCCTACTACGTTCTAACTCCATCATAGTAGAGTCTCTCGTATCCTTAGTTTTATTAACAGTATAGTAGGAAACGGTTTCCTATTATACTGTTAATAAAACTAAAAATACTAGCCCGAGTAACCCTTTAGTTAGGTACTCGGGCTAGCTAGCTCGTACGATTATGGTGTCTACTCTAGTAATTTCTAGTCATTAGGCATTAATAAAATGTAAAGGATATGAGCCACATCACATATAAGTCACTTTGGTAACGAAATACCATGGCAAAAGGTGAAAGGTGACTTACTAACTTTGAAGCATAGAAATGAAGGTACGTTATTCTAGGAGATGTTTTGGTAGTACTACCTACCTGCTCCCGTAGTCTCGACGCTAAATTGGTCAACTTGTGTAACAATTGATTGCGTCTATTTAATAATTTAGCCAAAATATGCCTTCACTTTTAGTTTGTTTCAGTAACTATATTTTTTTCAATTTTTATCCGTAGTCCCTATAAGGGTCCCTCCCTTATAGTTTCGCCCGACACGCACTTGGCCGGTTTTTTTATTTTATAATTTTGTATAAATCTGAATTTAATTAATTAATTGAATTAATTAATTATTGAGAGGGTCTTTCCTACCTCTCCAGGATACAGGGGTGACTTTATATTATGTTAAGTATGTTGAATTTAATTGTGGCGCAATTTGGAACACAATAAACGAGAGTAGAGGATCTGCAACGTGAACTCGGTGGAGAAAGTCGTAAATAAAATAAGTTGAAAATCTGTATTCAGATATGAAACGTTTAATTTATATTATAATAACATTATATTATTTGTAAATATAGAGTTCTTACTAAAATTATGTAGTACGGATAAACAAACTCGAAATTTATTAACTAAAAGTAGGGATAGATGCATAGGCAACTACATAATAACGTACACAAGATAATTTGCATCTATAACTAAAATCATATTTTTTCTTGCACAAAACATATAATAAGTTTTATATTTTAAATATAGGCACGTGTGTGGATGGGTACCTAGGTAATTATTATTAAGTGTGGATAGTGACATATTTACTTACAATTCAAATCAACACAGTTTGCTACATTTATTTTCGTTTCGATGGAGTGCAAACAAATTAGGGTACAATCATACATATCTACTGGAATGTCCTAACATACTTTATTTATTAATTACAACAAAGAAAGGCACAACACCGTGAGACCTAGCGAAGTGTAGGTACTACTCACTACAAAACGTGATTCAACCTAATTTAGGCTCCATTTCAAATACTAGTATATATATCTATGGCATTTTCAAACTAGACTAAAGTATTTAAATCAGTCTTCCAGTTAATTATAAAATAATAAGTATTGACAAAGTGTTAAAGACAACAAAAACGTAGGTACAGTATCTCTTGACAGCAACTCTAACTCAAGTATTATTTTATTTTATATGATGTGCCTTGCGTTAAGTCTATGTAACTGTGTTTAAAATAAAAACCAACGCTGTTTAACATTTAGGAGTGTATAAAACCAGGCTTAGGTACCTACTATTCCTAGTAAAAAATATCTAGACTTAATATTGGTTTCAAACGGACATAAAAAAATCCTATCTAGCAACATGATAATGGATTCGTGTAGCATATTCGTAAATGAGGTCTGCAATAAACGTAACAGGGTATTACGACGCAAGGTTTGAAGAAATGGTAAGCAAAGTTATGAAATATTGAGCATTTTTACTTAAAATATTATCAATCTCTTACTTGTACTTATAACATTGGTGCATGAGCATAGTAATCTGCTGACAATGCAAACATCTAGGTAATCAACAATGAACACACAATATGGCAAATGACAAAGTAACTCTACCCGTAACAAAAGGAATTTTAGTGATAAGTCGCTATTCGCAGTGACATGCGCTCTGCGCGCGCGCAGCCTCACAGAACGTTGCGGCGAAGCGCGGGGCGCGCGAGGCAGACTAGAGCTGGAGCAGCGAGCGTGAGGTAGTGGCGGCATATCAGTCTATAAACATCACAGTCGCGGACAACTAATTGCACAATAACTTGTCTAGGCGGCACGCGGCAGCGCGGCGCCTTCCTGTCCCCTCCCTCGGTCCTACACGGTTACCACTCAATCTAACATGTTACATTCTAATTAAAGCTAACCTATTTGTTTACTCAAGTAACAAAGACAATAAACGATATAAACATAAAAACGACAGAAGAAAATATGAACAAAAAATAAAATCACAAAAGGCACCGAGACCCTCGGACGGAAATTTGATTTCGTCATCGGGGCTGTTTCAGTGTCGCTTGAAATAAATAGAGGAGAAGAGAGGTAGAATAAGATGTGGGCGCGGGGCCCATTGCAATCGCCCGGCCGGAGCGCCCGGTCAGCGTGGCATCCGCGCACGGCGCGAACAACCATTGGCTTACCAATAGTGTCTTACTCCTAGATTTGTACGCCTAACTCAGTCTTATCGGAGGTGTCGCTGAATCCTGTGCCGGCGCCGGCTCAATCGCGCTCGGCACTGCTGCAGTCCAGCGCAAAGTTGCGCGGCGGCATGATGACGCCGGACGGGGGCTCTGGCTCGCGGCGCCGCGCCACCGATAGGTCCTCCACGTGGTCGTCATCCACAGGCGAGCGCGGAGAACGAGGAGGCGACGCCCGCGGCGGCGAGCGCGGGGCCAGCGCCGCGTGTGCCGCCGCCGCCAGCGCCATCGCGTGCAGCGCCTCGCGGCCCCCGTCTCGCGTCGCACCCTCTAACGCTTGCTGCAGGAATGACGCGTCGATCAAAGGCGTTGATGAAGAATGATCATCATTGCTGCTTGTACCACTTATTCCGTACGGAAAAGCCGCTCCATTCGGTTCCCTCTTAACCCCTCGACTCATCGGTCGGCTTGTCGTAATTCCCAGCTTCTTTACCTTATCGTACAGAGTACGTGAAGGGACTCCATATTTTCGTGAGGCCTGAAGAGCACTCATACCATTCCTGACGCATTCTATAGCAGACATTATATCAGATCTGGTGTATTGCTTGTATCGTTTCCATTCTGGTTTTTGCTGCGGGGGGACGTATGGTGCAAGGCCAGCTCGCACGTCTTGCTGAAAGTTAGCAGGTGGTGGTGAAGAGTGGAAAGTTCGGGGGGCTTCGTCATCGAAAGAACGTTCAGTGTAGGGTGAGTGCGCATCTTCCGAGCGATCGGAGCGGTTGTAGTGTGGCGAGGAGGCGCGGGAGGAAAGCCTGCGGGGGCGGTAGTCGAAGGGTCGCTGCGGGCTGGGCGCCCGGTCCATCTCGTGCGCCGAGCCATTAGAATGCACACGCGGTGGCGGATGTTGCGGTACGGGGTGGCAAACAAGAGAAACGGGTTGTGAAGAATCGGGGGGTGCCGACTGAGCGAGGACGTTTCTAAGGATCGGAGTGTCGCGGATGGCGAGCATGCTAGAGAGTTTCTTGCGTTTGAGCGGGTTCATGTCAGCGGAATCGTAGGCGGCAGAGAGCGCAGGTAGCGAAGGGGGTGGTGGCGGCCAGCGGGAAGGCGGCGCGGGTGTGGGTGGAGAAATGCTGGAGGGTGCAGCGGGAACGACGCGCGGGGGGGAGGCTGCCGGGGTGTGGTCGCCCCCGCCGCCGCCCGCGTGCCGCCGCAGCTCGCTCATGTCAAACAAGCCCTTCACCTCCAACTGCTCCGCCACCTTCATGATGCGCGGGATGTGCGCCTGCGTCACATTCACTTCACCCGTGTACATGTACTCGAGGAGCGCACGCATCTCGAAGTCTTTGACACCGGGGAATAGGATGCTGCAGTGATCCATCGGCACATCCGCAAGAATGGATTGGAAATAGGGTGAGTTAGCGGCAAGGACCACTCGGTGGGCCTTGAAGGTGACCTGGTCATCGACCACTAATGTGCAGTCTACGTAGGTCTCCACCTTGATGAGCGCCTCAAGGATCTCTACCAGATTGGTCTTATGGTGGTTCCATTTCAGGCAGAAAGTTTGTTGGCCCTCGCTGCTTCCCATTTTTCTGAATTGGGATTCTGCGAACAAAACATATGTATTTTAGTTACGATATCATTATTTGAAGTTAGAAATTGCGTCCCGTCAGAAATATTTACGTAAAAAAAATGTCTTGTGTGCAATAAAGTATAATAAGTAATAATTAATCGCTTAATACGAAAGAAAACTAATTTTGAAAAGAGACTATTTAATAGGGTAGGTTTATTAAGTTACGAAATATTTTAGTACAAAATTAGTACCTAATTGTTTGTTTTTAATTCATCATTTTATTTGAGTGTTAGATTCTTGTCGGTGCAGCATCCTCGCATCTTCCACATACATCAGCCCAGTGGCCTAATTATGCGCACCAAATCCAGAGCGATTCCAATCGTCTAACTGTCAAATTGCATACTAGTTTGACAGTTAAACGATTGGAATCGCTCAGGATTTGGTGAGCGTAATATAGGGGCAGTTCTTTGGCCGCACAGTTAGTTACGACATCCACCTTCTTTTTAATTTTAAAACCATACACATTAGTATTTTTTTTATTTGTGACCATAAACTTACTAAAATAGCCCTTACTAATCTTAACAATACCTGGTAAAAGGTCATCGCAAGTAGAAGCCGGATACATCGCGTCAACTTGTAGAACTCAATCCGTGTACAAACTTTTTCACACTCGCTCTCAACTGCGTGGTGCGAGTTCGAAGCGACTTGCAACGTGCGGTTAGTAGCGCCGCGGCTGCCCGACTGCACATCGCTCCCCATTTACATACGACGAGGCCCTACCTCTGCCAAATTGACTTTTTACCTTTTATTCGTCAGGTAAATCGAACTTGGGGGACCGCCGAAAGCAGCTTATACCGCCGTCCCCTCGGAACAGGTTACTCCAAAGGAAACCCTACACTCACCTGTTATAAACCTTATTAAACATCAACGGAAAGCTTATAATACATCGATAAACAAAAAACATTCCTGAATTGTGAACCTGTAAAACCTCGAAAAGTTGAATTTGCCGTTTCGTAGCCTCCTGCTACGAAGCCTACGTATCTCGTAGCACTGCTACGAGCATCCTTAGAATCAAACATTTTCAGTGCTTGTAAACTTTAATTAGATACTCACCGCTGGTATTTGAAATCCTGGAACCAAACCAAGTTGGATGCGAATAAAAGTTCATAGATGTATCACGCTGCGGCGGCGTCGCACTGGCACTGTCTGTTGTTGTTAGCACTTTGGGGTTGTTTCGCGACAGGAGCCAGTGTGGAGCGCCCGGTGGGGGCGGCGTGCTCTCGCAAGCGTCTGGCAATGACTGCTTGGCTGAAGCGCGCCGGGCGAGCGGCCCTACGTCGCGCCGCCCCCGCGTCCCTCCGCGTGCGCTTTTTACGCACGCCGCACGCAGCGGAGTGCATGGAATTGCGTGCGGGCGGCAGCGGCGCGGGGCGGCGGGCGCGGGGCGGCGACGAATTGCAGCGCGCTCTTCGGAGGGCGCCTCTCCGTGTGTGCGTGAGTGCGCGCGCGCAACGTACAGGCTTTAGTCCGTCTGTGTGCGTCGGCGAGACGATAGAATACTCCGATAAAAAATTGTTGCCGCACCTAGTCGGCCCTTTATATGCTAACGTTGGGCTTGAAGAAAGTAAGAATTTTGTTAGTTTACCTCGCTCATTATCATAAATATCGAATTAACATGCCTAGTTGCATTTTCATTATAGGCACAATGTTTGTATTTAAAGCATAATTGGAAGTTACACGTCAGCAGCTTTTGCTCCTTCATTAGGTCATTCCAAAGATATTCTAATAATTTTATTGGGTCAATTTTATTATGTCTAGATGACAAAACCCCCGTATTCTCTGCATCATTACGGACATTTTTCCAAGGAACCAGGCCTCGGAAATCATCGGTTTCGTAAATATTGTCGTTCAAATTAGCAATTTTTTGGCAGAAATTCGTAAGTATTTTTTCTTCCAAGAAACTTTATCGAAATTTCCAAGCTCTGTAACATTTCAAAAAACATCGTGCTTAAGACGAGTGTTATTACTTACACGCCGTGTGCTAATCTTTTATTATATTTTAAAAACACAATATTTTAATTTTTTTTTATATACCTACATTTGTTTATTCAAAATAAAAATAAACTTTTTATTATTTGCAATTGTTTATTCAGTTCGCTTGCATGATGCATACGTTTTCTTGAATAAAGTAGTCGGTTTTGTTATCCTGTGTGCGTTGCTTACGGGTCGTGAGTCAATATTTTTTAACACTTATCAAATAAAATTTTTGAAAAGTTCTGAAATATTGGTTTCAGTGTCTACAACCATATAGTTTAAGATAGTAAGTAGCTGGGTGAGATAATCCTTCTATTTCTTCAGAGAATTGAAGGAACGTTCACAAATATCTGCCGAATACGCGGCTTGTCTGAAAATACCTCGTGTTTGTGCAGCGACCGTCGCATCGTAGAAACGCCCTAAAATTCCCAAAAGTGCGTGAACAAATGGTACCAGAACGGGGTCATTGACATGCTCCTGCCGCGTAGGGAACGCCAAAATAGCGCGAAATGCACTCGAAAAATTCGAAAATAGAACAAGCTGTGTGCAATATTTTTTGTTAGACGAGCCGCGGCATCCGTTAAGACGAAGAGAATGCAGCCAGCATGGTTACGAGTACGCTGGAAATTGATTTTATTTCAAGTAAGTTTCATTTAAATTATATTTCGAATAGAACTTAGTAGATAGTTCGTTGTAACTAAGAGCCCAAAAATGCGGAAGTTGAAAAATTATTAAATAGCTCCTCTTTAAAATGAAAAATTACAGAATGATAAGATACAATGACACATAATAAAAATATCACAATAACAGTATCGCTTCGATACGTACCAATATTTTACGAGATCATGGAAGAAAATTAAACATGAGGGTCTTGCTAGTTACGACGCAATAATCATCTGATTAGTTTCTAGTTTGAATGTCATTCGTTAGGTAGATAGGTATTTTAGGAAACGAAATTTCGAAGGTGCCTGTTTATGCAATAGGTATAGGTAAGCACGAGTACTGTGATTGAAACAATTGTGAAAGTTAGACCGATAAACCAAATATTTCGTTCGTTTAACAATATTTAAAGTTTTTGTGTTTTCCTCTGCGGTTGGCACATTAATGTGACATGCAAGAATTTTTGCATAAAAATATAGGTAAGTATATAAACATCAGGTTTTCTCACGATGTTTTCGTTCTTATTGCCCACCTTCATTCACATTATGGCTCATTGACCTAGCGTTTTTCGTTTTCTCGGTATAAACTTATTTACCAAGTGAACTATAACGCATAATGTCAATCTCCATTGAGTCCAATGATCAATTTATTTACGAGAAAGGCAGATTGTCTATTAAATATAACATCGAGGGGAAGATGAGTTTGATCAATTGAAAGCGCATGAACCGATGCGAATGTGCGTTTTGATTTTTGTTATAGTTTACTGTGAAAAATCTATATTATCAAACCAAAGCCCATATTATGAAAATATGTTTGTAAATTTATGATAAACTTGACCAGTATTTATTTGTCCAAATAAATAAATGGATAAACTAAACGCTGATTATTTCTCACGACTCTACATTTTGAATTCCACAACGTAAACTAAGGCTGCGAATGTCAAATGCTCACTTCACCAACCGAGACTCATTGGTATCAAGAGCACTTGACGATCTCGATTCGAGTGATTTGCATATCGTTCACTAAATGACTGTTCAAAATCATGCATCCAGCTAACTATCAACGACATCCATGGGAAAATAAATATATTTTACTCTAAAGGAAATCTTTTCGAAGATAATTTTGCAAAGTGTAGTTATTTTTTCTTTCGGTTTTTAATACTACTTAAGTATTAGTAGTTTATGATATCTACTGTTGCATAATAAGGGTACTTATAACACGAGTGTGTTTTAAAAAAACGAGCCGTAGGCTTTTTACAGTATCACACGAGTGTTATAAGACCAAGCTATGTACAGTATCATACACTACTTTATCTACTCTCATACTATAATACATAAAATAATATTGAAAATAAAACGCTGAATATCAATAAATTTATTTTTACTTATAATAAACTCGTGGTAACATTTATTATAGTTGCTCCTAGATTTCGCCGGTAACAGGTTCATAGTCATGTTTGACGCAGTTTCCAGAATATCTGGTGGTGTACAATTACGGTGTACAAGTACAAGTGGTAACACTATCCTCGCTTTCAGACATGTTTATACACAAAAACTAATTTATTTTACAAACAGAATCAAACTTTGTAAAATTTTTAAATGTAAAATGTTGGCGCCAACCAACCAACCAACAACGTTCTTTGAAACCTTTTTTTTAAAGTAGAGGTTCAACCTTCTTGGTCCAGCTGGAGGTTGTATAGGTGTATCGTTATGATTAAAAAGTTATATTATGATACAGGTGTCCATACAAGACCCTGTATCGTAATAAAACTTTTATTTTTGGCCTATGCGTAATGTTTGTCATAAGAGTTTTGTTTTCAGTTTTATAATCTTTGTATTACAGTATCAGAGTAGATAAAATAGTAGATTGTACAACAAGTGCATAAAACGCACCATTTTACTCGAGACGTTTATCCATCCGAGCGAGCTTGCGAGCGAGGATAGATATAAAGTCGAGTGTAAAATGGGTTTTATGGACGAGTTGTACACTCTACTTTTCACTTCGATTGCGAGGAAATGAAACAGCAACATGTAAATATAGTAAATGCTAATTTAATTAAAATTGAAAGTTACATTAGAGCAAACGAAATACAAATTATAAGTTTATTTCATGAAGTTTTATTGTGTACTTTGGCTGTTGGTATCTTTGCCTTGGTCTTAGAATACGAACGAAACGAAATAAAATAAAGAGGTTGTTGTATGAAGTTAAAGATGTTCGTGTGGCTGTTGCAGCGATTGCCTTGGTCTTCGACGAAGATTTTACTTTATGCTCTAGAGCATAAAGTAAAATCTTCGTCGAAGACCAAGGCAATCGCTGCAACAGCCACACGCATCACAAATACAATCTAATACAA
This sequence comes from Yponomeuta malinellus, assembly GCA_947308005.1. NCBI lineage: Eukaryota > Metazoa > Arthropoda > Insecta > Lepidoptera > Yponomeutidae > Yponomeuta > Yponomeuta malinellus. The sequence continues at coordinate 10,066,726 of OX370994.1, forward strand.
CATTAAATATGCCAGGAAAAACGATTACTTTAAATATTTCTCATTGCTCTAATGTAACTTTCAATTTTAATTAAATTAGCATTTACTATATTTACATGTTGCTGTTTCATTTCCTCGCAATCGAAGTGAAAAGTAGAGTGTACAACTCGTCCATAAAACCCATTTTACACTCGACTTTATATCTATCCTCGCTCGCAAGCTCGCTCGGATGGATAAACGTCTCGAGTAAAATGGTGCGTTTTATGCACTTGTTGTACAATCTACTATTATACTACACCTGCTTGGAAAGTACCTTGATACTTTATCAAATTTACGGTAGAAAGTACGTCATTGCATATCGAACAAATATGCGGGGAGAAAACGCATCTGAGCGGGAGAGAAAAGTGTATGAAAATCCATTTCTTACGTGGTTTTTCTTTTTTAATTTTGGGTAAGACTATGCGCCGGTAACCTAAATATCAAAAGCCAAAAAGTTTTTACAGTGAGTTTTTATCTCCAAGTTCGCAAAATGACACTGGCCACTAGCTGTGTGTTGGATGGTGTCGGGCTGGCAGTGCGACCCTGCGGCGGCAGGATAAACAATTTGAAAAAAGAACATGTGAAAATTGCAGACGCCATTGGCGCCATTTCCAATTTGTGTGTTGTTTGAGGATTCAGTTTTCGTAAAAAGTAAAATAAAGCAGGTGTAGTATAAAGCACTATGTATCACTCGAGAGAAACTGCGATTCCCGATCTCGGGTGTTTTAAAGCCCTCGCCTACGGCTCGGGCTTCAAACGACACCCTCGACGGTAATCGGTCACTTTCTCCTCTCGGTGAACAATGTACTATAATAAAGGAAGTCTTTGTAATGGTACAGATTTGCATTTAATTAATTACCAACATCTTAAAAATGCAAGCATGCATAACAAATAACACCAAATGTCCGCTATAAAAGTACAGTTACTTGTCAGACTGCAAATTGATAAGTTAGTGAGTGCAGTTAAGACACGTAATTAATTAAACCAGTCTAGAGATACAGTTATTGAAGATTTCAAGTTTGCCAAGCGAATGGTTAAAACCACAATGTTACGCAATCTAACCGTTAACTTTATAGTCTCTATCTCGTTATAAAACGTATGCTGGTTTGAGAGAAATTTAACATAAATCGAACATTATTTTAAAAACTTCAAGAATGGTACATTTTGAAGTCATCGACTATACACTGATAATAATTCTAGAGAAATACAATTATTATCCATGCAATGTGGAGTAATATATGAAGTTTTTCCTCAATAATTCTACGATCTTAGAACACAGTTCTGAAGTAATTTCTAAAGATCCTTGGAAAGCGGTGATAGCGAAGCAGTAGAAAGCTGGCTTCTCATTCAGGAGATTGCGGGTTAAAATCCCGGCATGTACCAATGACTTTGTTTTCTAAGTTACGTACGTTTGTGAAGTTATAGTAGCAATACCACTTGCTAACGGTGAAGGAAAACATCGTAAGTAAACCATAGTGTCTGAGATATTTACATACCATAGCGCTTGCTACGTACAATAGCCCGACTATGAGGCTAAGTGCGGAAATCTCAGGTCTAACTAGAACTAGAAGATCCTTGGAACCTCTTGGAAATAGTTTTGAAAACATATCTGAAATTGCATCCGTTACGCAATAGATGGTTTTACACTCAAACGCGTCAGCAATTCATTGATAATTGGTAAACAATGGCACTATTCGTTGCATAAGTACTAAATAGGCATTATGCTAATACCAGCATAAACAGACAAACGACGCGACCCGCGACCTATCCCACGACGCACGCGCAACAAAAACTGCACGAGAAGCGGGGGGTTAGAAAAAAGCACTAATAAAAAAGCAATAATACGTCCCGCATGGTGGTGCGCTGAGTTACGAATTGACGTAGCTGATGAGCCGAAAGTAATAATACCACGCTGCATAAAACATGCTTCCCCAAAGAACGAGTTGAGTGAGAGCCTGCAGCAATGGAGGGAACATTCACAAGTTGCAGACAATAGCATACTTGCTAAATGATTGCCAAATTATAGTCGACAATGTCACTTTAAACAATCGAAATCCGCGTTTTATATATTAATGACTGATATGCATAATGAGCAAGGGTTGGCCGGCAATGAAAGATAAATCGTAATTTCATGGAACGTGCAGACCACATAATTTGTCGCCAGCATCCTGCCACGCGCTCGCACAGTGAATTTATTTCATATTATTATCCGGCGACCCTCACCCTGCCTTATCTCTAAAATTAACAGCAAAGAGACAATTAAATAATAGAGCATTAGCCACCCCTTCACTTTCACTGTCAACCACTGGTAGACATTTGGCTTTGGCAAAAGTTGGTCTCCTCGAGTTTTGATCTAGTGAACAATAAAACATGGCTGTTGTCAATCATAAATTTTTTGCAAATTTATATGGTGACATGAGGCAATTACAGGGTAATTACAGTGCACGCTTGACAGTTTTCTACCCTTAATAAGAAGCTAAAAGTAATATTTCCTTCGCAAATACTCTAATGACCGAATACTCCAACACCCAGCTATGCTAGGCGCACAGGGCGAATCACCTTGATTCAACACCTTTCTACAATGCAATGGTGTTATCAGCTGTCTCTGTCACTCGCCTCAGGTGTAGCCAAGAGGAAGGAAGTTGAAAGGTAATTTAGTTGTAAAATCGTACAGGATTGGTCGTAGGCGCGGTCCCGCGATGTCCAACGGAAGTGGTTCATTGTAGCGAAACTCCAAGGGAGCCGGGTGAAACAATACACGCTCTTCCTCCCATTGTTTATTAGTCGGCCCTTCGTTATTTGCCTTTTCCTATAGGTAGTAGGTACATTTGAATGGCGAATCTGAAGAGAGACCCACCCTTGGAAACGAAACGCTTACTGGAAAGTGAATTATTTAAATGATAATTTGAGTCATCGAAGAATTTATAGGTACTTATTCAAGATTTTTATAAGATGGATAAGCAAGTGCCGGATAGTTATGGAAGTTTATTAAGATTTTAAGCTGGTTGCCATTTTTAAGGTTCAACAAGGAACCCTTAAAGTTTCACCATGTCCATCCGACCTGTCTGTCTGTCTATCCGACTGTCTGTCCACGGCTTATCACAGAGACTACAAGTACTAGAAAACTGAAATTTGGTATAGATATACATATTGATCACGCCGACAAACGGTAGGATAAAATCTTTTAAAAAATATTTTTTAGGGTACCTAACTCCCCTCCACCTAAATTGGGGATGCAACTTTTTTTTCGTCTACATCGTAGTGTGGAATATTGTTGGATGGGTCGTTTAAAAATATTATAAGTGTACGAAGACCATTTTTCTATGCAGGGATCCGTTTGCGAAATATTAAGCTTTAAAGCGCAAATTTTTGTTAGAATAAGGCGTTACAAATGGGTCAAGTGGGAATATAAAAAGCGCAATAAATCAAAAATGGGCGGTTCTGCTAAGTAGCGTTGTCAAAATATCGGCGCGGGAACACCTGCCCGATGCCCGACATACAGACAGTGCGGCGCGTATAACGTATTTTTCTACATTTGTACAAATGGCCTCAGTCTGGGTGTATTTTCATGTTTGTGATGTCCAGGTCAAGTGATTGTGTAGTGTAGAAATTATTATTATTATTCTAGTAAACTCTTGCCAGATATTCAGCGTACAAATTACACAAATACAGGTAAGTTGCTATTCTATGCAACTGGATTTTTTTAAAATGAAGGAAAACAAAGCTTTTATTGTAAAGTTTGTATTATTACGAACGTATTTGTTATCTATTTATGTATTCAAACCATACTTAAGCTAAGTACAATGGTTAGCAGGTCGACCTTTACGTTTTTGTTACATAGTCGCCTGTAAGGTAACTTACTAGAGTGCCGCACTCGACTGTAGCTCATGAGCATTCTGTTGAGAATCTTAGAGAAATTTAAGTTAATTATAGGCCGAATGCATATTATAAATGCGCTGTTGCGTGATAAAAATCTTATTATAAAACGTGGAGATAATTCGCCTTTGGCCTGTCGGCCATCTTGCCTCCGCCCGAAACTCTACAAAATAAAACAACCGCGAGCTATCGTCTTTTTCCTTCGTTTTTTACACAGGATCATTTTTCTTACTGGCCAGGGATTATATTTCAACGCCAACTTTCGAAAAGAGACCGTAAAGTTAGAGCAAGAAAGTAAGATTTGTGAGTAGTAGTTGCAGCGCACTGGACGTCCTTGAGCGGACCCGATCTGCTAGCCGCGAGATCGTCCCAGCGTCGGAGTGGTCGTTGCACTGAGACTAGATACTTTTAAAATGCATTGGAAAGTAGAAAACTGTTGGATATTTTGGTTGACCTACATTTACTAACACATGACAAAGTTACGCAACGATCACTTGAAGACGTATGTATGTAGTTATTATAAGAAGTTAAGCTTAAGCTACATTCAAGAACATATTCAGGCACAATATTTTATGTCAAACCTTTTAAAAGCATTACGCATAAAGTGAACATGTAAAGTGGGGTGTACGTGCACTTTTCCTCCGCGCCCAGAAGTGATTTGCCTTTTAAAGCTTTGCCTTTACGATGATACCTACTGTTCCCGCCCCTACTACGAGGATACAACGCTGTACGGGCGAGCGAGGGGCGCCCCACCACCGCCGGCCGCGAGCAGCGGCTCTTTCTATTCGTCTCGGGACCGCGCATCGCACACACGCGTCCCATACATACAATTTCACCATACAACTTGTAAAACGTATTAAATAGTTATGATAGAACAGTTACTTCATCTTCTTTATTAACCTTATGTACGCCCGTACATAAATTGGCGCCCCCGGGTGGGCACGAATCATCTCCAAGCTGAAAAAGTGAAGCAATTTACGCCACGCCACGCCCTGCCACGTCTCCGCGCCGCCGACACTTTGGTCTTCAGTCAAGCAGCTTCATCCCTCACTGCGCTGGAGCGCAGTCACCATTGCCCTGATCACGATTCCGACGGGAATCATTGAAGAATTTGCGACGAGATTCGCTGGCAGCGTCAAGGTGCAAAGGTCATCGCCGGCCGGACAAAGGACACTGCGCCGCACACTTCGGACATCATAACAAGGAGAGTGCCGTGAGCTAACCCACCAATTTCCTTCTTATATCCCCCTCAGTTTGATCATATAGAGACGATAGCGCTTCATTTTACCGTGTGTGACTCTTTCATCATATCTGATCATCTTATCTTTCTTTTTATTGATTGCATCATCATTTCTATCTAAAATCCTTCTGAGATACATCATTTAATTGCTACCTTGCTTCTTAAGCCATTTGCGCCGTAACGTGTGCTTAATGGCCGCTCATCTTTGAAAGGTAGCTACATCCTAATTAATCTGTGTTCTCTTACAGCATCTTAATGTTTAATGACCATCTAATTGCATCTTACATCGTTTTTGGCCTAATAATTAATTTATTTTTTGCAAATACGTCAACACGTGTTCATTTCAAGCACGTCATACATTCTTCTGCTGCCTGCCAAGTTCTACGCCGTCCTCTAGCATATTCTTCTCATTTCTTAAATATAAAACATAATACGAGATACATTTTTCTCGCTTTTGCATTAAATTTTGTTTGCACAAGGCCCAGCTTCGCACCCCAATTCTTGCTTGCGTTCGCACTGTCAGCTTTTTTCTCATACATATTTCAGTGACAATTGCCCGGAGTCGAACCGGTACCTACCAAGCCCGCCGCGCGGTGCAGCCGTTTCGGCGCAGTGCTCCAGCTCCCGGCGGCCGGCCCGTAGCAACTACCCGCATTCCTCAGCGATAAGGAGCGTAAGCCGTTTGCAATTTAGTATTTACATTATACTTTTAACTTCATTTATCATTACGGTAATTTATTCAACTTGCTTGTTTACGTTTATGTGTTGTGCTAATCAGTTAGTTCATTGATTTTATATACGTAATCTAGCATTTTGATCATGTCGACAACAAAGTCCGAATCGGGGCTTAAACTTCCCACCTTGTCATTTCCCGCTGCATCGGTAGCGGAAAATGAATCATGTTCCGATCTCAAGGTCAAGCGGAGTTCTATTAAAGGACAGATAACAAGGTTTAGTAATTATTTAAAGGGATTCCACGGTGCGGACTCGTTGACATCGATTCAAATCAATGAATTAACTTTAAAGTTGAATAAATTCCTTGAACTCAGCAGTAAATTTGAGATCATGCAAACTCGCATAGAGGTCTTGAATGAAGGAAACCTCGTGAATGAGCTCGCCGAAAGGGACATTATAGAGGAAAGTCTTCATTTGGCGATTGCCACAGCCCAGTCTATCTTAGAAACATGTAGATCTAAAGAGGCCTTTCATGACGCCGCTCGGGCTTCATCTGCCCACTCTTGTTCTGGTGATCAACGATGCCATGATGACATAGGCTTTAAATTGCCTTTAATTCAAATTCATAAATTTGACGGAACCTTCTTTAAATGGCTTGAATTTCGTGATACCTACGAGTCGCTTATTCATAGAAATACTAGAATCCAACCGATACACAAGTTTCATTATCTCTGTTCATATCTTGAGGGTGAAGCCGCGCGCGTCATTTCAAATTTAGAAGTTTCAGCGCACAACTATTCTGAAGCGTGGGACCTTCTATGCGAGCGATATAATAATAATCGTCAACTTATAACTAATCATCTTAACTCCCTATTTAGCATTGAACCATTGCAACGCGAATCAGACAAGGCACTGAGGTACCTCAGTGATCACGTGACTAAAAATTTGCGGGCGTTGAAGACGCTCGGCCAGCCCACCGACCAGTGGGACACGATCATCATACATATGGTCACATCAAAGTTAGACCAAGCTACTCGTACAAAATGGGAAGAACATCGTAATAATTTAACCGAACTACCTACATTAGATGAATTTAAAAAATTCTTACAATCTCGTGCAGATGTTTTGGAGGCATTATTTAGAGCTAAAAGGGACAAACCTAATATATGTTCCAAGCCTCAATTTAAATTTGAAACGCCTCAAACCAAATCCTTCGTAATTTCAGCGAATGAAAGGACTCAGCGGCCGTGCGTCGTGTGCCAAGGAAAGCATCGTATATTCGATTGCAAGGTTTTCAACAGCCTGTCAACTGAAGAGAAATGGGCTCAGGCTGCGAAGCTCAAGCTCTGCTTCAACTGCTTGCGCCCGGACCACGACAGTACGCGCTGCCGACTGGGAGGATGTCGCGTATGTAAGAGGCGTCACAACACAGTCTTGCACAAACACAACACTAACACACCCACACCTCCTGCTTCTTTGGCCCCCTCTGGCAGTAATAATGGGGGGGAAGGGGAGGCTTCTTCTTCAATCGTCATGTCGGCAGTATCTACTTCTGAAGTTCTATTGTCTACAGCCTTAATTGACATTGTTAATGCACATAATAATAAAGTAGAAACTGTCAGGGCTCTTTTAGACAGTGGCAGTCAGTCTTCTATCATGACTACCGACTTAAGGCAACGTCTTCATCTGAATTCTCGGCATTCCAGTGCCACACGCATCCTGGGCATAGGTGATACGCCTCTTAACATCATTCCAGAACGCTGCTCTGCCCTCGTGAAGTCTAGGCAGAGTACATTCGTTCGCGACCATGAATTTCTCGTACTTCCTCGTATAACTGAATCACTTCCTAAGAATTACATCTCTGTGAATCATCTTAACATACCACCATCTATTAAATTAGCAGATCCTACGTTCAATCAGCCATCCCAAATTGATATTCTCTTGGGAGCTGACATATTCTGGGACCTCATTGGGTCAGAGCAGCGCCCTCTAGGAAACAGGTTGCCCATTTTGCATAGCTCCGAACTTGGCTGGCTAATAGCTGGACCCATCTCTGTCGGGGACAAACCTGTTAATGTAACATCGTGTAATTTTGTGACTAGCCAGAACGACTTAGAATCGCAGCTTGTTAAATTTTGGGAATATGAAGACTTTCCCACGCATCATACAACCAAACCAGTCATAACTGAAAGTGAATCACACTTCGTTCAAAACACTACTCGCTTAGAGAACGGCCAATTTTGTGTTAGATTGCCTCTTATTGACTCCCCAGACTGCCTGGGCGACTCATACTATTTAGCAAAAAAGCGTTTTCTAGCGTTAGAAAAACGCCTGAATCGAAAACCCGACTTAAAACAAAAGTATTCTGACTTCTTGCAAGAATATCGCGATCTTGGTCACTTATCTGATGCTACAGTTGAGCACCCTCTTATCTCATTCTTCCCGCCCCACCACTCAGTAGAAAAAGAGACCAGTGAATCCACACGGACTAGAGTTGTTTTCGACGGGTCTTCCCGTACGAAATCTGGCTTCTCCATCAATGACCTTCAAATGGTAGGACCGAATATGCAGGATTCACTGTTCAACATCTTATTAAGATTTCGTTGTCATAGGTACGTCCTGTCTGGTGACATAGAAAAACAATACAGACAGGTCGTTATGAATGAGTTGGATCGCGATTTACAATTAATACTGTGGCGTGAAAATGAATCGCTTCCTATTCGAACGCTCAGACTCAACACCGTAACATACGGTTATTCTAGTGCCAGTTTTTTGGCGGCAAGATGCTTGTGGCAGCTCGGTGAGGAGTCAGCTGACTCATTGACTAAGACTATCATTCAAACTGACTTCTATTGCGATGACCTTCTTACCGGGGCTGACACGGAAACTGACCTTCTCAACATTAAACTGGCCGTGTCAAAGTCACTTTCATTAGGATGCTTCAACTTAAGGAAATATCGGTCTAACTCACAACTTCTAATTGATTCCGAAGCAGGCAACGTCAAAAATGAAAGTTTAGCGCTGAGTCAGTCTCAACACACGCTAGGATTGCTTTGGAATCCTGCTCAAGACACGCTACATTTTAATATTCATGACGACAGCAATACATCTGACATCGTTACTAAGCGTTCCATTTTATCAACAACTTTCAAGGTCTTTGACCCTTTAGGCCTCTTAACGTTGTGTACGGTCAAACCTAAAATACTACTGCAAAAACTTTGGTCTCTCAAGCTGGGTTGGGATGAGGCAGTTCCTGCCCAAATCCATCGAACCTGGGCATCCTTCATTGATAACATAAAATACCTAAAGCTTCTTACTGTGCCTAGAAACATATTTAATGACGACTTAGCTTCAATAATTGAGCTTCATGCTTTCTGCGATGCGTCACAGGCCGCGTATGGCGCATGTATATACATTAAATACACTTCAATATCAGGCAAACAAGCCGTAAGCCTTCTGTGCGCGAAGTCTCGGGTCGCACCTACGAAAGCAACGACGATACCTCGCTTGGAGCTTTCATCAGCGCTTCTTGCTAGTCGGCTTGCTTCGACTGTTAATAACGCATTTCGCAAGCCTATAGCACGCTGCATATACTGGACCGACTCCAGCGTGGCACTGGCCTGGATAAACGCTTGTCCATCTAAATTAAAAACGTACGTCGCGAACCGTGTCGCGGCCATTCAAGAGCTTACCGAAAGCTCATCGTGGCGTCATGTTCCCACAGCTCTCAATCCCGCTGACCTTGCTTCTCGCGGAATTGACCCTCAGCATGCTCAGTCTCAGCAGCTATGGTGGCATGGACCTACATTTCTTTTAGAGCCTGAAGAAAGGTGGCCGGCTCTAAACACTAATTCTATGACACGTGACTTACCTGAATGTAAACCAATCACATCCTTAATGACAAACATAGATAACAGATTAGATACTGCCAATATTGTCATAGACTTTCAAAGGTACTCACAACTCAACAAACTTAAGCGCATAGTTGCATATGTATCGCGCTTCATTAACATCAAATGCAAAAGGCAGGACCTAAAGGGTCCCTTAACTGTAATTGAGCTTGAAAATGCCTTAAAGGTTTTAGTAAAGTTGTCACAACAACAATTTTTTTCTGCGGAGTTAGATTTATTAAAAGGAAATAAACAGCTAAACCCTAAATCACACATCACTTCATTAGCACCCTTTATTGACTCTCAGGGGATCCTGAGAGTGGGGGGCAGGCTAGGTAAGTCTAAGTACGACTTTTCAGTAAAACACCCTATGCTACTCTCCTCCAAACACACACTTACAAAACTAATTTTTACTCACGAACACATACGCCTCTTGCATGCGGGACCTCAGCTCATGCTGGCATCCGTGCGCGAGCAGTTCTGGCCTATTGGGGGTAGGGACTTGGCACGACGCACGGCCCAACAGTGTGTTATCTGCACTCGCTATTATGGCAAAACAATGTCTAACATCATGGGTAATTTGCCATCACAGCGCATCACGCCTGACTTCCCATTTTCTACTATAGCTGTGGATTTTGCAGGACCGTTTTTGATCACTGATCGACGTGGGCGTGGTTGCAGGATAACAAAATGCTACCTTTGTCTTTTTATATGTCTTAGATTTAAGTGTGTTCATCTAGAGGCAGTGAGTGAACTTTCTAAAGACGCCTTCATATTGTCCCTGCGTCGGTTCATTTCACGCAGGGGTAAGCCGAGAGAGATCTTTTGTGACAATGGCAAAAACTTTGTCGCCGGTGCCAAAGAAGTTAATGATTTTTTTAAGCAATATTCGGGACCAATATTAGACTTTGCATCTGATCATGATATTATATTTAAATTTGCACCGGCTTACGCTCCTAATTTTAACGGCTACGCAGAGGCAGGCATTAAATCGGCTAAATTTCATATCAAGCGCATATTGGGCAACACACACCTCACATTTGAGGAGCTATCGTCTTTGTTTGCTCAAATTGAGGCCATCCTCAACAGCCGACCTCTCTGCCCCCTCTCCTCCTCTCCTAAAGATTACGCAGCGCTCACACCGGGGCACTTTCTCCTTGGTAGGCCACTGATGTCGCTCCCAGCCCCGGACCTGACGGATGTCAACACCAACAAGCTGAATCGCTTCCATATCCTCGAGCAAATAAGACAGCATTTCTGGAGGCGCTGGCAGTCCGAGTACGTCATGGAGCTGCAGCAACGAACAAAATGGAAAACGCGCGCCAGAGACCTACAGCAAGGAGATCTCGTCATCATAAAGGAAGAGAATCAACCTCCATTGTCATGGCGCCTGGGGAGAGTACGAAAACTTCATCCTGGCTCAGACGGAATACCACGGGTCGCCGACATAGACACCGTGAGAGGAGTCATCAGACGAGCACTGAACCGCATGTGCCTTCTTCATGATTCTTGAAAGCAGGGCTTTCAAGGGCCCCCAGCATGTTCCCGCCCCTACTACGAGGATACAACGCTGTACGGGCGAGCGAGGGGCGCCCCACCACCGCCGGCCGCGAGCAGCGGCTCTTTCTATTCGTCTCGGGACCGCGCATCGCACACACGCGTCCCATACATACAATTTCACCATACAACTTGTAAAACGTATTAAATAGTTATGATAGAACAGTTACTTCATCTTCTTTATTAACCTTATGTACGCCCGTACACCTACTGACCGTGATGTCGCTAAACGTTGATAAAGCCCATTTGCTTTCGCAACAACTCTGCTAGTTTTAAAAGTTTCACAACAACGTTTGGGCAATTATAACATTTAAAGCTTTACAATAACCAGTAATGAACATTTTCTTTGCCTTTTGTTTTATACCACTGAGGCAAATTCATATTTTCTTACGGTAGGTATATTAAATACCCTACAGCTTAATCTTACATAATACTAAGGGATACTAAAAAACTATATATAAAAAATGATGTAGTACGGTATCAACTTTACCCATTTCGTGTCTATTAATAATGGCCCAAAGCAAAAACAGCTACAATTTTTTCACAAAAATCAATACGAATGGATCGTTTCCAACGTCGCAGTAGTCAGGGGTTGAGGGTACGTGTATGACTAGATTGACCGGCCGATATGCGAGCGGTTCTCTAATTACAGGTATCATTTGCAATAAACTTGTCCACCTCGCGTCGCGTCGACGATTGCTCAAATTGCGCGACGTTTGAAGGGTTAAATGCAAAACTGCAATGGGAAACAAAAACTGTTTCTGACGGGAAGTTGATCAAAGCACAAATATTCATGTTATAAGTAAATGAATCGATACTTTTGCTCCGTGTTTGCATCCGAAGAATTCTAAGCCACGGTCGCCGCCAATGAAACCCGAAATACGTTCACGCGAAGAACAAATGTTCTAGCTATTTTTCGAGCATTATTATTGTCCACTACTACTAGGTAAACATTGTTTTATGTCATATTAACTAGCCACGACCTATTCTCAGACCTACCAAATATACACAAACAAATTCGTAAAAATAGGTGAAGGAAGCCGTTTCGGAGGAGTTTAATAGCAAACACTGTCACGCGAGATTTTTATATCATCATCATCATCATTCAGCCACAAGAAGTCCACTGCTGGACATAGGCCTCCTCCATGGATTTCCAAAAAGACCAGTTGGAAGCCGCCTGCATCCAGCGCCTTCCTGCCACTTGGATGAGGTCATCTGTCCATAGCACGCAGAACTGATGGCCGATGGGGCCGAAAAGTTCTCGAATGGAAACCACATATCGGCAAGCGCAGCGTAGGACGACCAGCCACAAGATGGATAGATTTTTATATATTATATTTTAATCCTTAAGCCTACTTTTTAACCCTTAAACCTACTTTTTAACCGACTCCAAAAAAGGAGGAGGTTATCAATTCGACTGCTCGGCTATGTTCTCGCATAACTCCGTCAAATATTAACCGATTTGCACAATTCTCTTTTTGTTCGAATAGATGTAACACAATTTGGTGAAGATCTGATGAAGACTTTGAGAGATGGATAACGAAATTCTTTAATGGACAGCAGTAAATCCTTTAGTTTCCAGTTATCAATATGTTTAATAAAATAGCGCAAAAGTAGTCCCAAGGTAATTTGGTGATGTTCTGGTGAAGTCTTTCGGAGATGGAAATTGAGAACTTTAAATTTTAAAGCAACGGGTAAGTTATGGTTATAAGAGACTTGTTTATTTTTCTCCCGCTCCCCAACTAAAAATTGAAAATTAAAAAGTTAGAAATAATTTAAAAGAATACCCTTAAACTAGAAGTATGTCTACATGTAGGTATTGTAGAAGTATAGGTAATTTGTAGTCTATGAATTAGTCTATGAATTAGTCTATTAATGTAGTCTATTGTAGAAGTATAATTTGTAGGCACCGACTACAAATTATACTTCTACAATGCCTACATATATAGATACTTCTAATTTAAAGGTATTCTTTTGAATTATTTCTAACTTTTTAGTGATGTAGTGTTTAGAAGTCTGTTTTTAATTAAAATTTAAAATTTTTGAGTCAGGTCTTTTAACCGCAGAACGATAAAATATCTGTGCTCGATTCTTTAGTTAACTGATCCACAATAATATACGGCGTTTTAAAACAAAATTATAGTTAGTTATTATAAAAAATATATATTTTATTATTTGACAAACGTGTATGACCGATTGCCACGAAATGACCCAATATTTTTATCTCTGGTGAATACAGACTTTCTCAAACACAAAATTTTTTGAGGCTTAGAGAACTATAAACTTTAATTTTAAATTCTCTATGAGATTGACAGAAGACAGAGAAGTGGCGTACTTGGGGGAGGCCCGTGTCCAGCTGTGGACGAGTACGGACTGATTGATTGATTGATGAACCGATGAACACACTGTCTGCCATGATGTTCTAAGATTTTCTCTGCCATGACGTGACATAGTTTGCAAACAAATAGGTAAAACTGAGTAAGACTAAGATTAGGATTATTACTCTAGTCACGACCATGGTGAATAGGGTTTCAGCATTTCAAACCAAAGATTAAAAACTAGATTTTTAAATTGAATTTCTACAGCCATCTTCTACTCTTAAGTATTTAAATGTATTATATTATTTAGGTTCCTAGGCCAAGTACCTACAATAGGAACAGAACAGGGAAATACTTATTTTTTTTACATTAATTTTGTTGTGTGTCTTATTATTTTAGCGTATTATTTTTTCCGTATTTTAACAATTTTCTTCAGGAAACTTTCACCTTGCCGTGAGGTGCCGGCTTTAGAATAGCACCCCCCCGCCATCACTTCCCGTGGGTGCCGTAAAAACCGGCTAAAGGACACATTACCAGGAGGTGGGCAGCAGCGCCTTCTGCGGAAATGCCATATACTGCGCTCGCCAACCCGCATGCCATGCGTGGCGGTTATGGCAAACCCACATGGCAGAAAACCAAAAAATCAGGCCCCCAGTGCCCGGTAGCTCTGCTATTCCTAGCTACGGAAGACGCTGGATGCAGGCCGCTTCCAACCGTTCTTTTTGGAAATCCATAGAGGAGGCCTATGTCCAGCAGTGGACTTCTTGTGGCTGAATGATGATGATGAACTTTCCTCTCATAAACGTATTATTTTTCTGAGGGGTGTACAGAGGCCAGGTTTGCCACTTGCTATGATCCTGACAAATCACTTGCTTCATCAACATTCATTAGCAGCAGCAGAGTGGAGTGATGGATGGACGCACGCCGTCTTCGGGTACTTTTTCTCATGCCCTTTGCTAATACATCCCTACTTGGTTGACGTATGTCGGCCTGGGACGTCCCTTACCGGCCCTTAAACCCACGATTGCACGATATATTGCTTGATATTTATATCCTGGCTCATATTATTTTGGGTAGGCAACTGATTTTTACTACGTCAAACTCCGGCAACGGACTCCGGTCGTTTTAAAAATGAAAGAATTCATTTAACAATTGATTTAATTTAATTAAGAGACTAGACAGCTATTTACCTGTCACTCAAACAATATTGAGTGAGCGTAAGGGAAATACTTATTCAATCCCTTTCTTAAATGAATGGTTCCATACAATTAAATTTTGGACCTAAAAATACCTAATTTTATCTAAAAAAATACTTATTATAACATGGCGGTGGTAGCCTAGTGGGTAGGACAATGAAGTGCGGGCATGTACCTATGACTTTGTTTGCTAAGTTATGTACATTTGTAAAGTTATAGTAGCAATACCACTCGCTAACCGTGAAGGAAAACTTCTTGAGGAAACCTGAGTGTCTGATCTATTCATATAGCTCAGCGCTTGAAATCGGCGATCCGCAGTGGGCATGCGTGGTGATTAAGCCCATACTCTCTCCCTGAGAGCAGGCCTGTGCCCTACAGTGGGACGTATATAGGCTGCTTATACTTATTATGACATAGTACCATCTCTCATTATAAAAAGTCAACATTTCAACACATTGTGTTATTGTATGAATCATCCATAACTCTATCACCACACAAAGTCGCGTTATTGCAGTATCGGGCATATGTCGATTACAAACCCCGAATGATTATGGACTTAGGGGCTTTATTCGCAACCCTCGCTAGTTGACAAGGGCTGTGGAGGCTAAAATTGTATTTTTATTATAATTGCTTCGTTTTATTGAGAGCCTGTCCACTAGGGTAAACATTGTAGAGTTTATGTCCCACCGATGCAAGACTACGCAAGAATGAGGGCGCACCATAATTAGTCGTGAATTGATGAAAATATTCTGAAAACCAATCCGGTTTGTTTTGTGGAACACGACACCTTACCGTTACGTTTTGTAACACCTTTGTAATCAGGTTTAACATTTGTCTGTTTTCTGATTCTGTTTTATCAATTTGACAGAATCTACCAAAATTCTTGTCCTAGGGGAGCATAATTATATAAAATAGGTCTATTCATGTAAATTTTAATTTCTAGCGATGTTAGTTATTTATATTTCTAGCGATGTTTAATTAGAGATTTCTGCACTTACCCCCGGTTTCTCGTACACTAACAAGCTGTTAATCTACTGTTAACAGCTGTCAGTAGTTTTTTTTGTATGCACTTTGGTCAATTGACAGCTGTTAACAGTAAATTAACAGCGTGTTAGTGTACGAGAAACTGGGGGTTAGCCTCATAGTTGGGCCATTGTACGTAGCAAGCGCTGAGGTATGTGAACACCTCATACACTCGGTTTTCCTCATTGTGTTTTCCTTCACAATTTGCGAGTGGTATTGCTACTACAAAATCATGAATTATATGTACGAATGTAACTTAGAAAATAAATTGGTACACGCCGGGATTCGAACCCAAATCGATACCTCTAGTGATGGTTAAGGCAGCTTCTTCGTCAAATAAGCTACAGCCGATCGAGTTGACCAAAATTAGTTGGACTTTTAGTTTACCTACACCAACATTATTACCATCTTGCAGTGATGAAGATTTATCCGGATAAAAATATCACAAATCCCGATTACAGTTAAGGGTGAAATAAAGTGACATGTAATATCCAAATAATAGCAAAAACGGGCGAATAAGGTCACCCCGTCCATATCCAATTGGACCCGCTTCAAAAGGCTTAAGCTTAAACCCTTTTCCCATTTCGTATCACGAATGGATAGCCTATGCCGATGTATTGCTAAATGTGGCTTGATGCTATTCATGTAAGATTTATTTTATAGACTTGCACGAGTAGGTACAACATACCAATTTAAATATTAGGTATCTATAATTATTATTAATTTTAATTATTAACATCCCACAACGTATTATCTGTCGGTTTTTTATGCTCTACTCGTAATTTAAACTGAAATATTGATATTATTCAAGCTAAACTAAATGCCGTAATTTAGTCAATACTGGTCACTTATAACATTATTTTCGAACGCATGTAGAAATACCTAACGCGACATATGCGTAAACCATTTTAAAACATATAGCGCCGAATGCGTCGATGTTTCTCAATAATCCTCACGTCTCGTCGAAACACAAAGAATTCGTTTGCGAAATTATCAGTATTTCCACTCAGAACGTGCGGCGCTGAAGTGCACATCGTGCGAAACGCAACACGCACGCACGATGCGTGTGCGCAGATAAATGGCGTACGCGCGATAACGCCCGGACAGCGCCGATAACGCACATTTCAACCGCTTATCTACTTATTTCATTGCTATTAAGCGGAATTAAAAGTGTCAACCTAACTTTTTTTGGTTGCAACAAACCTTACGCACAATGTCACAATACCTAACTATGACCATAGTAGGTACTGTAACGATTCCTCTTTATAGTAGCTGGCTGGCAGAGCCTTCTCGTCTTATTATGAATATTTTGAAGGGAATCGTTACGTTTTGTTTTAGATGTCAGTCGATCCCCAGCTAGGCTAGGGAATCGATGAAAAAGACTATAATAAAAAATATATTGCCCGTAATCCGCGTATTAATAAAGCAGCGTGTCACAGTACATAGACAGTCAGAGTCAGTTTACAGTTAGTACCTAAGTCTTCGCTTGTTTATTATTGACCGGCTGGAAAATGGTAGAACAACTGCAGATCAAAAATGGTTTATACAAATGTCGCTTTACACATTAAATTTTATTTTTATTTGATAAACAACTTATGATAAACAACTTATATATACTGTACTTTTTTTTGTAAATTAAAATAATAAAATATTTTTTTAAAGCCTAATACTTAACGCTTCTGTAGACGTGGAATACGTTGCCGTGCGCTTCTCAATTTCAAAATGAATTTTCTCAAAAACTTTGTATTAATACTTATTAAGTGTTATACATTTCTGAAAACATTATACTATAAAGAATATAAAACGGTATATTTTTTCTTGTTTAATGCTTCAGTTTATTATAAATTAATTTTGCAATGAAACAAAGAATGAAAGCATATAATTCAAGTTCATCAAGACTTTTGATAGTCACCCACGCTTCCCCACGCTTAAGATTTAGGCTTAATTTGTTGAGTAAGTATTCAATATAAATACTTTGAAAAATTTGCTACTAGTACGTGCTAACCCCGAAGTTATCAGGCAAAAAGTGACACAAGTGAGATAACAGAAAAATTGCAATTGTTTGCGGTTTCAATTTTAACCACTGATAATAATAATGAGGTACATAGTTTCGTAATAATTTATGAATGATTTATTAAAAGTACCGCAATTTATCAACTTTGCACTAATTTTGCGGTAAAGGTAGTGTGCAATAAATGACACTGCCCGAATTATTTAACTAGTATTATATACAGTTAAAACATTCATTTTACTCACATATTCACAGTGGAAGTTATTCTCAGGTATACTGCAGATATTAAATGTGTTAAAATGACAACTTTTAAGTGTTCAAAACGTGAATTATTAACTTTCTACATCGATAAACGAAGGACAGCCGAGGCACTGTCAACAATTTTAAAAGAAAAGGATCATGTTTCTGAAGATGACTTGTGTTTCATCATTAATGATGTCCAAAGGCATATTCTTCCATCATTTAATAAACGCTGGGCCACGGCGTCACGGCACAAGAATTATTTTTTATCTAAAAACAGAAATTGGCTAGATTCTGAATATTCTGTACCGATGCCCAACATAGAAGACGCAACAACCGACTCCACACCCTCCACTTCTGGGAAACGCGGAAGACCTTGTGTGTCTTATGGAGATTCATCTGATTCGAGCAAAAGAAGAAAAAATACTGCGTTATTAAGGGAATATGGATTTGAACACATCTTAAATACGTACCTTCAGGCCTTACGGGCAATAGGAGAAGAAACAGAAGCAAAGGTCGTAGAAGCATTAAGGACATCTGATAAAGAAAAAAAGACCTTAATCTCCAGTTACATTGACAACGCAAACCAGACAATTATGCTATCAGGTGACGAAGCACTCAGCATGTTTATCGATCTTGATTTGACTAAAGCGCAATATTCGTATTTGAGGAAATTAACAGATGAACGAAACCGTTTCATGTTCCCACCATATTATAAATTGCAAAATTTGAAACAGACTTGCTACCCATATCCCCTGGAAATTACAAATACACGTGCAAAAGTTTTGGAACTACAAAAATTATTGGATCATACTGTAGCTAGAATTTTGGAAATTGCTTCCGTCTACAATATTGAATATAAATATTTACTTTTATACAGTAAATGGGGCTGTGTTGGTTCCTCTGGTCAAAGTGAGTACAAGCAGAAAATTCCAGAGGAGTCTGAAGTTATTTCTGATGCTAATTTATTTATTAGTTCTCTGGTGCCTATTCGATTGACTGATGAAGTAACTGGTGCAGTTGTTTGGCGAAATCCAGCGGCTTCGTCTGTCCGCTTTTGTCGACCGATATCAATCTAATTTTGTAAAGAGACTCCGGAGAAAACGAAAGCTCTTGTTGATGAAATAAAGAACCAAATAAAGTCTTTGCAGCCATCATTAATTAATAAGAATGGCGAACGAATATATGTAAAACATGAACTTTTCATGACTTACATATTCGAACTTTTCATGATCGATGGAAAAGTGGCCCAAGTACCTATTAACAAATACGCCTTCAAGCTCTACATGCACAATATGTGGAGCTATCCACGAGAAATGAATGATTTAACTAAAGTGGCTGCTAGGCCCGAAAATGAAGATTCGTATCAATATGGGCTATCTACATTACATGCCTGGATACGATGTATGGAAATGATACTACATATTTCCTACAACCTGTCTTTCAGGTCATGGTCAGTCAGAAGTGACGAACAAAAAAGGCTAAAGAAAGAAAAGAAGTCCTTGGTATACAAACGTTTCCGTGAAGAGAGGGTTGATCATCGACAAACCAAAACAAGTAAATGGTAATACCAATACTGCTAGATGATTTTTTTGCAATTCAAGATGCTCAGCTGAAATTACTGGAGTTGATGAAAATTTGATTAAACGAAATTATATAATTTTTCAAGCGCTTTCCTCAGGTGTGATGATAATTAAATGCTGAAAGTTTTGGTAATTATGCAAAAGAAACTGCTCGACTCTATGTCAGTTATTATGATTGGTATTATATGCCGTCTTCTGTTCATAAAATTCTTATTCATGGAGAAAATATAATTAAACATTTTGTGCTCTTCCTATCGGCCAACTTTCAGAAGACGCGCAAGAATCCCTCATCAAAGATTATAAAAAAATCGGCTTTATCATGCTAGGAAAAATTCTCGAGTATCTACGAATGAAGATGTACTTCATACTCTCTTGTACACGTCTGATCCATTTATCACCAGCCTTAGAAAAACGTATGTGAAACAACTTGAGGATAACACTGAATCTTTTGTTAATAAATGAACTAATTTCAGAACCTGAAGAACTCCAATAATAAAACAGTACCTACACTTAAATTATTAATATATTGCTTTAAAATATCTAAGTTAGTATGTAAGCATTTTATGTATTTGTCGTCATTTTCTAATTTAAGGTATCTTCACTGGGTTTGAAGTATATAATCTTAATTAAGCGATTGTGTTGTGTGGATGTTATTATTATTATTGTTATTATTAAATTAAAATACCAATTTTTATAATTTTTATTTTCATTTTATTGTTATTTTCAGAAACGCTATTTACTACTCTGGCTTTGTGCAAAATTTGGGTACTATATCTTAAGTAAACAAAAAGTTATTGATTTTTGATCCGCAACAGACCTTTATTTACAACTGTGCACCGAGGAAAGTGGTAACAAGATATATCGTTTTTTGCAAACAGACGATGGGCATCGGGACGGGTCAGCTTAGAGTGGAAAGGAAATCTTGGTTTCCTACCTCATATATTTCGCGGGTCAATTCTGCCAGCTTCTGTTGGACTCTAGGCCATACTCAGATTTTGACACCGGTATAACGCCGAATAATAAAAAAAACTGGCAAAGTACGAGTTGAACTCGCGTGGAGAGGGTTCCGTACAATGCCAATGTCAAATGTTTATTCAATTATCATGGTATCACATTTGAAATCCTCACAGTAAGACGCCAGTTAACTACTACTAGCGCTATCTAGTGGTTCCTTAGTGAACTATTTTTCGTAAGTGAACGTATTATATTGAGTTTACCACTTTTTTCAATTGATAGAATTTTTGTACGTTTTCCTGTAATCTACAAGCAATGAAGTATATATCGTATTTTTTTTCAAAATTTTAGGCTCAGTGGTTTCGGAAAAAAGGAGGGGAATGGTTAATTTTCGTTTTCTTTCATAAATAAAATCAAAACTATTTATTTTACAATAATAACAATAACGAGCCCTTGATATATGACACAGTAAGGTTTGCCAAACTTTTTTTTTAATTCCTTATTTGTCCCGCGAAAATGGCCCTTATTTAAAAAAAAATTATTTACTTTGCACATCTGTATTTGGGTCATAGGATTAGACCATCCTACCAAATATCACCTTATTTGGTCCAGTATTCGGAGCAAATTGGGAGTCCCAATTTGGGGCGGACGGACAGACAGATGCATGAGTGATTATATAAGGGCTCCCTTTTTTATGCGGTGTACGGAACCCTAAAAAACATAATTAAGAAGACTGAGTATACTCCGGATAATCCAGTACAGAGTGGTCGGATTGGTATTTTGTTTTACCTCTATTTTACGTCTCTTCAGTTCTCAAACATGGCAAGCGTAGAGTCAACCTTTGTCTAGTTCTTAGAAAAGACACATCAAGGCCTATGTCAACACTGTAAGCCTAAACAAATTAATGTAGAATTTAAACCAATATTTTTTTCGATTTGGGGTTCCGTTAATAGGCAACCAACTTACCAAAGGAAAACTTCGTATAAAACCCATTGAAAATTACTTTGATGAAGTTGTCAGTTTTGTAAAGCAGATGAAACCCCCTCCTTCTACGGAACCCTACACTGCGCGTGGCTCGACACGCACTTGGCCGGTTTTTAGTGCGGTAGTAATATGATGGTCCACTCAGACACAGACTATGTACCCGTTCGACATCAACACACACACTAGTCTAGAGAGAGAGGGCACACAAGCAAACATTGAGAGTTCATAGGCCTCAAAAATTCGCACATCTCAATTCTGATTCATGAATGGGCTTCCCCGACCTAGAAGAAGTTACTCAATGCAGCATAATACCCGGTCTACTTTTATGTGCACTCAGCGTAATGATGTGATGATGACATAACAATGACTCGGGGAATTCTCACTCCAGACGCGTGCGCATGCAAAAAAACTGTGTTTGTGTTGTGGGCGGCATGAAGTTACGTCGAATTCGCACAATTGTACCAGGCGCACAGAAAAGACAAGGAGCTCGAGCGCGCGCAAAAAATATTTGCAAGCCAAGCTCTGCAAGGTAAAGTTCCAGCCTGTAGGCATTATGCTTTCGCTCATTAAGCTTGCTGCACTGTTGTGCCAAAATTAGCTACACAAGTAAATAGAAAGCATTATCGGAGACTTTTAGTGTTCCTGTAAATGCAAACACTGAATATGAATGAAATTAGAAAATTTTGTGCTGAAATTATTTCTTTGACCCAATTACAAGAAAAATCAATTAGTTTTGCTCTTTTCTAGTAAGAACCCAATTAACAAGAACAGTAACGTAATACAGTTCGGTTATAAAAGTAACGTTTCAGGTAGCCCACTATTGCCAATCGTTATAAAGTAGTCAACTGTTAAAGTATTTAAATTGTTTCTTTACAAGAGAACAAGCATCAAGGATGTTTTAGCCAAGCATGCTTTTAGGTCGCTTTAGGACACTTTAGATTGCAAAAAGACAACGTAATACCAGGACCTCATGACGTTTAAAGAAGTATGCGTATACTTCTACCAATATGAGAGATAAAGCAATAAAAAAGGTTAATGAACTCGATTTCGCCATTATGTACCAGGCGCTAGCCAATCTTCGTTCAGCACATAGGCATCGGACAGGCTTCACTGTGTTCGTGATCTGGGTCTGTGTGCGTGTCGTGTCATTTTGGCAAATCGCGGTTGGGAGTTGCCATTTCGCGAGCGAGATAAAACGGAACAATTAGCACAAGTCACATTAGGTACACACAATACTGCCTGCCATCAGCTGTGCTGTGCCCCTAGTACAAAATAAATACCTACCGTTTAATGTTTAGTTACGAAAAAAGAAAATAATAGGCGTTTTTAAACATCACATATCTCATAGGTTAGCCTCGGCCCTATGTCGAATTATCTGTTTATGTATCAAAGCCGTGTAGATAATGTTAACTATGTATGTGTCTGTTTGATATAGCGTTTTGAAGGCCAGGCATGACCAGTTTATATCCTAGCAAACTAGATATAGCCAAATTAATAAGTTTATAATGAAAAATTACTTCATTACAAATTGGAAAGAACGTAGTTTTCGATACATAAACAAATTGTTCAACATAGGGCCGAGGCTAACCTATGAGATTTTGAAGCTGTTTTGAGGCCAAGGTTTTAGTTTTATTAGTGGTGCTGCCTACATTTTATGCGCGATTTGTAATATAGCAACTACGTAACTTACTACGTTATGTTATTAGTACCACGGCTTCAGACGAGAAATGTCAATCTCTGGCATCATATCTTAAAACAAAAGAAAACATTTTTCCTTCATATTGTCATCAAAAAGTAGAAATCTAAGTACTTAGACATCTAGCTAGCGGCGCTAGCAGATAATTAACAAAAGTATGTACGACAATATCGGATATTTGTAAATCGCCTTCATTCTATACGCCTATATTTTAAGGAAATTTTATACGAGCAGTTCATTAATTCGTAAAACAACCCCTTGGTGGCTCCACTGATGGTTAGGAAACGTGGCGAGCTGTGTGCGGGCGGTGGGCAGCGGCGTCCTCGTGACCAAAATACAAACGCTGAATAATTGAAGAGTGGAGCTTGTGGTGGGCCTGGCTACCACCCTCGCCTGCCGCCGGCATCCCCACATTACGGGAATGCTCACGCGTCAACCAAACATATGAGTCGATTTCCTTCATTTCTTTCAGCAACTCTACCATCCCAATTGTTTTCGAGCCACCTCCATATAATATTCTCCTTGAAGCTAAAATATTTCGAAGCAACCAAGCAAAGCAGCAGACTCTATTATTCACACTGAAGTTAATTAAAATAGAATAAAATCGACAACACGAGGTCCGTCGTACGTTTCTCGTAATTACAAAGAGTTTTTAGCCTCGATGCGTCCGATCGACAGCTATTTGTCTTCCACACGCAAATGTGGAAGGGAAATTCGTGTGAATAATTGATACGTGTCATTTGGCAACCCCCTCACCCCCACACGGCCTACAAACCAGTGGACAACACAGTTTTGGCCCAGCACTTATCCAAAATCGAACAGCCTAACTCCATTCTTGATTACTTGGACTTGGTAAAACATTAAGACTTGGTAAAACTCGATAATGTGAAAATGTTCATAGGTGATACCTATATTTGCAAAATTAAGGGCAATCGATAGACGGATGTGAAGACTTATGGGGGTCAAAAGATTTATTTCAAAGTTAAAGCCAACAATATGATGGGTGGGATTGAAGTAACTGTATCCATGCGAAACCATAGTCCTTGCTCGTGGCATTTGCAGACTTGTTTAATTAGCTACTAGATTGATCCAATAGCTTAGGTATACCTATTATGATTTCAGCACGAAAGGTCCTTAGGGTAGCACGAGGTGGAGATGCCCCACATCGATATTTCGTGCATTATTGAACACTCGCGTGTAGCCTCCCAAATATCCAATGTTTGGCGATTGATGTATAGATTGACTTTTGTCATTTGCCGGCCACGTCAAACAGTGAAATGTTTTCATATGCGTCGCTCAAATTATGGTGGGCGGAATCGTAATGGACTTGGGCTTTTTATATTCGGAGGTACCTACTAGCATATCTGATTGGCCGGCTGATAGATGAAAGTCGCTCGTTTTCTCTAAGGACAATAACTATACACCGATCGATCACGACCGATGTATGTTACGAATCATTACCGCTTTTTGGTGATGTCCAAATGATACAAACAGACTAATGACGTATTACTTAACATCACTTCGCTGAGCGGTGTATGTTAGAAAATGCGCACGAATCGTTTTTTTAAGGTATTCGTTGAGGAAGAGTTTGCTTTTTTGCAGAGAGAGATACAGAGCTGAATAGAGCTCCGGTCTCCGTTAGTCAGTGATAAGACGGCGTAGGGTTGTGCAAACCTGCAAATCTTATGGGTAAAGGATACCATAAAAGCGGCTCTTTTGAGGCGAGCTGATATAAAACGTCGACTTAACTTTCCAGAGCGCCATTGCGGATACAACCTTTTTTATGCTGAGCATTGCATCTTCATTAGAAAGTTGTATTCCGCGGAAAAAGTTATGCATTCTTTTATTGCATCGGAATTGGCCCTTTCTGAAAAGCAGACAGGAGCATCGTGCTTTTTTACTATTCAAGCCTTTTCGGCATTTCGGTTTCGTTATTTAAGTACCAAAGTACTTAGTTGGAGATGTTGGTAGGCATATGATTTACTAATTATCGTAAATAAATAGAAAGTACATGCACCTTTACGTTCTTTTGATCTACGCAGATATGTTACCAGCAACGGTGCAACCAAAACGTAAAGGTTGATTTGCTATCGACTATAACGTTAACTTCTGTAATGATTTTCCTGATCGTTGGGTTAAAAAAACTTATATTTCTCTATTATACTACCTACCCATTAATCTTAGAGTCAGTTCCTACTCACATCAAGCACCTCTTGTTAGTAACAACCAGCACATACTGTACAATATCGGTACATAAGCCCCAATAGCCAGGAAATGATACTACACAAATCCTGGAACGCATAGACATTTATTCAAAAAAACCTTACATCTTATATCACTTATTAGTACTACAAACGATAGCGCGATTTAATAGACCATCAGCGCCATCTAGCAATGATCCATGGAACTAAACTATAAAGATCTATAACTAACTATAATGTACTAAATATAAGATTAGACATACCGCCCACCAAGGACTCAATAAGTCCTTCTAAAACCGCCCACCATGGGGTGACACATTCAAACAAAGAAACATCAAATTATTCTGTGGTGGGGTTAAGTCTACTATATTTATGAATGTAAGTAATTAACAATATGTTCAGTGTTACAACACGATTCACAACAAAATCCAAATTCAACAAAGGTAAATAGAACTTTAAATTACATTAATAGCTGTGAATAACTAAATTAACAACCGTGAATAGAGAAATCTGAATTGTAACATAAATATAAAATACTATAAACTGACTTATATATGATAGCATGCAAAATTAAAACTGTAAACAATGGACTGTATAAATAAAATGTATATAAAACAAAAGTAAAATGAGTTACAATTCATCGTTAATTGGTAAAAGACACAATTTGGAAGTTGGACGCTTCATCATTGAATTTTTGTAACGTAGAGTCACAACGCGCGTGATATTATCTTTTCCCGGATGAATTTGTACAACTCTACCGTATAACCACTTAGTTGGAGGCAAATTATCCTCCTTCACGATCACAACATCGCCCACCTTAGGCTCTGAAGCTTTGGTATTCCATTTATTTCGCTGGAAAAATGCCGATAAATATTCTTTGGACCATCTGTTCCAAAAGCTTTGAACCATTCGTTGTGTCAATTGCCAACGACGTAGAGTTCCAATTGACTGAGTTTCATATTCAACATCAGGTGCCACCAGCAACGGTTCGCCGACTAAAAAGTGCCCTGGAGTCAGTGGCTCCTCGTCATCAGAGTTAGAACTAGCTTGGAACAGTGGTCTTGAGTTCAAACATGACTCTACTTGAGACAACACTGTGGCCATCTCTTCATACGTTAGTGTGGTATCACCAACGATCCTTTTTAAGTGGTGCTTGGCACTTTTAATTCCTGCTTCCCACAGTCCACCGAAGTGTGGAGCATGGGGAGGAATAAATTTCCACTCAGTGCCATTGTTAGCCAGCGAAGCAGCAACTTCATTAGGCAATGAAGAGAGTTTACTGTCAAACAAGGACTTTAATTCTTTGGAAGCACCGACAAAATTAGTGCCGTTGTCACTCCAGAGTTGTTGACAACGGCCACGTCTAGCTATAAAACGTTTGAATGCTGCCATAAATCCTTGAGTTGAAAGGTCGGATACAGCTTCAATATGAACGGCACGAGTACTCATGCATATAAACAAACAAATGTAGCCTTTATAGGACCTTTGACCACGACCTTTTGATACTCTCATGTTGATGGGCCCAGCGTAATCGACGCCACTATGTAAAAATGGTTTTAGAGGAGTCACTCTACATGACGGCAACTGCCCCATCAATTGTGATTTAATCACAGCAGCGTTACGAATGCATATTACGCATCCATGTATATGACTACGTACCAAATCTTTCACCCTCAACACCCAATACTTTGAACGAATGTAGTTAATAGTCAGTTGATTACCTCCGTGCAATGTTTTTTCATGAGCGTCAGCTACGATGAGTTTCGATAAGTGACTCTTATCAGACAATATAATTGGGTGTTTAGTATCATGTGGTAATTTTGAGTTCTGAAGTCGGCCACCGACTCTCAAAATTCCGTCGCTGTCGACATAAGGATTTAACTTTAGTAATCGACTTTGCTTGTTAACGAATTCATTTTTAGTTAACTCTTTCAAATTTGAACTAAACGAGGTACTCTGCGAAAGTTTTACGCACGTTTTTAAAGCTTCACGCATCTCCTCGGCTTGAAGATATGGTAGAAGTTGTGCTCTCTTTTCAACTGGCTTTTTTCGCTCTATCACTCGTTTACAGAATGCGATTACTCGGACTAACTTACGGAGTGAAGAAAATCTCTCAAGAATTTCATCGCGTGAATTTTCTTTCTCGACTGTCACAGTGTGAGATTTTATAATCTCTAATTCAGTTTTATTACAGATTGACTTAGGTTTTCCGTACTCTACATTATGTCCCTGCAGCCAAGTTGGCCCCACCTTCCACAGCTGATTGTTTAAGAGCAAAGTAGGAGCGACACCTCTAGAGGCGAGATCAGCTGGGTTGTCTTTCGACTGGACATATGACCATTGTGCTGCATCAATTTTGTCGAGTATTTTGGTGGTGCGGTTGGCAACAAATGTTTTCCACCGACTTGGATGGTCACTCAACCAAGCCAAGACCACTGTCGAGTCCGTCCATGCATGGACATTAGACTTGTCAACATTTAGGACAGTAGCCACCTCCATCAATAGTTTCGCCACTAAGTCTGCTCCACATAGCTCAAGTCGAGGGATAGATACTCGTTTTATAGGAGCGACTTTAGTCTTTGCAGTGACTAAGTTGGTATGTACGTTGCCTTCAGCGTCGACAATGCGTATATAAACGACGGCACCGTAAGCGACATTGGAGGCGTCACTAAATCCATGAAGCTCTATGGTAGAGTCATCTTCCTTGCAGGCCAACCATCGTGGAATGTGAAAATGTACCAACTTCGAGAGATCCTCACGGTAAGTTTCCCACTCTTGTTGCAGGTCTGTAGGAAGCTCATCGTCCCAATCTAAACCAGCCAGCCATAGCTTCTGAATAAAAACTTTAGAGGTAATTATACAGGGAGCTATCCAACCAAGAGGGTCATAGAGGCGACTGATTTCTGAGAGGACTGCTCTTTTAGTGAAAGCTTCAGCACACGGCGTCAGTTTTACCGAATCAAACTCATCGGAGCTTCGATTCCATGTAAGGCCTAGAATTTTTGTAACATCATCCATTTTGATTTCTAAATCTTTACCTGTTTCCACCTTTAGTTTATTTAGCAACTCTACGCGGTTACTCGACCATTTTTGTAGAGTAAATCCTGCCCTTTCTAATAAGCCATTCATTTGTTGATAAACTTGTACTGCTTCTGTTTCAGATTGACAACTTTCTGTTAGTTTTGACTCTACCTGCAGCCAGTGGAAAATCAGAGCCTTCATCGACAGCAGTTTGCTGCAATGCCTTGACTGCTAAGTAGGGGGCGCAAGCAGTACCAAATGTTACGCGCAAAAGTCGAAAGTCTTCAATTTCAGAATTAGAATCGTCTCTCCAAACGATTCTCTGAAAATCAATATGTTTTGTAGCCACTTTGATCTGGCGATACATTTTGACGATATTGGCTGTGAGACAAATTGGATGCAATCGCCAGCGCAATATTAAATGCCGCAGATCAGGCTGTAGAGTTGGCCCTACCATTAAGGTATCGTTCAAAGAGACGCCGTTTGTCCCTTGACTCGATGCATTGAATACCAACCTGTTTTTAGTCGTAGTTTTATCCATTCTAATTACAGCATGATGAGGAAGCCACACTTGACCAGAGCTACAGCTGTTGACAGAATCTTTGGGAACTCTCTCCATATGACCAAGCGACAAGTACTCATGCAAAACACTAGCATATTCCTGTCGTTGCTCCGGAGTTTTAGCTAAACGTTTCTCAAGACTCTGCAACCTCTTGACAGCTATAGCTCTAGAATTGCCATACTTACATGGCGGATCCTCGCAGCGAAACGGAAGCTCTACAATATATCTACCGGAGTCATCTCTCTCAGTAGTAACATTGAAGTGCTCTTCACAGGCTTGCTCTTCAAGAGTCAAAATCCTGGCATTGTTTTGCAAAGGCTCGGACTCTATCTCCCAGAATTTCCGTAACATATCTAGCTCTTCTTGCAAAACATGCATGTTAACAATCACATTATGACAGCTTATCTCATTACCCGATTGACCGCCTACCTGACCCGACAACACCCATCCGAGGTACGTATCTTGTGCAATTGTGGAATTAGTAGGGAACTTTATGAGTCCCTCTTTAATAATATTGCAATATACCTCGGCTCCTAACAGCATGTCAATTTTGTTAGGTGTATTGTATTGTGGATCAGCCAAAGTTATTTGGTGCAGTTCCGTCCAATCCGGTACAGGAAATTTCTTGTCTGGCAAAATTGATGTGACTGTTTTTAGCACATGAGCCTTTACTTGCATTGTAAAAGTGGGGTCATGAAGTGACTGAATATTAACCATAACCACGTACTTCGAAGTTAAGCCGCTATTACCACCACCTAAACCTGCTATAGTGCTGTTAGTTGCAATTTTATTAAATTTTAGTAATTGCACGGTAGCTTCCGTAATAAAAGAGGCTTGAGACCCTTGGTCTAATAAAGCTCTCAGTATTTGACAATAACCATTTTTCGACTCAGCCTTTAGCAAGGCTGTGGCTAATAACGTCTGATTCTGAACGTATCCTGACGAAAAATGTGTCTTTATATTGTGTGTGTCGGTCTTATGCGCTGGGCTACTAGTATCGCCGCTAGTGTTTGATTCCACATGAACACTAGGCTGACTAGCTTCGCTTTTGGGGTGTACCAATGTATGATGTTTTCTATGGCAAATCTGGCACCTGGCTGAAATACGACATTGTTTCCCCAAATGATTACGACCAAAGCAATTGAAACAGACTCCTAGAGACTTTACAATGTCTCTACGCTTGTCAATGTCTTACTTTGCAAAGACATTACAGGAGTATAATCTGTGGCTATCTGAACAATGAGGACATAAATAATTTGAGTTCAAAGAATTGGTAGCGTGCATTACTTTTGGATTACTTGGAGTTGGTTTGAATTTACTTTTGTTGGGCTCTATAAATTCCAAAGCGCGAAAGCGAGTCTCTATAAATTCTTTAAAGAGCTGAAATGACGGAAATTCATCGCATGATTGACTAACCTGCAATTCCCATTGCTTGCGAGATTCAGCGTCCAACTTCGAGCTAATTACATAAATAATTATAACATCCCAAGTCTCTGTTTGAATACCTAAGTTTGATAATTCATGCATACATTCGCTTGTGGTATCCAAAAGATCCTTAAGGCCGTTAGCAGACTCTACTTGCAAACTACGTTGGCTAAACAATCTTTTTAATATGCAATTTGACATAAATCTTTTATTATTGTACCTATTTTGTAGAAGATCCCAACATTTTTTATAATTACTCTGAGTTACAGGAATATGTTTAATTAATTGTTCACCTTCGCCGGTAACTTGAGTTTTCAAATAATGCAAACGTTGTACGTCATCTAAAGAGGAATTATTGTGGATCAAAGATGTAAACAAATCGCGAAATGAAGACCATTCGTAGTATTTCCCACTAAATATTGGAATTGTAATTTTAGGAAGCTTAGCCATACTCTCATTAGACGAAGAGGAACCTTTTTTGGAACTTTCTACATTGAATTTATTACCCGCATTTTTAAGCTCACTTTTATAGTCTAAATAATTTTCGTAACAGGTGTTGAATTCATCTTTTATAATATACAACGTCTTCTCTAAGTTTTCTTGAGCGTACGTTTTAATCAGCAATTCATGTTTTTCAGTAAACTTATTGATCTGTGTCTCTAAAGATTCCAATCTCGACGAAACATACGATTCAGTAATTCTCTCTTTCGGCGATTTCTTAAAGTTCACTCTTGCCTTTTCTATTTGAGATTTTATGTCACATAGAACTCGTATTTCCGACTCCATATTCAAAGTTGTAACTCCAATAGTTTGTTAAAAACTTCAAGTCCAAGATCCGATTTAAAAAAAACAAAGTCAATGACAAATTCCGCAATTTGTACTAAGTCCCAGAAGCATCAAATTTTTCTAAGTGTTTTAAACTTGTAAATTTCTATCCTCAATCAAGCATGGATTCCCCGTCTCTCCACTTTTTCTTAAATTATTCTAAGTCCAAATCCAATCTTGAAATTTTTACAAGTCCATGCATTAATTTTCTTCAAATTTCTTGACAAAGATAAACACTCAATTGTACTCACAGTTTGCACGTCTTAACACTTCTCACCACTCCAAGTTAGCGCCGCACACTTTTCTTGCTCCGACCGTGCACGCCCACAGCTGGGCCAGCTCAGCTCAGCTTTCCACAGCACGCCACAGCTTCGCTCCGCACGCTCTCAGCTCCACGCAGCAAGACTCGAATAGGGTATTGATTTCGTCACACAGCTAAGACAACTCGCTACTAAATTTGCCACACTTATTTAATTTACTTTTGGAAATTGTGCCTTTATTTCAGCCAAAACGCGCTCCGACTCGTAGGACAAGATGTACAATATCGGTACATAAGCCCTAATAGCCAGGAAATGATACTACACAAATCCTGGAGCGCTTAGACATTTATTCAAAAAAACCTTACATCTTATATCACTTATTAGTACTACAAACGATAGCGCGATTTAATAGACCATCAGCGCCATCTAGCAATGATCCATGGAACTAAACTATAAAGATCTATAACTAACTATAATGTACTGAATATAAGATTAGACACATACAGTTTTGTTCCGACTAGTTTGACAAACGTCATTTCTCTCTCCCAGGGCTTTATCTACGGAACAAGTAGTTAAACGGTACCTACACACACAAGACCGCGGGTAGACCCTAAAGAGACAAGATTTTAAGCGATGAATTGGGGAAACCAGCCGCTCTCTATACCAAAATGATAAATGATAATTGAGTACTCGGTTTTAATTGAAATCTTCATGCTACATATTATTTACTCTCCTTGGGTGTTTTCGCCTAAGAGAAAGGTGTAAAAGAATATTGTACCGTTATGCTGGTCCCAAATAGTAAAGAGTTATCATTTTTTATGACGAATAAAAGAGAAACCCAACCCCGCCACATTAAACCCTTTGCCGGCCACGCACATTTTCTGCAGATGAATAGCGCAATTTTTATTGCTTTACGACGGAGCTAAAATATTGCAGAACTCCGCAAAGACACCGCCACTCACTACGCAACGCCAGACAAAAGGGGTGTTATAAAAACAAACGGAAAGGGTTTACACAAATGCGGAAAATTTGTGCAATTACTAGTTTTATGAGCTCGTCAAAATTTTGTACAAAAAATCAGGTACCAGACCGCTATTGTACGCAGTCGAATGGATCCCTTCGATTCAACAAAACGCAAGGCGTCGAAAGTCGTCGCCAACACAAGTACCATTCAGCAACATAATGACACTGTATGCAAATAAATGCAAATCGTTTTACGATGGCCCTTTTATACGGGGACAATGAGGGTTTTCTGTAGGGTGCTCCGAACTACCGAATTCCCTAACGTGTACTGTAAACAAATTATCGATTGCACCACAAACAGTGTCTTTGCTAATTTGAGCACTTACTCACTTATTGTTTGCAGTTACTCACTTATTAAATGATACTGATGATACCTTCATTCTTCGTTTGATACCTTCTGTAACTAATTTACCACCACTATAAGTTAATACTATCCTTTATAGTCAAAATGTAGAGTCATGCACAATAGCAGTTTTGTATCAAAGTTATCCCGGTTATCCCTTTGAACTTGATATTTTTTTATCAAAACGTGGCTGCAAGCTCAAAATGATAGCCACATTCCGCACAGCGTGGCCTATTCTAACCCACACATAGACCGTGATAGATTGTGGTGACCGTGTGTGTGTGTGTGTGTGTGTGTGTGCGTGAAGCATTGGTTTATAAAAATATCGCCACTTCACTATTGGTAAGTGAATAGTCATAAACTTTACTAAGTAAAAAGTAAGGTTGCAATTATACCTCTATAAGTCTGGAAATGTACTATAGCTGTTCTGTGGAACGTACACAGTTACGAGAAATAATGTAATGAATAATAATAATCTAGCTAGAGCCAACATAGAGAGTTGCATAGTGTGTGTGACCTCTACACTAACACAAGACATGTGGCGTGTCGCAGAGTTGGGCAAACGCAAGGCAACGTCAGGCGCTGCGCTGACGCAGTGAAGAGAAGCTCCAGTCCATCAACCCCTCCATTTCATTTGGGATTTTAAACAATAAAATTCATATCTTATAATATTTACAAAAACGTGTACTCAATAGTTGCTCAGCCAATAACTGACATCTCGTCGTACCCTTTTTTGGAGTCGTAGCTCATGACGTAGTAGGTACGAGTTGTAGTAGGAACAAAGCTGTTCATTTATTGGGTAAGGCAATTTTAATCACTTTCACAACCTACCCTTTTTCCTACTCTAGATTAAGCATGCGTTGGCGGTGGCGCTTTTTACATAGGCACATCCGCATAAATACTACTGCATTAAATGATGTATGTTTGGACCGCCACCGCCACCACCACCGCCGCGTTGGTATATTTCATCCTTAAATAAGCCTTATTTTAACGCATATATGAAAAATTAAGGCTTATTTGGACTGATTTCTCTCCCCATATAGTCTAACATGATAATTTTTGTCTGTGTAATAAATTAAAAACGAACTAACTACACGCAGTTAGCTGCAGTCGAATCAGGACTCAGGAGATCCGCAGAAGAACCCGAGTTACTGATATACCTCAAAGAATTGCTCAGTTGAAGTGGCAGTGGGCGGGGCAAATACGTGGCGGGGAGTCGCTGGATGCGGGCGGCACGAGACCGGGAAGCATGAAAAACCATGAGGAAGGCCTATGTCCTGCAGTGGGCGTGAAATGGCTGATGATGAAGCTAATTGTTGCCATAGGCAACAATCAGCAGCCACCGATACGCTAAAAAAGAATGTACGCAACCAGTACGTAAATTAAGTTGTTACAACCATTGCTGCGCCGGCAAGTGTATGACACGACATATGAGTCTGCTTCAATGCCACTGTATCTCTAAGCCATCGAAGTGCAGCACACATGCAGTCGCCCACGCACACGGCGCCACCCGCCCGTATAGAGCTAGGCGGGCAGTAATATCGCTCGCTATGCTAATGCGGCGGAGATTGGTCAGGTCGATGGCCGCTCCCGGACACGGAGCTTCGGCAGAACCCGTCCCGAGCCACCCTCCGTGCTCGCCGTGACAATCATTTAATCGCCGAACCGAGCCGTAGAACACAAACCATGGTTTGGGTTTGACGTTGGACTGTGCTCGATAGTTTTGGTCTGGGTCTTCCGGCGATTCTTGGTCTAACAGCAATTATTGCAAAATACATAACAACCACTAGCCTGAGTAGCTGAATAATACCTACGAACTTATGCCCTTGGATAAGATTATGTCTGGAAGACATCAGCCACTGTTGTTGAATTAATTAGTTTTTGGAAAATCTATCTGAATTGTAGTGCAGTTTGTGTGTATATTATGTTTATAGTATAGGTTCATCATCATCATCAAGCTTTTGACGCCCACTGCAGGACATAGGCCTCCTTCACGGTTTTCATAACCATGAGGGGTTTTGCCATAATCGCCGTAGTTTAGGTTACATTCAATGTAATACAAGTAAACCTATTTTAAGGCCATTTTCTGCTAACTATGTAGAAATTTATTTACTCTACATCTTCTTATTATCTGATTTCAACTGCACAGATCACTTTTATTCCCCAAATATACGGCACAGACAGAACAAAGTTTAAATTCGGTGGCTTGTCACGCCATGCGGCACTGGCACTGGGCAGTGACCTTGAGTGCAACCCAGCGCCCGCGCAGCAGATTACGGCGGCAGCACCCACACAAAGGCATGCCCTAGCTAGCCATACATGGATGGGAAGTGCATGTGTGTGCGTGGAACATGGCTGATTTTGATAATCGAGGTAAATTCGTCATCTGCACTGCAATAGCTAGTTGTTATGAAATACATTGTCGAATTTGGTTTGATGTAATTGCCTGATATTACAGATAACTGTATGCGGTAACGTCGTTCAGCTTCTGATAAATATATCCATAATTGTGTAGATACATCAGACCCCATACAACATTTATAATTTAAACCATCCCTCTGATTTTCTTCACAAATTATGATTTTATATTTACTACTGACCTTATATCCTCCTAAAGTTATAACGTTTTCTATAGTTATTATAGGCTGAGAATTTCTCGATTTGAAAATGCATTCAGCGTGGGCGATGCCTGGAGCCTGCAGTACCCGATAGCATAATGGATGCTTCTATTAAAGATGTGCCACTTCTCACTAGAAAGTGCATCGGCGACTGCATACAACCTTGAGCAGAGCCTTTCCCTCGTACATAATGATTCGGCTTCACCACGCCTCATTATAATCTAACCGTACATTAGCGTCGTAATTCTCTCTTTGTGGTAACTGGGTTCATAAACGTACCTACAGTGAAGAGTCAGAAGTAATTTTAAAATTTCACGTTTTCCTTACTTTCATTGTAATGATTCAATCGAATCATCTTTTGGTTACGGACTGTTTCCAGTTCCATCAATGTGGCGAGGCGAGCGATATCTGGTCATATTTTGTTGCGATAGGCAATCGGTAGACGCATTCAGGTCAAAAAAGCATAGGCATAGTGATAACGTTGCCTTAGCTCAGTATCAGAATTGGTCGATACTTGGCCAAAGTACATCTTAAAACTGTATTTTAATCTATCATGTTAAATGATCTACAAATTGTGTATTAAAATATGACGGCAGAGATAGATAGTGCCAGATCGAGTCGTAAAGTGATATGGGGTGGAGGAGCCTATGTACGGCCTCTTTGAAGTAACTGCACTCCTTCCCCTTTCCTTTCATGATAGGCGTGCCGTGCATGGCTAAGGCACCACATCCTGCCGGCCGCGGGAGGGAGGTCGGGGGCAGGGACGAGTAGCCAAGCGGTTATTTCGGTATGCACATTGCGGCGCGGCGCAGCACTTGCCACTCGAAATAGTCAGGTCAGGGACCGCGAGAGACGCCTCGATCCTGCCCCAAGGTCAACCCGCTGCAGCTCTACACCGCCCCGCCCGCCTCACCTCGCTCCCTTCTTTTCTATGGAAATCATTCGCGCCTGCAACAAAACACTCCACAGAGCGGAATCTACACAAAATCTCATTAGAGTTCTTTTTAGGGTTCCGTACCTCAAAAGAAAAAACGGAACCCTTATAGGATCACTTTGTTGTGCGTCCGTCGGTCCGTCCATCTGACTGTCAAGCAATACCACCGAACAAAGTAAGACCCTTATCTCGGGACCCTTATATCGACACTCTTAAGGGAATCTAAATTTATAGATACTTTCCGTTGACTTAGAACTATGAAATTTGGCAAGTAATATCGTCGTGTACTACAAATACAGGGAAAAATGTAACACTGTATAGGTATTTGTAATTAAATCATAAAAAAAAAACTATTCTTTGAAGTTCGGGAAAAGCTCGGAAAAACTGCAAGGCTACAAATTTGTACGGACTCGCCCTCGGTGGGCGAGTCCGACTCGCACTTGTCCGGTTTTTTTTCTGCATTTCCGCAGTAAATACTTTAAGGAGAGATGAAAAGTTGTTCACCTTCTTGTTATCGTCTCGTATGTTGGCGAACGTGACCCTTCGACTGTTTAATCGATTCTTAATTGCGAATACCTACTCCATTATGAGTGTCGCGAGATAAAACCGCGATGTGCGCAGCCGCATCGCTCGTTAGACACGCACGAAATTTGCGATAACACTATTTACTTAAGCGTTGTCTAGTATTTTCTATAGGTACTATTAGAGTATTTACATTTGCGTAAG
This sequence comes from Yponomeuta malinellus, assembly GCA_947308005.1. Taxonomy (NCBI): domain Eukaryota; kingdom Metazoa; phylum Arthropoda; class Insecta; order Lepidoptera; family Yponomeutidae; genus Yponomeuta; species Yponomeuta malinellus. Next base: position 10,103,925 of record OX370994.1, read on the forward strand.
AATTCCTAAAATCACCATAGTTACCATATTCTTAATTTGACTAACCCTTGATACCAGCTAATAAGTCATCTATCGTATCACATAATAACTTCGGTTAATCAAAACAATATTGGCTCGACGATTAACATTGCCCGAAGAATTTATAATTGATTCATCAATCGAAACTATGCACGGTGACTCTACTGAACTATATTTTATGGCTCTACGTAGAAAACGTGCGGCAATAAATGTACGACTAAGTTACCCTTTTGTCGCTCATTTCATTGGCTTCTTCCCTTCGCCCTTTGGTCATCGACACCAAAGCGTTGAAGGGAATCACTTGCCAACTGACGCTAATTAAAATACACAATGCCCTTAGGTGTGTGAAACTAAACTTTTTCTGACAAAACTCTCTTTCCAATGATACTGAGTAAGTAAATTTTCAGACAGTCTTTAGATTTCAAAGACCCATTTAGAATTAAAGTATACAGTTACGGCAATATCTACACTACTTCCTAACAACTCACTTTTTAATATGTCTGCTTTGTATTTCGCCGAAAATTGCGTACCTATTTAAGAAAACTGCAAAATAACAACATGTTCCACGGTATTTCACTAGTTCTGTAGCAATGATCCTACAAACAGTAAAGGAAGTTAACAATGTAGAGGTAGGTACTACAACGAAAAACTTCCTAAAATGTCATTCCTTACAGAGATAAAACTGTAGGCGTAGCGTAGAGCGCATCTTGGCAGCCATGTTGGCGAGGACATTGCACTTTTGCCGCTCCCCCCGGCCCTATGGTCCTTGGTAAAGACCTCCCCCCTCGATCGCCCAGGCTTAGTCGGAGTCGCTAGATTGTGTCTACGTTGCGAGCTTATAACGCTGCAACCGGATTTTATCTAACGAGTTTGTAGTGGGTTTTGGTTGGAAAACGTTTTTGGTATCACTTAAGTTTATCATAGCAATGGCTTTTGAGGGAAAATTTGTGATGAGTTAATGGTGAGTTTAAGGACCGGTTTCTGAATTGAGAATTTCACTAAATAAATACTTAAGTAACGTTCTGTCACGCTCTTTTCTGAGAAATTCGTAGAGACAGCACTAAAGTTAACTATTTACTTAGCGAAATTCTGAATTCGGAAACTGGGCCTAAGTCAGTCAATAATGCGCAATTATTTTGACTTTGCAGCCAAGGAGTTTTATTCCATCTGGAAGCATTCGTGTTTTGAAACAGTGTTATTCGTATGAGTTTTTGATTCTTTAAAAGAGTCGTCAGAAATATTATTTATATGGTTTTCATCAAAGTTACCTACTTAGTAAAATGTACAACACTACTGCTTTTCATAGAATCTCTGTATTTTGCAAATGTATCTAGTCATCCTACATTTGCGAATTGAGATTTTTCACTGGCTCATCTATTTACTTTCCATTAGATCTAGCCGCTTCATCGCTACCCGATTCATGGCTAGAAGCCAAATGTACAATACAACAAACGCATCATAAAAGGCTATCTGTTTAACATTGAATGAGCGGATTGCATCACGACTATTCACGACTGTTTGATAAAATCGGCCGCGGCCGGCGACGAAAGCGGCAAGCACTCGGCGTGTACCGTTACTCATTATGTACCCGACGGTGTCGGTACATAGAAGCCATGTACGAAAGCTCCTTGAGGTACGGTTAGCTAAGGAGAGCAGAGGAATATTTTTTGGGAAAAGAAGATAGAGGGACGATCTCGAACTTATCGTATACCTCTGGAAACAGACTAACCCCCGGTTTCTCGTACACTAACAAGCTGTTAATCTCCCGTTAACAGCTGTCAGTATTTTGTTTTGTATGCACTTTGCTCAATTGACAGCTGTTAACAGTAGGTTAACAGCGTGTACGAGAAACTGGGGGTTAAACATCTAGTTTGAGAATAAATGTGCCTTTACACAAGTATATCCTATTGTGAGATTGTACATAAAAATATGTCAGACTCTGTTCTTGTAGTGTGTTTCTATATAGACACAAATAGGTGTCAGCATTTTCTGTAATATAAATATGTCGAGGGTATGTAGGTACTCTGCAGCCCCATGTCCGATTACAATCGTTTTGATACCAATAAACGTCAAGTGTGGGGTCATCAGACCACCCACCCCCTTGCAGCTACCCCTCTTCTCAACAACTGCAGACTTCTCTCGACTACTTGTGACTGACCGTGCATTCTGCCTAAAAGTTGTAGCTGATTCACTTTTTTTTCCACTTCAAACATTTCCGGTTTTAATATCTTCGCGTTTCTTCTCTCAATTGTTTGTATTTTTTAGTAATTTTATTTTAGATATTAATGCGCACGATACAATAGCATTGTAAGAGTTGGCTTCTAAATTATCTGTAATTTAGTTGTTTAGTAGCCAAGCTGGACTGTGTGTTCACCACACTCTGCTGTCGGTACCACGACGAACTCAGGCGCAGACACGGTTGTGTGGTCTGGCCTGCCTCAACATAGAGTGCGTTCGCCGCTGCGCAGTACAAACGACAGCACACTAACGCAGGAGACTGTTTCATAGACTAAATGTTTCCTCTTACACGCTATATATTTTTGAAAAGTGATCCAATTTGAAACTCGTCGTCTATGAAGTAGATAAATATTGTTTCTGGCCAGTAGTTACAAAGGAGAGAGTCATTTTGTGAACTATCTTTTAAAAAGTTTGACTGTTTTAGGATGGCATCCAAAATATTCATGGTGCCTACTCCATGCATGACTGTGGCATGGACTTTGGCTAAGATATTGTTGATGGTGGCATTAAAAACAGCGATATTAGGTAGGTACTAGTTATTCGTAGTACCTATAGAATTTGGAAAAGAAAACAAGAATAGAAACAAACAAATGACAATAATCTTCACCCAATATTAATTAAAATTCAACCTATTTCAACAGAAACCTCTTACTTAGTTACTTAGCCCCTTTTACTGAGACGCTGATAACTTTATCACTTGCTTATGCAAATTACCGTTGTCTCGTTCGTCTGTCGATTGGCCAAATGGCGTATTGGCTAACAATAATATTTGCCTTTGAAATGGAACAAATACTGTGAATCAGGACGAAGTAGATAAGAAAGTGGTGAATGCATTAGGTATTTGTTATTGTTTCAATGCGCTATCGGAAGGGAATGGTTTCCTGCGCAAAAACATAGTAAGAGTAAACCACAGAACAGAGAAAATAAGTTAGAATGGCCCTAGCGCGTATTTTGTACGTTTCAATATTTTCGATCAAATCACTCAAAATAAAGGTTTAATTTACTTATCGATGAAAAGAAATCCCTCCATTAATCAGACTAACGTCTCTGCTTCGAGCTCTGCAGGTGATAATTGCGCAAGATGGCATTTTTACCCTTTTTTTAGCAGTTTTTCTTCAGTAACATGCTCGGTAAGACTCCGCGGGCGACTGGGTATGTTTTTGCAAAATATGATCATTTGTACAAATTCGTGCCACGCGCGCCCCGCCTACATGCGCTTTCTACCTTATTCCTATGTTCTGTGGAGTAAACTTTGACTTTCCGTGTGGCGCCGGATTAAGAATAGCGTCACTCCATTTCTTTCCGTTGATGTCGTAAAAGGCGACTAAGGAAATCAATTACAAGCAGACGGGCAGCAGCGTCTTCATGGGATTCCAACCGTATACTGCGATCGCCAACCCGCCTGCTAAGCGTGGCGACTATGTCCTGCAGTGGGCGTCAAATGGCTGATGATGGTGATGATGAAACTTTGACAAAAAAAATCTTACTACTGTGCCCTCAAAATTAATTTCCAAAATCAGAATTTGTACATTAACTCTAAACGTCCGTGCTTGGATCACCTGGCTCTTTAAATGTAGAAAATTAGTAGATGCGACCAATGAACGAAAGACGATTATCAGGTTCGTGGCAATTGACAAACCCTACCCCTCGGAGATACAGGCTTGAGTTTAAGTGTGAAGATTTGGAGAAAAATGCTAACAGTTGGACGGTCTGACAGACAGATACAAGAGTAATCCTATAAATTCCATTTTGTCTTTAGAACCCCTAAAAATTTATATCAAGTAAGTCGTAAATTTTACGTTTTTTTTTTACATAAAAAAATGAAGATAGTTTAGTTCAAAATTATTATGGGAGTACTTACGTAGGGATGTCATTACGGATGAAAGTAGAGATGATTGAAAATAAAAAAGTTCAATTACTTTCAGCAACCTCCCCTGTAATTACAGTTAGTAAAATAAGAAGATTTCTTCACTTCCTACTTCCCACGAGAGGGCAACTCAGTCTACTCCTATCAATTTCAAAAACTAATGCGGATACCACCAAAGTCACAACTAACAAAAAAGTGATTTTAAAATGTTTCATCATCATCATCAGCCATTTGACGCCTACTGCAGGACATAGGCCTCCTTCATGGTTTTCATAACCATGAGGGGTTTTGCCATAATCGCCACTCTTGGCAGGCGGGTTGGCGATCGCAGTATGCGGTTGGAATCTCAGGAAGACGCTGCTGCCCGTCTCCTGGTAATTGATTTCCTTAGTCGCCTTCTACGACATCCATGGAAGGAAATGGAGTGACGCTATTCTTAATCCGGCGCCAAATGTTTAATAAAACAAATTTCCCTCGCAAAATAGTCTTGAAGCTATGTTAGCGTCTATAAATTAGAATAAGGCCCGGTGGCAAACTTGAACGAAATCCGCGCACTCGGGATGATAGGTACGTGTCCATCGCAAACTTTTCCCGAATGCGCGATTTTTTTTTAATTTGTAATTTTGACTAAAATAAACTCCGAAGAATTCTAAGTCACATCCCGCGTCCCCCGTCAATGAGGACCGAAATACTTCAAAGTGATTTGGACACGTTATTTCTCGGTCATTATCGATGGTTTGTAAGTAAATACCATCATGGGTTTTTAACTGTAATGGAAGTACTAGGAGCACGAACCTTATCCATTTCACCCACCACATCAATGATCATCCTCTGACCCGTGTGGATACTATCCGGGATCTCGGCATGATTTTGGGTCAAATGCTCACTTTCGACAAGCACTTTGATTACATAACAGATCACGCATGCCGTAACCTCGGTTTTGTTATTCGCACATGTATCAAGATGATATATTTTATATATGTAAGAAGTTTCCTAGATCATGCCTCTAGCGTTTGGTGTCCGCTCTACATCACACACATGCATCGCATCGAACGTATTCAATATAATTTTCTACAGCATTTAAATTAGCTAAAATCTACAAGCCTGCCTGGGTAGTACGACGACGCCAGTCGCGCATTTTAAATGTCAAATGTCGCGACTTTTCAGTACGTTAACTGTCAAATTCTGATATTTTAGCGCCACAAAATACCTGCGTGACTCGTGCCTTCGTACTGATTACGCAGACTCATGCCGCTTCCATCACTTATTGACTCTCTTATTGATCTTAGAACTTAATCTAAAGTCCTGTATTGCGCCTCTTACTTATTTATTATATTAAGTATTACCTATCTGTGGGAAATGCTGAGGAATTGTCAAAATGTATTATATTGACTCTAATATTTTTTTATACTATAAGTTTGTCAATTCTGTTTTTTCTCCTTAAATAAATAAATAAATAAATAAATAAATAGACTCTCAATGAACGTCGTGAATTACTTGATATTGCTTTTTGTAGCACTTTAAAACGTTTGGCACGCCTGTACAATAATAAATTTTCAGATGCCGACCCTTTCTCTTAGTGTAAGGATTCTTTCAAACATGCGGTCAAAAAGATAATTTTGGACAATCCAGTTACCACATAATGTAAGTTTAGGAAGTATACACACTAATAATCTCCATCAGACATACATATATACACTCACACACAAACACACACCTACGCATACACTCACTCCCTCACACTCACTTTACTATTCACTCATGACTCCAAACAAAAACTTGCATGCTAATTTTCCCTCTCGTTCGTTTTTTGGTTATTTGTTTAATACATTAATAAACTAGAATTAAGTAACTAGGTACTTTTAATTTATTCTGCCCTGCATTCGATATTTGGCTATCAACCGTTTTTAAAGCATTTTACAGCGAGCTTTATGTACAAATGCATTTCTTAATTAATTGGATAAAGTGGACAACTCTCTTATTCAACTGGCCTTATTTTTAGTTAATATGTAATTATAATCAGTTTAAGCTGTTGTTGGTCCTAATAAAGTAAAATAAATACATAAAACTGTAGTTAATAATATGAAATGCAAAGGGACGTTGAGTTAAAAATAATAGGTTCAATGGGAATGTGCCAGTCAAAGCGCATGCGCGACATGTGTGCGATGCGGCTTATTATACTCCGTACCCAACGGTGAATTTAATATCAAAATATTTTCATTTCATATCCATACCATAGAGCATTTAAAATTACCAGAGAGAAAAAATAAAATTCTCACTTTTAAAATCGACCTCAGACGTTTTTAAAACATTCGGGAGTCATCATAGCATGACCTCCTTAAATAAATTTTATGCTGCAAACTCTTCAATCTCAAGATTATAGGCTCTTTCACAGTAAAGTACTGAAACTTATGAACAGGGATTTTGTTAGTCGGACGAAAAATTGTTCCCCTTTAGTCAATAAGTCCCGAATCTTTCAAGCTGGGCCTCGACACTAATAAGTTTTTTTTAAGTAGGTAGCCTATATTCGTCCCACTGCGGGGCACAAGCCTTCTCTCAGAGAGATAGTATGGGCTTAATTACCACGCGTGCCCACCGTGGATTGGCAATTTCAAGCGCTGAGTTGTGTGAACACATCAGACACTCAGGTTTCCTCACGATATTGTCCTTCACAGTTAGCGAGTGGTATTGCTGCTATAATTTCACAAATGTACGTTTCATAGACAACAACGTCATTGGTATATGACGGGATTCGAACCCATGACCTCCCGAATGAGAAGCCGGCGTTCTACCGCTCCGCTACCACCGCACCGCGCAAATAAGATAATTAAACAAAATTATATATTGTCACAGTCAAGAAATTGATAACAGGAGTCCACATTTCTTGAATTATTGATATGAATGAATGACCTAGGACTAGCAAACAACTTAATAGATATTTCCTATATTTAACCGTTTGTTTAACCGTATCAACCGTTGGTTTATCAAAACTTTATGAAATATATTATAAAATACTTACTAAAATACTGAATATATTAAAATAATACTAAAGTCGAACATGACTGCGATCCATGTCTCCGTGTAGGCAACATCTACAATCTTCAATGTGCTGAAACAAACATAACACAATGATAATATTACCATGTTAAAAAGGATTAGGGTTGTGTTAGAGATGATGCTGACCTCCACCCCCTTTCTCACTGATAAAATGTTCGATACAAGAACACGATGGTTTTTTGTTCACTAACGTTGATAAATACTATCATCATGCACGTCACTCCATCATGGCGTAATCGTGCTTTACGTTGCTATGCGATATAACTTTTCAAATTTACATCAAAATAGACTTTTGAACTTAACATCAGGTACATTAGGATATTATATTATTATTTCATTTGTAGCCTTATAAAATACCAAGTCACCTCTAGTATTGAGATAAATTGCATGAAGTAATTCTGATGAATTCCATACACTAAGCTAAATATTGTTGATACTTCGTAATAATAAACGACACATTAATAATCATCCTCTCACTATTTGTACTTCTAGTAATTTCACTGCTCTGTGATGCTAAGGTGTTTAATAATAAAAATTATATAAAATAAGACGATTAACGAAGTTCCGGCTGGTAGGACCTGGGACAACTGTGTCTATTCCGGGCCTGCTCCCGGCCATCTCCGGCCGATTAATTAATGTGTAGGGTTACACGGATTCAGGCTATGAATAGGTGACATTCGACATTCGGTTTTCTTGATCCGACTGGATGGAATGTCTTTGAAAACGTTATTACAATATTGATCGAAAATAACTGAAACTTTATGATAGCCATCTACTTATCAATCTTGGTTTAGCTTCGTTAAAGCTAAACCAGTAAAATACAATGTCATTATTATTTATTTACAACAATTGTCTTTATTTCAAGCTCAGCCCTGAATGTTCTGCAAACGTGAAACCCAACATTGTTTTCAATCAAACTTCACAGAATTCATGAAGGAATGCCAATAGTCATTCTACGCAAATATTTTGCACTACTTAGTTCACCAGCCCACAAGAATCGTATAACTAAATTTGAAACACAATAGGACTAGACGGGTGTCATGAACTTTCTGATCATTGAACCACATTGTTTGTCGTTGCAAAACTAGCCGTGCAAGCGCATTGAACCCGAGGATTTGCTTAGAAATTGCAATTTTAATTAGTCACATTGTAATGAGTGAATTGTTCTTATGCAAATTTTGTGACATTTTGAACTAGGCATGGCTAGACTGGCTTAAAGAGACTCTCTTCCAGCCTGCAAAATCAAATTAACAATAAAACTGTGTCCTTAAAAATATTAACATGCTTATAAGGGTTTTATACATAATGCTTATAGTCAAGTCGGTCAAAGGTGACCAACGGTCAGCAGGGAGCATCGTTACACCCTTTTGCAACGTATCTTAGATAAAAAAGAAAAAAAACTAGTCGCTTCACTGAAAACGAGGAACGACAGGCAGAAAATTTTCGGCCCCCATCGGCCATCGGTTGTGACTCACCGGGGAGCAAATATTTTGGAAAAAGATTTTTTTCTATTCTATTGCTTCGTTCTGTTAGTTCTATGTGCGAGTCTTCGAATATAAGTTTAAGGTTCAAGTATCCAAGTAGCAAGCAAGGTGTTATTGAAATAAAGCACATGAAAACCATGTCGGTCTGATGCGGTATCAATAATAATTAAACCACAAGTCAACAAGTAAAATTTTAAACTTATGATTTATTTGTTCATACAAAGAACAGGTTTTCAGATTGTGCGTTATTTCAATAATATTAATTTGGCTTTTCAAAATAACAAGTAAAAAAGCTCTGTAGCCAACAAAGTATGCAGGAAACAACACTTTTTGTGCGTTTTTTCTTTCTTTCGTTTTTCTTTCGTAGGTAGTACACACCCAAAGAATTTAAAGTTACTTTTACAAACGTTATTTAACGATAATTAGATAATTGTAATGCCTACTTTTCAACAAAATTCGATTTGAAAGATCATTTTATGGGATTCGTTTATACCGTTGAAGTACAAGGCTATCTCCAACTCCATATCCTTGGATTGAAGTTCAAGTTTCGAATCCCAGGAGGTCAGCGGTCAGCGGTCAAGGGTGACCAACGGCCCATCCTTGCGAATGGCTGACCGTGACTAGCCATTTGCTACCACCTCACCCTAAACACCTGTGGGGGAATCCACATCGCTAGTGAATTTATTTGCCAAACGAGTTGTTTGTGAACAATCGTTCTTAGCAGGGTGAACATACAGGTAGTTTTGGATTGTTTAGCGTATTATTAGTTTTGTGAGTTGAAGAATCACAAATTATTATAATTATCACCTAGACGTCATTTAAGAGAAAGGTGAATACTATGAATTCAAGACATTTCTCAAAATCAACAAAAATCCTTGACGGACCGTTAGAGTAAAGGAGACAAAGTAAATAAAACACCCTATAAAAGATAGGGACTCTATCAAGCATTCCATACGAGCCCGGTGTCCACGTCCGTTCGTCACCTCTGACCCACGCTTGACCAGTCCTGGCCCTCGCCAATGCTGAGATTAGCAAGTTCACAGGGTGGCTAGCCGTGATATTGAACCGCCAGGTAACGGTGACCTTATAAAAAAACTACTGGGGCTTGGAGCCCGAATGTTTAATATTTACTAGTCTACAAGATCAAAATAGATTTAAGTAGATTACCTGATTTAAGTAAGTGGAAAAGGCAGTTAAGAGTTTAAATCATTGCTTTAAAAATGCGATTAGATTTGGACTCTGGACAGGAATCTGTTTTTACATCGACAAAGCAACGCGAACAAATAATCAAATACTGAATACAAGTAATCCTACTGGTAAACTCACGAATATTTTTTTACTGCGGTTGGTAATGGTCTGAACTTAAGTAAAATATTTGGTACCTACGCAGAGATGTGTAATAGGTAGACAATGAAAAACTTCTCGTTTAATAATAGACGTCACATAAAATTTCACAGTCCAGCCGCCACGACAAGCTGCAATCGCTGACCAATGGTCATTTCACCTAAATTTACGGTTCTTTTATTTACTCAAAGCTTATTAAACCCCTTCCTATTGTTGGCGCTTCATTCAAAAGGGGTAATTAATAAGCTTGGCGGTATTGTGCTAAAAATGGTGATGTTTTGTTCTTTATGTTTGGGTTGCGTATTGTTGAAGGTCGGCTTTGTGCATGAGTGTTTTCTTTAGGGCGATCATTAGCACCGCAGCCCAGTGGGCAGTTTGCGAAATGACCGCTGCACAAATATTTCTCACAGGGAGGTTCCACCGACCGTTACGCTCACTAATTTGGAAATAGAGTTAGGGGTGCATCGATCTATCAATTAACTAGGACAACGGACCCGAAAAATCTCTTCACCTTCGAATCAAAATATCACTTAAACCTTTAATCAGGTATTAGATGGAGGTTATTCAATTAATAAACCCAATAAATTTCATTACGATTACGTAAATATAGGATTAATTAATTCAAAACGCTTTGATTATACAGTTTTACCGCATAAGTGAACAATTCCTGAAACAAATCAATTAGAGTTTGTCATAAGACAACATTTATTCCAGTATTTTAAAAACCTATTTAGAGGCTAGGTAGGTTTTTAAAATTGTCCTCAACACGGGTTAGTGCAAAAAAAAGAATATATTAGGGGTTAAAGTATGAAATTGCCGTTTTATTGTAATAGGTTCTTTGAATTGACATAGAATCTTCATGGTTTGAGGTTTTCGAATGAAACTTTTTTCAAATGGTTTCTATGATGTTCTTTTTTTAAAAAATGTGAAACATTTGAATATCGACTTTCAATTGTTTTTGTTATTCAATTTAGACAAGAAAGATGGATACTGCGAAAATTCGAGTGATTTTTTAATACGAGATCCGACGCGGAACTAACGCGGCAGAAACAGCCCGCAATATCAATGCTGCATTTGGAGAGGGGTCTACTAATGAACGCACCGTGCGATTTTGGTTTAAACGCTTTCGTGATGGAAATTTCGACTTAAAGAACGAGCCACGAGGAAGACCGCCCACACAGGTGAATAACGATGAATTAAGAGAGATAGTGGAAGCCGACCCTAGTCAAACTACCCAGGAATTAGCGGCATGGTTTAACGTTACCTTACCCACAATATTGACTCACTTGCGTCAAATCAATAAAATAAAAAAATACGAAAAATGGGTGCCTCATAATCACTCGAATTTTCGCAGTATCCATCTTTCTTGTCTAAATTGAATAACAAAAACAATTGAAAGTCGATATTCAAATGTTTCACATTTTTTTAAAAAAAGGACATCATAGAAACTATTTGAAAAAAGTTTCATTCGAAAACCTCAAACCATGAAGATTCTATGTCAATTCAAAGAACCTATTGCAATAAAACGGCAATTTCATACTTTAACCCCTATTATTTATTCCACTATTGTTTTTTTTTTGTTACAGTTTTTCTGCTTTTTAGTGACAGTTTGGTAAATAATTTGTTATACCGTAAGTGTTAAATAGAATGGATATTGGATTTCTTGGAGAGTGTGACGTTGGTAGAGCACGTAAAGCGGGAATTTACTTAATAACGTGATGACTACGGTGTACCACTTTTGAAGCTTTTTCGCTTGCAGCTTGCACGTGGCGATCATAGCTGGTCCCGCCCCCTGGGCCTTGTTTATTTTTTGTCGACTTCAAAAAACCATTTGTTTTATGACTTTTAAGACTTTCAACAGTTGCATCTTGCATTTCCTCCTAGTGAAACGTGTCTTACTTGGGAAACAATTTAAGTTAAATCCGACTCAATAGTTTATTTGACAGGTTTCTGAAAACCATCTCATTTTTTTTGTTGGTGTTCATTAAGAGCTCAGAAAGCTCTTAATGAATACCAACTGGTAATTTTAAATACTTTCGTGTATTTCTTCTAAAATTCACTTTTACAATAAGCCGCCAAAACGCTACCTTGGGCAATATGGCGTCACACAGAAATCAGTGACGTCTCACTAGAATCAGTACGCGAACAAACGTCAGCTCCACAGAATAAAACTACTAGGAAGAATATCGACTCCATAGAAAAAAGTGGGGTAATAAAACTGACTGAAACGCCATCTAGTGTTTGCCCCTACAGCGGGAATTTTTAAACATTTGCGCGAAAAAGCAAATAAGCGTACTACTACTATAGGTTCTTTGAAAAATTTGAGAATTTTGGGAATTGTAAACTTGACAGATGCTATATTTACTGACCTGTGACGTTATCATAGATTCGGCCAATCCAGGCCGTTTTCGGCTACAGATAAAAAACATCATGTTTTATCCTGGTTTTTTGGATAAATGATTCATTTTTTTTAGTTAAAATGGCTTACATCGGTTTTAAAACTCATAATTTATACCAATATAATATAATGAATACTTTTGTTTCACACTGTCAAATAGCCTTTTATCAGTGTGAACAAAAATTTAGACATGGTCGAACGTGTTCGTATAATCGCGTTACACGAAGATGGAAGAAATATCAGTCAGCCTACGACCTATTTTCCGACCTTTTAAATATACACAAAAAAATCATAAAAATCGGTGAAGCCGCTTCGGAGGAGTTCGATAACGAACACTGTGACACGATATTTTGATATATTAGATTAATGTGTTATAATTAAAAAAATACCTTAAGTAGGTATGTAAGTTAAAATAGCTAACTAATTCTTGGTATGTGGCTGCCCTGGTAAAACCGTTCCTATTGACATGTATTGTTACTTATGACAAGTTCCGGTTCCGAGGTTCAATATTTTTCGGTAAAAGCTCGCTTCTTAGAGGAACAAAGGCGACTTGTCGTAAATCGCGTAAAGGTTCCAAAGCAACTACTTTTTTTCAGCCGTGCCACCGGCGCTAGCCTTTTTATTACAAAACTTGTTTCAACTTTTTTTTCCTGGAATAAATCGCAAAAACTTGAATAGGTAGTAGGTAATTAAATGCATTTTTAATACAGTTGCTCAAAAAGTGGCGTATTGCAGGGACGTATAGCGTTCGGGATGTGGGCTATTACACACTCGTGCTTTTTTTTTACCTTTCCCGCACTCGTGCGTTCTCTTTCCCAACTGTCAAAATAATGTCTATTAAAAAGAATAACCAACCATGAAGTTTTTACTAAAAAAAAACATAGAAGTTTTTATGATTCATGCAAATACGTATATTTCTAAAAAGAACCTACTAATTTGTTTCAATATCAGATTTTATTATTTGATTGAATGAGTTTGGTTAGGTTTCATTTCATTTCATCTCATTAAATTTCATTTTCATTTCATATCAATAAAAAACTTCTACTGAAGACTTGGCTGTATAGGCATAGTTTCCTTTGCCTACCAGAATGGGTGAAGAAGAAAAAAAAACTGCTTATATTCTACGGTTGGCGCCATTTTTCATAAATTTTCTTTGCGAGTTTAGTTGTTTGTTGCACAAAATGAGTAATTTCGACCCTAGTTTTTTTTAATTAACACCACCGGAACTCAGTATAATTGCACAAAATGCTTCGGAGAACATTTTACCGGAAAAGTCAAAAAGTCGCTACATATCTACATACGACGAATTTATTGCGTGGAGGGAAGAGAAAAAGCAAATAGTTTTTCATTTTTTCGCAACTGTATTAAAAATAGTCGTTCAGTACACGTGCGGAACCGTCATTGCAACTTGTTCCGACTGTCAACCCTCGCCTTCGGCTGCACCTCGGCTCGGGTAGACATTTGTCGGAACTCTTTGCAATGACAGCCTTTCCACACTTGTAATGAAATATACTATTTTAATACAGTTGCTCAAAAAGTGGCGTATTGCAGGGACGTATAGCGTTCGGGATGTGGGCTATTACACACTCGTGCTTTTTTTTTACCTTTCCCGCACTCGTGCGTTCTCTTTCCCAACTGTCAAAATAATGTCTATTAAAAAGAATAACCAACCATGAAGTTTTTACTAAAAAAAATCATAGAAGTTTTTATGATTCATGCAAATACGTATATTTCTAAAAAGAAGCTACTAATTTGTTTCAATATCAGATTTAATTATTTGATTGAATGAGTTTGGTTAGGTTTCATTTCATTTCATCTCATTAAATTTCATTTTCATTTCATATCAATAAAAAACTTCTACTGAAGACTTGGCTGTATGGGCATAGTTTCCTTTGCCTACCAGAATGGGTGAAGAAGAAAAAAAAACTGCTTATATTCTACGGTTGGCGCCATTTTTCAGAAATTTTCTTTGCGAGTTTAGTTGTTTGTTGCACAAAATGAGTAATTTCGACCCTAGTTTTTTTTAATTAACACCACCGGAACTCAGTATAATTGCACAAAATGCTTCGGAGAACATTTTACCGGAAAAGTCAAAAAGTCGCTACATATCTACATACGACGAATTTATTGCGTGGAGAGAAGAGAAAAAAGCAAATAGTTTTTCATTTTTTCGCAACTGTATTAAAAATAGTCGTTCAGTACACGTGCGGAACCGTCATTGCAACTTGTTCCGACTGTCAACCCTCGCCTTCGGCTGCGCCTCGGCTCGGGTAGACATTTGTCGGAACTCTTTGCAATGACAGCCTTTTCACACTTGTAATGAAATATACTATTTTCACCTCACTAGCTCGTAAAAGCTCTGTTTATCATTCGAAATCTGCGTGGAAAATCGCACTTTATCCGCTAGCGTGGAAAGTGTTTTTAAAATTCGAATATTTTTATTCAATAAAGGTTTCGTACAATAAATTACATATATATAGAACCTCATTGGTTTCGTAATAGTTTATATTCTCTGCAGCCAGTCCATTGATGATTGAAATGCAAATACTTATTTCATGTCATGCGCCAGCCTCATTTAAAGAATCGCACTGGCCGGCAAGAAAATTTGATTTAAAAAAAAACTAAAATTTTCTTCTCTTTATTGAATTCACTTTACTTCCATTATTTTGGTTTGTTTTTTGATAAAATCGAAAGAAATCATAAAATATGAGCAAAGCTAGCAGCGACGAAGATATAAATTTAAAATAAATAAACAGTAATTTAATATTTATTAAAACTGTTTTTCTTGCACCTAACATTTTCCTCGCTTTAGTGAGGTGAAAAGTTGTGTGTTGCGCTCGGCAGCAAAGTTATTTAGCGTCTCGTACCTTTGAAACCCTCGCTACGCTCAGGATTCTTTATTTGAACCACTCGCTTCGCTCGTGGCTCAATCCTAGAATCCTTCGCTTGCTCAGGTTTCAATACAAGTTACTCGCGCCAAAAATTAACTTTGCAGCCTTGCATAACAAATAACTATTCATCCCCCCATCTCGGAAAGAGTATTTTTGCTCTTCGATATCTGAGTGCAAAAGCTGTTTTTATCCGCTAGAGAATAAAGTAAATTGAATTTAGAACATCGAGTGCACTAAGTTTGTAAATTCAAAACATCATTAAACCTATCTACTTCTACCTCCATGGTGCAGAATTTATCATACTACTTTTTTAATTTGTTATAAACTCAGACTCGGAACCTCCTTTGTGTTTTTTTGCATTTAGTCATTTCCTCGCTGAGGTGGGATGAAAAGTTCTTTTGATTCCAAAGATTTTTAACCTCGTGCTCTTTTGATTCCCTCGCTAACGCTCAGGATTCTAATTTTTGCATCACTCGCTACGCTCGCCTGCTCTGTCATCAAAATTGAGCACGCGGTTAAAAAGCAACTTTGCACTCTTGTATAACAAATAATTTCTCAAATAACAAATAAGAGTCTCAAGACAAAAGTCTTCAATCAGTGCGTCCTACCCGTCATGACATATGGTGCCGAAACGTGGACACTCACGGTGGGGCTGGTCCACAAATTTAAAGTCGCTCAGCGTGCTATGGAAAGGGCTATGCTCGGGGTTTCTCTGAAAGATCGAATTCGAAACGAGGTGATCCGACAGAGAACCAAAGTCACCGACATAGCCCACCGAATTAGCATGCTGAAGTGGCAGTGGGCTGGCCATATTATCCGAAGAACTGATAACCGATGGGGTAGACGAGTTCTCGAGTGGAGACCGCGGATCGGTAAACGTAGTGTGGGACGTCCTCAGACTCGGTGGAGCGATGATCTTCGCAGGGCGGCTGGCAAGAGTTGGATGAGAGTAGCCGAGGACCGTGCTCAGTGGCGTGCTATAGGAGAGGCCTATGTCCAGCAGTGGACAAGCATAGGCTGATGATGATGATAACAAATAATTATTATACTGTCGTGAAAAGACAAGCATTTACAGTCTAGTGGTGTTATTTACAAAAACACGACTCGCTTAAAACACTTCATAAACGCATTATAAATAGTATGTGGTAGTATGTCCCTTGTAATGTCTTTGCCACAGATTATATTTATATGGCGTTTATTGAGTGTTTCAAGGAATCGTGATCTTATGAATCGTTTCGAGGTTCAATTTTTAACGAATCGTAACCGTTGACTTCTTTTGAATCTACGTTATGGTAGATAGATGGCTCTCTCTCCAGGTTATAGTAACAAACAACTACTTATGATACAAAAACTTGCTACGTGTTCGCGTCGTAAAAAAAGTCTCGCCGGCCAGGTACCTAAACTGTTACTTAAGCAATGTTGATCTGTGGAATTAATGAACGTTGCAAATAAAATCTGAGTGTCCGTTTCAAGAAACATAGAATTTTTAAATTTCGTCCCTGATTAACTCAGTTCAAATTCTCATTATTTGTAATTTTTTATTTTCGACATAAAGTCAAGTTATATTGTTAGTTTTGTGTTTTATATGAAATGTAAAGTTTCTTTTATTAACATAATTTATTCAGTGTTTTGTTGATTATCCTAAATAAATGCATTAATATTATTTCAAAATGTGTTTTTTCGCATACCTTTTCACGTTACTTCGTGGAAAAGTGCATTTCCATTTTGGGCAAAAGTTACAAAATAGTTATTTAAGATACACGTGCGGAAAGTAAGGTTTTATACGAAAAAGTGCCAAATTGAAAACACGAGCGCAGCGAGTGTTTTTATTGGCACGCATTCGGATAAAAACCTTTTACGCTCATGTATCCTACAACATTTTTTAATGCATTTTGCGAGGAAATACAACAAAAAAATAAGTATAATAAAGTAATTTTATTTCACCAAAGCCTATTTACAACAAAATGGCGTGCTTTTTTTGCAGAGCGCGCGCTTCATACAGTTTTTTTTTTCTTGAGGCAAAGGTACAGTATACATGCAGCCAATAATGTGAAAAATATTTTTGTTTGCGGAAACAAAACACGTATTTTTAAACGAGATAATCAAGAATCGTATGTGTTACGGTGTTTATCATCATTCAATTATTGCTAGAGCGCGCATACTTATAAATAATTGTTTTTTTTTTTTTGGACAGCAAAACCTCCTTGCATCTTTGTAATTTTTTAAATTTTATGACTTGCACCATGCACCACTGAGTCAAAAACTTAAAAAATTACTTTATTTCACGCGTGAAATAAAGAGTTGGTTTCCGCATAATTTTGTTACACAAAAAAGAAAACTTTACGAGCAACTGCATTGAAAATGTGTTTTAGGTAGTTAGGTACCTGTTATTATAATAATTTAATGTTCACTCAAAGACGGTAGCGAGTTTGAGGTTACATCAGCAACTACGCCACACGTCAATATTGTAGACATTTTATTCATATTGGCTTCTTGTTTTCATAGTGTACAGGAGACACGCACAAAAAATCTATTGTTATGCTCTTCTTAACTGTCATTGGTGGATGCTGAGCGAACACTGTTCGGGTGCATCTGGGCGTCGCAGGGAAAAACCACAGATCATAGGAATAAGGTAGAAAGCGCATGTAGGTGGGGCGCGCGTGCCACGAGTCTGCTCAAATGATCATACTTAGCAAAAACATTACCCGGGCGGCCGCGGAGTCTTACCGAGAACGTTACTGAGGAAAAATTGCTAAAAAACAGTAAAAATGCCATCGTGCACAATCATCACCTCCAGAGCTCGAAGCGGAGACGTTAGTGTCACTAATGGAGGGACTTATTTTCACCGGTAAGTACATTAAACCTTTATTTTGAGTGATTTCATCGAAATTATTGAAAAGAGTATGTAAAAATATCGCAAGTTGAAGTATACATTGCCGGTGTTGTATGCAAATAATTCCTGCACCAACGTAATATGTAAGCGAAGAGCATGCAAAGCATGTGTGTCTGCGTGAACGATTGATTCCACAACATTCCGTGGTATTCCCCAAAAAGAGTAGAGTAGGGAATAACTTATCGAAAGTGTTGGGTCAGTTTGTCGTGGTGTCGTTATGGTTTTAAGTTTGTTATAACGGAATATTTAATTGCACATAGAAACCGGCTAAGTGCGAGTCATTACCGCGCACCGAGGGTTCAATACAGACTTTGTTAGCTTCTTCGCATAATCTGTGAAAGTAACAGCTATTACGTTCATTAAGTAAACATTTTGTTTTTATAGTGAATAATTTTTTTGTCTTTAACTTTGACTTGTAGGTAAATAGTTCGTCCATTACGGGAATGGAGTTTCGAAGATATTTTTTTTGTAACTAGTCAATTACGGTTTTCGGATTTTTTCCCTTTACTTGTGCTATGAGACAGTTTCAAAGTAGTTCTATATAATCACGTAGTTCTATAGCTCTATATAATCATGCTGTCCCAACTCGGATATTGTGTATATAACTGTAATTTCATTTCAGATTTGCTAATGATCCTACTATAAAAGAGCAGTGGGTAGATGTGATTGGGTGCCAACGAATATGAGCACAATTTGCTCCAAACACTAAAGAAAATGAAAAAGTTATAAAAAAATATGTAATCTTCTTTATATATCAATGTATTAATATTTAACACCTAAAATCAGCGCCGTGGCCCAACCATGGCATAAGGCTGAGTGGAGACCTTTTTGGTGCATAATACTCGTACATAAGACTAATAATTTTAAGTTAATTTATTCTATTGTATTTTTATGTGCCAAATAAAGATTATTCTATTCTATTCTATTCTATTCTATTCTATTCTAAATCAAGAAAACCTATCTATAGAGTCTAAAGTTACGCCTCATGTGCCCTAATAGTATTTATTAAATATTAGTAGGCAAAAAATAGGCTAAGATGGCATCACTGCAAGACGAAATATTATTTGGTTTTGTTTTTCCCAGAGTTTCTCGGTTTCAGAGTTTCTCTTGTCGCCGTTTTTTCCGTTCCATCTTACGTGAATCAAATCATAATTATCTTTCATAAATTGACATTTAAAAAAATATGTGAGCATTATCAGTTTATTTAACATAGTATCGTTTCGAGCTATCAGCCTGACAAGGAACGTAAGTGCTTTCTGCAAAATATGCGAGTGAGCGCCATCTTGCATGTTTGACCTTAACCACTTATCGATTTATCTAACTAAAAGAAAAAGACGTGATGAGATGACATTTTCGTCAAAGTACTCGACGAAAACTAGTAGCGTCATTTAAATTCACACTCCGTAACTAAATTTCGAACTACGCTTCAAAGTATGGCAATAATCACTCCTGTCTTTTAACACTCCTTCGTCAAACATAAAGTAGCAGTAAAGAACGGTGGGGGTTGAAGCGGCGACAGCGGTTCCCGTACAAAATACGTAATACGCGCTAGGGCAATTCTAACTTATTTTCTCTGTTCTGTGGGAAAAACGAACCTTAAGGTGATTCACCGTAACCCTGGCTGATACATCCTGATATTAAAAATTTGAAATAAAATCCCATAGAACAAGACTTGCCTTAAAACACAATCTGTAATTATAATTAATGTGTTTTTGAAATTGCACATTTTTAGGTATTAGATCCATGTTACACTAGTTTACAAATAGGATCCTATATTATGTTTCTCGTTAGTTTTAGATGACATTATGACCCCGCAACGGATATCACATAGGATCCTAGTGTAATATTTTAGGCAATTTATTCTGCCACATACAAATAGAAGCATTTTCGTCATCGCAATCGCAACTGAACGATTTATTGAGCAATGATTTCAAAAAGCTCGTAGATAGAAGTATCCTGTTCTATGAGTGTCCAGCCAGTACAGTGCCGTCCAGCGGGCTAGGGCCGCGCTGACCTCTGATCTCTGATGCGCTTCAATCATTGTGCGAAGACTGGTTCCGATCTCACCGTGTGAATCAATTGACAAAAACGCATCTTTAATCACAAATGCATAAAAACATTCGATAAACCGGCTCACTCGATGCGGCTTTTCTTGTTTGTGCGCGCATATTTTAAGGGGCTCCATAGAGTCAGACCACTAAGGAAAAAAAATCATATCTTTCTTTACAGATCGTTTTTGCAAAAAGTACGTTGTTTGTACAATCTCTCAATAATGTTAATAGTGATTTTTAGGACCTATAGCCGTGAACTTGAGGCAAAAATCCTAGGACTAGATAGCTATAAGCTAAAAACGGTCATTTTTGGCATTAATGCTATCTAGTCCCAGGTCCGTGTTCCTAGGTCCTTGATCGTGGGTCCCAAAAATCACTATTAACAGATTGAACAGGTACGTTTTGCAAAAACGATCTGTAAAAATTGATATGATTTTTTTGGCTTGGTGGCGCTAGTGTTACTATATGGAGCCCCTTTTAATGCGTTTTGTCTCCACAAGTTCACAGGGAGATGCAAGTTCGCTATTGTTAGGTGCTACTGTGATTTATTCCACCAAACATAGGTATATCTACCATCTACATACAGTCAGACATAAACACACACACGAGTTTCCCGGAGGTGTAGGCAGAGCTGCCATGATCCTGAGGAACCCACATCGTTATCCATTTATCTATTTAAGAATAAGGAAAAACCTGGCAATCGTTTCAGTATCAATAATTAAACCACTTCCATTTGGGTAGTAAAAGTTTATTTTTCCCAAATATTTTTTTTTACTCATTAATATTTTTTTTATTCTATTAGAAAAACTAACAGCTCATCACTAACACATTAGCACACATAGATACAAAAAGTCAACAAAGAGTTTTCACACAGATAGACCTATTACTGAGCAATTGGCATAGGAGAAAGAAAGACAACACGCAAACACCAGAGCAATCTCCAATCTTCAATTTTGAAAGCGTCAGTTTGCGTAGAATTTGGAAAATTTTTGGAAGACCATTTCATGTTTTTCGTTATTCCAATAACAAGTTCGTACATTTAATAAGTAAAAAACAAAGAGATAATCATGCAAAAAAAGCTTATACCCGCCTGGTACACAACTACACACAAGACAGAATCAGCGCGCAAAAAAACACAAAACGAGAACGGTATCTGAATTAGTGTGAGTGTCGTGTACACCGGACGACGATTCGCGAGAGGGTTGCGCATGTATTGGTTCGCGAATCGCATCATGCGAGAGAAAGGAGGATCGCCCTCCGGCCAATCAGAGAGGTCTAGACTGTAGGCACTGAGCGGACCGAGCGCTCTTTGCTAATATTTATAGCGCGTACTATATAAAGGGGCTCCTATAAGGCCTGAGCGCGCTTCACGCGTTATGTAAATAGCGGTAGGTAATCACACATACATATTTTTGTTTTAGTATATGTGAGGGATTGATTGCGCAGTTAAACTCATATTTATGTGTCGAGTCTCAATGACACATGCATTACCTATGTACTAATATTAATATAAATAATAAGATAGGTCTTCGTGGTATTGGTGTGCTCGTCATAACATATCTACTAGCTCTTCGATTCCATGCGGTCCTAGTACCCGGACGCCAGAAGCGAGATCTCTGGGGCTAAATCACGGCTGGCCTTTTAAAATATCGCTTGTCAAATCGTCAAAGAGCTCATACAAGCTGCCGGAAATAGAAAAACAAAGCCGCGAGGGGTTTCTCTCTATTAAAAATGCATGTTAAAGTAGGATTACTTGCAGTGTGCTTCAGAATGCCTTCAATTAGACAGATCTGGAGGGTGCTAAGTTTAGCGGAGGTATGTATGGAAGGTCCTTTACCCTTCCGTGTGTAAAATATGTGTATCATTTTAAACGGTCCAAGTACATCTGTTTGTTTTTACATTGATCCCGGAGGAGTAAATGATGGATCTCTTTTCGATGTATTTCGATATAAGCAAGTAATGTTTCCTAATTATAGGTAGGTAAAGTACTTAAATTATTTTGGCCAGCAGATAAGTAGTAGATGCGTATTAATAAAAAATTGCATAAGCTTAATTAATTTTTAGAAAAACCGTGTGACCTTGTTCTTTTATTGTTGTAAAAATTCCATTCACGTACGAGTAAAGCATGTACTAGAAGAGATTGGAGCAGTTCTATCTAACTATATTTATTAGCTAGCTTTGAGTATTTTGAGCTCTTTTAATACTTAGGTAGATATTGTTATGTAGCTATCAACCCAGATGACAACACTTTCCTATCAACGTAGAGTACCTAATTATACCTAGTACCCACTCAGGCGAATAAATAAGTACAATTACTATAATTCCGGCGCCATAGGTGCATGTTAAGGGGCCCCTGTAAAATAAAGTTCACTGGCTGTAATCTCTTCCTCCAATACACAAACAAAAACTAAGCTCGAAGGTGCTAAAGATTATATGTAGCGACATAACTAGCGGTGTATCAACCAGTAGCAAAAACCACGCACATGGGCGTATTTTAATTAGCTGACACATTTTCAACCCTTCCCTCTTACACTTGCAAGGGTGTAGGAAATACCTTTGCTACTAATAGCTTTCAAAAATAGCTCCTCTTCACTTCAGGACAAAAGTTCAGGTAGCAGAATTTCATGAATGAGGAAACTGCAAATAAGCACAAAAGAAGATATAACAGTAAGTACTTACCTACATAGTCGTTGTGGTACATGTTACCTAGTAATCTGTACCGTATTTTTTCAGTATCTATTTTTAATTCGAGTCTAGATGACACCTAGGCAACAACCATAACCAAGAATAGCGTCTTGAAAACAATAAGCGATAAGCTATTTCGTAGCGACAAAAAAGATAACCGTTGTGTTTTTTTTTTGCGTAAGTAAATCAATATGCGGATATTCCATTAACCTTTTAATGCTGAGGAAGTGTGTAAGTAGGTCATACATCACATCCGCGGATTGAGCATTGCATATGTTGTGAAAGCGGCCGCAAAAAAACAACCGCCTCTTTGCGCTTTGTTTCCCGAGGAGAAAAACTTTGATGATTGTTGGCTGCAATTTGTACACCCGAGAATGTACAGTAGTCTCAGCATGGATTGGCAACTATAAAAGTGATGAAACAGTAGCTAAATTATCATATAGTCAAAAAAATCATCAAAATGTGCTACGCGCTACGGCGTAGCAGTTTCTATAGGTCTGTCGTCGTATATGATTTCTAAGAATCACTTTGCAGAATATCATTGCTACATAAAAGGAGCCAATCTTCACTAGGATTATGATGAAAGTTAAAGCAGCATTTTATATTTTTTATTGCCGCGTAGTTTAACCCTTCCCAAACCGGGCAGCGATTCTTTGCTTACCAACCGATTTTTTTCCTCACGTCCCTTTTTTAAATGGCACATGCAGAGAGAGCGGGTTTTTTGTCGATGTCTACCTATTCGACAAAATGCAATATCATCAGTCTACCTGGAGATTCTCAAGTCTTCCCTTTTCATAAGAACAGAGAATAGATCGGCGTTGATCGATTAAAGGTCTAGAAATAAAGTTTATTGAACAGTTTTCTTTTATGCGGAGGTGAAACTGGACGGAGTTTGTAAGATGGGTGACACACGTTTTATTTAATTGAGTGTTATGAGCAACAAATCATAATCATATGATGCTATAGGTAAGATGGTAGGCAACAATAAACAAATAATTTAAAGTTAATTCTATGTAAGGTAAATAATATATAGATAGATAGAATAGTATATTTCATTACAAGTGTGGAAAGGCTGTCATTGCAAAGAGTTCCGACAAATGTCTACCCGAGCCGAGGCGCAGCCGAAGGCGAGGGTTGACAGTCGGAACAAGTTGCAATGACGGTTCCGCACGTGTACTGAACGACTATTTTTAATACAGTTGCGAAAAAATGAAAAACTATTTGTTTTTTTCTCTTCTCGCCACGCAATAAATTCGTCGTATGTAGATATGTAGCGACTTTTTGACTTTTCCGGTAAAATGTTCTCCGAAGCATTTTGTGCAATTATACTGAGTTCCGGTGGTGTTAATTCAAAAAAACTAGGGTCGAAATTACTCATTTTGTGCAACAAACAACTAAACTCGCAAAGAAAATTTCTGAAAAATGGCGCCAACCGTAGAATATAAGCAGTTTTTTTTTCTTCTTCACCCATTCTGGTAGGCAAAGGAAACTATGCCCATACAGCCAAGTCTTCAGTAGAAGTTTTTTATTGATATGAAATGAAATTTAATGAGATGAAATGAAATGAAACCTAACCAAACTCATTCAATCAAATAATTAAATCTGATATTGAAACAAATTAGTAGCTTCTTTTTAGAAATATACGTATCTGCATGAATCATAAAAACTTCTATGATTTTTCTTTTTCAGATATTCTTTTTAATAGACATTATTTTGACAGTTGGGAAAGAGAACGCACGAGTGCGGGAAAGGTAAAAAAAAAGCACGAGTGTGTAATAGCCCACATCCCGAACGCTATACGTCCCTGCAATACGCCACTTTGTGAGCAACTGTATTAAAATAGTACATTACGATACTAGTGCGAAAAGTAGGAAATTCGCAACGAGTGGCGATAAATTAAAACACGACCGAAGGGAGTGTTTTATATCGACACGAGTTACGAATTACCTATTCGCACGTGTATCGTACAACGTTTAATAGTACATATGGCCCTTTGAAGTTTCGACATAGGCACGTAAAGTGCTCATTATCGCACTAGTGCGATAATGTAGCACCATATGTACTATAAAGATATGGTGCTACATTATAAAGAGCACTTTATTGTACATAAAAATAGTACCTAAATAAGGATTCATCATAAAAAATTATCGTGTTGCCTCCACACTGTCGAAACAATCTACTTTCCATCTAACAGTAATCTTTGACTCAAAATTCTGTAAGTTCAAAAAAACTACTGCGTGCAAAATATCAGAGACCGTGGAGTCAGACATAAGCCGCGCAAAAAACTCGAAGCAGGTAAAAAGTCATATACCGATATAATTGTCACAAATTAAAGCAAAAAACTCTTACACAAAAGATATCAAAATTCTGCAAGCCACACGCGCAGGTAGAAGGCCTTCTATAAAATTCGCTTTTTTGTGGATATATTGTGCAAAAGCGTGGGACGAAGTTCTAACTGTACTTCGCGGGACACCGGGCCAACGAATATTTTGCCGGTTAAACGATCAACGAACATTTTTCCATTACGAAGATGGAATCTTGGTGGATTTTTTACCACTTGAAGATCCAGTATTTTTGGGACATCTACTCATTTATGTATGGATAAATTTATTGATAAGCATTAAAGGTGTTGTATTAATGTTGTTGTTAGACTTTTGTAATTTATTTTATGCGGTGCAATTTGCGGTGCAATTTTTCTTAATTTCCATCGTCTCACTATGTAGTTCTAGGCATTGTCACTCACAACATCAATTCTAAGCTGCAATTACCATACAACTGGTGTCATTCCCTTTCTTTTCTCGCATTTTTCGTATCTTTATGCTACCTAGGATATGGCAAAAAGAAAGACTTCATCCACGCGGGATATCTCACTAGCGTTAACGTAGCTATTGTCACATAGTAAACACACCCCAGTGAGACGAAAACCGTAGAGCATAGGTGTATTTTTTGTTCAAAAGAGGATTTGTGCCAAAATCACGACAAAAACGCCCAAATCTCCCAAGTTTGGGCCGTGGTAGAGTTTATTTTGTAACGGAGACGGGAGTGTTATCGGCTTTACTCGGAGTTCAATTCTTCAGACCGATGTATTTAACACCGTTATATTTTTATTCTTTTTGGGCTAGTGCCCGTGCTGAGGACAATTTTAAAAACCTGTTTAGAGGCGAAACTATACAATTATACCGTTATACTTAGTTGGCATTTTTGGCATGTATATTTGGTATCTTCAAACAATATAATTAAAACTCAGTTAAGCTCTGCAAATAAGAGCGAAACCTGTTCAGATTAAAATTCCAGTATGTGATTCCGGAATTGTGATAATAATATAAGTTAAGTCCATAAAATCCTTGATACTGAAATTCCTGGTAATTTCAGGAAATATTTTGTAGTCTGAGATTGTAATCTAAGCCACTGCACTCGTTTCATACGGACCCAACTGAATCCAATAAGAATCTAAATATTTCATTCCACCCTTCAACTAAAAAAACTCATAAATGTTTTAGCAGCGAGCAAAATGTACAAAACCGGGCATCATGTGCATACGCATCGAGTCATTGAACTGTGCCTGAACAAAAACTCCCCCGCTTAGTTTCAGCAAGCGGCGTTCTCACGCTGCAATCCGAACTTTGACATGAGGCTGAGGCAAAAAACTTCTTGCACCATGCTTGCGTCTGAGCAATGACTGAGTTTCACTTCTCTATTTTAAGAACTGGGACATTTTAAAAAATAAGAAGGATTAGCATCTCGATTTCAGCAGTGCGTAACTGTCCCAAAACATTAAATTCGTGCAGACAAAGGGTGCTGGTTTCATAACACAATTAGGCAATTTTTTACCTTTTTTTGTAAACAGGTATTAATATGTCAGAGCGTCATATGACAGAAACGGAAGTTGCATTTCACTGCGAATGTTCCGTTTCCGGTCCGCCCCCGCTGCGATCTCTCATTATTCTTTCAGCAAATATGTTTTGACTATAGCCATTAACTCTTTTACTGTTGCGCCTTGGAGCGGACGTCTCAAATGATGTTATAATCATTAATGTTTGCGTCATTATCAATCATTAAATGCACATGGTGGTTTGATCCCTAAAAAAATATTCATTCTGCTTGGGTATAGTTTAAAACGATAGAAAACTTTCATGAGCTTACTTTTACATTTCAAGCAAACGTTAAGTTACGCACAATAACATAATCAGATTAAACTTAAGTCTTTTCCATAATAATATTTAAGTGTGGATTTAACGTAATCCTGCTCTAACTTATTTAAAGTTTGTACACAAAGATGTCTTTTTGCAACTTTCTCATGAACAGCTATAAATCGATTGAAGCATCTGTAAAGCTGTCATCACTTCCTTGATCGTGTAAAGGATTGTGGGAACAAATTATAGCAAACACTTGCTACGCAAAAAAAGGCAAAAACCAACCTTGCACAAAATATTGTTCGCTTATACGTACGAGTATAGGTAAAAAACGTTACTCCCACGCTTCGAAAGGGTTGAATATGCACCTGACCCATATTACACTTGTGAAAAAATCGTGTTTTCTTTTTGCATTTTTTGCTCATTATTATCATCACTCGTACAATGCAATGCATTTTGTCTGTACAGTGTCCATACTCTCCAACTTATAATTCGGGTCATGGAATTGGCGATAAATAATAAGTAATGATCAAGAATACTCGTCTGAGTTATCACTCAGACCGCCACGTCGTCTGTAGTTTCTCATAGGATTAAAAACTTCACAGTAAATTACCTTCACTAATTACCAATATCTAATATCCTTAGCATATTTTTATTTCAAGGCGTTCATCTTAGCCAAATATAGGTTGAATGACATTTTAATTTTGCCATTTTTTTTACTTATTTTATTCTTTATTTGGAAATCCAACAGCAGAAAATAACAAAGATATCTGCAATCAATTATCGTGACAATAAAGCCAAAAATAGATTTAACTATACAACATGTAAAGCAGTGTTAATATGTTTCAAATAAACTGAATTAAATGGAATTGGGAAGTGGACGGGACGGGGGCACGGGGCAGGGTGTATGTGTGTGTGGAAACCGGAAGAAAACCTGAGTGTCTGAGCTATTCGCATACTTGAAATCACGAATCTGCGGTAGGCACTTGTGGTAATTAAGCCCATACACCTGTGCTCTACAGTGGGACGTTCATAGGCTGCTGTTAGTATTTCTGTTGCTGTGCGTATAAAGAATACTTATTTCATGCTTTGAGTATTGTGCCTTTAAATAAATCTTTTATCTATCTTTATTAAAACCAGCTGAGTGATGGAACAAGAAATCTGCAAAGAGAAAAAATCAAAAAGTATCGCCAGTCCCCTATACAGAAGCTGTTCATGGTCAACGTACTTGCACAAGCCCGCGGCACACACAATACGCTTTGTGATGTACGATGCACCCCGACGCAGGTAGCAGCCTTAGGGTTATCCGCTTATGCAAAAAAATACTATCAACCTACTATCCGATTAACACTCGCACAATAACACAGTTTACCTTTTTCAAATGCGCCAACCAGAACTTAGGCAGGGTCAAGTTTGATTTGAGTAGATAAATAGCTATTAGTCGTTACCCACCTAAAAGAAACCTAGACTCTTCTTCGTAATAACTTTCTGCTCACCAATAATACTATTATAGTTACTCAATGAACTGGTTTAATCGAGATTATATCTTACTTACATGTCATAAAGTGGTGGTAGCGGAGCGGTACAACGCCGGCTTCTTAGTTGCGAGGTCGTGGGTTCGAAACCTGGCAGGTAGGTACCAATGGCTTTGTTTTCTAAGTTACGTACATTTGTGAAGTTACAGTAGCAATACCACGCGCTAACGATGAAGGAAAACATCGACAGACTTACCTCAGCGCTTGAAATTGCCAATCCGCGGTGGGCACGTGTGGTGATTAAGCCCGTACTCTGTCTGAGAGAAGGCCTGTGCCCTGCAGTAGGACGTAAAAAGGCTACATAAAAAATTAAAAAATGTCATAAAAAGTACTCACTATTATGTTAAAAATTCACAAATGTAGTATAGATAGAAATGGAGAGAGAGAGAGAGAGAGAGAAATAAAGAGAGATAAATTATTGCTTTTTTCAAGTTTTCAGGAAACCTTCGCAAATTCTATAATTTTTATATTTTAATGATTAAAAAAAAATGTTACAAACTGCGCGCGACAGGAATGCCATATGTAAAAGCAGCCTTAAACCTAACATATAACAGAGGGTGCGTGCTCGATATTTTGGTTGGCTCCACAATAGAGCGCTACGTGAATTTCGCGGCCTTTAACGAGTCGGGCCTCATTAACTATTCATTGAAGAGCTCGCGTGGGTCGAGGGGTTGCGTTCCGAAAAGAACCTCTGCGGTAGAATGGCGGCGACGTCCGAAATCCTGTGTTCTTATGTGGAAAACTAAAATGTAGAATCATCTAAGTGTTTGTGGACTGCCTACTTATATGACAAGAATTATGTCTTTTTTTTCAATCTAGTCCGGATTGGACTAGATTGAAAAAAAAAGATCATAATTCTTCAGCTGACATTTGTCCACAGATTAAAATAGGCCTCCCTAAGGCACGCAGCTTCTTTATGTCTTCGGCCACTATCCCATCCTCATCTAGCCGACACAACGCCACCGCAGTCTGCTTTCGTTTCTTAGATCGTCAGTCCAGCGAACTAGCGATGTCTTATTTGTACATACAGATGTAAAAGTTGATAGATAGAGAAAACGTTATTGCACACCCATGATATTTTTTTACATGTTCTTAGATTTCGGTGATCAGCTTTTGACTGTATATCCTACTTAGATGTGAAATTTTGTGAAGATGTTTCGATGTTTGTTACTCAATCACGTAATAACGGCTGAACGGAGTTACATGAAACTTGGCATACAGATAGACAAAGATCTGAATTGAGACAAAGGATACTTGATATCCCGGTAATGCGTTTCCGTAGGATAATATTTTATTGTTACCGTAACCTTTTTTCAAGTCAAACTCTAAGATATTTATTTATTGCGTTGCCATGGTAACAAGAATCGTATAAACGGATTCTGTGGCGGTACAAAGTTCGCCGGGATAGCTAGTAATCATATAAATGCACCCTCCAAAGTAGAGAACTTGTCTTTCTTTAACATAATAATTGTGATGATGTGTAGAAGCTTGTTAAATAGGTTACATAATTTGAGTAAGTTACGTTAAAAAAGGTTGTGAAGTATGAAACCCGAATAGATCTTTCGGTCAGTTGGGGGAGGAATGACGGCCGTTGTGTTGCGAAATGAATAAATACTAGCTAGAAATACGAACAGTTCGCGAGCCAACCGACATGGAGGATAAATAAATAATTCATCTCTTACTGTAGCTTGACCAGCGCTGTTGAGCTCTCACTGAGGTACTTTAGAGTACTCGCTTTTGGGACTAGGAGTTTCAGTGAGAATGGCTTCTTGGTAACAACGTGAAACACGGCATTCATAATAGAGACTCCACTGACACGATAATGTCATGGCAAACAGTGCAATTGACAATTCGCAACGCCCTTTCTTGTTTGACGCTTTGTTAAATAATAATGTTTGCATTACAAGTTATACGTTAATGATAGCCGTTGAATTGAATTGTCATTCTAATTAAACACTCAATTTTACAATTATGACGATATGCAGTTTTTATGTAAACAACACGTATTTAGTTTCTGTTAATCGTCGATACTCATTCTTCTATGTTATGGTAATCAAACTAAACTCTGAGCAACTAAAAAACTGCATTCGGCCGATGTTCTTGCCGATGCGAATGTACAAAAAACGCAGGCGGCTAGCACCATGTGCAGTCGCAGGTGCCCTCCGTTCCCACACAACCCTTTCAGACTCCGCCGCCCGTCCTCTGCGCCCCGACCCTCACACCCCGCAATCTTGGAGCCTCCAACAAACTGCAGCTCCGACCAGTAACCTCGGCTCAAAGACAAAATAATCCTTAAAATAACATTCCAAGATTTATTTTCGGGTGGAAGGTCACAGACCCTTATTTCTTTACGCAACAGGAGTTATCATTAGTCCCAAATTCTACCTGTCTCGATTATATTTATAGAGGCTGTCGTGTCATTAGATTTATTGTGGATATAATGCAATCCTCTCAATATTTTTTGCTGTATAAATCGGACGCTCTCTTATGTATATGAGTATTATTGGGGACAATACTTTTTTGACGTAAAAAAACCTTGCAGCAAACGACTCATCAAGGGAGATTTTAAGACAGAAAAGATTTGCGCCCATGGATTTTGAGATATCCTCGAACGTTTTGCCTATGCGGTTTTAAACAAAAATTTACCTTATCTGCGAGAATGCACTGAGTAATCTTGCACAAAAAAAAAACTCGGCCGTCCCGTTATCTCCCGGCAGTTTCGTGAATGGGATGTGTTTTGTAGCCAATTAAATCTAAAAGGCGAATGGCAACCGCGATGTGGCCGGCCGTTGTTCACCACCGCAATAAATCGCAACCCTCTCAAAATGTTTCCGCTCAACCGTAGAACAGGGCCAGTTCATAAACAGTTTTTTTTTTCCTTTCCTTTTATTAGATAACATGACTTATACCTCCGCAAACCTACTTTCGAACAGTAACCATTTATACATAATATTTATCGCGCTCTTCCTAACGCAGATGTTTATTATTACAACATTAGCCTGAATTTACGAATGTTCGGTTCATAGTTTCTTGAGGCATCAAGAATTAATTTCGGCATGCATATTATTCAGCCCACTCGCTATTGGTTGAAGGGTGCAAGCTGCTAGCCACAAAGGTTATGCAGTTGCAGATCATGCCCGATACCAAGCCTATTTTACATTTAGCGTTTTTTACATCGGCCTTCCAATTCACGCCCTACTCAGGGGTCAAGCTGGTATCTAACGAACCCTCTTTGTAGAGTGTACAATACAAATGCTTGGCGAGATAGTTTTATTAAGCTATCCAATTTCGCAAAATGAACATCGAAAAAAGCTTTTCGAGTAGAATCAAATATTTGAAAACTCGATGCTTTGAGTGGAGTCTTCCGTAACCGATATTTCTCATTAAGCGGTTGTTTGCGGGAGTATAAAAAGCGTATGTCCAATGATGGGCAGCGGCGAGCTGAAGGGTTGAGTCACCCCCGCGCCTAGGACCAAGTAAACAGGCAGATGTCTGCAGCTACAATTACATAATCAACAGTCATCGTATTCAAATGACTCCGCATCGATTAGGGCGCAACGACCCTGATTATTTAAAGAGTGCAAACGAAATGCGAGTCAAGAACGTTTTACATTCATCAATGCGACTGCCCATTGTCTTGTTGTGTTACATTTATGTTGTTTACCGTTTACATTCTGAGGATTTTACCGTCTGCTGCTTCTACAATATCATCCATCTCGAATGACTCTCAGATAGACAGACACGGTCGATGGAAAATCACAATGATCGAAACCGAAAGTATTAAAACTGTAACAATTAAGTCTTTTATGTCAAGTCATGGAGTTTTTCAGTGCACAATTGGTTAACGTATCGGATGTCGGAAACTCAGTTTTCTACGCTTAGATAAACGTTTAGCTTATAAAATGCGTTCGATTCAGCAGGATGTAGCTTTATATTTTATAGCAATCTTCCGAATTAAAATTAAACATTGTCCATTTGAACACGAGTCGATGTGTGATTTGAAAGGTGACCGTTGTCTGCTATCGTAGGTGTAACTAATGCAGTGACTAAGTGCAGTCTATAACTAAACTGTCAATTGAACACCTCAAACCATTTCTGATATCACAGTGCGCATCGACTGATCACGACTTGACGCCCAAATAACGGTGCAGCATACAGCGCCTGACTCACAGGGAACTGACCTACGGGCAATGCAGCTGGGTACATTGACGTGGCCGCCGACGCACTTATCACTACGCATGCCTCTTGAAAGATAATGCATAGCGCATGCGTCCGCTGCACGATGAATAACGCATCTGTTTTCGTAAAGACGGCGACGAATCGCTCTAAAGTTCAAATGCAGGATTCTGGAGTCAGACGGTACGATGTCATTGGCATCCGGGTGGTAAACCTTTTTATTGATCGATAACGTTCCGTTTCGCTTAAACCAAGTTTGTCATTGAAAATATGTATGGTACGACTCGGATATCTTCATTACCTTTCCGTCTTTCACAAGTAGCATTTACCAACCTCTAGCAGTTATTTTAGTTATCTTCTGCAGCATTTTTCGACCGTGCCGGCTACGTTTCACTACTTTATTTGTTTATCAGTAACCAAAACATAATTCTTCTCACCTTAAAAATGTATCTCATGTAAATTCAACGCGGCTCTTTTCCATGTTTGGGTGTTAATTAGTCGTGAAACAGTCATCTTGACCGAAATCATAAGATGCCCTCAAGGTCTCGTTCGGTGATAAGGAGGTTCGGTTTCACAATAGCAGAATTATTGGCGGTAGTGGGGCGTTATCGTCGCCTTGAGATGGGCGATACAAACAACTGGCGAACGAGGTCTACTGAAATGTACAATCAACAGCGCATACACCTTTATATATGTGCACTTTACTCCGTTAAGTTGCGAGTAACATTGCAACTAAAATGTTAAGGTTCGTGTTTTTTCGACTGTACCTGGTACGCTCGCGTACAGTTTACATTAATTTTCTAAATCAGACCTAATAACCTCCCGTGATAGTTTTACATTAAAATTGATCTTCAGATCTTTCATAATAATATAATGTTTGGTAGGTACTACTTTTTCCCCTTCTATACATAAGTGTTGGAAAACTTTTCTGATAAGTTCTTTTATCAGAAATAAACTGTTTAAAAAATCTGTAGTCAAAAATCTTCATGATTTCAAATCCTGCGCTAGTCGTACGAGGACATTTTATTAACCAAAAATCTGTTTCAATTACAACAAAACGCTTTCTCTCGACTGTGTCCACCAAGGACCAGACGAAACTGCTTTGCACACGCCGCACACTGGTTCAGGATCTCGAAAAGGTGGACTTAGGGGTCAAAGTGAAATAATCGGGCTGATATTTTTTTCTTGTATTCTTTGCATGATTACAAAACGATTTTAAAGATTGCGTTTTTCGATTCATTGATTCATTTCAGAGTAAAAAATATTTTAATATTTTTTTGTATGGGGGAAAAACTAATTTTTGACTATAACTCTGAAAATGGCACCGATGTCAAAATAAATCTTTATGATCATAATATTGGACGTTATTCTTAACATATCGTCGCTAGAAACCTACTCGATATCTCTGCCGTAAATGGATTGGTGCCTACTTGAAAATTTCAAAAAATTATTTCTCATTGCACCGTATTTATTCATGTTTAGACCTTTTATTTAGTCTTGGCTAACAGATTTCTAATAATTATACACCTATTACAATATACGTTCGTGAATTAAACCTATTATTTAGTCTTAGCTTCACATTGCTAAGTAAAAAAATTTACTACTCTGTATATTGTCCGACATGAGTACAAAAAATTCTTAACCCACCTTAGTAACTTTCGCGATTCTCAAACATTTCAGTACAAGAAAAGGAACTCATCGCAACAAATTTGATGAGAACCGTGTCTCATACATTATTATACCTACCTATTAAGCTGTCAAGAGATAACTCCTAAGAAAGCAAGGGTAAGTACCTGGAATAATTGCACAAAGGATGAGTAAAAATAGCCGGTAGTGATGTAAGGGTCAGTACCTGGAATAGTTAATTCACTTAGGACAGTAAAAGGTCATTACATAGAACATTGTTGTTGGCTTATTGTTGTTTTTTCGTGGGGACTTCCCATGATAATTTGTTTTGTATAAATAAAGAGCGCGCGAGATCCGTGGGGTCAGTTATCGCCAAGCTCTGTAAACAACTAACAAGTACATATCTGGTGCATACAGAAGTTATTCAAGCAATGAAACAATTGCTGTTTCAATTCAAGCCTGCTTGCTGCTTGTAAACCTACCACCACCTAAATCTCATCTACAATCATAACAAAATGCCGCGGTTTGGTGTTAAAAAAAATCTTGTATGTAAGTATATTCTCAATAAAATAAATAGTATTCATGTCAAAGTCAAAAATTATTATTCACTATAAAAACAAAATGATTACTTAATGAACGTCAAAGCTGTTAGTTTCACAATTAATTGATTATGCGGAGAAGAAGCTAACAAAGAAACTCCACATTTATTCTTTTCAAAACAGGTTTGCTTAATTAACAGAGTTTTCAACTACACTACAGTTTCAGTTACACTACACAAGATACAATCGTTCCTGTTAACATTACTATTTAAATACCAGACATCCTTGTCTTCCAAATAATCCTTAATGTTATAATAGGCTTTTTTTGCACAGAGTATGCTTAATACATTTTTTAAACCGCGTCGGTGGTAACTCTAATATATCTGGAGGATTCTTATTGTAGAACCGTACACAGTGCCCCATAAAGGATGTATTAACTTTTGCAAGTCTAAAACGTGGAAATGACAATTTATATTTACTCCTAGTATCAATATTGTGATGACTACCGACATTTTCGAAATTGCTGATGTTTTTTCTAACATACATTATATTTTCATAAATGTATTGACTTGCAACTGTTAAGATGTTAGTTTCTTTAAAGAAATCCCTTAACGAGTCCCTACTACCTAGCTTGTAAATAAATCGGATTGCTCGCTCTTCTGTAAGATGAAGATCGTCTCAATGTCTGCTGCCCGACCCCACAGTAGTATGCCGTAGGACATAATACTATGGAAGTAACTAAAATAAACAAGCCTAGCAGTTGCAACGTCAGTGAGCTCTCTAATTTTTTTGACGGCATATGCTGCAGAACTAAGCCTGTGTGCTAGTTTTACAACATGAGGACCCCATTGCAGTTTTGAATCGATTGTGATGCCTAGAAAAACGGTATCTTCTACAAATTCTAGTTTTTCTTTTCCGAATACTTTTGGTAAAGTAAACTTTATACATTTTGTCTTCTTGGAATTTAGAAGCAGATTATTTGCCGTCAACCAATCCAACACACGCGAGAGAGCATCATTTGCATCGTCAAGATTATTTTCTTGTCTCTTAATTTTAAAAATAAGTGACGTGTCATCTGCAAATAATACTATCTCGGACATGTTTTGTACCAAAAACGGCAAATCATTTACGTATACAAGGAAAAGGAACGGCCCCAAAATTGATCCTGTGGTACTCCCATTTTTATTTGTGAACCTGTGGACTTTATACAATTTATGTCCGCTTTTTGAACCCTTCCTTTTAGATAAGATCTCATCAGTTCTAAACCTTTCCCCTTTACTCCGTAATGCTCTAGTTTTAGCAAAAGTGTCTCGTGGTCCACGCAATCAAATGCCTTTGACAAGTCACAAAAAACACCTATAGCATCCCTACGATCCTCCCATGCACTATAAATATGTTTAACTAGCAAGACACCAGCGTCCGTCGTCGACCGCCCCTGCGTGAAGCCGAACTGCTGGTTATGGAGAAGTTGATAATTATTAAAGTGCGTAAGTAGTTGAACTAAAACAATATTTTCGAATATTTTGCTCAATACAGGTAGGATCGAGACTGGTCTGAAATTTGTGGGATCATGCCTATCGCCACTTTTAAACAACGGAACGAGCCTACTGTATTTCATTAGGTCAGGGAATGTACCCTCACCTACACATTTGTTAAAAATTTTTGCTAAATGAGAAGCGAGGACATCTATTACTGAACTAACTATGATTACTGACATTCCCCACAAATCTTCCGTTTTTTTTAAGATTTAATAGTTTAAACGCTTTAATTACGCTATGGGGATTAATGAAGTCGAACGAAAACTCGTAATCGCACGAGGGGACATTGTCTTTCAATAAACTTGCAGCAAGATCAGGAGACGAGTCTAAAGGAGCCATAGTTTCAATTGGAACATTTGTAAAGAATTGTTCAAAGGCCGCAGCAATGTCCTCATTTGATGTTATTACTTTATCATCTATCTTTAGAGAAAATTCGCGATCTCCTGATTTGGCTTTACCAGTTTCCCTATTTATAATAGTCCAGATTGTTTTAGATTTATTTGAAGACTGGAGGATTTGTTTCTTTATATGTTCGCATTTAGCTTTGTGGCAGACGGCCCTGAATAATTTAGAATATAGTTTAACATACTCTATAAAACTGTGGTCATATGTGTATGTCAGACAATATTCAGAGTAGTAAGTTTTTTTTACTTAGCACTGTGAAGCCAAGACTAAATAATAGGTTTAATTCACGAACGTATATTGTAATAGGTGTATAACCATTAGAAATCTATTAGCCAAGACTAAATAAAAGGTCTAAACATGAATAAATACGGTGCAATGAGAAATAATTTTTTGAAATTTTCAAGTAGGCACCAATCCATTTACGGCAGAGATATGGAGTAGGTTTCTAGGCACGATATGTTAAGAATAACGTCCAATATTATGATCATAAAGATTTATTTTGACATCGGTGCCATTTTCAGAGTTATAGTCAAAAATTAGTTTTTCCCCATACAAAAAAATATTAAAATATTTTTTACTCTGAAATGAATCAATTAATGGAAAAACGCAATCTTTAAAATCATTTTGTAATCATGCAAAGAATACAAGAAAAAAATATCAGCCCGATTATTTCACTTTGACCCCTAAGTCCACCTTTTCGAGATCCTGAACCAGTGTGCGCCTTGCTTACGTGACGAGACTCTGCCCAAAACCCTTTCAGCCACGAGTGTACGGGCGCTCGCGCACACGAAGTATATGAAAATGGGTCAATGTTGATGCGTGACGCGGCCCTTTGCGAACCGCGCGCGCGCAGGGCTCGCCTTGAACCGCGTCTGTATCGAGCCAATGCCACCTGGGCCGAGTTTCATAAAATTACAATTCGTAGTT
This sequence comes from Yponomeuta malinellus, assembly GCA_947308005.1. Taxonomy (NCBI): domain Eukaryota; kingdom Metazoa; phylum Arthropoda; class Insecta; order Lepidoptera; family Yponomeutidae; genus Yponomeuta; species Yponomeuta malinellus. Next base: position 10,141,730 of record OX370994.1, read on the forward strand.
TATTATGACAATTAGATGTACATTGCGTGGCAGAGTCTTCCTGCCTGTTAATCTCGGTTTTTCGACTTAGCAATGTACATCGAATTGTCATAGTAAACCATGAATTGTAGTTCTATGAAACAGGCCCCTGGAGGCACCCGGCTGGTAACGTTTTGCGCTCTCTTGTTTTTAGAGTTTTTAAGTAAAGATAATTCTAGAAGGTTTTATTTTGTACGTAAAGTAGATGCGATGACGTTGGTTGTTTTTTTTTTGTTTTGTCATCACAATAGTGGTTTTATTTTAACTTTGAGGGAGGTGAACTACGTAAAGAGTCCTTTCACTTAAATTTTCTGTCTTTTCTAAGATATTATACCTACCACATTTTCTTAAATACATAGATAGCGGTAGGTTTTCGAAGGCAAGAAGCTCATACTTTGCTCATTTAAAATGTATTAAATACTAAGTACAAATAATTGTTTGAAAACAACCTCAGCCAAACACAGGGCATACCTATAATTTCTTGCTTACTGACATCAGTTTCATACTACAAGTACCCGAAGATATATTTACCATAAGTTAGTGGCCCTTCATCACAACAAGTCATATACCACGAACACTTTCGTAACTCGCATTGTCATAAATAGTTCGAAGCATCGCGTCATCGGCAATTCCGCAGGCAACAGGCGGAGAGGTCGATGGAGCCCTGCAAAACAAAATAGATAATTACCCACAGAAGTTCATCTCTGATCCAACACAGTTACTGTATGAATAACAAATTTCGCCAGTTCAAAGGGGGATTAATTAACTCCTAGTTAACTAAAAAAGTTTGGGGGCACGGCGCGGGTCAAAAGTTGCAGGTCTGAATCAAGCTTTGGCCCGAGATTTTTATTTCTACTTTAGAATCGAATCTATCTGTATATCGAGCACAATATAAAAGCTAAACAAACTGGACTCAAAACAAATAAAAAACAATGGCACGGTTAGCCAGAGGTCGCGTTTTCAAGTCCCGGCATGGGTGGAATTTTTAGCCTCTAAATAGGTTTTTAACATAAAAACAAATTAAAAAAAATAAAATCCGTTAATAATATCTGGGAATTCCATGAATATTTTTTGGAAATGAATATATATATGTATATATATAATCTGAATCTCATTAGAATACGAAGGTAAATTTCGCCACCATCTACAAGGCTGTAATACCTATCTCAGGTGGGGCCGGAATCAGGCTATCCCGAAACCAAACTAGGAGACGCCGGTTTGAGCCTGTCTCGAGTCCGATTATTTTTTTTTTCTTTTTTCCCCCTTTTTTCATCGTATTTAAATATAATTACCAAAAAACAAGATTAAAAAAATACCGAGTAAAGCTCGGCCATCCAGGTACTTACAATTGTTCGACTACAATCTATTAGAAGAAAATAAAGTCTGTAAAGTACCAAGCAATCATTCAATCGAAGTTAGGATAGGAAGATTATTAGATATTCATTAGGATAAACCTTAAATCTCAATTTTGTCTAGTCCTTTAGATAAAAACACCAAACACATTTTTTTCCCGTTCATTCAATGTTTTACTTTCTGGTATATGCTTGGTAGGCCAAAGTGGGCCTTCTTTATCTTGTTATTTAACAGCAATAGTAGCCCTGCGGCCACTATGTAGGCCGACTATTTGTGTCGAGCCCTCGCGGACCTCGCGACTTTGACACGGATTCCTGCAGCAATATTAGGAACGGGCCAGTGATTCCGCTAACCCGATGTGCAATTCTCTGCTGAAACTGAGATAAAAAGCTCGACAGTCTGAACAAAAGGCCCCAAAGGGTTTAGGCGAAAAGCGCCTCTACGGCCAAGCATGCTGAAACTAGTACTTATAAGAACTTTTATGCACACGCATGGTTGACAAACAAATGAATTAATTATTTTCGGATCTACAGAAAATTTGCACATCATCGTCAAATTATTTATTTACAGCTGAAAGATTTGAGTACTCTCCAAAATGCTCACAAAACATTAAAATTAAAGTTATCATAAAGTTCTCAAGGAGCACAATATACAAATTATTCGCTATGTACCAGGAAATAAGCAGCCGCAAATTGGATACATTACCTGTGACTTTGACTTTATTTACGCACTGGCACTCCTTGGATAAATTACTCACAGCCAGCAGACAAAAATGAACTTTCTTGCTTTGTAAGTAAGGGCGATGAGTGAAATCGGTAAAGGGAATCATGAACGAGATGATTTGCATAAGGGCCGTCGTCAATGCTGTAGTGCCATGGGCAAATGGAATTGTTGGCCTTTCCGACGATCTGTCGAGGCCCTTCCAACTATTAGCTACACGACACTTAGCACATCGATGGCAATGACAGAGAACCGGCCAATAACTAACATTTTATTTACTGTTTTATGGTGATGGCAGGCTCAAATTTTTTTCCTTTAAATTATCATAATCTATCATTTACGATTAACCGTTAAATATCTATTGCAAACTCCACAGACAGACTGTAATAACCATAATAAAGCCTGCCCTTTTAGCTACAGATTACGAAATTAACTAGGGTATAATTTTTGTTTTTCTAGGAAACACTGTATTATGTAAACTCACGCCTGAATGTCGGAGGAGTAGATAGGGACCAGAGTTTACTGCTTGCCACGATCCTGACAATTTTTTTTCTTTTCTAAGAAACATGTAATGTAGGGGACATATTAGTAATTAAAACTGAATAGTTGCCAACTACTGTTCTTATCAAACTATCTTACTTTTATTTGTGTGTTTTGGCAATAAATTCAGTGTCACTTTCAGTGGCAAATAAGAAGTAATATTGGGTAAACAAAAAATACGAAAGTTTCATGAAAGGCCAAGCCAAATACTCATATAAGCCTACACCTACTCATAGCCAATTATCGGCCTTTACTAAGTAGGCAGGGTACCTACCGAATTCGAGGTTAGCTAGCAAAGGGCCGTCCACAGTACGATTCGCGAGCGCAAGGTTTAGTTGCGTAAGCGCAGGGTATACGTGTTGGCTGCGGTGTGGCAGGTGACCTCTTCCGAAGCACTTCCGATTTGTGCTCAGTTTTTGAAAGGCGAAGGTGAGGTGAGGCACGCGGTTAGCATACTCGCGAAGACTTCCGTGTGTTTATCAGCCAAGGGTTGGGAATAAAAATAAACATATTGCACTGATTGTTAGAAACTGAAGAAATCCCTTGCTTGACCAGGGACACTGGTCAAGCGACAGGGCCTATTCTTCAATTTGTAACTGATATGACACTGATGAATGACTAGATCCAAATAGTGATATTTTAGTAATTGAATAGATTTTACATATGTAATACAATTTACACAATTTATTATTTAGTGAATACGCAGCACCCTCTCACTATAATTTTACTTTTGTTTCTGTTTCACGTAAGGTGCATTTTGCAAACGGGACCACTTTCGAACAAAAAAGGACCATGTTTTACAGATAGTACTATACAGGGCGTCCCAAAATTATGGGCCATGAAGGGAAAATACCTTAAATATCGTAGATAGGGTATTTTGCTGAAAGAACACTTTATGTTATTTTTAAAAATTAGTAATTCTGCATTCAAAGATTTTCTAAAAATTACTTGCCTCGTCTGGGAATCGAACCGACTTAAATGTAAAAAAAACACCCCTACTTTTATGATGCCAATCGAAAGTATGGCCAAAAACTAATAACTCTTCTTAAGTAGTATAGTATTTTAAAAGAAAGGAACAGCGCGAATCATTTGTTTTTGGCCATTCTTTCGATTGGTATCATAAAAGTAGGGGTGTTTTTTTTTTCTTTCTTTTTTCGATTTTTATTACGTTTCATCCCGATATTGTTTGTTTATGCATAAGTGAAACAATGAAATATTAAAAAAAATTAAGGCATATTATTTATTAAATTTCGCACTAAATATCTGTTTTAGAATCATGGTTAGTATGTCCCTTTAAAAAACGTTGAATGAGTGCAAAGTCACCCTGTAGATGTGTACTTAGATGTTTGTCAAGCAATTAGGCATAACCGGCTAAACGAATTTAGATTAAATTTAGCGCAGTGCTATCACTGGGCTTAATCTAATATAGGTATAAAAAATCTCTCGTCACAGTTTTTCTTACCGGAATCCTCCGATACGGCTTCACCGATTCTTATGATTTTTTTGTATCTATATATTTAGTAGGTCTGAGAATAGGTCGTAGACTAATTAATATGGCAAAACGACGTTTGCCGAGTCAGCTAGTTTAATATAAATTCGTTTAACCATTATTCATCCCAAAAAGTCACGGGTACGACTAGACAGTAGATTATAAAGTTGACCTTATGACCATTAACTCAGGAATCGGCTAATTAAACGACAATATTATGAACATAAATCACTGACCGATGTTACGGTAAACATTATGGAAATGAGCTAAGGAAAATGCAAGTTGGAAATCTAAATGATGATGCAAGGCGTTATCTTGGCAACCTTCTCTTAAATATCTAACACGATATTTGCATATTTCCCTGAATACTACATCTGTGGTAACGCGTCAAACATCAACAGCGAATCTAAAAAGCCACTGACAAACACGGTAATACTCGAGCATGGCGTATTTACAAATATAGATACAATCAGCTTCACTTTCTGTTTTGTTCGATAATCGACTTTATGAATCGCACGATACGACCTTCCGTGAAGAAGCCGACTATCACTGGCTGTACAACTATGAAGCGCACGTGCAAACTTAGTAGTGACCTAAATTCCTCCATCAATGTTCGTCAGCCCATGGCCCTTCGTGCACAATGTCGTATGCGCCAGTTTGTGTCGCGTTAGCAACCAAGTCCCAAACTCATTCGGCGATGACCATTCGCAATTTTGGATGATAAGGAAATCCTAGCTGTTTGAAACAAAATTGTGGTCGCCGATCTGAGAATATCCTTCAGTTTTCTTAGTAGGCAAAAAATACTCAGTAGGTAATAGTTACAAAAATTAAAGCGGACTTATGTTTAACTGACGGAGTAGGTATCTTGATACCTATATTTTGGTAAAGTAATTATGAAAATATACGAAAGTTCAAAAAACAATATCGACGATGGGCTAGTTACCATATCTGGATATTGATAACTTTCATGCGCTCATGCCGATACTAGTAACAGGATATTTTTTCTTTAATGATATTATTGCATAATTTGTGATTGCGTAAAACATAAACAGTCGTGTGTTTGCGGTGTCTACTGCTCGTTCAAGACATAATGAGGCAAGGCCGAAAACTGCGTGGCAAGGTAACAGAACATGTTTTTCTATAGCTGCGCGGTTTTCGTAGCTTTAGTTTTTTTTTTCATCGTAAAATACTGATAAATATTGCTTTAGACTTGGTAAAGCCTGAGCCTGATTATGCGCACTAAATCCTGTTGTAATCCTGACGTTTGCGAGAGCAATTAGTTCTGAATTTGACACTTAGATGATTGGAATCGCTCAGGAATTGGTGCGCGTAATATACGGGCTGTATATTATGTCTTAATTTGTTTTTTTGTAATTTGGCTAAAGTGCTTCAACTTTCGGGGTACCCCAAGGGATATACTATCTCTTTAAAATTATTTAGAATTATTAAAACCGAAACGAAATTAAGCATTTGCATTTTGTTTTGTATTTTTCCAAATCAGAAAAACTCTACTACTCTCGAATACATCTTGAAAGTAATTCTAAACCAAATTACTTCTAATGTTTAACTTTTTGTAGCCATTTAGTTTTAAAAAACGATGCCTATTAGATACGTCCTACTGCAGCGCACAGGCCTTCTCTCAGAAATAGAGTCAATCACCAAACGTCATGCTCACAGGGGGTTGGCGATCCTGGAAGCACAACACTGTAACTGTTTAGTATTTTCTTTATTTTATTTTCTTGTTTAATTGGGACAATCAGTTGCATGAGCAATTCTATATTAGTATGTAGTTGCATGGGCACTTACCGCGGAGAAGTTGTTTTAAGAACCGGCTCCAGATTTAGTGGGACAGTTATAAAATTCGACGGAGTGAATGTGCCAACCGCCAACCTCATTCGCAGGTAACTGTAAATATGCATTCGAGCCAAATTCATCCAAATAACGGTCACAAAAGTGGTCGGCTTATTAGGAATGTATAATGATAATAGTAAGTATTTTAGTGAGAGATTGTAGAGATTTTGCTGCAGATGTAGAACTCAGCTTAATAATTTAACGTTGGTTCTGATGCCTCTGCCAAACTGCTTTGCTTTACCTACGAATTAAAAAACGTACCGTATATTACATAACAGAAAAAATATGAAAGGTTTGGTACATATGTCATTAAACTTCAATATATACCTAGCACTGCCTAAACTTAGGTGTACCTAAAGTCGGACAACATTCTGGGGGTACGGCAGTGCCCCCGTAAAGATGAGCAAAAAAGCGGCACGGCCGTACCATCCTTATCTCGAAGCAGTTGAGGCTATTTTCGACCCCCTATAACTTCTTTGTTGATAAAATCAGAAGCCTGAAATTTCAATAACCAAGCAGACATTGTATAAACACAGTGTATTTCAAATTTCATTCGATTTAAACCTGCCGTTTAGGAATTATAACTAGTCAAAGTTTCTTAATTTTGTCACTCACTCACTCACTGACTGACTGACTGACCGATCATCAAAACTCTAAGGGAGACATAGAAGCTTCAAATTTAGTGTTTAATGTATAAATCAAGGAAAAATAAAAAACTTTTGCAATTTTGTAGATACACCAACTGCATAAATAACTTTGTTATCCCATATAAATATAAGTTACATTTGCAGTGAATGAATCAGTGTACCTGTATATGGAATAATAGGTGTAGATAGATACCTAGATATAATTATGGTCAAAGGTAACTTGTGAAATGAGATGCCATCAAAAACTTAACTTGTGAAAAAACCAATTCTCGCACCTCAGTTCTTCTACCGTAAAAAGTTGTGAGATCCATCTAAGACCAAGTCGGTTAACTCATTCAGTTCCTACTTAAGGGTCCTTCTGTCTTAAGTTATTACGTAATTATACGTAGCTAACCTAACAACATCCTTTAGCGACCATATCAGTATTAAACATCTTTAATAAATAGATTGACTTAGCAATGGTACTAAACAATCTTATTTAATATCATATGTATTACTTGTGGTGATTAAGCCCATACTCTCTCCCGGAGAGAAGGCCTGTGCCCTACAGTGGGACGTATATAGGCTGCTTATGTAGGTACTATTACTTGTGAGATACATTGTGTTTTCATGTGAAATACGTCCAGAAATACGTCCATACGCAGTCTGGTTGTTTGCCGGGCATTATATTTATAACCACAAGCATTGATTATATTATCGTAAAAGATTCGACATCCTCCTTATTAAATTATTTTGCCATGCCATATAATTTTGTCTACAGAAATCTTGTACAAAAAAATTTCAATTTTTATAATGAAATTGAGAACTTTTGCGTATGGGAAGTGGTTTAATTATCGGTACTGAAGAAATGGTTTTTAGGTTTTGCGTCATTTCATTAATAACACTTTATATAACTCTAAATTCAATAAAACATTCAGCTTAAGATAACATGTCAAAATAGTAGATACATTCGAGATGGTGTGCGTAAGGTTGCAATGTACAGTTAAGGCACACTCACAGGCGCACCGCTGGCCACTGGCGAAGACTGTTTTGCCGCGGAGATTCGCGCGCGGGCGTTGCGCAAGCGCGGGCGTGGAGGCCGTTGACACGTTCGCTGTCGACGTGTGCGCACGACGCCATCTTGTTTGCAGGCGCGGTATTGGAGCGCAAATCTGGTCCGCGCGACTTCGTAACAAAAAAAACTGAAGTACGCCTTCTTTTCCAGTCGAAACTATCAGGAAAATTTCTTGTTAGTACCAAACAGATCAAAAAACTCCCGCACCTTGAGTATAATTTAATTAAGCCCAGCATTTAGGTAAACACAGTAACAATATGCACATTCCTAAGGACACTACCGATTTTCGATTCGTAGAATACTGCCTAGATCACTGTAAAACTAAATTTTCTTCACAGAAAACACAACACTACCTTGTGTATAATTTCTCTTCTCTTCATAATTTCGAAATTCTTCTCTAGTGTGATACAAGTAGGCTGACCATGAATTAGTAGGCACCCATGAAATCCAATCCGAAATAAACTATCAGTTGAAGACATAATAATGACATATTAATATCTAGAAGATAAATTCCTTAATTCTTGCTCTACTTTTAATATAGCCACTAACTATCTAAGAGCAACGTTTTTTAATCAATTACTTTAAACTGGCCGCTCACTCATTTAGGTAGGTAGGTACCTAAGTCTACACAGTAAAATTATACATCATTTTTAAGAGAAGGTTTCGTATGTATTGTACCTATTCCTGATTAAAACAAATAGAAGCCTTTGCTACCAAAAACTTATTATAATATGAATTTCTTGACACTTTTTATGAGATTCCAAGTAGTTTTCGTGTAAAAAACTTCTTGAAATCCTGCTAAATCTGTGGATTTGTCCCGCCGCTTACAACGACTCCAATAATAATTCGCAAAGATAAAATCCAATTCTTTTGCCAAAACCTTTAGTAAAGTTTGCGATTTCCATTAGAAAAGTTAAAACCATATTGAAATCTGTTACAAATACAAGAAAAAAATGGGATTTTCCGCAGCTTCCTCCGTTTAACGGTATTTTTTTCACGATTAGACGAAACTTATTTTGCTCTGTGTACTTTGCGCAATATATTCGCGAACGATAACGCTGTTTACTGTGGCTCCCCCCCCACATACTTGCAGAAGCCGGTTAAGCCTCCTCTCTCTGTCGCACCAGCAGTTGTGGGTAACCCCTTCTCTTTCCTGCGGAATGACATAGATAGCTCCAAGTGGTGTGGCGAAACACTGCGGATTAAATAGCAGGTGGATTGGCGTCGCAAACAAGTTTAAATATGTAACTGTGCAGGCATCTGCTTTCACATAACTGTGCATGCATATGTATGATGGTAAATATTCTTGAATATATTTAACAGCCGCGGCTAGGTATGTGTTGCAAGGAAAAGTGGTAACTCGAGGCTTTACAAAATCTGGGGGCATGGTTAGAGCCGCTAGTAGTGTGTAGATTGTAGTGTGTACTTTACATTACATGTATCGTGTTATGTTATTTAAAAAAACTCGTAGTTTGTCTCGAAGCGCTTCATCGCCTTTTTCGGACCTTTATAACTTCGGTTTGGCTAAGGGAGGGAAGGGAGTTCAAATTGCCAGGTTAAGATGAAGTTAGCAAACTAATGAAAGGAACCAAGTTTCATTTAGATTAGATTTAATTTTTTTTTCTTTTATTGCAGTATTTCGTCATCGTCATAATTTTGATTGACCCACCTCTGTTCACTGCTGGGTATAGGTTTTTTCCCGGTAAAGGTTTTTTGCGTCACGGCCATCAGTATCTAAGGATAATTCAAATTTTATTATTATGTAAAATACGTGGATGTCATCATTGACTCAGTCACTGATGATTATCAGAAAATCTAATCAGAACCAAAAATCTGCTTTTTAGGACTTCAGGAAGTAATCTAAATTTCTAGAAAATTTATTTTTGGAATGTACCTAAGCTAAGATTTCCATACAAACAATGAAAACAATATGAAATCTATACCTTTCACCCTCAACCCCCCTTAAAGAGAGCAAAGGTCTATGTACTAACTTTATTATACTCGTAGATAGTTATAAAATCCCAGTTAGCTAAAAATTGCTGGCTATGATTTCCATACAAACAAGAAAATAAAGAACTATCTAACTTTCACCTCTCAACCCCCATAAAGGGAGATAGGTACTTTATATAAAAACTAAATCGCTCAAGACAAAATTGTACAACCAGTGTGTGTTACCAGTGATGACTGAAACGTGGTCTCTCACTATTGGCCCCATAAGAAAGCTCAAGGTCACGCAACGAGCTATGAAAAGGTCTCTGCTCGGAATTTCTCTACGAGATCGAATCAAAAATTATGAGATCCGTAGACGAACGAAAGTCGTCGACATAGCTCAGCGGATGAGTAAGTTGAAGTGGCAGTGGGCGGGGCACATAGCACGCAGAACTGATGGCCGCTGGCGCCAAATAGTTCTCGAATGGAGACCACATATCAGCCAGCGCAGCGTAGGATGACCAGCCACAAGATGGACAGATGACCTCATCCAAGTAGCAGGAAGACGCTGGATGCAAGCCAGTTCCAACCGGTCTTTTTGGAAATTCGTAGAGGAGGCAGTGGACTTTTTGTGGCTGAATGAATGATGATTGATGCTTTTGAAGTATCGCATTTATGTTTTTATCACACCTGACAACTGATACCTAGATATTGAGGTGGTCTTATATCGACGTAGGCAGAAACATTTTACTCCATAAGGTATACTCGTATCTATAACGTGATGCCAATAAATCCCTCTATCAAACCAATAGGCTTTTCTCTCCAATAAATAAACGGAAAAACCTGCTCCCCAACGTAATTCTAAATCGGCAATGCAAATTGCAGTTGCAAATCGTGGATTATCCGTGAAAAGGCGGAGTCCGAAGCATCCAATGCGCGCCCTCAAACCGCGCCTGCGTATATATAATCTCCCCCGGATTATCGCAACGCGTGCGAGAAATAGGTGACGGAGATACAGAAGATGCATTTTGAAATTATGTAAAAAGCTAATTCCTTGATACTAAGCGTTTAGATGAAAATGAGCCTCTAATAAGTCAACTCTTGACCAGTAGGTCACCCTTTGCAAACCCTGGTTTCTGCCTAACTCTCCGGGTTACAGACATGTGTTTATGTATGTGTATGTACGATCAGTGACTGTTTATTTTTGTAGCTGTAGGTATGAGGTGTAAGAACTTACTTACTGACTTTTCCTACTCATGGGAATCCAGTGGGCTAACCAATGAAAAAAAAAATCTTATATTCTTTTACTGATTGATTTGCAAAAAGTGTCTGTAGTATCTCTCAATCATGTTAATGTGTCTATTGTAGGGTACAATAATTAATTCATCATAATTTACTTACATAGCTTAGTTCCTACTTGGATTACAACTTGGAACTACAATCTCAAGTTGAAGACCTACAGTTACAATTAATTGATATCACATACAAGTATTCGGCTCTACAAACACAATATGATGACTGCATCCCGATGATGAATGGTTTGATTGCGCTTAGCAAGAGTAATCTGGAACGTGTGGAGTCTAACTTGGACAACTCCGAAGAAGGACTGTTGCTGCCGTCTCTGTCACCAGTGTGCAACGTATCTGGAGATGAGGCCTCTCTACAGCCAACCTCCATGGAGACACGAAACATCGAGGCAAGTGGGCACTCATGCCTGATACCGTCCCTGGGCATCGCTGACCAACCAGCTACTGTACAGCTGGATCCTGCGTGCTGGCATGGGGCAGAGCCAGGCAGTCTGCCTGCAGCAGTAACTGCACCAGAGCGGAGCAGCACCACACCGACCCCTGATGCCATACTAGATGGACAGCCGCAGTCTCAACCTACCAGCTGCAAAGTTCCTGACAATGACACCCAGCACAAAACAGTTATCTACTCAGATAAAATAGGTGTAGGCTTAGGCAGTAGAGTGCAAAACAATTTGAAGCAACATGTAGAGAATATATGTATGCCCTATGCATCTTACATGCAGATAGTGAACTGCATGCTGCGTAAGGAGTATAATAACAATACTACTGTTGTGTTATTAATAGGGGACAGTGCAGGAATTAAGAGAGATGAACTGACAAATTATTATGATTCTATAGCTGCTCTTCAAGCAAGGAAAATTATAATCTGCGCTTTTCCTTATTCTAAAACTCTATCAGAGACACAAAATGCCCGGATAGATAAGCTAAACCGGCTATTATATAATATGACCTTTGGCCATCGAGACAAAGTATCATATTTTGATACGAATAAATTTATTCAAAACTTTATACTGACTAGGGACACAATGCACGTGCCCTTGTCTTCAAAGCGACAGATTGCCAAATTGTTGGCATTCAATATTTATGACCCTATTATTGTTAAGACAATAAAACAGGGACCAGTTAACAATACAAACTGTAGAATAAGTTCTACTAGTAAACCTCTTTACTCTGAGGTTATAAAAAAAACCTAGCATAAGTAGGTTACCCTTGACCGCTGATTTAAACTGTCAGCGCAGACAAAAGAAAAGCCCCCCTTAAATAAATTAATTTTAGCTAATCAGAATATACAGGGTGGCTTTTCTGGAAAGTTATTAGAACTAGAGTTGTTCTTAGAACAATATAGAGTGGACATACTTTGCGTCACAGAGCACTGGCTACCAGAAACACAAATGAATTTATCTGTGAATAACTATCAAATAGCCAGTTGCTTCAATAGAAAGTCTGCAAGGCACGGGGGATCCTTGATACTAGCAAAAAATTGTTTGAAATTTAAAGAACGGAAAGACATTTGCAGACTTTCTGTTGAAAAAGTAATTGAAATATCATGTGTTGAACTGTCTAGACACATTGTAGTAGCCATATACAGGCCCCCTACCAGCGATTACAGTTCATTTGAATCCATATTAGAGGATGTTTTGAAGGTAGCCTCTAGCAGTAATAAGAAAGTCATAGTCTGTGGTGACTTCAATATCGACTTATTGGTAGACTCGGCTTTAAATACCAAATTGACAATAATTTTCAAGTCGTTTAATTTAGTAAATATTTTCTTGGAGCCTTCTAGAATAACCGAAACTACTGCCACCTGCATAGATAATGTTTACTGCGATTGCGACTTTTCAGATAATTCTACAGTAAATTGTTTGAAGTCAGACCACAGTGGTCAAATTGTTCATTTTGAAATAGATAGAAAAAACGCAGAACAGGTTATCCTCTGCCGGCCCGTAACAAGTAAAAAATTAGAGTCATTTAAAGTAGACCTTGAAAGTAGCATAAAAACTCAAGAAAATTACCAAAATGCTAATGCTCATTATGTAGACTTTTTCAAAGTCGTGTCGGGTAGTTTTGAAAAAGTTTTTAAATTGCGGCAGCTAACAAATAATGAGAATAAAGTAGGATTTAGTGAATGGGCAACCTCGGGTATCCGGAAAAGTAGAGACACACTTTATGAACTGTATGACAAAAAGACTTATACATATGACACCAAATTCATACAGCACGTCAAAAAATATTCCAAGTTATTTAAGGCCGTCTGCCATAAGGCTAAATGCGATCATATAAAGAATAAAATCTCACAGTCACCGAATAAAATTAAAACAATTTGGACAATAATAAATAGAGAAACGGGTAAAACAAAATTAGGAGACCGAGATATTTCGCTTAAGATTGACGACAAAATAATAACGACAAATGAAGATATCGCTGCAGCATTTGAACAGTTCTTCACTAATGTTCCAATCGTGACTACAGCTCCGTTAGACTCGTCACCTGATCGTGCAACAACATTACTAAAAGACCATGTCTCCTCGTGCGAACACGATTTCTCATTTAATTACATTGAGCCCCATAACGTTCTTAAAAAATTTAAATTATTGAATCTTAAAAAAACCGAGGACTTGTGGGGTATGTCGGTAAAAATTGTTAGTTCAGTGATCCATGTCCTAGCTTTACCGTTAGCAAAAATTTTCAATAAATGTGTAGATGAGGGAGTATTTCCGGACCTCATGAAATGTAGTAGACTAGTACCCTTATTTAAAAGCGGTGATAAACACGATCCAACCAATTTTAGGCCCGTCTCAGTACTACCAGTATTAAGTAAAATATTTGAGAAGATCATCTTAGATCAATTACTTACGCATTTCAATAATTACCAACTCTTTCATAGCCAGCAATTTGGTTTTACTAAAGGGCGGAATACAACAGACGCCGGAGTTATGTTACTTAAACATATTTTCAGCGCGTGGGAGGATCGCAAGGATGCAGTAGGCATATTTTGTGATTTATCAAAAGCATTTGATTGTGTAGACCACGAAACGCTACTCCTAAAGTTAAAACACTACGGAATAAAGGGTGCAGGTTTAGATCTTTTAAGATCGTATTTAGAAGGAAGGGTCCAAAAAGCAGACGTAAATCGTATTAAATCCTCGGGTTCACTTGTAAAAATAGGAGTCCCGCAGAGATCTATCTTAGGGCCGCTCCTTTTCCTAGTCTATATAAATGATTTACCGTTTATGGTACAAAAAATGTCTGAGATAGTGTTATTTGCTGATGACACGTCACTTATTTTTAAAATAAGGAGACAAGAAAATAATCTTGACGATGCAAATAATGCTCTCTCGCAAGTACTAGATTGGTTCACAGCAAATAATCTGCTGCTAAATTCTAAAAAGACAAAATGTATAAAGTTTTCCTTACCTAACGTACGAGTAGTTGAGAACAACATAGTAATTGGACATGAAAAATTAGAATTTGTAGATGATACTGTATTTCTGGGCATCACAATCGATGCAAAACTACAATGGGGTCCACATATTGTAAAATTAGCACACAGACTTAGCTCTGCAGCATATGCAGTGAAAAGAATTAGGGAACTCACTGACGTTGCAACTGCTAGGCTTGTTTATTTTAGTTACTTCCATAGTATTATGTCCTACGGTATACTACTATGGGGCCGGGCAGCAGACATTGAGACTATCTTCATCTTGCAGAAGAGAGCCATCCGATTTATTTACAAGTTAGGTAGTAGGGATTCGCTAAGAGATTTCTTCAAAGAAACCAACATCTTAACAGTTGCATGTCAATACATTTATGAAAATATTATGTACGTTAGAAAAAATATCAAAGACTTCGAAAATGTTGGTGGCCACCATAATGTTAATACTAGAAATAAACATAAATTGTCATTTCCACTATTTAGACTTGCAAAAGTTAACACATCCTTTATGGGGCACTGTATAAGGTTCTACAACAAAATTCCTCAAGATATATTAGAGTTACCTCCAACGCGATTTAAAAAATGTGTTAAGCACATTCTGTGCAAAAAGGCTTACTATAACATCAAGGATTATTTAGAAGACAAAGATGTTTGGCATTAAACAGTAGATTAATATTATTTAAAGGACGATTGTGACTAGTGTTCAACACATTCATGACTAATATTTTAAGTTGAAAACTCTGTTAATTAAGTTAAAACGTGTTTTGAAAAGAATAAATGTGGAGTTTCTTTGTTAGTTTCTTCTCCACATAATCCATTAATTGTGAAACTAGCAACTTTGACGTTCATTAAGTAAACATTCTGTTTTTACAATGAATAAAAATATTTGAATTGAATTGAATTGAATTGAATTGAATTGATTGAAACCACAATTTACCTACTGGAGTTGAATAAATTCTTTTTTAACTTTCATCTGGTCAAGTGTTTGCAGTGTGTCTTAGGACCCTCGCCCACGGCGACTTTTTGTGGTGATGCTGTCGCGCGTTTCGTAAACGCTTTAGTCGCCTTTGCAACGCGCTACAGAAACTATGCCAACGCGCTACTAACGCGCTACAGCATCGCGACTGTATCGATGCAAACGCGCGAGCGTATCGAATCGGTGAGTAGTGCAACACAGAGAGATCGAGAGTGCTGTTGTCCATCGGTCCAACGGGTCCAACTTGCAACTGTAGCGATCGCAGGCATTTTGGTTCTGTTACTGAATCGCATTTGCATCGCAACAGAAGCGCGACGGTATCGCGTTTGCATCGCGACTGAATCGTGTTTACGATGGGCGAGGGCACACAACTAGCGCCCGCAACGCCACTGTATCGATGCGAACGCGCGACAGCATCGCTACTGCCTCGCTACAAAAAGTCGCCGTGGGCGAAGGCCCTTAGTGATTGACATAGTCCTACAGAAATGCCTGTCGTTAGTAATTCTGTAAGTTTTCGAACTAAAACTTTCGTAAGCACTACACATTATTAACTTAACATCGAATAAACTTACATGGTTTTTTGTCGGAAGAGTTCGACCAGGTTTCGCTCTGACGGTCGGACTCTTTTAAAAAAAACCAAGTAAGTTTATCCGGTGTTAAGTTAATAATGTGGTAGTGCTTACGAAAGGTTTAGTTCGGAAACTTATGGAATTACTCACGACAGGCATTTTTGTAGGGCTATGTTAATCATCTATACTAAACATTTAAAATAGTAGGTATATATATAACATAGTCCTACAAAAATGCCTGTCGTGAGTAATTCTATAAGTTTCCGAACTAAACCTTAAACTAACTAACAGTGTTATTTATAAAACCACCCACAAATATATTTTACATAGTTTAGTTTAAATAGCATTTGAGGAGTGGTTTGGATGAATCGTGTTTTCATAAATGTCACTGATAGTGTAGGTAGTACACACCCAATGCTTCACAAGTTATTAAGTAGGTATGGATATTTTTTTTCAAGACTTCTCGATTTTTTTTCTCTTGGCGCGTGTAGGTACTCGATTCCCGGTGAACGCGAGTGGCCGCGCGACACGCCATCGCCACCCGATCCCGATAAGATAAGGGTAATCGATATTTTCGCGCGATTCGCCCGCACCGGCAGGCAGCGGCGCACGAAAGGTCACGTTGCGAAATAGACATTTCGAATTGTTTATGCCGCATGAACGGCTATTTCTACGATAAGTGTCGAGGATTAGCACCCGAGGCTTATGAAAAAAAAAATTAAATATAAAAATTTAAATTTTTTCATTCGTAAGCCCATCACTTGAGAACCGCTGGACCAACTTGGCATTTTTCTTTTATAACATCATAGTCCGAATATCGTTTTTAGGAAAAGACAAATTGGAAAAGTTAACGATAAAATCGGAAAATTAGGGAGGCTTGCTTTTATGGGATTTTACAGGTCAGGTCCAACGGTTCCATATTAGAGTATATGGTCGGTCGGTTGAACCCGAACGGATGTTCTCAATGTGATTCAAAAAAGTTTACAAAAATCCGAGAAAATATTGGAAAAACACATCCTATTTATAAACTCCGTAACAGTTACCTAATAGATCGTGCAATCGATAAGCAAATATCGGTTTCCTATTTCTAAACGAGTAAACCCTTAGCAAATTATGTGAAAACCACAAATCGCTTGCATAACATATACAATGAGGTGAAATTACCTCCCCTAGGTCCTATGGTCTAGCCTTAGGCAATACACACACATTACCTATCCTTAAATACCTACAATGAACATGCCATTATCCGCCATTTGGTGAAGACAAGTTATAATAGATAGAGCATTCGTATTTTTTTTCTTTAAAAATTTTTTGTAAGCCTGTAATTGATTAATAAGTTTTTGCCAAATTAACTTAGCAGCGTTGGTGAACGTTGAAAATATTTACTGGGTACCTACTATGATTTGCTTGATGACGTGTTTTCTTAACTATTTTTCTGTAACAAAAGATACCAAGATTTAAATGAAGAAATCCGTTCCATTCCGTGGATGTCGTAGAAGGCGACTAAGGAAATACATTACCTGGAGACGGGCAGCAGCGTCTTCCTGAGATTCCAACCGCATACTGCGATCGCCAACCCGCCTGCCAAGCGTGGCGATTATGGCAAAACCCCTCATGGTTAGGGAAAACCATGAGGGAGGCCTGTGTCCTGCAGTGGGCGTAAAGATAGCTGATGATGATGAAATGAAGAAAATTGCAGCGTACCGAATGTCCATACGTACTATTTTCAACTCGCAGTTCATTTGAAAAAGTCATTCGTACATCACTACAGCGGTGCTATCATCATGTCGCAATGCCATTGACAAGTTCGCTAAATTATAAATCGCCGCAGTGGCCTCGCATGGCACTAGCGGACACTGCAGTGCATTAGTGCAGTTTTAACATGCCAATGTAAACCTTTGACGAAACATAATATGTGGACAGGCAACAAGGCTTTTAAAATAAGCTAGGGTAATCCCAATTATCGGTTTCACATTGGATGTTAACCGTAACGATACGACATCTTTGGGCTAGTACCTATCTACAACGTTCACACAACGGCCTTGTATAAATAAAACTACCAGTCAGATGATGTCGTGTTGTTCTTTTTACTATAATCGTTAAATGTGAAACCGGCCAACGCTGCAGTCGGTAAAAAATCACGAAACTTTAAGGCAAATACCGTAAAATCGATGAGCTTATAATTTAATGCGTGCTGAAGACAAAACTAAAGTAGAGAAACGGATATTTGTCAATTAATGATTAATAGCTGCTGTTGCTAAAGGACGATTTGCAATATTTTTTTATTACTTCTTGAGGGAAGCGTTGAATATAATTGAGTGATTTATGGATTCCGAACCATTAATTCGTCTGACGGGGCTTGCGATCTGTGGTGTTGAAAGAAAGCTGCTAAGACACATGGGTTAGGTAGGAATATTACGGCATATTTTGTGGGAGATAAATTGATCGACGCGGTTCAGTTAGCAATAAATATTTTACTGTTCAGTAACAGATATACCTAGATCTAGCTTTCAAGCACAGATATGGAGATCTTGGTTTTTGGTTTCAAGTCATCAGTTTCACTAGGTCACTGTATTATTATAGTGACGTTTATATATATAACGAACTTCAATATTACCATCATCATCTTATCACCGCTTCCAATTGCTGGGTAAAGGCCTTTTCCGCCACATGCAATCTCTCACGGGCCTTTGCCAATATTTTACGAAAAAATATGCGCCATCTTAGTCAGATATTAAAATCTCCGATATTTATCACGTCTATAACTACTGTTTACGAATTAGGCTCTATATTTCATCTTCGTCGTATTTAACACCTCATTTCAAATGCTTCCAGCTCACAGTGTAATTTAATAAGCCTCTTAAACTGATGTTATCATTATCAAACACAGGCCGCGCCTATTGCCAGACGTCGAACCTGGACCTACCCGAAGGTGACCTCATAGTACAGTCGTAACTCAAAATAGCTTTAAAAATAGACCATCTCTCTTACAACTGTATGTTTAATTACCAATTAACATATAAACCACTAAAGAAGATAACCACATTGTTAATGCCTTGTTAGTTTGTTGGATTAATAAATAAAGCTAATAACTATTAATTTCTCTTTTCTAAATGCAATAATTATTATAGAAAGGGTTATAACCTAAACATTGGCGTTGGTACAACGTGTAAAAACATCGTAAAAATAAAAGTGTATGAATAATCATTAGTAATCTCGATATGGAAGGACTTAGTTGTCGCCACGTGTTATCAATAAAGAATCAAGTATTAACGGCAGCTAGCGTCAATACGCGCGATATTTACACGCAAGGCTTTTGTTCTCGATAAATCTTAGACTTACATGGGCTTATGAAGTAAAGCAGAATGCAGCAGGAAATATCATCCTTATTCAAATTGAGTCTTTTGTTCTAAGGAACGAATTGTTCCTTTTTAAAAAGCGTCTCGAAGCCCCTGCTGTTTAATGCACGTGCATATTATTGGGATTGCTTAAACAGCGTCCTGTGGTCCGTGGTACCTACCTATTGTGAGATTTTTTACACGCGGAGGTTCAACTACATGCATTAAGTTAGCACGTACCTATTACATGTTGTGTAGATAGTTGTGGGAAATAATTAGCATTACAAAGCAAAATTATTCACTGTTATCTCCATTTTACTGACGTGTTTCATCATTGTGAGACCTGCCCGTAGTTGCCTGCATCGTCGATGAACAAAACAGGATCGTCCTATTTTGAGTCAACTATGTTTTGTTTGCTTTACAATCTTATTTGAAAAGTAAATCGAAGAAGAGCCCACGAGAAGTCTCGCTATTCTAATGTGTGTAGCGAGTTTTTTTCTGCTCAGAGTTTTTTCCTGTGAGCCAGCAGAGGTGGTAAGGGCAGGGCCAGGGCCGCATTTAAGAAGCCATTTTTCGTACATGTAACTCATAATCCTTTCCCCGAACGCTTTGTTAGATATTAGATGGCAATCTGCTAGAAAACTAATCACGTAAGATCATGAAAACCGAGAAATATAAAAAAACAGGCCAGAACACAAGCTACCAAATTTTACATAACCAAAGCGGTGTATGTAAAGAAAAGCGTTAATTAAATTGCATTTTAATTTATAGTGGGCTAATCCGCCCTTAGGCCGCGATGAGTTATTTAATAGTGGTTTTTGTAGCCGGTGGCAGCGGCCGATTGCGCTCCGCCACCCTTGGGGTTGCTCGCGAGCCCGCGCAAAAAACCCTCCGTGTCAGAATGTTGTTTAGGAGGGGGGTGCGGGGCCCCGGGGGCAGGGGCTCTAAGGCGCGCGGAGATCGCTATCGCACGCACCCACTGCACGCACTATCCTATACTAGCCACTTAATTATGCATATGCTTATCTTGAACAAGCCAAAAAGTAAGGAAACAGTGGCCAATTGGTTTTTGATACGTTTTGAAGTTCAGTTTGTATTTAATAAAACTCACGTCTCGATTGGTCTATATACGTCTCACTGTAAGGCACAGGCCTTCTCTCTGAGAGAGAGAGAGAGTATAGGCTTAATCACCACGCGTGCCCACCGCGGATTGGCGATTTCAAGCGCTGAGGTATGTAAATAGCTCAGACACTCAGGTTTCCTCACTATGTTTTCCTTCACCGTTAGCGAGTGGTATTGCTACTATAACTTCACAAATGTACATAACTTAGAAAACAAAGTCATAGGTACATGCCCGCACTGGGAATCGAACCTGGGTCTCCCGCTTCCGAGTCCACTGTTCTACCCACTAGGCTACCACCGCTTTGAATATAGATTTACTGCACTGTAATTTGAATTTAGTTACGTAATGTCCATAAAGAAGGTTATTTTAGGAAACGAGCCATTTTGAATGTCATAGAAAATACTTTTTTATGGTAGCCATGCACAATATTTCATACACATGTTATTATACAGCAACAGACGAGGCGACAGGTGATGACCGACCTGTTTCTCTGTCAGCAAAAACTCTCAGTAACCCTTTGGATTTTCTATAGACCCACTCCCATTACAATGTAACCTTCCTATCCAATCGTGGTCATTCATTATCATTATTATAGGATAAGTCCAAGCGCAAGATCTTGTCTACAAACTGATGGTCTTACTAATTAGTACACAAAAATGCTTCAAAGTCATAGAAGAAATCTATTTAGGTAAGTATTTAAATATTTTTCACTTTGCTACTACAATTTAAGCATTTTGACGGTAAGATTCAGGACTAATGTTGCCCAGAATTGCATTTTCGGAGGTACGTTCCACCACGACACCTTTTAGAGTTCCGTACCCGAAGTGTGCCAAACGGAGCCCTATTAATATGCCTACGACGTGCCTACTACGTATCTGACATATAAAGAGTTTTATCTCTTGAACTGTACGGTAGCTAATAGAAATGTTCACCGAATCTGCGTCTGGTGGATTGCCCAACAAATAATGAAAATAATTAGGAGAAAAATGAAAATTATTATAAAACGTGTTTTTTTATTTTTGCTCTATTGTAAAAACGATAAACTTACATAGTGTAATTTTAGTGCAGTCCTTGCAGTAAAACAACAAATGCTAAAAATAGGCAAAGTAAGAGTCGAACATTCGCTCAGGATCCCGACCTGAATGACAGAAAACTAATAGGGGTTAAAGTATGAAATTGCCGTTTTATTGCAATAGGTTCTTTGAATTGACATAGAATCTTCATGGTTTGAGGTTTTCGAATGAAACTTTTTTCAAATGGTTTCTATGATGTTCTTTTTTTTAAAAATGTGAAACATTTGAATATCGACTTTCAATTGTTTTTGTTATTCAATTTAGACAAGAAAGATGGATACTGCGAAAATTCGAGTGATTTTTGAATACGAGTTCCGACGCGGAACTAACAAGGCAGAAACAGCCCGCAATATCAATGCTGCGTTTGGAGAGGGGTCTACTAATGAACGCACCGTGCGATTTTGGTTTAAACGCTTTCGTGATGGAAATTTCGACTTAAAGAACGAGCCACGAGGAAGACCGCCCACACAGGTGAATAACGATAGTGGAAGCCGACCCTAGTCAAACTACCCAGGAATTAGCGGCATGGTTAAACGTTACCTTACCCACAATATTGACTCACTTGCGTCAAATCAATAAAATAAAAAATACAAAAAATGGGTGCCTCATAATCACTCGAATTTTCGCAGTATCCATCTTTCTTGTCTAAATTGAATAACAAAAACAATTGAAAGTCGATATTCAAATGTTTCACATTTTTTAAAAAAAGAACATCATAGAAACCATTTGAAAAAAATCTCAAACCATGAAGATTCTATGTCAATTCAAAGAACCTATTGCAATAAAACGGCAATTTCATACTTTAACCCCTAATATATTTCCCAAATAACTAAGATAAAATATAAGACAGGTGGTGATGCGGAACCCTCAGTGTATGACTTCCACTTACACTTGGTCGACTTTTACGGCTTCCGTCGCTATGCCCGTCCCGTATATTTTGGAGACCTATAGTTTTACTGCACAAAGAGTGCGTATTCGGGTTCGCGTGTGCTCACCTCAGAGAGGGAGAGGGGAGAGCTCATTAAGGTAAAAAGCCGAGTGCAAACGGCGACTAATGGCAAATTACACGAAGGGGAGCGATAGCCGCCGATATTTCGCCCACGACGCTGGCCACTGGTAAAGTGACGTTACCATATTTTCGGTGGTTTCTAATTAACAAGTCGGAAAAAAAACTGCCACGGGAAGCAAGGTGGCTTTTATTTCACTGACGATAACCCAAATGCGCCATTGTTTCCGTAGGACTGGTTGTTAGTGAAATTTACATAATCAAAGTTAACGAAAGTATAATAGTACCAACAATGTCATATTGTAGAGTCATCAGCTATAGTGATCTTAAATACAACGTCCTGAATGTACGCCACCCCAGCGAAGTGCATTTCTCCAAGTAAAATCCCGGGGGTAAGCAGGAGGGTCGGGAGGGGCGGAGGGCTATCAGCATTTTTCGGCGCGTCCACCGCCGTCCCCCGCGCCCGCGTCAAATTAAGCCGCGCCGAATTCGCCCTGGCCCGCTCCCCTCTCTCCCCCCCCTCCTTGTGCCGCGCTAACCTTGAAAATAGTTTTTACCGGATCGAGGGTATTCACCCCGAACCCAAATTCTCGAGCCCGCTACACACTGCCGTCTTCTTGCCCAGCCGAATCGACGTTCTTATAGGAATGCAAGTAGAAAACATGAAACTCTCCCGTGTGTCAAAGTGCATGGTTTTGAGCGAGGCGCGGACCGCGGCAAGCGAAGGATACTTGGCTTTATGTAGAGTTTTTTAGGAGAGTCGTGCTAGAGTTCTTTGTGTGTGCGTAGGAACGTCGTCGCCCCACCAGGATTTGTTTGTGAATTGTATGCTGTTCTGGAATTTTGATTCGATGCACCTAATGCTTGCAACGGCGATGGCTCAGATTAATCAGTTTAGTTAGTGAAGGCAATTGTGTTATTACAGGGTAGGGTCTCAGATGAATTTTGGTTTTTGCTTCAGATTCCCGTTGGCATCTACCTACTTTGACATTTTCGTCTAAAAATTATTGCATACATCGCGGACTTTTTAAAATAATTTTGACTGGCCGATTAACGAACATAACCGAAATACCAATCCTACTGAGCCAACCAACAATTTGCCACCCCTCCATTCCTGCACCAACCTCCACGAATTAGTACTCAAACCTCCTAATAGACACGAAAATCCCACAAAAAACCTCCACGCATGCCATTACGATTAAATACGAGACGTAAGGACATACAAATAGAGACCATAAAGCCAACATTGAAGATAGCTGAACATTGTGCACGTTATCAAGCAGTTAAATTATACAATGTTTTACCTAAGGACCTAAAAATTATTGACTCTAGTACTGCGTTTAAAACAAACCTAAAGAAGTATTTATTAGAAAAATGTTATTATCCAATTGAGGAATTTTAAATGATGTTAATAGGAGGTAATAAACTGGGTGTGACATTATTATTCCACCCATATATCTTTGACATTCTATTATTTGCAGTGTCACTAACTTGACTATATAATTATTATAGCTAGTAATAAGGTTTAATATAATTTGACATTTCCATATTTTTATTTGCTGGCATTGACATGTTCATAATTGTATTGTTAGTTTTTAAGATTTCATACACAATGCATGTTGTTTTTGAATAAATTAAATTAATGAAATAAAATAGATAGCAAAAGAAATAAAAATAATAAAACTTTCAAGACTCGCCAAAGGCGTGTCAGATAGGCGCACGCACTGGCTCTGCAGCTGCAGTTATTATAGTAGTTACTAGCTGACTCGGAAAACGTTGTTTTGCAATATTAATTGGAACCAAGTGAACTGTGTGCCAAAGGGGTATTGTTTGCCACTTGGCACGATCGCGATCTTGACAAATCTCTTTCGTTCCAGGTTTCAGGTACTTTTTATTTTTTCCTTCACTAAGATATCCCCATAAATTTCTTTCGTCAATTTTTCTTTCTTCACCCTCTCCATATGACTTACGAGTATTTTACCTCATAATCATTTGTCTTCAAAAAAAGTTAGGAATTTCTTAGTGATTTGCACACTCCTAAAAAGTAGCGTCATTATTTACCTGCAAGAGGCTGCAAGCTCTGCAAGTCGTGCGCAGGAGATCCCAAATAAAGCAAGACAGAAAGTACATAAGGCAGAAAACACATAACACAGAAGTCTTGCTTATAAGTTAACCGAAAATAGTATGAAAGTAGGTAGCAGCTGAAAGTAGTATTATCAATATTTTATTCCATGCGCGTGCACCCTTGCGCCTTAGAAACTCTGTAAATACAGTCGACAGCGTGTCGATCTTTACACAAAATATGCACTCTACTCCGTTACGACCAGCTGTTGACTTTACTCACTTCTTAAGGAGATATTATTTAAATACCTCTGCGCCGCTTGCCACCCAAATACTACTTCTGACGCCTCCTTGAGGTCTTTCGTCATCCAGCGGTACTTCGGACAGTATTCATTCCATGAATAAGGCGAGGCAAGGGTAGAGCGCCAAAAAAAGAAAAAGAAGCGTGGAACGACGAAGACACCTACGCGAAGCGGTTGGGGCCCGCGGGGGCTCCGCGGCCCACGTAGAAACGACTTTTATAAAAATTCTCGCCCGAATTCCTACTCAAGAGATCAATTTACATCACTCGCGGGTCCAAAGACCGAAATCATAACATAAACTCACACCTGTATACCGAAGGGGTTGGAAGAGAGCAGGGTCTGCTAGACCGAAATAATAAAAGCAATATGAGGTCCAGCGCCTTCATTAGGTAACTTTTGACATACATCTGTGTGTAAAAGCGGAATGTTTACTTAGCTCTGCCGTATACCGTAATATGTATCACTCCTAGTGGATATCGGATTTCAGTGAATATCTGAGACGTGACAGTGATATTCACACATATTTGTACGACAAAGTCCAGTAGATATTTCGTTTTTGCACACAGAAGTATACGTTAAAAGTTATATAATCAAGGCACATATTAGAGAAATAGGTACCTACTACTTAATGAAGCTTGGAATTGTCTACTTAGATCCGAACGAGAATTAAACTAACCAATGTGCATCAGGAACAGTTGCCTATTTTTTAACCAAAACAAACGCCATGACTCGTCAATTAACTCTAGCTAGCCGACCCCATGCACAATGCACATTTGATTGGTGGGCAGCTGGCCATGGCGGCCAAAAAAACCGCTCCTACAAATTATTGCTATCGTATCTATCGTCTAGTACACCCGCCTTGACTTGCCGAGATCATAATCGCGCCATGAAGGGCTTCCGCACAGAAATACGTTACGTAAACCTTGTCGCTGCGTATACTTCAAAATATATTTTAAAGTCCAATTAAGTCATTGACTTGACATAATCACTCAGTTTGGTGACCTTTGCATTGCTGTAAAATCTATGTTGGCTCATGTCGTTGGGTTATGTGACATTACATACATACATAAACTCACGCCTGTATCCCGGTGGAATAGGCAGAGACCAAGGTCCGCCACTTGCCACGATCCTGGCTCTTCATCAACGTTGATTAGGTAGTCATTGCGTGCACGTACGCCGATTTCGGGTATTTTTGCCCTCTGCCAAATCATCCCCTCTTTATCTATGACTTTGACTAAAGAGGGGATCTCTTTAGTCAAAGACAAACATGACATTGCTTATCGAATAAACTATCATAAGACTAGTTCATAATTTTCCACACAAAAGCTGCATCGCGCATGCGCTTAGCAAACCAGCGGCGTCGTTTGCGGGTGCGCGTCGAAGCTCTGGCCCGAGATAAGGAACTGTTTACACTGCTTGAGTCAATGTCCTCCTCCTGCCAAAAGACAAGGAAAACCTTGGAGAGGTTGACAGAATAATAGATCCTTATTGTACACCGTAAAGTTTCCTCACATTGTCTATTAGATGCGTTTGCTAAGCCGACTTTAGGTTTATTCCAATTTGAGCAAAGTGTACAAATGAAAATAATGTGCTGTCAACTGTACCCTGGTTGTTGAAACCCTCAAGGTTCTTCTTCTTCCTGCCATTTGCGGAAACCTTTCGGCGGCAATAATTTTTACGCTTAGTCATCGTTGCTCAAGTAAACATCAAAATGTAAGTATACTATAATATGTAACAAATACTATAAATATGTACTAAACGTAAAAATAATAATATGTACTTACATCATATTATATATTTCAAAACACCGTCTACCATCTACTCCTAATATACCTACCTATCAATTGGGTTTAAAAAAATGTTGTAATTAAAAAGTAATATCAAACCATAAATAAATTTTTGAATCCCGTACCGAAAACATGCCGGCAGTTCTTGAACGAACGTCACTATGCTAGTTTCTACTCATGGTAACATACAGCTGATACAGTGTTTTGACTTTTAATACATTAAATATATTATTATCGTTAACGTTTTTATAAAAATTTATAAAATGTCTAACCTTACTAGTTATAGTGCTTTTTTCATGATGACTTAAATGGATGTAAGGGCTAGTCGCTGACTATGGGCCTCATAGAAGGCAATGAGGAGCAACGAGCAATGAAGAGAGTTACGAGTATGTTAAGAGTTTCACTGCGTGATCTAATCAGGAATGAGGAGATCCGCAGAAAAACCTGAGTTACTGATATAGCTCGAAGCATTGCTCTGTTGAAGTGGCAGTGGGCGCGGCATATAGCTCGGAAAAACTGATGGCCGTTCTGGCGAAAAAGATAGTCTGACGACCTGGTTACGGTGGCAGGGTGACGCTGGATGCGGGCGGGGTAAGATCGGAAAGCTTGGAAAACCATGAGGGAGGCCTGTGTCCTGCAGTAGGCGTCAAATGGCTGATGATGATGATGTGCTTTTTTAGAAAAAATGTTTTTAAATGTTCTACAAACAGTTAAAAGTAGACAAAAAGGGTTCAAGCAGTGCGACGCACAAATCCACAAACAACATCAATATTTTTTTTGTTGTAAAGATAATTTCGATGTTCATTTTGATTTTATTGTTGTACTTCTATATTTTTATACCAGGCTAGGTTTTGTAACTACTAGAAAAAAAACTTTTGAAAGTTTATGTAATGGCGGTCCTTCGTTTAGTTTATGTTATTTATTCCTTTTTTAGTTGAAAAAAGCACGGAGAACTATGTTTACTATGCTACAATGGGAGGTAGAGCAAAAATTAAAGCTGTCAACGTAATCGGAAACGACAAGCCAATACGACTTTTAGACCACCTGCAGAAAAAAGACGAAAACAACATACTCTCCGGGAGATTGAGTCGTCAGAAAATATTGAAATTAATAATCCTCAAGAATAAAAACATTGAGACTTTATCAGTTAACAGTGTTGATCACATCGAAGTCGATTCTTCTCCGATTAGTATGCGTGCTTGAATCTTATAGGTTGATCGATTCGCGCTTAAAATCTGCACCTAATGGCATTCAAATGTGAAAACTGTGGCGATCAATCGTGGCGCATCCGTGGTCAACCTATTCATTTTGAAATTTAATTACTTTTTAATTGTTTATAATTAATTAAATAAAATATTTTTTTTAATTTTTCGCATCGATTGTAAGCATAATTTATGATAAAGTTTTCAAATACATAAAAAAAATCAACAATATATATTTTTCAAAAAAATAATCGGTTGCAGAGTGTTTGTCTTACGGATTATAGGACATATTTTTAAATAGACCTATAAACTCAAAGTACAATACGAGCGGAACGTCCTAAGCAACGGGTTTCCTCAAAATATACCTAACTAAATTAATGGATTAAAATGTTTTAATTCAATGAAAAAGAAAACGGCTTCATTTTTGCAATCGTCTTTGGTGAGTTGCACCGGAAACCGGCATGCGTACAGTGTACATGCATCAACAATGTTGCTGAAGCCAAATAGGTTTGTCAAGACCAGACCGTGGCAAGTATCTATCCCTGCTATCTGCCTACCCCTCCAGGATATCAAAGCGAGTTATTGTATGTATAATATTTTGTTGCGAATTTCGTAGACCTTGTAGCACTTTTCGTAGCACCCGCTACAAGCTCCTGCGTAGAGCATTCGTAGCAAATTAAACTCTTTTACTCCTGATTTATACAGTTTTATGAGTATATCAGTAGTGCAGACAGGGCTTGCATTGCTGCAATTTGGAAGCAGTCTCTATCATCGTTGAGTAGTTATGTTCCAACGCTCCCCTACCGACTTTGGCTCGTAAATAAATTGAGCCTGCATTAGAGGCAATTGTTGTGTTAGGTAGGTATTGCTAGAGAGCAGAATGCCTATTCAATAAGCAACGTGTCATCCATTCAATATTCTTAAAATCATTTTTCAAAAGTAGGTATTTTTGACTTAAATTATCTACCCAGACCTGAGCAAAAGTGAGCTAATACTTCCAACAAGATTCAAAGTCAAGTTAACTATAATGCGATTATAAATAGAGGTTAATTTAAACTTTAAAGTTCGTGAGACTGTTGTAGACGACTGTGGCGACAATAATATCTCACGAACAAAATCATTCACGGGTCAATGATTTAAAGTATCCCACCAGCATTCGTATTAATTTGAAGTCTTTACAGATATTTTCAAGATTTTTACGTTAAGGGGCTCCAGGGAGTAACACTAGCGCCACCGAGGAAAAAAATCATATCTTTTTTCATTTACAGATCAAATTTGCAAAAAGTCTCTCAAACATGTTAATAGTGATTTTTAGGCAAAAAACATAGGATTAGATAGCATTAACGCCAGAAACGGCCGTTTTCGGCATAAATGCTATCTAGTCCCAGGTTCGCGATCCTAGGTTCTTTGTCGTGGGTCCTAAAATCACTGTTAACACGATTGAGAGATCCCTGGACCCCCTTAATAACTCGACTAGGAATAAAGCGTATTAGCTCATCTATTTCCTACTGCGCCCATCGCACTTTGATAGCAAAATGCAGGAAAAACATCATCCTCACACAAAAAAGAATCGCAGATACGCGAGCCATTAACTTTTTCTTCGACAAAAAAAAACTTTTTTCTGCATAACGGGACCGTCTAAATTATTGCGTGTAATCTTTCGTTATTTCTCTTTTGGTTTTTTGCAATGACAAAAAAGGTTGATTCTCACGCTTGCATTTATCAGATCGACCCGACGTAATTTCTGGCTAAAGGAACTCATGCACTTTTTTGGTAAGACCAAATTACCGTCCTAATTTATTTCTTCATTAGTAGTTTGTCCAGAAGTGGTACACGATGACTAACTAAAAAAAGTACTTTGGTTCGTAAATAATGAAAGTATAATGTTCTCGATGTCGGTGGTAAAAATTCCGTTCCTTTTACAATTATTTCAATGTACCTACATTTACCACCACGAACGTTCTTTAAAGTACTTAAACCGGGCTCAAAAGTCCTGAAACAGGTTAATAAGAGTTTCCTCATTTCGACCACGTTGTACGACTTTTGAAAACATTATATTCAACTTACAAAAGTTTGAAAAAAATATAAATTTTTCCTGCTTTGTAGTGGCGCTGTTTGGAAGATAATTACATCGAATGGACATTCTTCTATGTAGGAAATTACTCTACTGGTGGCTGTGACATTAGTATAGTGCCTAAAGCAGCAAATTAATAAAATAACGTAGCTGAAAACATTACTGAAAAAAAAACTCAGAGAATAAATAACTAATTGGGGTAAGTATTTCAAGAATTGCGCATTTTAGAGGTAACTCTGTAACTGCCACTTTGATTTTAGGTTTTTAAATATTGTACCTACTTTATAGCATTATAGCGTAGGGTATCGTTGAATTTGCCGTTTTTAAATATTGTAGATCTAGGCAGACTATTTTTCGATTTAAGGATCCGTTTGCGAAATATTAAGCTTTGGAGCGCCAATTTTTGTGAAATTTAGAGCAGTAGCACATGTAACGAAGTTCTTCTTCTTATTGTTTGTTGTAGTCGTTACTTACGTTACGGTATAAGAACGTTTAGCTATTAGTAACTATTGTAAAATATATTATTATGTATTTTGGAGGAAGCCTGGCTACCCATAGCACAGGGAATCCTAGTTTGGGAGCCAGTAACGAGTTTTTTCAATTCATTTTCATTTCATTCGAGTGAGGGTGATCAAGCCGCCGCTGTTTTTGGTTTTGTTAAATTATTTCATGCAGATATCTCGCCACTTCTATCCCACGGGGGTAGCCGGTAGGATTTGTAACGAAGTTAAAAAGGAAGACTATCACTGTTAATTGCGCTTTACAAGTTAACGAGTAAAGGTCGACCAACTTGTAAAAAGACAACTGCGTACAAATTCCATTTAAAATTACTGATGAAGTTGTTAGTTGTGTAAAGCAGGTAGTTAATATAAGAAAAATACAATCATGGTATCCTTCTACGTTAGCATATTTTGACTACCAACCACGGAACCCTACAATGCGCGTGGTCCGATACGCACTTGGCCGGTTTTAGGATACTATGGCGTGATAAATCACATGGTATTAAAATACGGAATATTCCTCATTTTATATCAAACCAAAACGCGCGATCCCACGGCAACACAAAGAATGCACAAGTCATAGTAGCACCTGTGATCGATCCACTCATCTGCAAGCTCAATTCGGAACCAAAGAGGTTTACGTGTCAATCCATGTCCATGTCACAACAAAGTTAGGCATATCCATTGACCTCCACGGTGGCTAGGCATAACTTTATAACTCGACTCCAGATTAGAGGCGTAAAATACTTAAAATTGGATATCCCACCTAAAAACCTACATAAATAAATAAATAAATAAATAAATAAATAAATAAATACCAATAGAGCTGGGGCTATTCATTTATATCGTGTTTACAACATATTATTTTGTTATAAATCCAACATACATGGTTATAAACCTATCATAAAATAAGGCATAATATTTCATGTTATACAGAGAGATTCTGTAATATGTTGAAACGTGTGTGATTTATTGTGTTGGTAATTGCATTCACACTCAATTTGTGTAAAGTCTGCTACTGATTGAAAACTTAATAAAAAGTACATATTATAGAGATAAGCTCGCCTTTGTACATGCTATGTCTTATGTAATGTCCTGTTCAATGTTTCGTGTGCAATAAAGTAATAAAATATCCCTGTGTTATAATTATAGTAAGATGAATTTATTAAGAAAGTTTTACTATCCTCTTATGAAGCAGGTATAGTCCAGTCGACAGCACATCGACCTTTACATTTTGGTTGTAAAATCGCTCTTAGCGTAACTGAGTAGAGTGCACGGATGTATAGGTGTATGTGCTGTCGACTATAAGCAGTTGTTTTGGTTAAATTTTCTTTAAGAAGACCTAACAAAAAACGACCTGCATGAAATAAAATTAGTTGCAATCTTTCAAAAAGGAGCCAAATAAACTTTATTAGAAATTGGTATAGAAGTTGGAAGCATAAAGTCTGGCATTGTGAAAGGTTGCGTCGCATCGTGCGTGTCACTTACATAAAAACTCTCGTGGGCCGCTCATTTGTATTTTTTACGTTTTGATAGGGGGCAGGTAGACGAGCTATCTCTCGCGAACTTTGTATAAGTATTTAGCTAACATTCCTTGGAAACTTTTCGGGTGGTGTGTGTTATATTTTCTTTGCATTATGTACCTAATAATAATAAACATTTACATACTGGCACATACATTGCTTCTGGCCCCACACTAGGATACCCTGTGTCGCGGGAACCAGAAGCAACGATATCACAAACATGTAAACATCCAAGAGCTGCGGTATTTTTTTGTCCCCAGCCGGGATTCGAACCCGGGACCTCTCGCATGGTATGCAGATGCACTACCGCTGCGCCACGAGGTCGTCGTGATCTAAAAAGAGCAATCCTTGCAAAAGAACTCGGTTTACCTACACAGCGCATTTGCGCTGATAAGCAAATGGCGCATTAATAAGAATAGAATTCTCTTTCTATACAATATTAGATAGATAGCCGAATAGGTTTCCAACCTCCGATATGAGACGACATAAAGAGAAGAAGATCTAATTATTAATAATGTTAAGTCAACTAACTGATACACTATACAATATTTCAGACATTTTCATTTGAGTTTTGCACTTACCCCATGCAAAACCACAATAAATCTGACACAGGCTATATTTAGACACAATTATTATTTACGGTTGCTACGAATGCAACGCCATCATTAGCCAACGAACTGCAATATTAAACTATGAAACCGTGGATTTACCTAAAGCACTATGCTATATATACTAGAAGAGTGATATTATATGTACAAAATGCCTTAAAAAGAGTTAACTTTATCTCTGCCGTACTGCAAACTATTTGCAAACTGAGATATATTTTTATGAAAAAGGCCTGTTTTACATTTTTTTACTATTGATTATTTTTAACTGTTACCTACAGAAGATTTGAGTGACGACGCCGATATTGAACGTGAGCGTAGAGCACTATCAGTTAGGGCAAACATGATTGCACACCGGCTTAGAAAATGTACGGCAGAGATAAAGTTAACTCTTTTTAAGGCATTTTGTACATATAATATCACTCTTCTAGTCTGTGCACTAAGTACACCAAAAATCTATTATTTAATTCTATTATTAGTTATTAACGCATTAAGAGTACTATCGGGGATGGGGAGCCGCTGCAGCGCGTCGGGTATGTTTGCAGCAGCGCATACTGATTGTTTCTACACAGTGCTGGCTGCGCAGGTGCTGCGCCGCGACGCTCTGCAGACTGCAAGCCAGCCCCAATGGCCAACTGTGTGCCGTAGCTGAGCGCGTTGACTCGTTATTGTTTTTCCTTTGTATTTATATTACTTGTTATGCCTTTTTTTCTTGTGATGTGTTAATTTGTCCCGACAAATGTCTTTCTTCTTATTATTATTGCTCAAACAATGGTGTAAAATAATTTTAATTAGAAATAATTGTTACTAACACAGATATTAAGTTGCCCAGCACCTATCCCTACCACCTATAGAAATCTAAGCCAACCAGCTCTCGGCTCTGTAAATACCAAATCTAAAAAAAATCAAGTCATAATAGTAGATGTCGGGATTTGAACCTAGGACCTCATGCATGTAGGCATACGGATTCTACCGATATACTACGGCCTCAGTCCAACCACAACCACTAACCTCCATGGTAGTAGGTATGTCATACTCTCTGGCAGACAAACTTATCCCAATCGTAATTTAACTTTCAATAAATAAGTGTCCATAATATATGCATAATTTGTTCAACCTTATAAAAATTTGTACTATTACCATTCACAAGTACATCACGAGTTAAAGTTGCACTGCTGTGGAGCATACTCCCCGGCAATCCCAAATGAAAAGTAACTGTTCCGTACACCTCAATAGCACAGAATAAGCTTTCAACACTTGCAGGTACATACACTCTGCTCGACTCCTCCAGTTGATGCTGCAGGGAAAAATACAAGTACAAAACTTGGCTGAATGGTTTCAGATAATAATATGCACCATCGATTCGTTCCGAGCCACCACATCACGGCTCACAGTGGCCACAATGATAGCCGACCTCCGATAGGAGATGGCACCATAAGAATAAGAAGAAGACAGACACTCTAGTTGAACTTCCAAAAATCAGGAGCCCTTAACTTCGTGAATACCAAAATAAATAATCTCCACACAATAAATGTGAGTTAACGCCTGTCAAAATAATTATAGCAATGCTCATATTAATGAATATACATAGATAAACCGGCCAAGTACGCAAAAAACCAAAAATAGAACTAACAAGCGTTTTACCTATATCTAATGTCAGCAATATTCAGAGCCTTTACTATTTTTTTTTTGCCTATATATTATTTTAACACAATTCATTTTCATTATTTAGCGCGCTAATTCGGTGGGCTATGTCGGTGACTTTGGTTATCTGTCGGATCACCTCGTTTCAAAGTCGATCCTTCAAGAGAAACCCCGAGCATAGCCCTTTCCATAGCACGCTGAGCGACGTGGACCAGCTCCATCGACAATAATTATGTTGTAGGCTAATCAATATGGCAAAACAAAGTATGCCAACTCAGCTAGTATTTATACACCTAATATGTATAGGTACTCTAAGCTTCTGTTAGGTAAAAAAAAGACCGGCCAAGTACGAGTCGGACTCGTGCTCAAAGAGTTCCATACCATTATCTATACAACATTAGACACAAATATCGAGAAAAAAAACCGCAAAAAAATCACGTTTGTGGTGTGGGAGCCCCCTTAAGTATTTATTTTATTTTAATTTAATTAGGTACCTATTTATATTCCGTATGGCGCCGGATACAGAATAGGGTCACTCCATTTCCTTCCGTGGATGTCGTAAGGCGACTAAGGACATACATTACCAGGAGACGGGCAGCAGCGTCTTCCTGAGATTACAACCACAGACTGCGATCGCCAACCCGCCTGCCAAGCGTGGCGATTGTGGCAAAACCCTTCATGGTTTGTAAAACCATCAGGGAGGCCTATGTCCTGCAGTGGGCGTCAAATGGCTGATGATGATGATGATATTTGAAGCGAATATAGAACTCAATATTCTGTAAATATTTCAAGCGTCTACCTACCTGTTGCCGTTTTAATATAATATCGAGCGAAAAACTGCGAAAAAATTATGTTTCTTGTATGGGAGCCTCCCTGCCTAGCTATCCTCATGGTTCATGAGATACCTTGTGACAGACAGAGACGGAGTTTACACGTTCAGTCTGGCGTCAGTTCAGTCCGTGACCTTGATCAAGCACGGATTGACGCCAGACTGATGTAGCTAGGCGAGGTATTACACGGTCACTCAAGACTGATGGATTTTGCATCAGTCCGAACGAAAACACCAATACGACAGCACCAAGCACAGACCTTTATCTGTGATTATGGATTTTAAAAAAAACCTGCGTTGCAATAATAATAGCTACGGCAATGAAAAAACCGGCCAAGTACGAGTCGGACTCGCGCACGAAGGGTTCCGTACCATTATCTATACAACATTAGACACATAGATAAAAAAAACAGCTAAAAAATCACGATTGTTGTATGGGAGCCCCCCTTAAATAATTATTTTATTTCGTTTTTAGTATTTGTTGTTATAGCGGCAACAGAATTACATAATCTGTAAAAATTTCAACTCTCTAGCTATCACGGTTCTTGAGATACAGCCTGGTGACAGACGGACGGACGGACGGACGGACGGACGGAAGGACGGACGACTTTTTGGGCGGTAGGCAACAAAAAGTAAACACTTAACTGACTTTGCTCCTGAATACTTTAATTTAATTAAACAGTAATTAAAGATAATTTAGTTGTCACTGTTCAATCCTATGCCAGTTAGCAGCTAAGAATTGTCTTTGGGCTAACCTGCTGGCTGCAACTCAACCGCCTGCAAATTCACATTCAACACCACTAGTTTCCACTAACGCACAACACTATGTCCAAGCTGGATGAAGTTTTGGATGTTCAAAAATCCATCGAGTCTACCCTGGCAGCCCGGATGGAAGCCTTTGAGAGAAGGCTCTCCCAACCCTACTCCAGTCAACAGTCTCCGGACCTGGATGGCTTGTCGCGTGAGTTCCGTGAGTTTAAAGAAACAGTGGGGTGCATTCTGAGCCTACTCCGTGCCCAGGTTGCTTCGTTAGCTGCACAAACAGATGAGCTGGATAACTACAACCGTAGAAATGCACTGCTTTTCTGTGGCATCGAGGAGAAGGAGTCTGAAGATGTTGAGGCTATTGTAACGCTGATCATTCGTGAGAAGCTGGGCCTTGGCAAATTTGAGCCATCCTCAATACTGCTGGCCCACAGACTGGGGTCTAAAGGAGGCCGGAGACCTCGTCCATTACTAGTCCGTTTCGTCTCACTACACGGAATGACATCTGGCGCTCCAAGAAGTCTCTGAAATCATCAGGTACTGTGGCCCATTTACTCTGAGACTAAAATAAATTTCAATCTCAACGATCTCAATAAACACTTTACTACTGTCCCACTGTTAGACCCCCAGATTAAATCCGATTCACTATTTGAGATCAGTCAAATCCCAAAACCCTGCTCAGATCCCTTTA
The DNA here is from genome assembly GCA_947308005.1 of Yponomeuta malinellus. Classification (NCBI taxonomy): domain Eukaryota; kingdom Metazoa; phylum Arthropoda; class Insecta; order Lepidoptera; family Yponomeutidae; genus Yponomeuta; species Yponomeuta malinellus. Next base: position 10,178,142 of record OX370994.1, read on the forward strand.
TTTTCTTACCAGCGGACAGTGAAGACATAAAAAAGCTCATTCTTTCCCTCAAGTCAAAGGCAGTCGGCTGCGACAATATTGGTCGTGCTATGATCTCCCATCTCCTTGACATAATTCTCCCAGCAATCACCCACATCGTAAACTCCTCGCTGACCTCTGGTCAATTCCCTGACCTTTGGCGCAAAGCCTATGTCCTTCCCCTCCCTAAAATACCCAATCCCACATCGCCAACCCAGTACCGTCCCATTTCCATTCTCCCTTTCCTATCCAAAGTCCTCGAGTCACTTGTTAACCAACAATTATCCAAATTCCTATACACAGGTGATCTCTTGAACCCCTTCCAATCCGGATTCCGGGCAGGTCATAGCACCACAACTGCTCTACTGAAGGTTACCGAGGACATCAGGGTTGGCATGGAGGAGTCATTTGTCACTGTCCTAGTCTTAATCGACTTCAGTAATGCCTTCAATGCCGTCGACCACGACTTGCTCTTGGCCACTCTCAGTAGCCTTAATATGTCTGACACTGCCCTGCAATGGTTCTCTTCATATCTCCGGGGACGCCGACAGGCGGTGCGACTCGGCCAGGACCAATCCGACTGGATCGACTCAAATGCTGGCGTCCCGCAAGGCGGCATTCTCTCACCCTTATTGTTTTCAATATTTATAAATTTAATTACTCCGAATCTCTCTTGTCTCTACCATCTATACGCAGATGACCTGCAACTTTATAGGCTGTCCAGTTCAAGCGATCTTTGTCAAGCCGTCTCGGGTCTCAACGAAGATCTGAGTCGGATTCAGAGGTGGTCTGATCGTTTCGGCATCGCCGTCAACCCCTCTAAATGCCAAGCGATCATAGTTGGGAGCTCGGGGCAGCTTGCCAAGGTGGATTCTACTTCTCTCAACCCTTTGGTTTTTAATGGGTGCCCTATACCATTCCTGCCAACGGTAACTGATCTCGGCCTCGTCATCGATCAGAGGCTCTGTTGGGATGCGCAGATTAAGGCGGTATCGCAGAAATTCTATGCTTCCCTCCACCCCTTACTCCGTCTGAAAAACTTTCTCCCGATTGACATTAAGATTTCCCTTGTCAACTCCCTTCTCCTCCCGATTCTGGACTACGCCGATATTTGTTATCTTGACCTTTCACAGGAGTATCTTAACAAACTCGATCGCTTGCAGAATACCTGCATCCGTTTCATATTTGGCTTGCGCAAATACGACCATGTGTCGGCATTTCGCGCCAGGCTAAGATGGCTCCCCATTCGCGTTCGGAGAAATGTTAGGATTCTCTGTAGTCTATACTCAATTCTCTATCATCCTAATGCCCCCCAATACTTAAATTCCCAATTTGATTTCTTGTCTAGCACTCATAGCAGACCACTCCGATCTTCTCAGAATCATCTCCTTAGTACCCCTTCTCACCGCTCTGGTTTTGTCTCAAATTCATTTTCTGTTACAGCTGTTCGACTCTGGAACGCCCTTCCTGAAAGCATTCGTAAAGCCCCATCTCGGAATGCTTTCAAAGTCCTTGTCCGCAAACACTTTCTCGACATGTGTTACCCCGATCCCCCCTGAGCCCTCGCGAGGAGGATCTCGGCTGTGTAATTGCAATCTCACTACTATCTTTCTTCCTTACATATTTATATCTACTTATGTTGCTACAGTTTATATGTGTATATTATATATATTATATGTTTATTTATATTATATATTATATGTTTATAGTATAAATATTTACTTATTTATTGTTGAGTATTCGTCTTCTTATGTAATTTTAGTTAAAGTTATTCGTTTTATCCATCTACTTCGTATGCCTACCAGTTAATTTCTTGCACCTTCTGTGGTTGACTGGTAGAAAATGCTTATAGCATTAAGTCCGCCACATTGCCATTGTATTTTTTTTACTTATGTGCAATAAACGTATTAATAATAATAAGTCTTAGTAATAGGGTCCCGTTAAAAGGCCAAAAGAGGATGTGGTGTAAACATAATGGTTGTTGAAAAGAGAGTCCTCCTCCATGCTGCCTCCAGATTTAGTATGCTGCCCAAGGAATATAAATACTCCTTTACAAGGAGTATGCTGCCTAAAGTGCCTGAGTGTTGACCTAGCGTTGACTGGCGTTGACTGATGCGAGACTGATAACACATTCAGACGATCAGTCTGCCGTCAGTCTGACCCACGTGGGGACATAATGGGTTGATGATGATGAAGTAAGTCTTAGTCTGTGTTGTCAGATATTCGCCGGCCTTTTCTAAAATTCTCCTAATCTTAAAAATGTGAAAATACCTTTTTAAAGTGTAATTAAGTTCCATCTCCGCTTTTAATATTGATTGAACCCTTACAACGACAGTACAATACGAAAAATATAAAAACGGAAAAAATCGATACACAAAGACACAATTACGCAAAAAAATACATGTAACTGGTTCTGAGTACCCAGGGAGCCGAAAAAGTCGCCGAAATATAATTGAGATAGCCCAATTGACGCCTGGTCGGCAATTATTGGTCGCCAATTCACCTTCCGCGATATCCCAAATGGCGATAAATCGCCTCATCTGGCAACACTAGTCTTAGCAATGACTTTTTAACTCTGTGAAGTCAAGTCTATGTTGGGTACAGTTGACAACACTATCTGTGAAATTCCCTCAGATTAATGAATAATCTGAGGAGATCCCAAACCCTAATCTGTGGTGCTTTGATTGACATTGTGATGCCGCGTCCACACATGTCATGCCGAGCCTCCACAACAAGTTATCATAAATTCAAGCGGGTGTACCGGACGTTTATTTGTCTTGGCTTGTGAGCACTTGCCGCCGACCGGGACTGTGTCGGTATTTTGAGCAAAAGTGAAAGGAAACTTGCGGCAAACGTTTGCAACGGTTTGCAATGTATCCACACGTTTGTAGTCGTTTAGTATCGATAAATAAGAAACCGGCCAAGTGCGTGTCGGGCCACGCGCATTGTAGGGTTCCGTAGAAAGAGGGGGTTTTATTTAGCGATGTAACGATCTCGAAATTTCTCTAGTGGATTTAAGCTGGTTTGATTGTACACGCAAACCGACTTGCAAACCGAACCGCAAAAACCGGATTGAAACCGAGTTACAAATCGCAATAAATTACACAGTCGATGCGATGCCGTGATCTGGAGTGGCACGGTTTGCGTCATCTTTAACCGATTCGGCACACACGAGGTGGGTGGGCTGCTGCATCGCGGTTTGGACCAATTTGGCACTATCGTTCGGTTTCACGACGTAAACCGTGTCGCTGCGGTCCGCACAACTCGCACCCGCTGACGCGGAATCGATTTTACGGTGATACCCGAATTATGAATGTAAATTTAACCATACATTTTAATTTCCTTTTCGGTGGAGATTAACAACGAATTAAAATTTAAAATCGACTTTGCCAAGTCTAGAACTTCTTTTTCATAGCCTTGAGGGATTTAAAATAACAAAACAATATTCTCACGCTGCACTTTCTCAACCACAACTCAGATTGATTGGAAACGACGCGACGCAAGGTGCAAAGTGCAAACCTACTGTGCAAAGTGTAAAACTACTGAACGGTTCGGGCTGAAAATTCGCACACAGTTCTAAGCCTGGAACAAAACATAAGCTACTTTTTATCACATAGATCAGTTCTCATGGGATAGAAATTAAATTAATAACCTTACACAACGCGTGTGAAGCCGCAGGCAGAAACTAGTTCAGAATCCGCTGTGGTTTGAGATTGGATTGGAAGGAAAATGCTGTAATGAATACCTACCTATACAATTCCACTACCCCACTCCAATACAATTCCAATTCCAGACCACAATGTATCATCTGAAGAAGACGAATTAAAATAGCAGTTTTTATTAATAAAAACAAATTAAAACTAGTATTTAAAATTTAAACAACTGAGCTAACTGCAGACTGTTCTAAACAATCTATAGGTAGCTCAACTGATCCATATCAATATCAGTATATTATAAATCATTAGATGTTCATGTTCATTTACTAATTGGTAATAATTAATTAGTTTATAAATTATTAAATAATTTATTTAGTGGAAATTTTTGCGATTTTTACAGCAGGACCGTTTTTGTTCATGATTTCTAGTGGTTTTAGAGGATGCATCTGGTGGAGAGCTAGTTTAACTGTAGGCAACACTGTCCACGACATACTAGCGCCTTCGAAAGCGTGTGGACGACGAGGTTGTTTGTCCATAATTTGCCAAGTAGGTATTTGTAGAGGCTTACGGTTTGCGGCAAATGGCAAGCGTGTGGACGCGGCATAACACTCTTGCCTTGACATTTTTTTTTTTTATAATAGGTTTAACGGCTCTGGATACTAGTCCTTTTGAGCCTCTTGCCTTGACAGACACTCGTGCACAGATTACAAAGTAAAGACACTCGTGTATTGATAGTATACGATACGACTATACGATTACCTTATGTATCAATTTGATACGTAGAATCTCTATTTAGTCTGTGGTATTGATTGATGATATTTCATTCAGTGCAGTGCAGCAGTGATCTGATAAGAATTTCTGAACTTTACAGATTTCAGTGGGTAAATAAGAAAACAATGCTCATTTCGTGTCAAGACCAAGACCAGACGTGACTTTGCCAGAATTTGTCGACATCGGCTAGTTGCCATTTCAACAAGAAATAGAATAATATTTAACCTGCAAACTATCTTTCGTATAATAAACATTTAAACCCAACATAATACAACTTTGGTTTTAGCGCTTGCTACGATTTCGGACGCCATGGAGTACACAAACAAGGTAATTTTCTATTAGAAATCGTGGTTGCAATTTCCGATTCCAATTAGAATCCCAATTATTCAATTATGACGTGTATTGATCACGCTACACTAAAGGCGCACCCGTATATTCTGCACAGAATTTTCCAGAGCTAAAAAATGATCGATTACTCCGAGCAGCGACTGGTAAAGAGGTGGACAAAGTGCCAGTATGGGTAATGCGCCAGGCCGGCCGATACCTTCCAGAATTTCAAGAAGTTCGCGCCAAGCATGACTTCTTTACAGTGTGCCGCACTCCTGAACTGGCATGTGAAGTCACCCTACAGCCTCTGAGAAGATACAAGGACTTGGATGCCTCTATCATTTTCAGTGATATTCTTGTCATACCACAATCTTTGGGAATGACTGTTGAAATGCATCCAGGTGTAGGCCCAGTGTTCCCAAAGCCACTGATGAACCCATCCGAGTTAGATCAACTAAAAGAGGAAGGTGCAGTAGACAGACTGATGTATGTGGGGGATGCTATCACATTGACACGGCACAAGATTGAGGGCAAGGTGCCATTGATTGGATTTACTGGGGCACCAGTAAGTGTTCATAATCTTTCTATATTTGAATTGCAACTGTTCTTGTGCATGGGCATGTGTTCTTGTCATTGCAGTACTAATAAGACTGATAAATTGACTAAAATCTTTACAGTTCACACTCATGGGATACATGATTGAGGGTGGTGGCAGCAAAACTATGGCAAAAACCAAAGAGTGGCTAGCCAAATACCCCAAGGATGTTCACAAACTACTCAGCATGCTCACCAGAGTTATTTCCAGTTACCTGGTAATGCAAGTAGAAGCTGGTGCTCAACTTCTGCAAGTGTTTGAGTCCAGTGCTGATCATCTGACAAGGGAACAGTTTGCTGAAGTATCTGCTCCTTACTTAAAGGAAATCAGGAGTGAAGTCAAGAGAAAGCTTGAGGAGAAAAAACTGGAACAAGTTCCTATGGTAATAATGATCATTATAGCATTTAATTTTTCGAACTAAAACTAGTGTGTAAGTGAATCTGGAATTAAGCTAATATCATTTCTTTTTGTTTGACAATTCCTCTTTTCTTATGTCTCTCTCCATGACTTCGGCAGTCAGCTTAGTAGATGGTATTTTGTTCAACTTTTTCAGCATATAAATTTCTTTTTAGGTCTTTATTTTGTACAGTACATACTTCCATTATGTATATCTCCTTGGAGCTATGAATTTTCATTTTGTTCTCTTCTTTTTTCTCATAAAATTCATTTGTTTTCAGACAGTATTTGCTAAAGGTGGTGGACATTCTTTAGATGTTCAAGCTACATTGGGGTACGAAACACTTGGATTGGATTGGACTGTAGACCCAGTGGAAGCTAGAAACATTGTTGGTGATAGCATCACCTTGCAGGGCAACCTAGATCCTCAAGATTTGTACAAGAAACCTGTAGGTTTTTCAATAATTTTTATTTACCTATATATTTCATTAATGTTGTCCATAAAAACATTTTTTTTCTTGCAGGAAGAAATAAAGAGTATGACAGTTGAAATGGTACAGAAATTTGGAAAACACCGGTACATTGCAAATTTAGGGCATGGCATAACTCCCCAAACACCTCTTGAGAGCATGACAGCATTCACAGAGGCGGTCCATGAAGCTATCTAAACATCATTATAATTTTGTTACACTGGTTTGGAATTATTTCTTAACAAATGTTATTAGAAATGGATAGTGCATGACAGCATTCACAGAGGCAGTCCATGAAGCTGTCTAAACTTCATGATAATTTAATTTTGCTGCACTGGTATGAAATTATTTGTTAATAATTTTTATTTACTGTAGAAATTAATTCCACTCTCGAATACTCTAGCTAGACTAAATAAAAATTATAATGGGTTACACAACAAAAAAGGGAAATAAAAGGTGAACAAAGCTATTTTTATATTTTGTACTTTTATTAAAGGTATGATACATTTATGAAGTTTTAATTTAATGAGAAGTGATACAGTTTTACATTGAGTAAGTAGTTTTAGCATTCTGGCTGGTCGCTGGGATATCTTCATCATGGCTCCCGGCAGATTTCTTTACATACTGTAACAAAAAAGTAATAAGCAATATGTTTTTCTATACACCTTGACAGCAGATCGACCTTATATATGCGTGTGGTGTGAGGGCCACCTTGTTAAAACTAATTGAAAATGTGCTCAGGATTTCGTGAACATTCCCAAAGAATTGTGAAAGAGATATCGCAAAACGCTGCCCTATTTTGTATGTTCGTTCAAAATTAGCCCTCAATCCTCACACTCGTAAAAGTTTATCACGCGAATAAAATGAAACCATTAAGTAAGCCAAACAGCAACTGTTTGAAGTGTTATATGCCACTAAATAATTTGTGAAAGCAAGAGCAGGTCACCAATTCTTGTTTGAAAGTTATGACCTTGTTAAAATTGTGGCCCACAGTCCTCCATAAATTTTTGTATGTAGGTAAAAAGACAAACACAAAATAGTAGGTATCTTTTTGTGAAAAAAATTGTGTAACAAATTGGTGTTATTTGTTAATCCTTAGAAAAGTCTTTTCGTCTAATATACCTCAATCGCTGAAGACAAAATTATATAACCAGCCACTGAAACGTGGTCTCTCACTATGGGTCTCATAAAAATAGTATCTTTTTCTGAAAAAAATTGTGTAACAAATTGGTGTTCATCATCATCAACCCATTATGTCCCCACCGAGGGGCACGGGTCTCTTCCCTGAGGAAGGTATAGGCCATACTCCACCACGGGGGCCAACTCCGGATTGGTGGAGGCTTGTAGACTAGTGGCTCGTCTACTGTCAGAAGTTGTCAAGCCGCCCTAAGGCCTCTGACTTGGCTTAACGACTGCCATCTATCGACGGCAGCCGGCACCAACAGCTTAACGTGCCTTGCGAAGCACGGAACCGCTCGGAAAAATGCCACTAGCGTTAGGTATAGACGGCGACCCATCCATGCACTGAACGTGCCCAGTGTTGCTTAACCCTCGTGATCGTTTAAGATCACTCAGGCAGCCGGGGCTACGAGCGATAAATATGTATACACATAACAAATTGGTGTTATTTGTTACTAATCCTTAGAAAAGTCTTTTCGTCTAATATACCTCAATCGCTCAAGACAAAATTATACAACCAGGCACTGAAACGTGGTCTCTCACTATGGGCCTCATAAGATCACGCAACGAGCTATGGAAAGGGCTATGCTCGGAATTTCTCTACGAGATCGAATCAGAAATGATGAGATCCTTAGACGAACGAAAGTCGTCGACATAGCCCAGCGGATTAGTAAGTTGTAGTGGGCAGTGGACGGGGCACATAGCACGCAGACAGAACTGATGGCCGATGGGGCCAAAAAGTTCTCGAATGGAGACCACATCGGCAAGTGCAGCGTAGGACGACCAGCCACAAGATGGACAGATGACCTCATCCAAGTGGCAGGAAGGCGCTGGATGCAGGCCGCTTCCAACCGGTCTTTTTGGAAATCCATGGAGGAGGCCTATGTCCAGCAGTGGAGCTCTTGTGGCTGAATGATGACTGATGATGTTACTAATAAACAACGATAGAACTACAAATCTTAACAAATACCGAAATCCAATATTTTTACCGTGTATGTGGTGATTGTGAGTGATGTTTTAGTTGATTCTGTTGTAAAGTAATAATCCCAAATGTAAAAAACAGGCCAACTTCTCGTCCAAAAAAATAGTTGATGGTATATTTTTAACTATTTTAGTTTTTTTTAATGCGAAAGTGTGTGTGTGTCTGTCTGTCTGTCTGTTTGTTACCTCTTCACTCTTAAACCGCTGAACCGATTTAGATGAAACTTGGTGTGGAGATAGATTGAGTCCCGGGAAAGGACATAGAATACTTTTCATCCCGTAAATCATCTTTTAAAGGGGTGAAAAGGGGGGTGAAAGTTAAACACTATAAGCCGCTGAACCAGTCAGTAAAACAGTGCCCGTGTAAGTATGGAGAAATTGATGAAAAAATAAAATAATAGTATGTAACTAATCATTTATTGACCTGTTTATTTAAATTCTGGTTGTACAAATTATTTACGTTATCTAATCGGGGCCACTATATTTTTTTTTCTTTTTAAATAGTAAGCCGATTGATTTCTCATATGTAATTCGGTGTACATACAATAAAGAATAGCAGGGTGGTGTACCTAATACTCAGAATATCTAAGAGATATTCGCTGAAGGTCATTCAGGTATACGCACCGGCCTCGTCACACTCCGATGAGGAGGTAGAGGCGATGTATTCGCACCCTTAATCCAATACCGTCTCTAAACAAATTACAAATTGCCATCTATTACAAATATTACAAAGTAACACTAAGCGCTGACTAGTTCACTTAAATTCCTATTTAAAACTGTAGATGGAAAACGAAGCATAATACAGAACTATATACATTTCTACACATTGAAAATGTTCTTAACAGCTTCTCCTGCATAATTTACATTTTTCGCTTAGTGCCAGTATTGGATTAAGGGTGCGGTATGATGACATTAGTAGGGCCATACATACCTCTGAGAGCTATTTTAGTGTGGTTATTATGGGGGACTTCAATGCGAAGCTGGGCGCAAGAAGCGAAGGTGAGATGAGAGTGGGGCAATTTGGTCATGGGCAACGGAACCCGAGAAGACGGAGGTTGGCAGACTTCCTGGAGAAAGAGGGACTCTTTATGATGAACTCTTTCTTTCAGAAGCCACCTCACAGGAAATGGTCCTGGTTGAGTCCCGATGGTTAAACGAGAAACGAGATAGACTTCATCCTGACCTCCAAGAGACAAATATTCAATGACGTCTCTGTGATTAACATGGTACAAACCGGAAGCGATCACCGAATAGCAAGAGGCACATTGAATATCAATGTCAAACTTGAGAGGTCTCGTCTCATGAAGTCCACGCTCCGACCTACTCGTGCCCATATCCAAAACCCCGAGAACTTTGAACTCGAATTGTCAACGAGAACTTTGAACTCGAATTGTCAAATCGCTTTGAATGCCTAGACAGCGCCGCATCGGTGGACGAGATCAATAACAGGTTTGTAGAAACTGTTCGTACAGTGGGCTCGAGGTTCTACAGACCCAACCGTACGAGTAGACCACAAAAGCTCCGAAACTATACACTCGACCTCATGGCTAAACGTCGCTCGTTGCAACTGCAGTCTTCCGAGGATGCTAAGTCATATAGGCAGCTCAATAGACACATGTCAAAGTCTATGCGGCACGATATCGTTCCTTTAACACCGATCGTATTAACTCCTGAACTGCCCTCGCGGAACGCAACGTATAGGTGGCCCATAATAAGTTGGACACAGATCTGTGTCGCGGCAGACGAGTGCTTAAAGAGACTATAGAGCGGAACAAGGGCTCCAAAGTGTTCGCAAAAGACATGTCTATTGGGCAAAGCCAACGGACGAAGCTGAAGAGAGCGTCGACCAAATCAGAGGTGCTGAGGGAGATTGAGAGTTTCTACGGACAGCTATACACCTCAGTCGCATAATCTGTTAGCAGTTTGAACAAAGATCCGAGAGCCAAACTGACCCGATATTATACCGAAGATATCCCGGACATCAGCCTGTACGAGATTAGGATGGCCCTGAAACAGCTCAAGAATAACAAGGCACCAGGAGAGGACGGAATCACATCAGAGCTCCTGAAAGCGGATGGAGCACCAGTACTTAGTCCTTCAGAAGCTGTTCAATTCCGTCGTGCTCGAAGGAAAAACGCCAGAAGCGTGGTGACGCTGTTCTTCAAGAAAGGGGATAACACTCTGTTGAAGAACTACCGACCCATCTCGCTTCTGGGCCATTTTTATAAGCTGTTTTCGAGACCAGTCGTCTCAAACGCAGGTTTGATGACTTCCAGCCTCCCGAACAAGCCGGTTTCCGAAAGGGCTATAGTACCATTGGACCACATCCAAACGCTGCGGCAAATTTACAGAAGACTGAGGAGTATAATTTGCCATTCTGCTTAGCGTTTGTGAACTATGAGAAAGCCTTCGATTGGATCGAGACATGGGCAGTGCTAGAGTCTCCAGCGTTGCCGTATTGACTATCGGTATATTGAGGTGCTGAAGTGCTTGTACAACAACGCCACCATGTCGGTCCGAGTACAGGAACAGAAATCGGAGGCAATTCCATTGAAACCAACCAACCTGCTGCAGCGCACGCCTCTCACGCGTGCGCTGTCCTTGCTCAACATGGTGGCCGACCATGTAGATATATTTTACTGTAGTCTGAGCGAGTTCAAGAGGGCCATAATTCGGATTTTAAGTTAAGGACTTATTTTATCTATCTCTATCGCATTAGGTAATACACCTGTAATGACAGATGTTAAGTGGTGATACAAATAAATAAATTAAATAAATAAATAAAAAGGGGCGTGAGACAGGGAGACGTTATCTCTCCGAAACTGTTCACGAACGGACTGGAAGATGCCTTCAAGCTTCTGGAATGGCAGGGACGCGGCATCAATATCAATATTTGCCGACGATATAGTAGTCATGGCAGAAACGATGGAAGACCTCGGCATAATGCTCGAAGACCTCAGTTGAGTTTCCCAACGTGTGGGCCTTAAAAAGAACATGGACAAAACAAAGGTCATGTCGAACGCCCGTGTTGTGCCCATCCCAATAACATTGGGGAACTCGACTCTCGAAGTTGTAGACGAATACGTCTACTTAGGACAAACAGTCCAACTAGGCCGGTCCAACTTCGTGAAAGAGGTCAATCGTCGAACCCAACTCGGCTGGGCAGCATTCGGGAAACTTAGAAAAGTATTTTTTTGTAATATACCTCAATCGCTCAAGACAAAATTATACAACCAGTGTGTGTTACCAGTGATGACTTATGGCACTGAAACGTGGTCCTCACTATGGGCCTCATAAGAAAGCTCAAGGTCACGCAACGAGCTATAGAAAGGGCTATGCTTGGAATTTCTCTACGAGATCGAATCAGAAATGATGAGATCCGTAGACGAACGAAAGTCGTCGACATAGCCCAGCGGATTAGTAAGATGAAGTGGCAGTGGGCGAGGCACATAGCACGCAGAACTGGGGCCGAAAAGTTCTCGAATGGAGACCACATATCGGCAAGCGCAGCGTAGGGGGCCGAAAAGTTCTCGAATGGAGACCACATATCGGCAAGCGCAGCGTAAGACGACCAGCCGCAAGATGGACAGATGACCTCATCCAAGAGGCAGGAAGACGCTGGATGCAAGCGGTCTTTTTTTAAATCCATGGAGGAGGCCTATGTCCTACAGTGGACTTCTTGTGGCTGAATGATGAAATAAATGCACAATGCGGGCGGGCCGAGAACTTGGCCTAGCGCACTCTGTACGCCTTGATATCTCACAAGCTATCTTGTGAGATATCATGTCAATTGGACATGAATTATTGGGCGGTACATTATTCGGCCATACAATATTTTGGTCGTACAATAGTGATAATGGGTAATATTTTGCGCGCGAAAACATTTTTTTTATTTTTTTGCCCGTCATTATTGTCGACTGTTTTAACAAAGTGGCCCTCACACATATGTATACATATATATATATATATATATATATATATATATATATATATATATATATATATATTTAGGGATGCACCGACTGTTCGCCGACCAGTCGGTTAAGCCGACTAGTCGGCCATATTTGCAGTCGGCGACTGGTCGGCGAACAGTCGGCCAAAGCTGTCGACGGATTAGGGTAACTGAAATACGTATTTATTTTAACTGTTATGTAATCGTTTATTAGTTTGTACCATATTAAAGATATTCCACTTCTAAGATACTCTTCTTACGAGATCAGATCAGTCATAAAATTATATACGTATAAAAGTAATCAACAGTCAAACCCTAGATCTAAGCTGGCCTCTATGCTCTCAGGCTTAATCATAACGAATTTAATCAGTCTTATTTATAAGTCTCGATTAGGAATCTGAAAGATCTTATCTACTAAAACATTATATATAAACAAAAAATCATGTCGCGACGTGATCACGAGCGTTGCCGAGGTCACCCGAACTCCCCCGAAAACAATGTCGGCCCGGCCGACATGTCGGCCGACATATCGGCTAATTTGTAGCCGACTGGTCGGCCTGTCGGCCAGTCGGCCAAAGTCACAGTCGGCCCATCTCTAATATATATATATATATATCTATCTTTACCTAAAAATGTAACGCAATGCAAATATCTAATTTACATTTTAAATATGTATGTAACATATTTAAAATGTAAATTAGATATTTGAAAAAATAAAAAGTGGCTAACCTGTGGGTTAACTTGAATTTGTTCATCCATCTCCTGAATATACTGATGCAGCTTAGTGCAAGCAGCCATCTGCTGCTCCAGAATGCTTAGGGTCTCGGGAGACACATACTTCTCAGGACTGTCTAAGAATACTACCATGCCATCTTTTTGGTTGATCATTGCATATATTTCTCCTTCTTCTATCTGAAAACAGACATACATACATGATATATTCACGCATAGGTCGTTAAGGGGCTGAGAGTTCAGCAGCAGCTTAACCTTAGGACTTGAAGTGACATTCATAATTATGGTTAGTGACAATGTACTGTTATTTCTTAAATAAAACTGTTTTTATTTTCATTCACTTTGGCACAAACAACACTTTGGTCCTTCTCCAAATCTTTAAGGATATTCATTGCGCGTTTTACTCAATCAGTATCAAGATATGTCCTGTAAGACTCGCAATGGCTATCCTAATATAATGTAATTAATCAGGATATCAATTGCGGGTTATTGGTCTAAATCTACCTGTTATTATTATTGGGTAATAAAGTTTGCACACAATAATGCTTGAACAGCTGAATGGATTTAGCTCACAGAACTTGCCCTGGATTAAAAAATAAAATAGGTAGGTATTTGTCAATAAAATTTTGAAGCTTACCATATTCAAAATATAAGTTTCTGCTTGAGCTGGTCCAGTAAGTTGTACTCTAGAAGCTACATCGCTTAATGATAGAGTCAAGAATGTCTTTGTAAGCCTTTGTATGTTCTTCTTGTACATTGAACTTAAAACCTGAAAATGTACAGGTAGCTTCATTAGTCACTCAGCCCTCAATCTTTTAAATGATACATAAAAACGAAAACAATACAATATGTAACCATGTGGAATTGATTAAATTCAATAATTGTTTCATCAGTCGCCATAGCAGCACCATTTAAGAGGAGTTTAATTTTTAGGGTACCATACCTCAAATGGAAAAATGGAACCGTCACTGGGATCATTTTGTTGTCCGTCTGTCCATCTGTCTGTCAATACTATTTATCATGGGAAAACGTGGAGGTACCGAGTTAAAATTATAACCATATACTCTGGTCTACAGTCCCTTAATGCTGTGAAAAACTCAAACATCTAAATTAACTTAAAGAACAGATACGGCGGCTTATGCTGCAGAAAAAACATATATTTCGACACTCGACGGGAATCAAAATTTACAGGGTACTTTCCGTTGACCTAGAACTATGAAATTTGGCAAGTAATATCGTCTTATACTATAGGTACAGGGAAAAATCTGAAAACTATACATTTGTAAATTAAATCATTAAAAAAATTGTCATTGAGGTTCGGGAAAAGCTAGTTTTGTTTATACACAATCGTAAAAACGGTAATACATACAGGCATCAAACTTGATTGTGGGACTTATATATTCTAACCAAAAAATTTAAAAACGGCCAAGAGCGAGTACGGCACCCTCGGTGCGCGAGTCCGACTCGCACTTGGCCGGTTTTTTTTTACAGACATGGGCATTTAAAACTTATGGATTCAATGAAAAATTCCATAATTAAACTATCTTATTAGCAATCAATCTGTTAGTATTCGTCCACTGCTGGACATAAGCCTCCCCGAGCCACTCTTTCTGTCCTCAACAGCAATCCTCACAATCTGTCTAAGATTGTCGGTCCGTCGAGCTGGTGGTCGTCCTACGCTGCGCTTGAGTACGCTCGCCACTGAGTGGGTGCCGCCATCCTAAACAGGGTCAGCTGCGAAGATGATGGCGGGATGATCTCGACAAGTTCCTACCGGCATTTGCAGAGGTGGCAAATGACCGAAAATCTTGCTCTGAAGGGGAAGGTGGCCTTTGCCAGAATGTGGGACTTCGATGTTATGTTACCTGCACATAAAAAAAATTGTTGCATTTCATTGATACTATGAAACTTACTTGGTTGACTAATCCCATATTTTTGTCCCTCACAAAAGTTTCCCTGTGTTTCGCAGCAGCATGTTGGGATGTGGCTAGCTCGTGGTATCCCACAGACAGAGGCTTAAGGAAACGGCAAACCATCTGGGAAGTGTATTTTAGAGTGGGGAGAATCTGAAATAAAGTAATAATATTACATCTTTCTGTTTGTTCTATCCAGTTTCTATAAAGCACAGTAAAATTCAGTTTCAGAGTGACTAGCCTCTTGTGTTTCATTTTATCCAAAGTAGTAAAGTTATTGGTATTGTAGTGAAGACTTAATAAGTTCCACTGTGCCCAGTGGCGTAACTATAGGGTGGCAGGGCTGGCAAAATGCCATGGGCCCCCGAACTATGAGGCCGCGAGCTCAGAAGTAACTTAACATTTTTAACAAAAATTTGTAACAATTATAATATATGAGTACTTCAAATCAATTAAAGTTGGTCCATATATACTAGAACTAATGATCATGTATTTTTTTATTATTGGGAGGGCCCACATCCAATGAATTCGCCACGGGCCTCAGATGGTATAGTTACGCTTCTGACTGTTCCACTGCTATATCACGCGAGCGAGTGACACGTTTCAAATGCATAATTAACGAAATCTCTCTTTTATTACCTTTCCATGTAAAATGAGTGACACTAAAATATATTTCTTGTAAGCTTCCAACATGATGTGGGACACTACCATAGCAGGTACAGTCACAACCACTTCAAAAAAGTACAGAGCCCTGTCGTAGTTTTTGATAGCAGTGTATATCATGCCACCATAGTAATAGTATAGAAGGAAATGTTTCGAGTCATTGTTGCCTCCAAGCTGAAAAAATGTAAAGGATTTTTAAATTTAGAAGTCATCCATAAAGTACGTCAATTTTATACATTAATTTCGTGATGTTGACCCTTCCCCCATTCTTGTCACAGTTGTTCACATGTGAAGTTGTGAGACCCCCCTTTATTTCTAGGCAAAATATGTGACGTCACATATTTTGCCTAGAAATTATAAAATTAAAACAGCAGTTCCGAAATAAGTTTTATTTACATTTAATTTTTCTTTTAATATTATCAACATCATATCAATTTATCTTACCTCTGGCCCAATACCAGTAACATCAGTGTCCAAGAATTCTAAAGCTGGTTTCATGCATTTGGACAACAAGCAAAGCTGGCAAAGATCAGCATGTATTGATGTGAGTTGCGAGTCAAACAGCTGGATCTTTCTAATAGCCTTCTTCAGAATTTCAATGCCTCTGAGAGGCTGCTTCACTTCTACTAAATGATCTGTCAGTTGGTGACATAGGTCAGCATCTAAAAAAAGAGGTTTATTTAAATACTGATATGTAACAGTAGATTAAATAAAACAAGAATTTAATAATTAAGAAATTAATGAAAGGCTTGATTATGAGTGGATAAAACTTATACACCTTCAAGTAGCTCCTAGTGCCTCACTATTGTTCAGACATAAGAAATCAGTAATTTATTTCAACGTAAAGAATTTACATTCTGTTTGCTGAATGTCAATGCACTATGTTAGCTGCTGCCTTCGGGCTGTATTTGTAGTGGAGAAACTCCACTCTGACCATCTTTCCTCAAGTCATCTTAATGTTAATACATCAGAGCCTTTAGGATAAGATTCCATGATTGCTATCAATAACTTTAAAACCCAAAACATTAGTCAATTTTCTCACTAAAGTAGGAAAAACATTAATGCTGCTGCCAGACACACAAACGGCACCCATTCACTAGCATAACACAGGGTCAGCCATCACCAGTCTCGACCATTTTAGAGGGAGATAGGTAACCCAGCCACCACGCCACCATTCGAATGACCATTAGTAAACCAGCAGATTGAGTTCTTGTCAGTTATAAAATGTGTGATATATTCATTAATATGAAACCACGTTATCTTTACTTTTGAAATGAATTATTATATTAATTATTTATTTATTCTCAATAAAACATGAAAAACTACAATTTCATTAGTTTGCAAACTGCTGATGCAGTTTATCAGCAGGCTCTTGGTAAGAATCCTTACATAACTTACAAGTAAATAACAATGAAATTGCAGTGGAATTGGTTTACTACCAAGGGCTTACATCATTCATGTACTCGTCTATTCTATGTATGATTTCGTTCTAAATTTACAAATAAAATAAATTATTTTTTAATACTTACAAAGGTCCGGTGCAAATCTAACTTGTTCACCATTACAGTTGTTGATAAAATCGTGAATCGTTTGAAACATAGTTGACCGATCAACATCTCCAGCACCCTGTAATTAAGTTCATACTCTTTACAAATAGGTATCTAATGGTTGTTATGGCCGTTTTCAGCAGACTTTGTAGAATATTTTTCTGTCCATCAAACAGTATATTTTATTTGTTGACAAAGAAAGCCATGTATTAATTATTATTACCTAATTAATGATATACTGTCTTGTTGGTCGAGTCAACATGCTTGAGTACCAAAACAGGTGTGGGTTTCATTCCTGTTACAGGCCACCATACTTGATTTGTATAATGGCCTCTGACTAGATTTATAAATTACGTGTTTGTAATGTCCTTTCCTGGTTACCATAGCCTAGTTTGGGACTAAGAGAAGTGATTGTGTTGTGTGGGAGTTATTATTATATTGATATTTACCTGTGGTACATAAAATTTTGCCACCAGCACTGCTAAGACCCCAAGGGAATGCTGTTGTATGTCCAATATCTCCAACACATTGTTCAAGTGAGGGCTGTTTCTGTGCAGCACCTCATCAGACTTCCCTATTATCTCGCAGAGCTCACGGAAGTTGCCTGAGACCAAAAAGCATTTAAGGTACAGTGCAAGGCAAATATAGATGCTTTGAACACAGATCTGCGTTGTGAACTTACCTGAAGCCGACATCGTTCTAACATTGTTAACGAATTGCTCCAATGGGGACGCCATAGTAATATTTTAAATTCAGTTTCTCTTCTTTTAAAATGTGGGTTACCAGACTGAACAAATGAATTTTCACGAGCAAAGTAATTATGTACCTATCGAATTAGAATTACTTGATAATTCCAAAAGTCCAAAACGGTAAACCCGCAGAAAAACGAAAATAGCAGAACAAGTTCGTTCACTAACACAGACTATATAGCACAGAACACAACTACACGGAACATAGAGTACTCTGTGACATAGAGTCATACAGTAGGTATCTATCTATATGGATGAAACTGCGCTTTCTCTGTGAATGTAAACCACCTCAGATTAATCACTATATTGTACGACCCGATAACGTAAAGCCAATAATGCACACCCTAATGATTCGTGCCCAAGGGACACCAATTATTAGGGTGTGCATTATTGCCCGTACGTTATCGGGTCGCGCAATATCGGTACGGACCGATAATGCACGCACAATTTTGTACGACCAATATTGGCGTCCATATCAGTGCCCCGTTCACATATGCTTAGCGCATTTTACTTGACATGAAATCAGCTGTTGCGCTTAAGATTCGTTTAGAAGTTTATTCCATAATCTAGGTTATTTTTGACATTCATTCATTCAATTAAAAAAACCGAATGTAATTTCTGAAGTTCGAAAAGGCTGACTCACAAACTAATAAATCCCTAGCAATGGGTACCTATTCTTCTTCAAGATTATTGACGGCTTTAGCTAGGCTGAGACTCGAAACGAAAGACGCGTTTTTCAGTATGAGAAACCGATTAGTTGTGGGCGTCAGCCATTACAATTGATCGCAATGCCTAAATTAAAATGCCCAAAACCAAGTTTCGTTGCCTACGCCTTTTCCGGGTTTCCGTGCCAAATCTATCAATGGAGAGATGAGCCAGGTTCGTGAACCTACATGTAGCAGCTGCTGAGAAGTTTGTGAACTCTGTGAAGTTTCAAATGTGGACAATATAAGGATAGCTTCTCGTGCCACAATTATCTTCACCAGTCTATCACGAGCGCTCTGGTTGATGCCTGTCATACTTTCTTATTCATTAACTCTACTAATGAACTCTTCCATACCCTTACATACGAGCCAGATAACAATAATTCGCTTGAGTAGGTATTGTATTACTTTGCACACAAGCTACTCTTCTGACATTGACGGAAATCAGAAACTTATCTAAAAATACTAATTTAGATTCTCTTTGTTAAATGTCCAGGTACAATGTGAGCCGCTACCCTATGGTCGAGTTGTGGAGAATGAGGCAGAAAAAAATCTCCACTCTGCCAATTCTCCTTACAGAAGTCGTCAGAATGGTGACTTAAGTGACATTTATGAAGTGGTGCAAGTCGGCATAAGTACATACTTGTTATTGTTTCTTTGCTAAGAGATTTAAGTACACAAATTAATATAATTCCTCAGCTGCTTGCGTGATAGATATACACATATTAAAAATAGAACTGAATTGAGACTATCCCTTCGCAATCTAAGGAGTGTTTTCCTCGATGAGCATCAAGAAACTTATATAACAACATGTTACTTTAATGTCTTTGGAAATATACTGCTAAGAGATTTAAGTACACAAATTAATATAATTCCTCAGCTGCTTGCGTGATAGACATACACATATTAAAAATAGAACTGAATTGACACTATCCCTTCGCAATCTAAGGAGTGTTTTCCTCGATAAGCATCAAGAAACTTATATCATCATCAACCCATTATGTCCCCACCGAGGGGCACGGGTCTCTTCCCTGAGGAAGGTATAGGCCATACTCCACCACGGGGGCCAAGTCCGGATTGGCGGAGGCTTGTAGACTAGTGGCTCGTCTACTGTCAGAAGTTGTCAAGCCGCCTTAAGGCCTCTGACTTGGCTTAATACCTGCCATCTATCGACGGCAGCCGGCACCAACAGCTTAACGTGCCTTGCGAAGTACGGAACCGCTCGGAAAAATGCCACTAGCATTAGGCATAGACGGCGACCCATCCATGCACTGAACGCGCCCTGTGTTGCTTAACCTTCGTGATCGTTTAAGATCACTCAGGCAGCCGGGGCTACGAGCGATTCTTATTATTCTAAGCGAAATTATTCCATAGTCTTTTTTGACATACAAAGAAAACCGAATGTAATTTCTGAACTTTGAAAAGTGTGACGCACAAACTGATAAATAATAAATCCCTAATAATGGGTACCTATTCTTCTTCAAGGTTATAGGGAAGGGCGGGTAATCGTGCTCTTCCACTATAATGGGAAATTTCCCGCCAGGCAGATCGTATGCCTGGGGACGGCCGGTCCAACTGATGTTCGTCGGACGTTATATTTATCGTATGTCATGTGAAACATTTTGCTTGCGCGATGTAGGAATTTTGGAGTTTATAGTGCGCGCGCAGAGTTGACATGTGCTCGCCACATCACTCCCCTTCAAGACCGTAGCTACGCATAGCTAGGTCTGATAGGAATCGAAGTCTGTGCTCTAAAGCCTGCAAGTGCCAGGAGTCGCTGAGTCAGTGAGTCGACTAGCGGTTGAGGGTGTTCGGCGGCTAACAGTCACTTCACCGGCGACAGTACCATGGGGACCGCGCATGTGGTAGGAACCGGTGAAGGCTGCTGTACCACTGGCAACGTGCACTGTTGCTGTGTGGCTGCCGTGCCGAGGGGTTGGGGGAGATCACCATCAGTACCAGTAGTCGGTGCGTTGACTGTAGTGGAACTGATGAGGTGAGAAGGAAGAGGATGCTGGCCTTGCTTTGAGACTGATTGTATGTGGGGTGCTGCAAGAGCGAAGGAAGGTTGACATTGTTCTGTCGAGGGTCACCACTATAGGGAAGAGCGGGTGATCGTGCTCTTCCACTATAAAGGGAAATTTCCCGCCAGGCAGATCGTATCCCTGGGACGGCTGGTCCTACTGATGTTCGACGGACGTTATATTTATCGTATGTCATGTGAAACATTTTGCTTGCGCGATGTAGGAATTTTGGAGTTTATAGTGCGCGCGCAGAGTTGACATGTGCTCGCCACAAGGTGATTGACGGCTTTAGCTCAGTTCAGACTCAAAACGAAAGACGCTTTTTTCAGTATGAGAAGCATTACTTGTGATCGCAATGTCTAAATTAAAATGCATGAAACCTGTTTATGGGCTGATTAGATAGGTATTAAATATTTTATTAAACTTCTTTACATAATCTTTTTCAGCTTCAATGCAAAAATACTGACATGCTATCACCACAGTGGCAAGTAATTTTCAATGACAGCTAAGTCACTGATGAAAAAATCCATCTAAGTGTTATCTTTAATTTAATAAGTTTGTATCGACAAACATTGTTTTATGTGCTACTGTGCTAACGACAAGCTTTACTGCTTGCTGTTCTTCTCTTCGTCTTTGAATTCCGGGAAGCTTGGGCAACGGCTCCATCCACAGACCGACTTTAATGGGCGGCCAGCCATAGCCAATCAATGTAGCCGCCTTTCTAATCAATTATTGATCTTTGGCTATCAACTCATTTCGAAAGAGTAGGTGAGAGCTTACAGGTCAGGCATGAAGCCGAGTATAGACTAGCTTAGATTTCATCTGAAATTTTGTAAATTTATGATAGTTTTTAACCTACACATAACAGTTGTGTACGGTCAGAACATACGCTTAAGGGGGTATAAAAAGAAATGAAAGTAGTTATATAATCGGTAGCAAGGTCGGAAGAACTCTTGGCTCATATTCAGGTCATAGGATCTAATCCTGGCATGTCCGCACGTACCAATGACTTGGTTTTTGCTAAGTTGCGTAAGCTTTTACTAGCAATACCTTAAAAAACCTCGTAAGGAAACCCGAGTGCCTCAAATGTTCACATGCCTCAGCGCTTGAAATCACCAATCTGCGGTGGGTACGCGTGGTGATTAAATCTCTTTCTCTCTGAGAGTAGGCCTGTGCTCTACAGTTGGACGTATAATCATTTAGGCTACATTATTTTATCATTAATTGCTCAGTTGAAGTGGCAGTGGGCGGGGCACATTACTGATGACCGTTGGGGCGAAAAAGTTCTGAACTAGCGATCGCGGACCGGATGACACAGTGTGGGAAAGCCCCCCACCAGATGGTCTGACGACCTGGTTACGGTGGCTGGGAGTCGCTGGATGCGGGTGGCATAAAACCGGGAAGCTTGGAAAATCATGAGGGAGGCCTATATCCTGCAGTGGGCGTCAAATGGCTTATGATGATGATGATGATTATGAAAGTAATTAAAAGACTTACCATACTATTTTGATGTAAATGATCCATAACAATGCTTAGGTAATTACTCGTACCTATTTCGCATTTGGTAGCTTCCTTTTTTCCTGTCCGCATACAGCTATTTTCTAGCAAAAAGAATTATTTATAAACGAAATTCAATTCCGTTTAACGTTGTCAAAAAATATTACTGTGAGGATGGTGTCCGCATACAGGCTTGAACTCCGAGGAAACTGTGGAAGCCGAGGAAGTACAACTGATCGTGAAAAAATATAACTATAAGTAGACCCTACAGCTTTATAAAGGGTGTCCACAACAACACATAAGCACATTTAGTGTTTGTTACGAAGCGTTATTGCGAATCACTGAGCGTGATTGTTGCGAAGGGTGATTGTTGAAATTGCCAGCCTTATGTTTATTAGACACAATGTATTGGAGTGTAACGTCTTATAATTATGTGAGTTGATATCTTCACAAATAGAGTTTCAATTTTACTAGTTCCTCTGACCAAAAATTTACTATTTAGATCTAAAACTGAATTTTAATGGATATTTACTCGTTTACTTTTCAATTTTACAATTTTCCGACGTTTCGGTACTTTTACAAGTGCTGTGGTCTCGGTAGACTGAGGTGAAAGGCGTCTTTTTGAAAGTATTAACTGTTAGTTTACTACCCTCGGCAGAAATTATTAAGTTATTATTTTATATAAACTCAAAAATATTATTATTATTATTATTATTATTAAATCCTTTATTGCATAAAAAACAGAAAGTTTTGCACATAGGCGAGCTTAATGCTACTTAGCATTATCTACTAGCTAACCTAAGTTTATTATTATTATTTTATATTATTATTTATTTATTTATTTACTTGATTATTATTTATTGAAATTAAAATTAAATCTATAGTCACACTTCTAGCAAGGGGGTCTCATGCACTTAAGCACTGGTTCCCATGCTGTAGCTATGTTCCAACCACGATTTCTATTCAAATTTGGATGCCGGCGGATCTCTTTTGCCTCGTGTATCATTCTAGGAAAGAAACGGTCCTCTCGGGCTAGAACTTGAACTTTATCAACATGAATGAAGTGGTTGGTACCGCTGTGTATGGTCACTGACTGCAGATCTACCAGAGCGCTTATGTTTCACGTCTGCGATATGTTCCTTCACCCGCTCAGCTATGGTACGCTTAGTTTGACCAATGTACGAGAAACCACATTCACAGTCAAGCTTGTATACTCCTGCCTCTTGTAAGGTAATCTTTGACACTTTGCATGAATTGGTGTATCTTTCTTGGCGGCTTGTAGATGATTTTGATTGAAGCGCGTTTCAAAATACTCCCAATTTTGTCAGTCACTCCTCTCACAAAGGGCAGAAATGCTGGAACTCGCTCGACTGTGTCTGGTTTGAAACGTCCTCTGTCACCTCAGTCTACAGAGACCACAGCACTTGCAAAAGTACCGAAACGTCGGAAAATTGTAAAATGGAAAAGTGAACGAGTAAGTATCCGTTAAAATACAGTTTTATTGTGTATAGTGCTCGTGTTAACCTCAGAAAATACTATTTAGATCTTATCCAATGCGAAAACAAGTCGTAAAATAACCGGCCATGTCTGGCCACGCGCAGAGTAGGGTTCCGTATAAATTGTGGTTTTACCTGCTTTCTAGAACTTGACTTTGATGAAGTCATCAACTTCATCCTCGTCGCCTGTTAACTTATAAAGCCTACTTAGCTTTCCTTTTAAGTTCATTATATTATGTTCTACTATTTTACATTTTTTCACGTTTGTAATCCTGTAACCGGGAGATAGGGTGCCAAACTCGAACCAAAATTTGAGTTTCAAATCTAAATATTTGATTTTCGAAAACGGAACCCTAAACTTAAAAATTTGTTTTTCTACATTTTCATTGTATGTGAGTGCGTGCAGGCGAAAAATTACATATCTTATTTAGGTGCAGAGGAAGTACGCTAAAAAAAAAATTAAGATTAATCACATCGGGCATTTTTTACGATAGCTTTTATGCATGTAAAATTATTTAGTTTTTTTTAGTCTGTACCATTGCGCCAGCTCATCACCGGCACCGCATTGTAATCACAGATTGTAATGTGGATAATCCTTGACGGAACGCTCTCGCTCAAGATGCAGCACCACGAGCCTTAGCAGTCACACGAAGGTTGGATGATAACTTGTCTCCAATCATAATCCGGCTAATATTGTTTGTCTTACGCTTACTTATCTCTCAGCTTACGTATAAAAACACTAAAAAACTTAGTTAATCTGATAAGTATACAGAAAAATGTCTGGCAATTATTTTATATTTATTTTTTTTCTTTGAAAATAAGTAAATCAAATTAGCTTCTGTAAACGAGGTACCACTATATCGAGTGATTTTCTTCTCTATGGTTGGACACGGATTATTGCCCCGTACCGATTTTGTACAGCCTGATAATGCGCACCCCGATAGTGTACAGCTAATAATCCATGTACACGTACACGGATTATTGGCTGTACATTATCGGGGTGTGCGTTATTGAGACCTGCGTTATGTTATGCCTCCCGTCGAAGGTTGTTGCTATGCTAAGTTAGACTTCATCTACATATTGTATTCATTATTCTGAGGTTTTATCTGATATTCATCTGTGTATGCACGACTGATGAAGTATATTGTATTTGTCACATTTGTCATTATTAGGCGTGGGTCGTTACGCGATTATTGCGATTTTCGGTTTTAAAACACGTGATTTAGTAACAGTTTTATTTCTAACTCTGTTATGCGTTCGCCGTTACAGAACAAGTGCTGTCCTAATGGTTACTTGGTTACGATGTTGCTTATCAGAAGCTAATTTTTTGTAGCTACAGAGTTACATAAATAACGTAATTCTATAATATAACAGTAACTGACACTATTCAACTTTTCTTTATATTTCATTCAGGCTTTGGACTGACTGCATTAAATGTACTTATTTGTAATATATTATTGATCCAGAAGTAATTTGATTGTATATATGTTATAGGCAATGTGTATAATCCGGCATTGTATAGAATGCCTAGGCATTCTAAGAAATGAACAGAACGACTTTCTGCAGCAATTTTTTGGTACGGTCAAGTGCACTTAGACCTTTACACTTGCCATTCGATTTTGTCCTAATATCGCAGAAGATAAGAGAGGTGGAAATGTCAAAATGTAAAGCTCTACGTGCACTTGACTGTACGTTGTAAATGTAAATGTTTATCCAAAGGGAACTACTATGTGAGAAACGCTGTCTACGCAAAAAAACACGTTACATACATTACCTATGCGTCAACCGGCATTCTATACAATGCCTCGGTATTCCATACATTTCCTAGGTAAAGTGTAAAATAGTTTGAACATTCAATATCATTTTACACATTGCCTGGACGACCCCGGCATTCTATACAATACCTAGGAAATGTATAGAATGCCTGCATTATACACATTGCCTATAACATATACATCGATTGAAAATATTTACCGCTATCCAATTTTCGTTTAGGTTTTATAAATTTTTTATACTAACTTCTTATTTATAAAATACACGATTCCTCTAACACTCCTCAAATCCAGCTTAACTAGTCTGTGGTGTGTGTTTTCCCCTTGATTGTGTGTTCACTTTACCACAAACTAGATATATAAACTGCATTTAAGGAGTGTTTCAAAGTATTGTGTTTGAAAACAAAACTATTCGTGCAACTCCAAACGACCATAACCATTAAAAACAAAGATCAGCCCCTATATTACGCTCACCAAATCCTGAGCGATTCCAATCGTCTAACTGTCAAATTAGTATGAAATTTGACAGTTAGACGATTGGAATCGCTCAGGATTTGGTGAGCATAATTAGGCCACAGTTCCTAGACTCTAACGGTCTTATTTGTAAAAACTCGATTTAACAGAGGCGTCTCTAGCCCTTGTGGCGCCCGTGTGCAACCAGTACTCTGGCGCCCTCTAGTCTAGTAGGAGCGGGGTCAAAATGGAATACTAACAGTTATATTTTCAAACGGAAATTCGGATGCAAATGGTGCAATTTTAAATGATGTCGGGAAGCAAAAAGTTTTTTTAGGAAGGAAGGTGTTATAAGAATAAAAAAATCACAACTTTCTAGTTCTTTCAAAAATATTTAATTGAAAAACTATGGTACATAACAAACAGGACGCTCGTACACACAAATATATATATATATATATATATATATATATATATATATATATATATATACACACAAATGTATTGACAAAAAAGTTACTTTGCGAGCTTTTGCATTAGCGAAATCTTTAACAATGTCACTAACTTCAATTTTGATTTCATGTTCAATACTTATAAATGATAAATTTGTCAATCTACTTTGCGACAATGTTGATCTAAGGTAGTTTTTAATTATTTTTAGTTTAGAAAATGACCTTTCGCTATGAGCGACCGTGACTGGAAGTGTCAGGTATATCCTCAGGGCTGTGGACAGATTTGGGAACACTGAAATTAATTTATTCGTAAACAAGTAATTTAAAATATCCAACGGCGTAGTGGAATCATCAATAAACATCGGTAATAATTCGATTTCATTATAGAGCTCGAACTGTTCCACATCTGAAGAGCCAGCATGGCTAAGTTTATTTTCTAAATTAGAGCAATGTGTTTTTTTTGTATCAGAGTCCAAATCTTTCCAGTGTTTCAATTTTTGAAGAAATGAAAAAAAAATACATTATTTTCATTCAAAAGTTCGAACCGTTCGTCGAACTTAGTAATTGCGGTGTCTAACAAATAGTAGTAAAAATTTACTTTAAAATGTATTTTCGCGTCTGTTATCGGTTCATCCTCCGCCTCATAATTAAAAAACCTTTTACGAGTGCGAGGGCGTGCAGGTGTGGGAAATTCTACTATTGCCTCGACTTCTTTCACTACAGTTTTCGCCCGGTGAAGGAGCTTCTCGAAAGCGAAAGCGGATTCATTACGGAATTCAGACAAACTTATTTTTGCTTTATCAATAATTTTCACCGCTTCTGACAATACAACGTGTGACTTTTGAAGGGCCTTGCTAACTATATTTATCTTGCTTAAAATTTCAAACCAAATAAGCAGAGAGCAGATGAATTTAAACGACTTAATTTTTTGATAATTAATTTGCCATATTTCTTGACTCTGCATGTTTGCTCTTATCGGAATATATAGTAAACAAGGCATCATACACTTTTCCCAGTTCAAAACATAGAGCTTTTACTGCTTCAACCCTGCTCTCCCATCGAGTATTTGAGAGTGGTTTTAGACTTAAAGTTGGCACTTCTTTAGCAAGTATTTGCCAACGTGCTGTTGACGCAGAACAAAAAACATAAATTTCCTGCACAATTGAAAAGAAATTGACAATTTCTAATGAACTTTTAGCAGCGTCTTTCACTACCAAGGGTGTGTGCCGCACAAGGTACATAAAATGCGCGCGGGTTTAAATCTAAAATTCGTTTTTGTAGACCTATATATTTCCCTTTCATGTTTGCACCATTATCATAACCTTGACCACGCATATCTTGTATGTCATTTTCGTATGAGATTAAAAAATCTAACAAAAATTGAGTTAAGCCCAGGCCAGTAGTGTCTGTAATAGGAAAAAAACGCAGAAAGTGTTCTTTTACTTCAGCCTTGTTGTTGTTTGCATTTAAAAGAACGTACCGTACGACAACCGATATTTGTTCTTCATGTGCAATATCTGGAGTGCAATCTAAAATAATGGAAAAATATTTAGATTGTGTCAATTCCAAAACAATAGCTTTTTTTATTCTTTCTCCCAATAATTGTATTATTTGATTCTGAATATTATGGCCAAGATAATGAGTTAGGCGTGACTCAGATTTTTGAATAAGAGCAATGTGTTCCGCGAGCACATTATCAAAGTTAGAGGCATATTCAACCAGCTTCCGAAAAGCCAGACATTGCCTCGCTAAAAAATGAATTATGTTGATTATTCGTTCGAGTACTGCAACCCAACGTTTTTTTCCCCGATTAATTTCATTTTGGTGCAAGAAATCTACCGACTTTTCTTTTAAAATAACAGTTTTCAATGTAATTTGTTTCTTAAGACATGATAGGTGCCCTAAGCTCTTTTCATGGCGTTCTATAGCAGTAGAAAAATGCCGCCAATCTTTGTAGCCTATTTCACCATTAAAAGGAGTCGGAGTCGCATCAGCATGAAAAAGTTTACAATAAAAACAATAAACAGAATCAGTTGACTTAGAGTAAACCAGCCAGTTTCTTAAAACGGTTTCATTATTTAACATCTTTTTAGTATAATAAGCATTTGAAAAAGATCTTTTCAAACTATTCGAAGGATATGAACCCAATTTTACCTGTACTGGCCCACGCTCCATCAAAAATATTCTCTGTTTATCGGATAACACCTGTGGCCATAACGCGAGATCATTCATTATATCTTCTCGAAGTATACTCTCCGGGGACGCTTCGGCACTAAGACAGACAGAAAGACAGCAGCGGCGGCGGCGGTGACGTAGAAGTGACGAGTTCTGCTGTAGAATTATCTTGGGTTTTATATGTCTCTGTCTCCAGGTGTTCGTCCGAGGATGGACCGGGTCGAACAAAAAACTTTTTAATAGAACTTGTATTCATTTTCAGAGACACTTCCTTCTCCAGCTTTCTTTTTCGACTCTGTGCACCAGAAAGTTTCTTTTTTCCATCGCCATCAGACATCTAAAATAAATAATAAACTAAGTATAAGCACCTAAAAGAAGTAACAATGTAAATTAATATAGGCCCAGAGAAATAGTTGCAACTTGGACTAAGTATTATTTATTACTAGCTTCTGCTCGCGACTTCGTCCGCGAGGAATTCGTATATCACGATTCCCCCGGGATCTGTGATCATCTGTGCACTTTTCCGGGATAAAAAGTAGCCTATGTCCTTCCCCAGGACTCAAGCTATCGCCTATCCTATTATCTCCATACCAACATTCATCCAAATCGGTTCAGCGGTTGAGCCGTGAAAGCGTAACACACAGCCAGACAGACAGCCAGACAGATAGACAGACAGACAGAAAGACAGACAGAGTTACTTTCGCATTTATAATATAAGTATGGATAGGACACATCAATCAACGTCGCGGTACCTACATTAAGCAATCAAACGTAAATAAATAAAATAAAAAAGTAGTTCGAAGTTCAAAGGTTAGGTACAAGTAAGACCTAAATAAATACCTTAGTATACTAGTAGGTACATATTAAAGCACTTTAACTTACCTTGTTTGTTCCGCACTGCAGTAGGATAAACAAATGAAAAATCCTAGGTCGTATAGGTACGAGTATTTAACTTCACTATCTATCACTCGATGTTTTGTTTTTTTTTTCATGAATTTCGCTAGCTGTTTTTGATGACCTCCGACCTCGAGGCATGTCGCAATAATTGTGCAAGCAAATAACCAAATCTTACCTTTTATATATTTTTTATATATATAGCCGATTTACTTCATATTTACATGTTTATTCAAAGATGATACTTAATCCAATTGCATCAAGGCTTATTTCACAGTACTACGGTGTAGCGGTAAAACAAAAATTGCGGCACGCGTACACAAGCCTTTGAAAATGACCGCCGCACGTCCCTGGGAATTTTAATTTGAACTTTATAGCATTCTAATACAGCCGAGTTAGCAATGATTGTCGGCGTACGGCGTGTTGTCAAACGAATCAAAACAAACAGGTGCCGAAGCCGGCACGCAACTTTGGTAGTGATGCGACATTACGCCAATTTAATCTTTAATTGTCTGTTTTAAGGCTGATTTCACGTTGAAACAAAGTTATTGTGTAAATTTAAATAGAGTAGGAAAAGGAGTAGCCTTGCTTTGCTACTGCGCGCCCGGCGTCGACGGGGTGCGGCGGCGGGTGTGCGGCGCACACGAGCACAGGGTCTTTGAGAGCGCCGGCATCGACGCATCTTTGGAGGTGTCGCATTAGAGGGCGCAGGGCGCTCGGCGCCCCCTTAGACCCGGCGCCCTTGTGCGCCGCACACCCTGCACCATAGGTAAAGACGCCTCTTTAAGGAATCGAGTTTTTACAAATAAGACCAAACGCAGAAAAGTCGTAGCAACAGATCAAATAAACTGCCTCTTAGAAGTGCTTTAGAGGAATCGTATTTTCACAAATAAGGCCATATGTGTACAGTTACGTGTCGAAATAATACACATTGAATTATTTCACTCTTATTCTATTTGTTTTTTTGATAGTCGCGTGTTCGGTTCGGACTCGGGATCTCTCGGCTCGCTGGCCCGCCCGCCCGGCCGGCTTGTAAGCAGTGACGCGACGCGTCGCGGTGACCGGTGCGAAACAGTGACAGGCATTGCAACTTTTTACAAAAGTAACAGTAATGAAAAAAACACTAGTTTATCGTACGACTCATTGTGAAACCGTTACATCCTACGTAACCAGTTATTGAAACAGTTACGTGAAATAATGGTCACGCCTAGTCATCATATGTCTTCCCGCCAGTGTGACCATTTGTAGCAAATTTCTGCCATTTTGGCAGATTTGGCTCCATTTTAGCTGTGGCAGATTATGCTGACGATTTAGTAAAATGGCAGATTTTGGCAGTTTTGAAATATTCAAAGTGAACTTGTATTGGTTTTAATGTTCAATGAAGTTATATTCAATCACCTTAAAATTATTTTTAATTTTCCATACATAAAGTATATTTGGTAAAAAAATATTTTGCCAAACTGGCAACCTCTGATTTACGAGCAGATTATACGGGGGTTCCCCGCTTATTTAGTTTTACACCGTTACGTCATATTATGATTATGAACAGTAATAGATCTCTTCTAAGTTTGCCGCTATCAAACGCTTCGGGTGAGAGAATATTCTCCCAATTAAATCTGAATAACATCAATATGAGGAAGGAACAGGTTCATAAACAAACATGATGTGTCGGCTATCATTACCACAAAAGAGGTGATAAAGGAACACGGAAACTGTATATCCTTTAAACCAACTAAAGACATGATTACAAAGATGTTATCTAAATCTATGTATACAGAAAATGAAAATAAAAATTTTGAGGCCAATGTTCATCTCCTCTCAGATAGTCTGATGATGCCAAAAATTACACGTAGATAGGATATTAATTGGCATACCTAGGTACCTGCTTTTAAATAAGTAATACTGATCAAGTGCGAGAGGGACTTTTGTTGAGGGTTCCGCTCTATTCCGTTTTCAATGGGAATGTACATGTGGGGTTGACTCTGCACTACATTCACATTCAATGTTCGACCTGTGAACACCTTGCGTAGCTGGCAGGCTATACAAGGTTGAGTAACCAGGAAGTAAAAAAGTTTAGATTGTAAATTGTTTTTTCCCGGTCTGTTTGTGAAAATTTGTGATTGTGATCTAATCAGTTTATTACTTTTCAAGCAGATTCTGTAGTTTTAAGTTCCATTAAGTTATTTCAATTAGTCAGTGATAACTTTAGGTATTTATTGTAAATTTGATTAAGGAATGTTGATTAAAGAATTTACATAATGTATTTGATCTTTTTCGTTTCCTTGAAGGTGATGAAGGCATATTTTGGCGTCATTGCAGATTTTTGGCCCAGTGTGTGGCAGATTCTCCACCTTTGAGATGGTCACACACACTGCTTCACGCCCCGTTGCGACGTGCAGTGTTGCCAATTTGGCATATTTTATGCTAAATTTGGCATATTTTCGCTATGTTTAGCATATTTATTTTACTTTTAGCATATAGCATAATTTTTTAGCATTTTTTATCCTACACAAATAACGTGAGCGATAACATGTTTCCGAACGTAACTCTACGGCCCATCACTAATATTTTCATTCGGCGAATATTGTTCTAAGTGGGATTCCCTAGTGCCGCGTCATAGACAATCGAAGCAGTTTATTTTGTTTTGATTGTCTATGTTATGGAAAGTACATTGTGGATTCGTTTCGTCGTCTATTCGATCGTTACCGACTCACTTACGTCCGATATTCCGTGCGATTTACCAATTTCTTTTTCATTTTGAGTTTTATCACAAAATTAATACCGCCTAAGTATAATCAACATTGATTGGAAGCAAATAACAGATTTTAAAGATGGCTGCAGCCCGTTGAAAACGAAATTGTGACAGATTTATGAGATCAGGGGCCTAATTATGCGCACCAAATCCTGAGCGATTCCAATCGTCTAACTGTCAAATTTCATACTAATTTGACAGTTAGACGATTGGAATCGCTCAGGGTTTGGTGCGCGTAATATAGGGGCAGGAGAACAGTCTCTTACTTAATGATCTCTTAAAAAATAGAGTTGAGCGTTTTCACTGTCAATCGATTTCTGAGCTTTGTTTTAACCAAACTCGTTTGATTTTGTACATAAGATTTGGACTCAAGAGAGTAGGGAAGTGCTGTTATTCCTACGAAGTGCCAGACAGTGTTCTGCCCCTATATTACGCGCACCAAATCCTGAGCGATTCCAATCGTATAACTGTCAAATTAGTATGGAATTTGACAGTTAGACGACTGGAATCGCTCAGGATTGGGTGCGCATAATGAGGCCCCTGAGCTGTATTGGTAGCAAAGACACTTACGATAGATCTCAACCTTCAACAGCAGCTGCAACTGTTGATGTTACTGATGATGACAAGAACATTGATATTTTGTTTCTGATATCCTATTATTCCGCATAACATTATATGGGAATTAGATTATGAAACATTTAAATAAATAAACATTTTAATTCGTACGTTGGCATTTTAATTTAGCATATTTAACAGAGAATCGCTCGTAGCCCCGAATGCCTGAGTGATCTTAAACGATCACGAAGGTTAAGCAACACAGGGCGCGTTCAGTGCATGGATGGGTCGCCGTCTATGCCTAACGCTAGTGGCATTTTTCCGAGCGGTTCCGTGCTTCGCAAGGCACGTTAAGCTGTTGGTGCCGGCTGCCGTCGATAGATGGCAGTCGTTAAGCCAAGTCAGAGGCCTTAGGGCGGCTTGACAACTTCTGACAGTAGACGAGCCACTAGTCTACAAGCCTCCACCAATCCGGACTTGGCCCCCGTGGTGGAATATGGCCTATTAGATACCTTCCTCAGGGAAGAGACCCGTGCCCCTCGGTGGGGACATAATGGGTTGATGATGATGAACAGAGAGTTGGCATATTTTTGGCTTATTTTCGACGTTGATCTAGCATATTTTGTAGTTACCGAGCTGGCAACATTGGCGACGTGGTTGCGAATTTTTGTTTGTGACTGTGACTGAGAGCAAATCTGTTGTTATAATTTTCTTTAATTTTGTAGTGATTTTATCCATAAATAGAAAAAAGAACGAGTTGCAATGATAAGGAAAGACTGTAAGGAATTTTCTCTTCGAGATACACTTGTTAGTTGTTTCACACAACAATTGAGTGAATATGAACTGCTACAATCCATGTATCCTGAAAACGATGCATTTGTTTTAACAGACTGTAAAGCATTGGACGAACTAAATAACTTCATAAGTGGCTCTTCTGACTACAAACCTTTACATCTTGATTTTATTCTAAAGCTCAGTATTGATAAATTGAAATTGGAAGTGTTTGTTAACTTGCCAAGCTTATATCCCGCTGAAGAAGAGCCAGATATTTATGTGAGATGTAATCAACTGAACCGAGATCAAGAAAGCAGTTTAAATGAAAAACTATCGAAATATATCAAAGAACATCACAAAGGTGAAGTGTGTTTGTATACTGCTATTATATGGTTACAGGATAACATTGACTCTGTGACATCATTTGCTGCGGTGGAAAAAAAGGGTACGATAGATGAAAATAAAAATAATGAGGACAATGACAGATTCACCAGAATGTGGATATATTCTCATCACATCTATAACAAAAGAAAAAGGGAAGAGATTATAAGCCTTGCACGGGAATTAAACCTAACAGGGTTCTGCTTGAGTGGTAAACCAGGAATTGTTTG
Source organism: Yponomeuta malinellus (assembly GCA_947308005.1). Taxonomy (NCBI): domain Eukaryota; kingdom Metazoa; phylum Arthropoda; class Insecta; order Lepidoptera; family Yponomeutidae; genus Yponomeuta; species Yponomeuta malinellus. The sequence goes on from OX370994.1 coordinate 10,212,250, forward strand.
TATTGAGGGCGTAGAGACCAATTGTAACAAATGGTGGAAAGTAATAAAAAATATGACCTGGAAAAAGATTGTTGTAAGAAAAACAGAGCTATTTGAACTTAATAAACACGCTCAAGTGCGAAAGTTTCAAAATTTTAAAGAAATATATTTGGATATGGGTGGATTTTCAAAGTATTTAAATGAAAATGGACTGACCTATGCATTTCAAGAAATATTTGGATTTAATGATGATTGATTTTTTTTTTGTGTTAATGAGTAAGTGCGAGGGAGGATATTAATAGAAGGATTGTAGAGATGGGTTGGTCTGGGTCTGGGACTGTCTGGAACACAATTTGACTACCTACATTTGATTTTTGCCTAGAGCTTTACTGCATAATGGGTCGAACACTCAAATCTACTAAAACACAAATTGACTACCTAGTGCATATTTTTCCGACATAGCATAGTGACATGAACCTAAATTGTCCAGACATCCAGGTACAAAATTTATTTCCCATCTTTTAAAGTTTAACTGTCTGTTTAAGTTTAGTAGGTACTACTTATAACATAGATTATATGATGGAGATGATGTGATGAAGTAATAAAGATTTAATAAACAATATATCTTCACAGATAAGTACTTATTATAGCAAAAACACTTGTTAATCCTATTTGTGTTAATTTTACCCTATCTAGCCACTTATACAGAAAAATAATGATAATATAAAAATAATAATAAATTAACATGTTTTAATATATTGAGGAGTATGGCCTATACCTTCCTCAGGGAAGAGACCCGTGCCCCGGTGGGGACATAATGGGTTGATGATGAATATATTGAAGATTCTTTTTAAGTTATTTAAGTAATGGAGTGACTTCTTTTTATTTTCATTAAGTCCATATGAATTATATAAACTAACAACATAATATATGTATAATTTATGAAATAGTGCTGTATTTTTATTATTTTTGACCTCGCCTGTACATTCAAAAACAAAAGATAACAGTATAGGGGAACCTGTTGTACCTATTTTTTTTATTATATTTTGAAATGTTCGCGCCTTTTTTTCCGTCTCTGTCTATGGTATAGTGAACTTTGACAAGACTAATCATTAATCAACATGAAGTTTTTTTTTTTTTTTTTTTTCCACGCTTGGCAATGCACTAGACTGTGCTTATGCCATTATCAAGTTAAAAGGTAGGGAAACAGGGTTGTCAAAATAAAATATACAATAGGAACGGAATTTGGAAGGAGTTAAAAACAGTTTGAATTTGAACAGGATCAAACAAATATAAATATACTTAAATATCAACAGGAAATCATAATAAATTTAAATTTTAATATCATATTTATTAAAAAAATTAGCAATATACTTATAAATATTTACATTAAAATTAAATAAAAGGCAGGAAATGGAAGAAGGAAGAGGAACTTTGATGGAAACGAGGTCCGAAATAAAGGAAGAGGAGTCATAGTTAGGACAGGAAAAAAGAATATGATTGACATCGCAAATCTCCGCGCCGCAGGTGCAGGCAGGGCTCTGCAAGATGCCAAGTCTGGCAAGGTGCGCTGGTGTGCATGTATGACCCAATCGTAACCGAATTAAAATAGAAGTGGAAGTCTTGCCGAACTTGGCCTCCGCAAACCATGGTTTCGCTAATACATAAGGCTGAATATTTCGATAGAATTTGCCTTTAGAGGCATCCTCCTCCCAGATCCCATTCCAGGAATCCCGTAGATAGGATCTAGGAAGAGAAGCCAGATCATGGGAATAATTCTTGTAGGGAAACAGATCACCACATTCGACCGCATCATTAGCCAGTTGATCAGCTTTCTCGTTACCTGTTATACCACAATGAGATGGGATCCAAGCGAAAAGCACGGACAAATTTCTCACTGCGCAATTAACAAGCAAACTGCGAATGTCAAAAATAATTGGTTGATCTACTGAGTAAAAGGGAAATTTAGATAAAGCCTGGAGGGAGCTCAGTGAGTCTGAGAAAATTAAGGTTTTCTTAAGTCCTAATAAAAGAATGTATTCAACTGCTTTAAAAAGTCCTAAACATTCTCCTGTAAAGACGGAAGATTCAGGAGGAAGCTTAATTTTTTGTACAATTTTGTATTGAGAGTGGTAGACACCTACCCCTACACAACTGTCTGAATGTTTTGATGCATCTGTGAAAATGGTGTGACACCCCTGGAATTCATCGCTCAAGAGGTTATTCAATTCATTCTGACAGCTAACGTTTTGTTTAGTAAGACCTAGGTGAATTATGTTGGGCGAAAGGATTAAAGAGCTATATGAAGAGTGAAATATAGGCAATAATTTGTATTGGTGAACAGGAGCGCTAATGGAAACAAATTTTAAGAAACTTTTAACAAGACATGGAGCCCTTTTGTGAGACCAATATTTAGATGTAGAGATTAAATGAGACAGACTACGAAGTTTATTGTGTAAAGGATGACTTGAAAGTTGTAGGCATCGACTTATGAATCTGTCAGATAAATATTGGCGTCTTAAGGAAAGAGGAGGCTCAGCACATTCTACCTGTAAACAGCTTATTGGTGAAGATTTCATGGCCCCAGAAATAATTCTGAGAGCCTTGGATTGTATACCATCCAGTTTCTTAAAACCAGCAGCACTACCAGGCTCTAAAAAGAAGGTGCCATAATCCAAAACACTCCGTATTAGTGCATTATATATCAGTCTTAGAGAAAAAGGATGTGCACCCCACCAGACTCCTGCAAGGCATCTAATTATATTTAACAGACGCTCACACTTAGCTGCTATGTAATCGCAATGTGGGAGTCCTGAAAGTTGAGCATCTAAAATAACTCCTAAGAATTTAACTTGTTTTTTAACAGGAATGGGTGTTCGGTCATATTCTACAAGGACCTCAGGAGGTTTCCGCATTCTTGAGAACAAGACAACAGTACTTTTATTCACTGAGAGGTCAAGACCATTTTTGGCCAGCCATTGCTGAAGCATATACAAGGATGAAGTCAAAGTAGAGCACATTGTGTCACTGGAGTGGCCAGGTGTATAAAGAAGAAGATCATCGGCATATTGTAAAACCTCTACTGATCCACAAAGAGAAGATTCTAAATCATATGTATAAATGCTATATAAAATAGGTGAGAGAACAGACCCTTGTGGGAGGCCTCTCCAGACTAGTCTTGATATTTTATTACTGTCAGTGTACACATTAATAGATCTTTCTAAAAGAATATTTATAATGAAATTGGCTAAAATATGAGGCACTTTCAACAAAGTTAACTTATGTTTCAGAACCGAGACAAGAACATTATCATAAGCTGAATGAATGTCAAGGAACGCTGCCAGAACTGATTGATTATAGGAAAAAGCTAAACGGATATCTGTAGTAAATATACTTAAACTATCTAAAGTGCCTCGTCCCTTTCTAAACCCATATTGAGAGGGTGATAATAGATTATTACTTTCAATGTACCACTCAAGCCGAATTTTAACAAGATGCTCAGCTATTTTAGCTAAAACAGAAGAAAGAACAATAGGACGATAAGAAGTTGGAGCATTTGAGGGCTTGTTTGATTTTAAAATAGGAATAACAGTTTGAGATCTCCAGGATAGTGGTATATCACCTGATATCATAATAGAGTTAATCAACTCAAGATAGATTAAAAGGGCAGAATCACTAAGATTAGCAATGAATGAATAAAGGATACCATCTTCACCAGGTGAAGAATCCTTGACATGGGAGAGAATACCTTTTAACTCCATTAGGGAAAAAGGGGAATTTAATTCTGAGTGATCCAACTCCAAACAAGAAGATGGAGAAATAGAATTTATTTCTGGAACAAAAGGGGGAGCTAAGTGATCCATAAAGTCATCAACAAGGTCAGAGGATATATAATTAGATGAAGACTCAGTAAAAGCAGATCTAAATCGCCTTATGTTTTTCCATACAACAGATGGGGAGACACTTGGGCACAAAGAAGAACAAAATTTTTGCCAACCTTCATATTTTTTCTTTTTGAGGAGCTTTTTAGTTACACCAGCCACCTCTATATAGTTATCAAAGTTCTCAGAAGTCATAGTATTACAGTAGGTTTTCTCAGCCTCCTTTCTCTTTTTTACAGCCTCTGAACATTCAGCATCCCACCAAGGAGGAGAGGGAATTTTACCTGACACACCATTTTTAATGGGAAAAGTCTGATCTGCAGCCTCCATCAAAATTCTTGAAAAGCTGTCAGCATCTTTCACACTATGAGTTTCTCTGATTTTATTATCTACACACTGTCTAAAGGCACTCCAGTCAGCGTTGCCTAATCTATGCTTCACACGAGGTTTATTTAAATGGAGGGGAGGATGTTTACAGGGAAGAGATATGAGTAAAGGGAAATGATCGCTACCATATGGAGAAGAGAGCGGGGACCAAGAGAGAGTAAGAGCCAAGTCGGGAGTACAGATGGATAGGTCAGGAGCGCTGGTTCCTTCATCAGGCTTGGTAAGGCGAGTAGGCATACAAGTATTTAGAATACATAAATTCTGAGCATGAACTATATCAAGAAGTTGGTCCCCATAGCAGGTAGATGAGGAACTTCCCCAGGACTGGTGTTGGCAATTAAAGTCACCCATCACTAAAAAGGGTTTAGGTAGTATAGAGAAAATGTTACTGATTTCTAGGAGAATATTTACAGAAGGACGAGCAAAATATAAAGAAACTATACAGATATTATTTACAATAGCAGCAACAATAGATATATCGTCACTATGAGAAGGAAGAGGGAAAGAAGAAAATAAAAGAGATTTTTTAATGAGTATGGCTACTCCACCATACCCATCATTTCTGTCTTCTCGGAGACATGAATAACCCGGGATCTTGAAAGAATACCCTGGTTTAAGCCATGTCTCAGAGAGAGCAATGGAAATTGGGTCAAATTTATTGAGGAGATGTATTAAGTCAGATTTTTTATTGATGATGCTGCGACAGTTCCACTGGACAATCTTGCCTATATTGGCCATTGGAGAAGATAGATTTTACTAGATTAATGATTAGGGCAGCGTTGGACGGTAATTCATTGTTTGGAGAAACTATATTAGAGAGAGCTTTAACTAAAGCTGAGATTAAATCTACAATATTCATTTCTGTTTCAGTATTTTTTCCCCGAAGAGCACAGCCATTAGACGGCGAAGGAGGATCGTAATGAGCAGTAAGGTCTTGGTGAGCGACACGGTCATATCCCTTATCTAATTTTGAAGGGGAGCGAGGCTTTAGAAATACTGTCTTTCGGTGGTGTTTGGGAGACGATTCAGGAGCTGAAGATGAGGGATGAGAATGGGAAAACTGGATACTAGGAGGAGGAGCAGCGGACGATAAAACATCCGAAAAGGATCTGGAGACGGGTGGGTGAAGTTTGATTGCTTCAGAGTATGATACACAATTCTGTGCCATGTACAACTTGACTCTATTTTGTCTCTCAAACTCAGGACATGTTTTATTAGTGGCAAAGTGATGACCACCGCAAGAAAGACAGGAAGCACAATCAGGCTCAACATCACAGGAGTCGCCAGAGTGGCTTTGACCGCACCTGTAACAACGAGGTTTCGACCGGCACTGGAGTTTCGTATGACCAAAGTGGCAACAATTAAAGCACTGGATTGTTGGATACTTATACAGTTCCACAGGGAGAGCATTATAACACATGAAAACTCGTTTAGGAAGAACTTGTCCGTCAAAGGTCAAAACAACAGTTTGACTGGGTTTCCACTCAGGATTGGGTCCATGGACTTTATAATTCATCCTTCTAGCCTAGAGCATGGATACCGGTTTTCGGTAATACCGAAAAACCGGAATACCGGACAGAATATTCGAATTTTAAAAACCGGTTTTGTATAATCCTAATACCGGTATTTCGATATTTTGGTATTACTATACCCAGCTTCTAGACGTGCTATTCGATTCGACATCCATATAATAACTTCATAACGTAAAACATTGGGACTTTCCTAGATTTCCAATCTGATTTACGATTTTGCTGCAATTTTTTAGAGCCTCAGACTGTCTAAATACAGAACTCATGCTTGCTAGGGTTTTGGAGTTTCAGTATCAATACAGTCAAATGTTTAACGCTCACCTTAAAGATAGTTTCGAATTAACTGATGGGTACTATTTAAAATCACAGTTCGTCCCTGTGAATTACGGTGTCCCACAAGAAACTAGTGTTGGTCTTCTGCTCTATGTGGTGTACCTACGGTACAGTAGTGACATAATACAGTATTGTAACTAACTGTAAGTATCTTCAACAGCCACCAAGTTAAAGATAAAACATATTAGCGAAAATGGGCATTGTCCTAAATATTGTTTTTTAATTTAGAACGCGAGGTTAGCCACCGCGGGAGGATATATGACAATTTGTTTTAAAGGTATAAGTTCATATAATATTCACTGATTTCTTGTATCTTTCTGAATAAGTGTGTGACTAATTCGACCTTCTAACGTTCGTTCAACACGTGAATGAAAGTAGGTTTAATATTTTTAAATAAAAAATGTCATGATATTGATATTTCGGTATTCCGTAAAAAACAAATATAATATATTTTTCTTACGTTTGCATAGATAATTTAAGTTTTGTTTATTTAAAGAGTTTTTGTGTCGAGTCATGGTAGCACTAGAAACTGACAGCTTGTAGGATGTCAGTTGATGATGTACTTCCATGCATGACGTACTTCCGGTTACGTAGACTACGATTCTTATTTTTCGCATATTCGGCCTAGGCTCTCAAAATTTGTTATATTCTCGAAAAAATATATAAATACAAAACTTATTTTTTGAAGGACGATGGCCATTCTTTCGGTTTGCTTTAGCAATAGTGCGAAGAGTCCAGGCAAGAGAAATATAATTATAAATACAAAATAAATTTGTTTCTTCTAAATATTCTAATACTTCAGAGATCTCGTCTCATGAAGTCCACGCTCCGACCTACTCGTGCCCATATCCAGAACCCCGAGAACTTTCAACTCGAATTGTCAAATCGCTTCAAGTGCCTGGAGAGCGCTGAATCGGTGGACGAGATCAATAACAGGTTTGTAGAAACTGTTCGTACAGTGGGCTCGAGGTTCTATAGACCCAACCGTAAGAGTAGAACACAAAAGCTCTCAAACTATACTCTCGACCTCATGGCTAAACGTCGCGCGTTTCAACTGCAGTCCTCCGAGGATGCTGAGTCATATAGGCAGCTCAATAGAAACATCTCAAAGTCTATGCGGCACGATATTCGGTAATTTAATACCGAACGTATTAAAGAGACTATAGAGCGGAACAAGGGCTCCAAATTGTTCGCAAAAGACTTGTCTATTGGGCAAAGCCAGCTGACGAAGCTGAAGAGAGAGGACGGCAGTATAGCGTCGACCAAATCAGAGGTGCTGTGGGAGATTGAGAGTTTCTACGGTCAGCTATACACCTCAGTCGCAAAACCTGTTAGCAGTTTGAACAAAGATCCGAGAGCCAAACTGACCCGACATTATACCGAAGATATCACGGACATCAGCCTGTTTGAGATTAGGATGGCCCTGAAACAGCTCAAGAATAACAAGGCACCAGGAGAAGACGGAATCACATCAGAGCTCCTGAAAACGGGTGGAACACCAGTACTTAAAGTCCTTCAGAAGCTCTTCAATTCCGTCGTGCTCGAAGGAAAAACGCCAGAAGCATGGAACAGAAGCGTGGTGACGCTGTTCTTCAAGAAACCCCCTTTCTTAACTCTCTATTGAAGAACTAACGACCCATCTCGCTTCTGAGCCATATTTATAAGCTGTTTTCGAGGGTCCTCACGAATCGTCTCGAACGCAGGTTTGATGACTTCCAGCCTCCCGAACAAGCCGGCTTCCGAAAGGACTTTAGTACCATAGACCACATCCACACGCTGCGGCAAATTATACAGAAGACAGGAGTATAATTTGCCATTCTGCTTAGCGTTTGTGGACTATGAGAAAGCCTTCAATTCGATCGAGACATGGGCAGTGCTCGAGTCTCTCCAGCGTTGCCGTATTGACTATCGGTATATCGAGGTGCTGAAGTGCTTGTACAACAGCGCCACCATGTCGGTCCGAGTACAGGAGCAGAATTCGGAGGCAATTCTATTGAACATGGACAAAACGAAGGTCATGTCGAACGCCCGTGTTGTGCCCACCCCAATAACATTGGGGAACTCGACTCTCGAAGTTATAGACGAATACGTCTACTTAGGACAAACAGTCCAACTAGGCCGGTCCAACTTCGTGAAAGAGGTCAATCGTCGAATCCAACTCGGCTGGGCAGCATTCGGGAAACTTCGAAAAGTCTTTTCGTCTAATATACCTCCATCGCTCAAGACAAAATTATACAACCAGTGTGTGTTACCAGTGATGACTTATGGCACTGAAACGTGGTCTCTCACTATGGGCCTCATAAGAAGGCTCAAGGTCACGGAACGAGCTATGGAAAGGGCTATGCTCGGAATTTTTCTACGAGATCGAATCAGAAACTATGAGATCCGTAGACGAACGAAAGTCGTCGACATAGCCCAGCGGATTAGTAAGTTGAAGTGGCAGTGGGAGGGCACATAGCACGCAGAACTGATTGCCGATGGGGCCGAAAAGTTCTCGAATGGAGACCACATATCGGCAAGCGCAGCGTAGGACGACCAGCCACAATATGGACCGATGACCTCATCCAAGTGGCAGGAAGGCGCTGGATGCAGGCCGCTTCCAACCGGTCTTTTTGGAAATCCACTGAGGAGGCCTATGTCCAGCAGTGGACTTCTTGTGGCTGAATGATGATGATAAATACTATCAGGTTGAGTTCAGTTTTCTCACGGACTTATTGTATTTGCTCAAGAAAATTTTGCTTACTTTATATTTCATTGAGTTAATTTGACAACTTGAACTGATGATGTGGGGAAAGCTCAGTGGGACAAAACGTAGAGGCCACGTAAATCAACTGTTTTACAATCATCTATGTTATTTTAACAAAAAAATCATCAATACCGAAAAAATACCGAAATACCGGAATTCCGGTATTTCAAATGTTGATATCGAAAAAATACCGGTTTTAGAAAAAGGGTCCGGTAGTCCATGCTCTATTCTAGCCTTAAGAATTTTGCCACAGCCAATGGGAACAGTGATATTCTCAATAGTCTCTTCCGGCGACCACTCTGTCGGGACACCCCGAACAAGGCCCATCCTGGTAACATTGAACGATGGTAAAAATGCCTTGAAGTTATGCGCAGAGAGAGTTGCATCATTTAAAAAAAGATTAGCTTCAGAATAATCTGAAAAAGAAACTGCCAATTTGCTCCGAGTTAAGCGCTTTACTGAGCCATTTATGATGTGCTTTATGCCCCGTTTCTTAAGGTATTGGCCAAAAGAAACAGGGTGAAGAGTGGGAACAGTCGAAGTGTCTGTGCTCTGCTTCTGTACATGAACAACATACGGTGACACATCAGTGGGTTCATACAGAACCCTACCGACCTGAGGCTGCGGTTGATAAGACTTTTCTATTGGCTTTTCAATGTCTACATTATTTTGTAATTTTTGAGAAGAACATGCAGTTTCAACAATTGAATGCTTTTTATTTGAGTCATCAGAATCACATTGGCATGGACATGCTGCAGATGAATCACTTTTCTGATGTTTCCTTTTCTTATTGCAATGTTTGCAAACTTTGATGGTCCTAGACCTTTTCCTTTTTTCGGATCTTACTGATCCATCTGTGTCCATACTAGAATCTCCTACCGGAGGACCTGCACCGGTGGAAATTGTGATGTTTAGACCGACCGGGGGGACAGTGCCCCCCGGGTCGGGCGGCTCCTCTGCCATCGACACAATAAAAATAGCTTAAAAACTTACCAAATCAGCAAAAAGTTATATAAACACAATATTTACAGATATAATAATAAAATTATGGTACAAATATTTACAAACTGTACTTAAATCCAATAAAAAAATTAAATTAATTAGCTCAGAAAGAAAAAGACGCCCGCCTATTCCAAAGTTTCCCGCGCTTTTTTTCAACATGAAGTTAGTTGCAGTTACAGGATGTGTTCTGTGGTTGCAGGCGACCACATTATAGTTAATCTGTGGCGGCCATTGCATCGAGTTTGTATGGGAAGCGATGGGCGACTCGAATATTTACTCGAGTTGGGCTGCCAGCGAGTAAACTCGAGTTGGAAATTCCGTCAACCGAGTTTATTCGGCGCCGGCGGCGGGTGTCCGCGAGCGAGCTGACTCGCGAGTCAATACTATGCGACCGAGCTGTGTGTCACAGTGAGAACGGTACAACATGCAACTCGAGCTACAGTATCAACGTGGCTGTGCATCTCAGAACACAAAAAGAAGGAGAAGTGCCATATGGGCGTGGCACTGTCGACCAACGTTAGCCCGGTTGGGCTAACCTCGGCGAAACTTTTAAATATGGCCGTCAATCGCCTCGCGCCCGCTATCGCCGTAACATATGTGAAAAATGCCTGATTACCTACAGAAATCGCAGTGATACATGCTATTCAAATAACAGTGCAGTGTCTTTTCACCGGTAAGCCTATTTTACTCACTATATCCATCTTTAAACTACGAAAAATCATAATTATAATAATTTTCCTGTGCAATATGCATTCCAGTACTAAGAACATAAATGAGACGTATTTATATCGTCGGGTTTACTCCACTGCTGTTTTTATGTAGAATTTTCGTGGAGGTTTTCTAACATGGAAAAGCAAGCCCGCAATGGACCGTCTCGCGAAACTGACTATTGTTCTATGCGATGAATTGCGATGTTTCGTGGTATGGCCGCATGTATTTGCCGTGAACTGTCAAAGTCACCAGTAGGTGTCAGCGGGAGTCATAGTGATGGCGTAGTTGCTTTCTTTCCAGACTGATTAAGTATCGATACTTCGTCGCATTTACACTCGTTCGTCCAGACTTCCAAAATTACTAGAACCAATTATATTGTACGACTAGGTAGCTATTGTCCGCGACTCCGTCCACGTGGACCTCAGTTGCTAAGGAAGCTTCTACTTTAGTGGCAGATTTTGTCGTAATATAAACAGGCTTACTTTTCACCACGTATTTCAAAAAGTTTTTAATAAATATTTAATTTCAGGTTTCCCAAAGACCCTAATAGGAAAGATAAATGAATTGAAACTACAGGGAGATTGCTTAACTGGCTTCCTCTCAAATCAAATACCGGTTGCTCCATCCATTTTACGGAGAAATGTTTCCAGATGCTGCAGAGTGGAAAAAATATTAACGTGGGCAGGTCCTGCTTTGAAAATACCAGTAATAAGGAGTTCCATAAATGTTGAGGTACCAATATATCTAAAATTACGGCATAATTATATTTTACATGGTGTGGAATATTCGATTGTTACTTTATTCGGATTCTCTATTTCAGGTGACAATGGACGCAACGACGCATAACTCTGCAAAAGAAAGTATTTCTAAAGAAACAAGTCAGGTGATGTGGTTATGGTGCTAAATAATATTCTTATAATTTTTTATGAGCCTAATCTTATAAATGAAATTCGATTAATTTAAAATAAAGTAAATGAAGTGTTTTCAATAATTTAATAATTTATTTACTATTTTAGATCCGTATTAGAAAGTTTCGGATATTGTTACTGTTGAAACATGCGTTCCTGAAGAAATAACAGGTGACCAGGTAATGTTTTTAATATTTTCATAATTTATTTAATATTTTAGATCCCCTTGGAAGTAAGGGATATTTTTTTGTCGAAAAATGCTGCGAATGTCAAAGCCCCCTGAAAATAATTGTCAGACATAGAGGAATGTCCATTCGATTGAACACATAATTTATCGGTCATATAGCGCCGCCACAGACTAAAAAATCGAAAAATCATATGAACAAAGTTGAAAATATAACATCGAGTTTTCAAAAGTCGTAAAACAAAGTTGTTGTAAATGACTTACTTTAATTGACGTGTTTCAGGAATTGTGTTAACTTAAAAATGGCCCTGTATAAATAAAAAAATATTAGATTTTTTACAAATGCATACTTTTTGTATTTTAGATACAGCAACGAGTTGCCGAAGGCCCAGAAACTGGTAGATTTATGTCGATTGAACAAAAAACCTCGAAAAAAAAAAATCACGCAAAACATTGAACAATGTCAACAAGTGCTAAATAAATATTTACCTTTTAAGGGAACAGTAAAATATTCTCTGCAGGATCTCAGTCGGATGATGATGTTATCTTTTTAATGTAAATGTGTTTCGAAAGTTTCTTTAAGTTTATGTTTCACAAGTTTCTTTTGGCCAGTTTCTGAATTGAGAATTTCGCTAAGTAAATGGTTAACTGTAGTGCTGTCTCTTCGATTTTTTCACAAAAGAGCGTGACAGAACGTTACTTATGTTTTTACTTAGTGAAATTCTCAATTCAGAAACCGGCCCTTTGAGTTCTTACTACCTGATGTATTTTTCACAAGTTAATAAAAATATTATTTATGTGATATTATTGAGAATGTTTTTTTATGTACCCATCACAGTTGTCACCCACCAAGGCAATGAAAATTTTAATCCAAGCTCAGAAACATCTACAGTCACTGCTAATTAATTCACGAGTTAAAATAAGTAGTTCTAGATTTTTTAAGGTGTGCGCTATACAAAAACGCGCATAAGGTGAAGGCAAGGCGCAGGCATCTTGCCGCTTCAAACAAAAATTACGCAGGCGATATGTTTTGAATTATATTCAAGCGGCGCGGCACAGCCAACGTCGTTTCGTCGCCGCCTATGTAGGTTTTCATACCTACATTTTGTAGGTAAATCAGCAATGTTCTCTAAACTTTGTCATTTAGAATATTTGTATGATTAGAATTTACGATGAAACGGAATTCACGAATTATACGATAGGTAGGTATGAACAAAACTGACATATTTAGGAATTAACACATTGGTAGGCAAAGCCTGTAAAAATAAAAGCTTAGGCAGCCTTTTGCAAAGGATTACTACAACGAAATAAAGTAGTTACAGACTACGCGACGTAGAGAAATAATTAGTTACTATTTAGGTATAGATGGCAAGAAAAAAATCGACATAATGTACAAAAAAGTTTTTGTACGATGTACGATTTTTTTTAAGTATAATCGATAATGTACTTTTTTGTCCCCATCACTAATGTTGTGCTGCTCTTCTCATTGGCTGTTTCATTTGTGTAAACAGCGAATAGTGAGCCGGTTGTTTATGTTGTAATCAAATAGAGATTATGAGGACAATGTAGCTGTGTGAGTAAGTGGCGACATCGGTTTTCTAGCAAACGGGCCATTATAACACTTTCTCCTTCTTTTTGTGTTCTGAGCTGTGCATACATAAAGGATGAAACAAACCAACGCGTTGGCAGTCCTTACATATCCATTTACTGCAGAACTATTTATACGGACGTTTGTATGGACGGCCACCGCCACCACGTTGGTGTGTCAGGTCCGACCGACTCGCGTAATTTGACGGCGGTGGGCGCGCTGAGACAACGCTGACGAGTTGCTGCTCGAGTCAGCCCTTATTTAAACTGAGCTACTCGAGTTGAAAAAAATGTGACTCGGCCCATCGCTATGGGAGATCACTAACGTTTTCGCTGCAAAAAAGTAAGATATTTAATATTTTTCATTTCTTTCATTACTTCTGTTATTTACTACATAAATTTTTAAAACCATTTGATTTAAACAAGTACTTTAGGCTAGTTTAGAATGTAGTATGCTTATTTGAGTTAATCATAACCTCCATATTTACATGTGCGAATAAACATAAAAGGGTAGGGGTGTTGTACCTTGGCCATAGTAAAACAGTTGTACCTTGGTCAAGGTACTGTACCTATTCTTGTTAATTCTGTTTAGGAACGCACATACTTATTATTTTGTTGTTTTTTATACAGGTAAAATGCCTCGTAGCAAAGACATCAAACGGACTCCTATTGCTAAAACAGCACTTTCTAGTGCTATTAAACTAGTTAAAGAAAAAAAACACATGATGACACATTCCAAGGCATTCACGCCGTATATAGTACGGGAGCAACCGGAACATAGTCTGTGTTTATTAATATTTACTTCGCTTAATATTTACGCAATCTATCATCTCTAATTTAAATATAAATATTTAATTTATTTTCGGGGTAGCTAATTTAAATATAAGGCTACTCCTAGGTACCCCAAATGTTTTTGCTGCTAGACGAATGGATCCTTGTTTATTCTGCACAAACGCTTTAGCGTTATCGATGCTTTGCTTTAAGTACTGTCGCTTTTTCATCTTTCCAAAACCTGCGAAAAATGTACAGAATTTGATCACCTATAACTGACCACCAGTTATTCCAGTTACAGACCACCCATGTCAGTTATTGGAAACATTAATAATAATAAACAATAGGATTTTTGCCACGTGAAACTATGTTTTAATAGCTAGGCCATAAAATCGATTTTATCACTGAAAAACGTATTGTACGATTTTACTGGTAACTGACATGGGTGGTCAGTTTTTGGAAATTTTTGATTTTGCCGTCCAGTAACTAGCCACCCTTTATATAATCACAAATAACGTAATAGCTGATAAATCAAACAAAACATAGTATTAGCCATTACGTAACAAACCAAATGAACACATTACTTGTACAAAACCAACCAGTTTTCATGCAAAAACAAGAAATTAAAAGAACACTTACCTTAAGCTTTCAGTAACACACAAGTGCATCGCACGCATCGCTCCCGGCAACTGAACTCGGTGTATCGATCAAAGTCCATCTCGTGTCAAAAAGTGGCAATTTTTGGCGAAAATCAACTTCCGATGAACTATCTGATGTAAAACTTTGAAACTAGATGGAGTTACTTGCCTCGAAGCCTTATTAATGACTTTAATATTTTAGTGACCAGTTACTGTACTGGTGCACTCTGTACTGTACTCTACATAATAATATATAATGTACTCTGTGCTGGTGCATGGCCAGTTAATAGATGTGTTACCCTACATCACCACTGTTGTACCTTGATCAACATTCCGAACTTTTTTTAATTTATGTTAAACCTGTAAAAAGGATGATTTATGCTTTTCTATAACTTATATTATGAACCACATTAGTTCGTCTAACAGCTAAAATTTGTTTAATCGCAATAGTTATAACCGCTTTTTTTCAAAAAAATCGTTGTCATTCAACGAAGTGACCAAGGTACAACAGGTTCCCCTACCTAGGCAAAATGTGTCCAATGTTTTTTTCGGCACTTGTGAACTGGTGTTTTAGTAGATTTGAGATTCAACCCATTACGCAGTAGTCCGTTAAAGCTCCCTGACAAACTCGTAGCAGATGTTACACAGGGATCTATCTATTAATCTTGAAAGAAAAAAAGACATTATACAATAAGACACATACAAGAACAGAATGAAAACGAAATACACAACAGAGAAAACGAAAAAAAAACATATCTCTGTCCTTTTCTGGTTGCCACAGCACCGGGTATCCTATCCTAGTTTGAGACCAACAAAAGATGTCCAATAGGCCTCTTCGCTATCGCGACAACTCTCTGGGCCCCCTGCCAATCTTAGGGTTACATAATAATAGCGCAGCCTTGAAAAACTATCTGATATATAAAAATCGATTTTGATGATTTTTTTTTGTGTATATTGGTTAGGTACGTCGTAGAATAGGTCGTGGGCTAATTAATATGGCAAAACAATGTTTGCCTAGTCAGCTAGTTTTTATATAATATCATAGGAAATAATTAAGTAAAGTTTTACATTTTTCTACTTTTTGATACCTACCTGATAAATATAGGTACGTTATTTACTACTATTATACCCATAGCTTGGTTTACAAGAATAGTTAGTATTTTTATTTATTTATTTCTTTACAAAGTATATTATGTTTTACAATACAGTCCGTTAGTTAGGCACTCACTAGCGGTTAGCCGACTAGGCGAGGCGGCTCGTTTGAGCCAAAGACCTTGGCTTGAGCGGCGAAAGACAAATAAAAAATGATGCTGGAATTAGGTAGAGTTGCCAACTTTTTTCTAACAAATATAGTATTTTCGACGCTATTACCTCTAAAAATATATTAGATGGCAAAATAATACACAAAAAATAGTAAAAAATCATCCTTTAGGTATTAAAAAAAACGCAACGAATTTGGCCTTTGGCCAGTTCACAGGTTGTTTTCTCTATTTTTGAATCACTCGTATCGCGTCGAGCGCTCGATTTCTACTGATTTTCGTTCGACATCTGAAATTCCGTATTTTTGAATCACTCGAACTGCAACGAATGGTCCTTACCACTCGTCTCGTATGGCGATTCGGTAGATTAATTGTCAAAAAACGATTTCGACATTTCGTTAGAACACAAACCAAAATGACAGTAGTAGTGTTTTGTTTGTATCAAAAGACAAAGATTTTTTATTTAAACAGCCAATAAAACAGTGTTTTACGTTCCGTTTCTGTTACGGTAGTTTCCGGTTTTTTTAATTTCTGCGTGGAATGGATAGATACAATACTTCAAATTGTACTGGCAACACTTCAGGCGAACGATTCAAAAATACGGAAAAACGACATCATGCGACTTAGAAGACGAGTGTGACTTAAGTCGCATTCGACGATACAATTTCATACGAGTGATTCAAAAATAGGTCTCCTGACTGGTCTAGAGTAACGGATTACAGTTTTTGACTCATTACCGGTTTTTTTTTGTATTTTAGGTTTGTCTTATTTTTGTTTTTATCAATGATAATTACGAAAAATAATAATTATGAATAAAGCATTGATAAAGTGAAGTTGATCGGACTTTTTGGCTTCATCATCAACATCATCATCTTTCAGCCACAAGAAGTTCACTGCTGGACATAGGCCTCCTCCATGGATTTCCAAAAAGACCGGTTGGAAGCGGCCTGCATCCAGCGCCTTCCTGCCACTTGGCTTATTTAACTTAAAAAGAATCTTCACGATATTCACAAATTCGTTACTTTATTATTATTTTTACATTATCATTATTTTTCTGTATAAGTGGCTAGTACGGTAAAATTAACACAATGAGGATTAACAAGTCTGTACCTCAGAGGTTAAGTATGTTAAGTCACACAACGTAAATTTTACAAGAGAGCATAAAAAAGGAAAAAGAAACACACTTAGTGTTTTTGCTATTTTACGTTTTGAAAAGTAATGTTGGTTTTCAAAAAAACCAGTATTTTAAGATTTTTAAGAACTGGTTCCGTCACTAGTACTGTCTGTGTCCGTCTGTTATTCATAGAGTAACCTATATGTTATTTTTGTATTTTTCGGAAGAAGGCTCTTTCATTGCTTTTTGCTTTGGATGGAATAAACCATAGACCAAAATCATACCTAGGTACCTAAGATTGTAGTTTACCCATAGATAAATAAACATTCATTTGGAAGAAGGAATACTTCAGGGCAACATGCGGCAACGAGAAGAAAAACATGTTGCAAATCAAGTTGATCTTATGGTATGGAGTCACTGTTTGGACCTACTAGCATTGAGCAACTCTAAAGGTAATTACCGGTCATTCAACATTTGAAACTTGGGTTTTAAATACCTACTTTCATTTTAAGAAATAAGAAGTTGAAAAATTATCTCTTTTCAGGTGAAGTTCAAATTCATAGATTTAAATATTGGCAAAAGGTATGGAACTTAGCGCCATCGAAAGAAAATGACGTCGTGCGGGCGATGGCCTGGAGACCGGATGGAAAGGTAAACGCTGCTAATAACTTACTTGTGAACCACATGAATTGTTAGGCTGTGTGAAGTATATACTTTAGTATCTTTCAAAATTATATACAAATGTTTTTCAGGCATTAGCAGTTGGATACAGTTCAGGATGTGTTTTCATCGTGGACATAGAAGACAAGGAGATCCTCCACAAATTATATCTTGAGAGTGACTCTTCAGAGGAGTTTGAGGATGATAGAACACGAGGCGTTACTTGTATCAGTTGGCCAGTGCGGCCCAGATCTCACAGCAACACCTCTGAATATAATGCATATGTATGTATGAATTATATTTGTTGACCCTTCTTCACTTATTTCCTTGCAAATTTTCCAATTCACTATGAACCATAATACAATTTATTAGTGATAAGTAATTTTGTTGATTCTAGGAAGATTCGTCAATATTCTTGCCCAAGCCACCATCTGTAAATAGCTATAAAAATCAAGGCACAGAAGAAAATGGCATAGATCTAAAGGAAGTACAAGAACAGACTCATCTGAACATACTCATGGTGGGATATGGGGCAGGCTTTATACACATGACCATATTTGGCAGATTTCCCTTTGGCACTATCAATTTAGCACAACTCCTTAATGACGAGTGTGGAGAATACAAAGTGTTGGATATCATCTTCTCTGATGACTTCAGTATCCTTCAAGTGCTATACTCTGATAAAGCTAGCAACAGTGTCTGTGTAGCCCTTATAAACACTAGTGTGGTCTCTGCATACTCTGCAGACATTTTCACTGTGGCTAATAAGCATGGTCAAGTTGTTCAGCTGCTGTCACATCTGGATCAAACTATGACATCCATAACAGAATCCTGGGAGCAAATTCTGCTGGAAATGGACACTAAAATGACTGAATATGCTGCATCTGTACCAGATGGTGGAGTTTCTGCAGATTTACTTGAGCTGCTAATGATGGGTTTGTTGATTTATTAGTATTATAAATATTACAACAAAATGCTTTTGAAAACTTCTAAGTTTTGTTTATACAAATATCAGTAGAATATCATACTAATATCAGTAGAATAGAGTTGGCGGTGACCATTCAATCATGTTGTTATTTCAGGTTCACCATCTGATGAATTAGAACTCTTTTTGTTACAAGAACTTACTGCTAAGGGACTGAAAAAGTTTGGCAGTTCTGTAGAGTTGAGTTACTCTACCATTCAGAAGTTGGTGTTGAAACAACTCAATATTGTTGGACAGAGCTTGGCATTCTATCTTTCTGAACTCAGAGGCCTTACAAGGATTCCAGACCGATTCAAGGTGAGGTATTAATTTTGTCAGCCATTATTACCTTAAGTCTGGATTCACTTATGCATTCTTACCATAATAACTATGACATAGGCAAATTGTTATAAAAAAAATTATTCTCTTAATAGCCCATTCTTTAAAATCTTGTTCTTGTTGTGTATTTTTAGATAATGGAGCTACATGAAAGAACAGTGACAGAAGCAATACGAGCTAGCTTTGCTTTCTTGAACAAATGCCTTGAGCTGCAACAAGTCATTGATGTGTCAATGAGAAACTATAAGGCTTTCTTTAGATGGCTTTTTGTAGTTATAGTGCGCCTACTAGATGAACAAACCCCAAGTGAAATAGTAAAGATCACTCAACAAGAGCAAATGCACATAGCAGAGTTTTTGTACAACTTCTATAGTGTAAACAGCATCAAAAATGAAGATAACAAATCAGATAAAGCTGTTCGATTTAATCTGGAGAGACTTGGACAGTACCTGCAAGACCAGGATCTGACTCTCCTTCCTGATGATGATGATAATCCTTGGCATAAGTTCCTCAAAGAAAACCCCTGTTTACTCAAAGACAATGATACTATATTTTCTATGTCAGAGTTTAGAAAGTTTTCTCTAGTGCAACAACAGCAGTATCTCAGGGATAAAATCGAAAAAGTGTTTGATGTGACAGAGAAAGATGTTGGGAAAAATTTATCTCTGGTGTATAATCTCAAATGCTTTGAAGACAGGACTGGATCCAACTCCATAGATAATATCAAAGTATCACAGCTATTTGATGCAGCTCAGCAAAGATTTATGGTGGCTATTATCAATAAATTGAACGGCAAAGATGGGATATCCTTCATGTCTGTGAGTGTAAAGGAGAAAGAATGTGTCCCAAGTGCAGTTAAGTATTATTTCTCGCCTTGCTTGGTACCAGATGCTGTTGAGGGAGAAACCGAGCATGTGGCCATGATAGATGTTCAATTCTACTCTGGGGAGTATCTTTCAGTCCTTCTGGAACATCCTGGATGTTCAGACAGCACCATATTTCTTCAGTTACCTCTAAGGATTGCTCTTGATAATGCAAGTGAATTCAACATCAAGTCAAAGTCTTGCATCTTCAGTGAGAAAGCATCCAAAAGAGACTTAACACCATTATTGGATCAAGGAGCATTTAAAATACTGGAAAAAATGGATGGTCATCAAATAGCTGTTTCAGGCAGTCGTAAGGTAGCTGTGGTGTTAGCAAAAACTCGCAGAAAAGTTAGAGTGTTTGAGATGGAGGTGGATGGCGAAGATGACGATGATGATACTTCAGATACCACACCTCAGTCACAAAACACTACCCAAAGGAGCGACAACAGTATGGCAACTCCTGATAAGTCTTCAGCAGATGTTACTTTTTGATTTCACTAAAACAACTTTGCAAAACTATGTATATTTTAATTCTGAAACAGCATACTCAAATTAATTGTATCTATTTATCTATATACACAATCTATTTATTTAGTTGAATCTTTCTTAATTCCTAATGATTACCTGGATTATTGATCTCTGTACAATTTCAGTACTTACTCAAGACAACTAGTTACAGATATTTTTTAAAAGCAGTTTAGTATTAAAATAATAGGAAAACATGCACCAGTGTGTGGTAATACAATCTATTCCTGTATTGTGGCTCAGAAACAAGGAACTTTTTTGATCAATAATGCATGTATGTATGGTTGCATCACTGTGTTGCAACTAAATCAGACTTCCCTGTGGGTGTTTGATCTTTATATTTTCAAAAACCGAGTTGAAGTCTGTGTCTAGCCCTTGATTTTCAATGCCATAGAGAAGTTGTTCTGAGGACTGGTTTCTACTTGGACCTGGCTGTGGTTGGTTTTGGTTTGGACTTATTGTTGTTGTTGTACGATTGTAGACCTCATCACCATCTTCCTCGTCAATTTCGTCAACTGGAAAATAGAAAAAAGCTCAACCTCAAGAGCCACATGAAGTGAACACAGGTCTAGATAGATGGAGATCACTAAGACCAGCCTTCATCTGTTGAAGTAAGTATAAAGTATGTAATGGAATTTAATTAGAATTCTCTCACCTGGCACCACCGTTCTCCCATCATATTTGTTCCAATCTTTTCTTAGTCTCCAATAGATCACAGCACAGCCAATGATGACAATGATGGAGACAACTATAGCCACAAGTTTAACAGCTTCTATAGCAGAGAATGTTGAGCCCGTGACTAACATTTCCACCTCTCCCACAGTGATAGATGAGCCATCCAATTTCTTTGAGACACATTTGTAGTAGCCAGCTTCATTTGGTGTTACACTCTGTTGAAAAAGTTGTAACTTAGATTTGTGGAACATACTTGTTATATAACAACAGTAGGTAGTTAACTTAATTTTGTACATACATCAATGTGTAGTTTCCCTGATAGAACTTCATATTTGTACTTCCTCTCATCATAGGAGTTGCCAGGTCCAATCACATTGTTTTTATCAAACAGCCAAAACATAAAGTTGTGGTCATAGTCATTGCTGTTGCACTTGAGAACAGCTGTAGTTCCAGCTGGCACTTCTGTCACAACTGAACTCTTGATGTGCGGTATACTGTCTTCTATATTTGGCATTATTGAAGCTTTTTGTAATCCTTTAGTGGAATTATTATGTCATCAAGGTTTTGAGCACAGACATCAAGACACTGACACATGCACAGACATCAAGACACTGACACATGCAAACATACTATGTCATGTCATGAATGTGTGCCAAGTTTAAATATACCCTCGGATTGAAGTCACATGCCCTCCATGGGAGAGCTAATTTTAAACCTATTTAGACAGTCACATTCAACGTCAGTAGTGGTGTGATCAGTATCGACTGCTCCCACTGGAATGTTTTATTAAATGCATAAACACTTCCACACACAGCACTGGTAGTAGCATCCATATTGGTGTCATTACAACGTAAATTGGCAAATTCACTTTAGGGTATTCCAGTTTTATGCAGATAATGATTTGGGCAGCCATTTTTAGTCCAATTGCTGCAATATACCACACGTGCTTGTTGATAGTTCCCCTGAACCTTTCTAAACCATTTCTGCAGTGGGAAACCATGTGAAATAATACATAAATGAGAAGTATACTGTCGTATACCCACATAGGAATGAAAACTATAAACCAGTTCCAATGAGTTTTAGACTCCAGCCGAAGACATAAAAGGATTAGAAACACTAGAAATATGAACCACGTAAAGAGAGCTCGATGGAGAATGGCCATCTTCTGTGTTTGTAGACAGGTTTTCACAGTATCTACTAACCCTAAATTAGGGCCACCTAATTTATCGTTTATTTACTACATTAATTTCGCAACTTTTCGCCTCACAGTCTTCCTCTTGAGAAAAATAAACAAAGCTTTGATTTGATTGATTGGCTCGCTCATCCAACAACAATCACAGCACAGACTAAAAAGAGATTTTTATATCGCTCATTCTTTCGATCGAGCGAAAAAGTCGACTTTCGACTGCCAACGAAATGTCAGCGAAATTTGACTTTTAAGTGGAGTTCAAAAATCATCACAGAAGGACTCCATAGTACAACTTCAAAGAGTATGTAATCACTACGTTATAAGAGTCGGCACTTGCTAACAACAGTAACAACACGATTTCAAAATTATGAACGTAGTTTGTACCAACCTAACAAAAAATAGTATAATACCAACATGAGAATGAAATTTCAAAACATTAGTGATGGACTGCTTATCGATATCGATAAAAAAAAAATTGAGACGGCTCTCCTCTTACCTCATTTTCATGCTTTGGAAATTAAAGTAGGCGATAAATCCCAACACAGTAGGTCAACTCAATTATTTCGAGTATGACATGGTGTGAATGGATTATCGCTTACTTTCATAAGGAAAAAGGCATTTTTTTAAATCAAATCATTTATTTAGCATCAAGTGTAGAAAACTTAATGTCACCAATGCGTCACGTCGCTATCAAAACTTTGCACTTTGGTCGAATTTCAGATCTTTGGAGTCTGCAACAAACAAAACAATAAGTCAAAAAATATATTATCTATACCATTTTTATTGGAGGCTGAGACAAAATGAAACTTTTTAATACTTTTAAAATGATACTGTCTGATAATGTTGTATACGTAATTTTTTTATAAAGTATTAAATCTAATTCAATCTAATTTACTAATTTCTTAGTGTAAAAACCGAAATAACATTTTTCGACAATGAAAATAGTCTAAAGAGTACTGAAAAGTTGTTTACACTTTGTCTCAGCCCCAAATAAATATGGTATAGTACTGCTAATAATAATAATGTCAAGGAACGTTTGTATCACCTGTTTACTATTTTGCTGTACTTTGAGCTTGCGAAATTTTATTTGCGTTCGCGTTAATTTCTTCTGCCTTTATGAAATCAAAATTATATGTATATTTGACATTGTCTTCGAATAAAAAAATTTACAATTAAGGCAATCATTCTCTCCGTCATATAACGGTGGCTATTACAGCTCCACCATGCAAATCTTCATTGCCTGTCGCTTTAACCCATAAGCGGCATCTAGAATACAAAACAAAGCAGTGCAATGTATTTTTAAAAATATAAAACAAAACTGAATGCTTTGAGCAAAATAAAACAACATAATTCATTTCTATTCTTGCTGTGTGGTGTTTGACGTTTAAAATTAAGTAGTTGTGATCAATTTTAGACAGCAGGCAGAAATCAATCGTCCAAAATATCGATAAAAAATGTACCACATGGGTACCGCACTACAACCGGCGTTAATTTAAATTTGTCAAAATCGTAAATTGTTCTAAATAATTCAGTTGTTTTATCCAAGCGCATTAAATAAATATCAAAATTTGCGTACATTTATTATGATAAACTTGCTAATTTTACCTGTTTGGCTCCAGTGGATAACTGGGTAAGAATATGCCAGACGTACATTACTTTCTGACTCTTGTAATGCCACAAATTTCACATTTCGTCAATGCTTTTCCTCCCATATTTCTTGTTTAATCACTTTTCACGCACTACACCTATTGCTAAAGTTAAAATTAATAAAATAATGCCACACAAAAACAACAAACGAACAAAATTACCGGCCATTTGCAAAATAAGTAATACCAACATTACCAACATTAGATTTCACATATAACCCGACTTAATTTTAAATCATGATACATCTACGTGATTCACGCAGAGTTAATGCCTTTTGTTTTAGCAGGATAATTTTTTTGTTTCATTGTTGGCACAAAGTACGTTCATAATATTTTTTGTATGGAGTGACGAGGGCCTGGTACAACTTAATAACGGGGCGGCGAACGTGCGGGGAGCAGCGACACATAGGTACTACTTCCTACTAATATTTATTATAAATGTGTTTGTGAAGATGTTTGGAGGTTTGGGTGTTTGTTACTGAACGGATTTACATGAAACTTGGCGGACAGATAGACAAATACCTGAATTGAGAGACATAGCGTCGCCCTAATTCTAATAGGTAGTATTATATCTCATTAATGTATCTCATTTTTGGACGAAACTGACTTTTTGGGTGTTTTGGATAGAGTTGACAAAACTACATCGTTCTCTTTCGTTACTATTTAAGCTTTGTATGAAAAAAAGAGAGATAAAAGACTTGACGTAATACGTCGCATCTCGAATCACGGAATTATTAGTGCGAATATGCAGTAACTCATCATTCGCCATACTTAATTGACGTTTTGCAGATCGCTGCGTCATAAAAGTGTTTTATATTTGGATTCATTAGCATTTAAGGTAAGTACCTAACAGATAGTAATTTGTAATTTATATTCTGAGCTATGTTTTCTGATATTATTTAGGCACAACATTGTCTTTATGGGGTAAAAAAATGTGTTTAAAAATTACTGTTGAGATACTACTTTTTCGAATAAATTTTTTGGGACTTAGTATTGAGTTAATTCTTATTGACACTAATTTAAGAACAAATTTTGTTTCTAGTTTTTTTCAGTTTCGCGAAATTTTGTCTTAATTAAACATTTTAATATAATTTTTTTTTAATATTATTTTTTTCATATTAAACTTTGTATGCTTTTACTTTTTTTTTGTTTTTTAATCTTTTCAGATATCTACGTGCAGGTCTAATTGTCATCAAAATGGACATTTTTCAATAGGATTCCGAAGATGATCAGGAAATTTTAAAAGCATTGAGAGAGTGGCGTAACAGTTACTGACACTAAGAAGAAACCTATCATAAAGAAAAAATCCAGTATACAAATTTTAGAAGATGTTGTAATCTATACCGAAGACATCCCGGACATCAGCCTGTATGAGGTTAGGATGGCCCTGAAACAGCTCAAGAATAACAAGGCACCAGGAGTGGACGGAATCACATCAGAGCTCCTGAAAGCGGGTGGAACACCAGTACTTAAAGTCCTTCAGAAGCTCTTCAATTCCGTTGTGCTCGAAGGAAAAACGCCAGAAACATGGAACAGAAGCGTGGTGACGCTGTGCTTCAAGAAAGGGGATAACTCTCTATTGAAGAACTACCGACCCATCTCGCTTCTGAGCCATGTTTATAAGCTGTTTTCGAATCGTCTCGAACGCAGATTTACTCCCGAACAAGCTGGTTTCCGAAAGGGCTTTAGTACCATAGACCACATCCACACGCTGCGGCAAATTATACAGAAGACTGAGGAGTATAATTTGCCATTCTGCTTAGCGTTTGTGGACTATGAGAAAGCCTTCGATTCGATCGAGACATGGGCAGTGCTCGAGTCTCTCCAGCGTTGTCGTATTGACTGTCGGTATATCGAGGTGCTGAAGTGCTTGTACAACAGCTCCACCATGTCCGTCCGAGTACAAGAGCAGAATTCGGGGGAAATTTCATTGAGAAGAGGCGTGAGACAGGGAGACGTTATCTCTCCGAAACTGTTCACGAACGCACTGGAAGATGCCTTCAAGCTTCTGGAATGGCAGGGACGCGGCATCAATATCAATGGCGAGTACATCACGCACCTTCGATTTGCCGACGATATAGTAGTCATGGCAGAACGATGGAAGACCTCGGCACAATGTTCGAAGACCTCAGTCGAGTTTCCCAACGTGTGGGCCTTAAAATGAACATGGACAAAACGAAGGTCATTGTCGAACGCCCGTGTTTTGCCCACCCCAATAACATTGGGGAACTCAATTCCCGAAGTTGCAGACGAATACATCTACTTAGGACAAAGTCCAACTAGGCCGGTCCAACTTCGTGAAAGAGGCCAATCGTCGAATCCAACTTGGCTGGGCAATATTCGGGAAACTTAGAAAAGTCTTTTCGTCCAATATACCTTAATCGCTCAAGACAAATCTATACAACCAGTGTGTGTTACCAGTGATGACTTATGGCACTGATCTCTCACCATAGGTCTCATAAGAAAGCTCAAGGTCACGTAACGAGCTATGGAAAGGGCTATGCTCGGAATTTCTCTACGAGATCGAATCAGAAATGATGAGAACGAAAGTCGTCGACATAGCCCAGCGGATTAGTAAGTCGAAGTGGCAGTGGGCGGGGCACATAGCACGCAGAACTGATGGCCGATGGGACCGAAAAGTTCTCGAATTGAGACCACATATTGGCAAGCGCAGCGTAGGACGACCAGCCACCAGATGGACAGATGACCTCATGCAAGTGGCAGGAAGACGCTGGAAATCCATAGAGGAGGCCAATGTCCAGCAGTGGACTTCTTGTGGCTGAATGATGATGATGAATTATTAAGAACAGAATACTTTAAAACTTAAATATGTAGTGCTATTTTTTAAAATTTAATAAAGATTTTAGTGATAACATGTGTTTCATTTTCAGTGCGAATTAGTAGTAACTCAGTGAAATAGCTATGCTAATAAAGCTCATCTCATATATTACACTATCTGTAAGAATTAATGTTTTTTGCATAACAAATTATGACATCTATTTAATTTTTAATATCATGTTCAGAACTTACCTTTTATTGTTTTCTAACAACTTGTAAGAAAAAAACCGTAATTTTAGCCTCCTCAAAAGTCGTCAAAATTGAGATACTACCTATTAGAATTAGGGCGACGATAGGACATAGCATACTCTTATGATATGCTTATGAAATACCGGTAATTTTAAGTTTAAATTAGACGGCGTTGTGCGAGCGAACGTTGTGTTTTAAAAATAGAATGGCGTTGTGCAAGAATCGTATGAACGGATTCTGTACCTACGTAGTTAACGTAGTGCGGTACGAAGCTCGCCGGAAGAGCTAGTAGTTAAATAAAGAACGTTTAAAACGTCCATAACTAAGTTTCTACGGCAGACTATTTTACACGGCGTTTATGCAATGTTTTAAGGAATCGTATTTTTATAAATGAGACTATCTTCATCTTGCAGAAGAGAGCCATCCGATTTATTTACAAGTTAGGTAGTAGGGATTCGCTAAGAGATTTCTTCAAAGAAACCAACATCTTAACAGTTGCATGTCAATACATTTATGAAAATATTATGTACGTTAGAAAAAATATCAGACTTCGAAAATGTTCGTGGCCACCATAATGTTAATACTAGAAATAAACATAAATTGTCATTTCCACTATTTAGACTTGCAAAAGTTAACACATCCTTTATGGGGCACTGTATAAGGTTCTACAACAAAATTCCTCAAGATATATTAGAGTTACCTCCAACGCGATTTAAAAAATGTGTCGAGCACATTCTGTGCAAAAAGGCTTACTATAACATCAAGGATTATTTAGAAGACAAAGATGTTTGGCATTAAACAGTAGATTAATATTATTTAAAGGACGATTGTGACTAGTGTTCAACACATTCATGACTAATATTTTAAGTTGAAAACTCTGTTAATTAAGTTAATACGTGTTTTGAAAAGAATAAATGTGGAGTTTCTTTGTTAGCTGCTTTGTTAGCAGCATAGTGAGAGACCACGTTTCAGTGCCATAAGTCATCTTGGTAACTGTTGATTTATTTGTTCTCTTTTGTTTTCTGTCTTATTTTACAAAGAAAAAGTTTAATACACTATAATCTACATTCATTGCGAATAGCAAACAGAGAAGTGTCAAAATAACGTAGGTACTTACGCATGGAAGGTAGTTTTTCCGTATTTTTGCTCCGAGAGACCATTGTAGCCCTTTACCTAACCACTCGCCATAATGCCCCTTGTAACACACGACTAATCCACTTTAAAAATATGTAATAGGTGCTCTATAATTAGCGTAAATATTTTTTCACACCTGCTCGACAATGCCTTATTACGTACCGTCAAATATCATCGTAAAGCATGGCCTTGTCTCTCTCTCTTGTAATGAAGAATTTCCCTAGGGAATAAAGTGATTTGAATTTAGAATGTCAAAATTCGCATGAAAACTATGGAGAAGCCCCGCATTGCAATTCGAAATTCGAATTGTTGTTCGAAACTCACCTCTTTTTTTTCTTTTTTTTCTGAAATACTGTGTCCTGTGACCGCGCGAAACACCAACAAAAAAAAGAAAAAAAGGCGCGAATTGCAAATACGAATTTAAAAGTTATATTCAATTTAAGTTGCTAAGCCGTAAAAGAGTGTGGACTTTATATTTAATTTCAGGTTTTAATACATATTTTCAACTTATGCAGCCCTGTCTTTTTATTGTCTCCCAGATGGTGTGAAAAGTAGAGTATTCACCTCTGGAATAAAACATGTCTTAGTCTCGGGCGGTATGAACCCCTCGCTTCACTCAGGAGTTAAAATTTAACTCCCTCGCTGCGCTCGCGAGTTAACTCGGAGTCCTTCGCTCCGCTCAGGGTTCAATATGCCGCCCATGACATAATACATGGTTTTATTCCCTTAGTACATAATCTACTATTTTTGTCGTGCATCATATGACCTTCCGGAACAAAGGTCAAACTGACAAGGACAGAAGACAAGGTGCTGTTATCTATTTTAACCTATTGACGACTATTATATTATGTATTGAGCTATCTCTTTCTACAGTAGTAATAATAATTACATGTCGTTAGAGATGGGTAGTTGATTATAACCCAGTAGTTATAAACCAGTTTTAATCCGGGTTATAACGTTATCGACCAGTTTTATCCCATTAACTACTTTTTTGGTGGGTCAAAATGAAAGACAGGAGCGATACGATTTAACAAGAACAAATTACAACTAAACAAATATGCTTTGGGTAATCGGGAGTTTTGCTTGACATTATAGTGCCATAGTGATTTATTTTTGCACCACTGAAGTATTTTTAAGTTTTAATGAACTGCATACACTTTCAAAATACTATGTTTTCTGTGAATAAAAGTACAAATAAAAGCGTGTCGGGCTACGCGTAGCTTAGGGTTCCACAGAAATCTAGTTATTACAAAGATTTATTACCTATTACCTAACATAATCACAAAATTCAGCTATCAAACAAAATAGGAGGCTTTTTACTAATCCCACTAATGTAATCGACCATTACTCGTTAACCTGTAAAGCCTAGTTAGCTGTGATAATTTTTCTTTTAAATTTATTATATTTGCTACGGTTTAGATTTTAGAGGGGGGGATACAGGTAAAAGCTAAATATTTCGTAAATTAATGCCTTAATTGTAATGCCTAATCTTAGTAAACTCTTTAATAAACGATGCCCCACACGATGGGGTAGAGAAGAAAAAAAAATCAGCCCCCCCTTTTCATGTTATGGGAGGTACGGAAAAAAAAAATCTGACATTTTATTATTTAATTTTGTCGACGTGATAAATATGTATCATCATCATCAAACCATTATGTCCCCAACGAGGGGCACAGGTCTCTTCCCTGAGGAAGGTATAGGACATACTCCACCACTGGGGCCAAGTCCGGATTGGTGGAGGCTTGTAGACTAGTGGCTCGTCTACTGTCAGAAGTTGTCAAGCCGCCCTAAGGCCTCTGACTTGGCTTAACGACTGCCATCTATCGACGGCAGCCGGCACCAACAGCTCAACGTGCCTTGCGAAGCACGGAACCGCTCGGAAAAATGCCACTAGCGTTAGGCATACACGGCGACCCAACCATGCACTGAACGCGCCCTGTGTTGCTTAACCTTCGTGATCGTTTAAGATCACTCAGGCAGCCGGGGCTACGAGCGATAAATATGTATACACATACCAAATTACAGCTTTCTAGTACCACCGGTCTTTGTGCTAGGCCGCGGACGGACAGACAGACGGACATGGCGAAACTATAAGGGTTCCTTGTCGGACTGCGGAACCCTAAAAATGGAAGATTTAACCTAAGTGACACGTTGTAAGATTTGGACTAAGTGACACGCTGCAGTCCCCGTGAATGAAATATTTTCAGATAATGTAGTCCTAATAATGACTCTGCATCTATACTTTATAAATAATCCAGAAATATTTAAGTAAAACGCCAAATGCATTCAACACAGCCTGTGTTACACAGGCATGCATCATCACTTCATCAGGAACTGCAGTGAGTGACTGACTTCTTTAACTTATGAAAAAGTGCATTAAATATCGCGTTGGAAGTTCAGTCAGTATTCAGGCCAAGGTCATTCGGTAAGCAGCGATCACAGTAACAATAAACAATGCCGGTTCGATAAAAAAAACACGAAACAATAAATATTATACCAAAAAACGCTCGTGCGCACTCTAAACAACAAAGTACTGGAGTGAGTGCACGGCGCAAGTGCGAGCGAGATCGATGATGTCGTAGTCCCACTCGCTCACGCCCGGGGATTTCCGGCGCAAAGGATCATAAAAATGTGGCTTGCTTGATGTACTTTATGAGATGCATTGCCTGCAATGCTTAGGTTTAAATGTACTTAGGTACTTAGGGCCACTTGCAGATCTCGGAAACTAGAGTTTAAGTCGAGCATTTGACAGATAACATGGACGAACTGTCAAAATCTCGACTTAAACTCCATTTAGGACACTGGCCCTTAGTATAGTACGAGCGCAAGAGATAAAAACTAAACATCGAAGTGAAATCCCTAATATTCTATTGTGTGGAGAATTTCCTGTATATTTTTGCGTGCACAATTTCATAACGATACATGCAGGTTACAACTACAACGCCTTGCACATTATTCGACGTATTCCGTATTACTATTGAACGAAATAATTATGAACCGCCATAATGGGTTATAACGGGTGCATAACTGGGTCAAAACTGGGCCATTGTGTCGTCCCCTTGTGTGGATACGACACGATGCATAGAATAGAAACCCACACAGAACAAAATTTTTTGTTGTTCTGTGAGAAAGCCATATGGAGACCGAAAACGAATCTATGGACATGAATGACAAGCAAACAAAACAAAACGGCAACATCAGCTGCTGTGCTGAAGTTTACACTAGTGATGAACTGATTACAATTTTTAGAACCGGTGATTTCCAACTAATTTTACAAAAAACCGGTTTTTTGGGTACTTTCAAGTTTTTTCTTTTCATCAAAAAAGTCTGATAATTTATGAAAAGTCATTTTTAAAAACTTAATATCGTGCGACAAAACCTTTTAATAAAGATTATAAAAAAAAAACTTAAAATAAAGTACTAATTTTTAATTTAAGTTTGTTTATTGTATTACACAACAGATAACATTGCACGTTATAATTCTTGAAACCTTCCTCTCCAACAATAATATCACGGTGAAAGCTTATTATCCAGTTAAATATTCTTTAACTTGTGATGACAGCGTGTGATCATACGTGATGGCACGCCTATAATTATGTCTGTTTTGTAATAAAAATAATGATTTTGGTGCAAAAACAGGTCAACGGCATAATATTATAATGTGCTTAACCTTAAAAATATCAATTACTGTCGGCAGAGGTTACAAAAATATAAACATAATTAGATTAGCTTTTATACAATTCATGTCTTAGTTGCAAAATAAGGGTTTTATTAAAACCTTTAACTGCTGAGGTAGGGCCTGCTGAGGTGGGGGCCGCTCAGGCCTGGCAATTGTAATAATTTTTTTTTTCCCTTCCCCTTCACTCGACACACATGAGACTTTCAGTAGCTTCAAGTTTAGTCACGCTGAGGGTGTTAAAAGTGGTGTACTTGGTGACGACTTACGATAAATTAATTTCGATATATTTTTCGAGCCTCCCAAGCCCCATGTCGGTACTTAACTAAGAATTCTCTTTTTTGTGATTTTTTTTGTAGTAGTTGGTTGACTATTGAAAAATTTGAACCAGCACTTCGTCTGGAAGAAAGGGAAAAACTAAATGAAAGTAATAGCAATGATAGCTCATGTCATTTGATTTAAATGAACGAACTCTTTTTTAGTCTAAGAAATTAATGAATATACTACTGTCCAAATTATCATATTGTGAAACTGACAAGCAGTTGAAAATTAGGTACTAAATAAAAGCTGAAATACTTGCCCTGTGATAATACATCCCTTAACATACCCCTTCCCCCCAAATCACAAAGTAAGGGTAGGGACGGCGTGACTCCTCTCTCCCAGTGCTTTTAATTTCCGATCCCAAGAACAAGTTTTTGTAGGGCTGGGACTGCGGGGTTAACTTGTTTTGCTTTTTATTTGATTTAATTACGGAAATGAGATGAAATTCTGTTAATTAAGAACTGCAATTGCAGTTGTCGTAATAACGTTATAATTATAGTTATGGTAATAGCACTATCTTACTCATGAAACTTTCTGTAACATGTACCTAATTAAAGTTACTTTCATAAAGCTACCGTGACATTCAGCTACCTTGTCTATCTTGCTCTACAAACAGAGATTACTGGCTCTTATCATACAGGCTTTAGCTTAGTACAAGGGCCAGCAATCACCATTTGTACATTCCTTTCTATTACTGATCAAAGTTCATTGTTTCATCAACATTTATTTATGTATTGTTACAAAATAAGATCAAGAACAAGCCTAAAACATGCAGATTTCAGATTGTGCCAACGCATTCATCATCTACCCATTATGTCCCCACCGAGGGGCACGGGTCTCTTCCCTGAAGAAGGTATAGGCCATACTCCACCACGGGGGCCAAGTCCGGATTGGTGGAGGCTTGTAGACTAGTGGCTCGTCTACTGTCAGAAGTTGTCAAGCCACCCTAAGGCCTCTGAGTTGGCTTAACGACTGCCATCTATCGACGCATTCCCGTTTATTATATTATAACTAACACAAGTGATGCACAAACTGTCTCATGTTTTTGAACAGTAAACAGATTTTTTATTTAGAAACTACGCATACTATTGCACCGGAGAGTTTGACGCGTATACTTGGACTAGAGATGCCTGTGCCTGATAATTTATAACCTAAAGATAGAAGGCAGATCTACAAGCAAATTCCTGTAAAAACCCTGTTTGCGTCCAGTACGCAAAAAGTGTTTGTCAGGACGGTCTATAATTCGTAAATGTTAGTGCCTTGCAATTTTTTTTTAATTGTAGCTACAGTTGATTATAAAAAGCTTATTACAGACTCTATAGAGATACTACTATAAAAGTAAGTTTTATGTTTGTGTTCGGTTTAAAAACAAAAATACAGACTGATTTTTGATTTCATGTGATTTTCACCTAAAAATATTAATTATTTTCTAAACTCTAAAATCTGTCCCGAATAAAAGAAAAATATAAACAATTTACTTGTTTTACTTTATTATAAGTAATAACTCTAACACCATTATTAACTACGTACAATAGTACTTAGTTAATAATTGTGTTAGAGCTTTTGTAATTTTAAATTTAAATTGAAATTTTACCTTTTAAAGCCTCGTGAATTGCTACATAGCAATTGAAAAGCGCGTGCCGTGCAGCCCCCCAAATCAGCACCTACGCTAAGAAAAAAACCACGTCAGTAGCAAAAGGTTAAAAAAGCAATGTGAAGTTCGGACCCTGTAAATTACGCTATAAAAATTAATCGATTAGTTTTTAAAAATACCGGTAATATCGGTTTTCTCCAAAACCGGATATTCATGGAGCCGGTTGACATCACTAGTTTACACAGAATACCGTAGTGGTTATATTCTCTTTGCAGAATACTTTTAGCCGGTTGCTTGTTTGTTTGTGCATATTGCACAACGAGGAAGAAAACTGAAAATGATCGTGCAAGTAGCTTTATTGATGACCACAGTAAAAATCCTCTTCATCCCGCTGTAGTAAGTTTCTTAATTATGGTGCTGTAAGTCGGTGATAAGTTCAACCTAGTGCCGAGCCAAAAATCTAACTTTATCTTTGCGTATGTTCCAGTCACTCTACAGACTTCGAGGTTCACAGAAACTGGCTAGCAATAACAAATAACCTCACTACAGATAAATGGTATTATGAAGACACTTCTGAATGGACACTGGATTATCCCCCTTTCTTCGCCTGGTTGGAATATGCCCTGTCACAAGCGGCCATATTCTTCGACCCTAAAATGCTGGATGTAAACAACTTAAATTATGAATCCCAGCAGACTGTACTGTTCCAAAGATTGTCTATAATTTTATTAGATTTAATCTACATTGTTAGTATAAAAAGGTAATGGTAACTATGTTCTTGTGTTAGTTACATGTTCACTCTATCATATTTCAAAGCGTAATTATGTAGCGTAGTAAAGTTGTAGGAAGTTTTATGCTTTAATAGCTTTTTAATAGGTTACCATAACACAGGGGATCCTAGCGATGGTGTTATGCAGAAGTTATTCTAGCCAGTTGTATGCTTGTTATCCCTTTCAGGCCGGGGAAAAAAAAATCTGCGTAGTTGATTTTCGATGATAGATTCAATTCAATTCAATTCAATTCAAATATTTTTATTCATTGTAAAAACAGAATGTTTACTTAATGAACGTCAAAGTTGTTAGTTTCACAATTAATGGATTATGTGGAGAAGAAACTAACAAAGAAACTCCACATTTATTCTTTTCAAAACACGTTTTAACTTAATTAACAGAGTTTTCAACTTAAAATATTAGTCATTAATGTGTTGAACACTAGTCACAATCGTCCTTTAAATAATATTAATCTACTGTTTAATGCCAAACATCTTTGTCTTCTAAATAATCCTTGATGTCCTTCTAAATATGTAAGTCTTAAGTTATCCTACAAAAATCATTTAAAAAAATCCCTCCCCCTCCCCCCCTGAGAAAACCCCATGTCACGATAGTGCAATATCGGCTTGAGCGCGCGAAAATATTTTTTTAAAGTTTAACGCACGATCGTATAAGAGCGTCGTGAAAGGGATATACAAGATTTTTCTGATAATAGGCTGCAAAGATAGATAAGACTTATTTAGGCGCTGTATTTCTGTAAACTAAAATATATTTTTTTTTACAGCTGCTCCAATCTTATTGGCAATGGAAAGCTTTTAGTTTTTATATTACTGATCTCGAACCCTGGGTTGTTGATGATAGACCATATCCATTTCCAATACAATGGGTTCTTGTATGGAATTTTATTACTTTCTATTTCTAACATGATAAGAGTGAGTTTGAACAGATATTTATAAATTCATCAACTCAGTCTGTGATTTCAAAACAGTAGATGTTAACAAACATTTATTTTTTCAGAATAACTTCCTTCAAGCTGCTTTTTTGTTTGCAGTTCTATTGAATTTCAAACATATCTACTTGTACATAGCCCCAGCTTATATGGTGTATTTGCTAAGGATCTATTGCTTCACAGTGCCCTCTAAAGATGGGATCCACACAGCGTGGTATTCCTTTTCTTTAGTAAATTTGGTAAAATTGGGCATAACTGTGATATTTGTCTTTGGGCTAGCTTTTGGACCTTTTCTAACTCATCTACCACAGGTAAGTGTTTTGACATTTTATACCATTACTGTCTACTACCAAAGAAAAAATTAGAGAAAGAGAGAGAAAATTATTTATTGTAAAATGAGAAATTATAAATATTGTAAAAAAAAAACTGTTCTTTTATTTGCAGGTGCTGTCTAGACTCTTCCCGTTCAAAAGGGGTCTTTGCCATGCATACTGGGCTCCTAACTTCTGGGCTCTTTACAACTTTGCAGATAAAGTCCTACAGCATGCTTGTAAGACAAAGTACTTTTTTGCTTTTACTCAATGCATGTATTGCATTAAACTGAAATTCTGTGATGGGTCCAAATAATTGCATTTGACCTTTAAGTTATCTGTTTATGTTAAAGTTAAAAAGTAGGTACTAATTCGGTTCAGTAATAAGGTAATTCTTTTAACTACACAGTACCAAAAGCTGGCTTTGCGGTGGCTAAAACGGAAGCTTCTATGACTGGTGGACTGGTTCAGGAATATGACCATGCAGTGCTGCCTTCAATAAGGCCATTAGTCACATTCCTATTGACTCTAGCTTCCATGCTGCCAGCCTTGTTACATCTGTGGCATTTAGGCGCCGACAGAAAGTATAGAGGCGTCAACTTTATTAGGTATGTTAAGTAGTTTAATAAAACCTAGACCTTTCTTTATGCCTATTAAGCTAAAAACGCATTTTTAACATAAGGATCGATAACCTTGTTGTGACCAATATACACTGATACCCAAATAGAGCACTTGGTACTTTTACTATTTCGTACTTTTGTTACTTCGTCTTCGTCTTATTTCGTCCCTTTTACAGTGTAAAATATGTCAGTGTAAATTTTGATTGCAGATGCATCGTAATTTGTGCCACATGTGCCTTCATGTTTGGTTGGCATGTTCATGAGAAGGCGATATTGATGATTTTGATTCCATTGAGGTAAATTAACTGTCATAAGCAATATAATTTATTTTGTATTAAAATAAAATAAAATAAAATAAAATAAATAAATCCTATACAAATATCATAACATGTTTATTGTTCATTAGACAACACAGCAAACTTCACACTTGTTAGCCTGAACTCTATCTAATTTCCTGTTAACTTATAATTAGTTACATTTTACAGTTCTCAGGACAAAAATAATCTCACACTTTACATTTATAATTAAAAAAATTTGGTAACTATCAGAATTCCTATAACAGCACGGTTAATTAAAGAAAGGGATTGAATCAGTATTTGTTTGTCCACACAAAATAAAAGACTATATTGTATGATCGAGACAAATTGTTCAGTCGCTTTCTTTAATTGATAGTGTTGTGGGTAGGCAAATTGGTTTAAATATACCCTGTTTGGGTTACATCCATGTAGTCATTTTGCCTGAACGCTTGGTAGGGCTTGTAATATTCGCTCATTTTTACTACATATTCGAATATTTAATTTTTGAATAGTACCACACCTAATTATTTTAATGTAACGGAATTTTAGAATATTTGCTATATCATGAAAAATTATTTTTTCCTTAGATCATAATCTTGTAGATTTCTGAAGACACCATTAAACATAACAGTATATTATTATTTTGTTGCATTTTTTATTATCTTTCTATTGTCATTTATCTTGTACACGAAGAGGTATGTAATACCTGTGCGAGCTTTGTTTATGAGCCAACCTAGATCCACGATGACGCAGATCTATTTTCTTGCAGTTTCATGGCAGTCCTCGGCGACATGGATGGTAAAATGTTCCTGATCCTGTCAACAGTTGGTCACTATTCGCTTTTTCCATTACTCTATCCTAAGAACCTGCTTCCGATTAAGGTATTTATGTTACTGACTCATTCAGCTATAGCTTTTACGAACATTCCATTGTTGTATGAAAAGGTCACGAAGAAATCGAAAAAGCGAGGACTGGCCTTGCGATTGCCCATGCTAAACATCGTGGAAACTTTGTACATTGCTGGTTTACTAGCATTATGTTTGTATGAACATGTTGTGCATCCAGCATTGGGTTTAGATAAGAAATTGCCGTTTTTACCGCTGATGATAACGTCAGTGTATTGTGCAATTGGTGTTTTGTACTTTTGGATCTGTTATTATTATTACTTCATGACTTTTCAACTGAGTCCTCCAGTTCCGCCCGCTAGCGTTACGGAGGTAAAGAAGACTAAGTAAATTAAGTAAGTTTCAGTGCGTGTAAAGAAATGCTATAATGTTGGATGCTTACCTCTATACATAAGCAGCCTTATACGTCCCACTGTAGGGCACAGGCCTTCTCTAATGCAGAGAGTAATCACCACGCGTGCCCACCGCGGATTGTCGATTTCAAGCGCTGAGGTATGTGAATAGCTTAGACACTCAGGTTTCCTCACGATGTTTTCCTTCACAGTTAGCGAGTGGTATTGCTACTAAAACTTCACAAATGTACATGTTAGAAATCAAAGTCATAGGTACATGCCCGCACTGGAAATCGACCGTGGGTCTCTCGCTCGCGAGTCCAATGTTCTACCCACTAGGCTACCACCGCTGCCTAATTATAATCCGTCATGCTTGGTATATATTAGTAGACATCTTGTCATTGCGAAATTTACAGACTTCGTAAGGACATGATAGTGTGTTGCGTCGCATCGTACAAACTTTATTTGTAAGGAAACTGTTATTGTGTGAATTTGGATGTTATTAATAATTCTTGTGAAGTATACTTACGCAAGATTAGATCCTTACGCAAGATTAGATCCTTACGGCCTTATTTATAAAAAAACGATTCCTCTAAAACCAATGTAAAACTCTGTTTATTTAATCTGTGGCTACATCTTTTCCCTGTAAATTCTCCACCAGACTATTGTGTATTTGAAGTGTTTTAAGAAATCGAGTTTTTATAAATAAGACCGTTACAATATAAGTGGTTTTATTGAAGTAAACTAAAAATATAGATAGGTGGCGTAAACATTTTGTATAAAGTAAGTATCGATTTTATTAAAGTCATCAAATGCCTGTTCGTGGTTTTATTATACCCACATACCAAATTATTATCCATCTAATTGCTTTTATACCATAGCAACCCTCAGACGTTTTGTACGATTCGCTGCCCCATATTAGGCGTTTTAGTGAGACGAATAACCTACGAATCGTGTAATAGCGTAATAGGTAAAGCAATCACAATTAGATACCTAGTATTTTCCCTCCGTCACGTTGAACTAAAAGCTCCGTAATGTGTACGTACCTACCTATTGCTTTAGTATTACTTAGGTATTCGTTTTCTGATGCGCTTCTTTACCAACCCTCATCAGAATTCCCACGGGCGCACCGATTCATACAGAGCCCATAAATTCCCTACAACTTTAATCCGGTACATAATATTCGAAGTTTGTACAAATCTAAGTAGAACTCAGTTGGGACGCTTAGCAAATCAATATAGTACCCATCAACTCATTTGCTCAGTGTAAAAAGAAAGGCGAATTGGATATTTAGGATATTTACTTAATTCAAGGTAGGCTTGAAAGGACACGTACACGTGTTTACAGGGTATAAAGAGAAGGCGGGCGTCGATCGTGTTATGAATATTCATCGGGGAGTGAAGACACGGAGTGGGATGGTGATTACACGCAGATTTGGCGAGGGGCCGCGGGGGCGGCCGGGGGGGCGGTGTCATTACCGTTTAACTTCCCTCAAATTGTCACGGTAATGACAGCTGCTTTTACCGCCACGCGAACTCAATTGGGGTAATTGATCGCTATAATTTTATCTAGTTCGTGTTTTTTCCAACTTCGATTGACATATTGAATTTTTGTTTAGGAACCATCATGTAGAGATATTTGGGGGAATCCCCAGTTTCTGATTTGGGGATTTCCAAGGGCAAAACTTTAGCATGGTTCTCTATATATGAAGGTTTCTAAAAAAAAAAAAAACTAATAATATTAACTTTAATACAACATGCCTATTCGCAAATTAGAAGCCAGAACTGTAGCTAAGTGGTGATTGTGATGGGGATGTCTGTAAAGCAACAGGGAAAATTTTGTCATTAAACGTCCTGTACCTACCTAATGCTCAGCCGCGCCGATCCATTGGCTCGGAAATTCAGAAATAAAAGTGAAATGGCCCGGAAGGAATTGTTCAATCAGATTCATGATTCAGCAATTTATTAACTCGATTAAAAATTCTGGCCACGTGTGCGTAACTTTTACGTAAGTAATTTTATTATTTCTTTTGTATGCCAACTAACATCTTCGTTAAATATTCATCTAGACATTTTACCTTTTCGCAAGGCGAATTTTTCAGTGCCTTCTTTAATTAAGGTGCTCTTACCACGGTTAATCTGGCTCCATCTCACAGTTTTGTTCCCTTTGTTTCACATTTTGCGACCCTGAGAATACAGACTACAATTCATGTCTTTTTTACGGCTCTTGGTAAAATTTAATTTTGTCTTGTGCCGGTTAGAGGCATAAAATGCGAGAAGAATAACTTTTGTGCGCTTAACTGGGGTATTTATTAAAATGTATGTATTTGACTGCTTGTGTATTCATTGGCGGACGGCGGTGCATCGCCAGCAATAAGTTGATAGGTATTTATTAGGCTTATGTTGCCTAGCGTTCAGTCATCATCATCATCATCATCAGCCATTTGAAGCCCACTGCACGACATAGGCCTCCCTCATGTTTTTCCAAGCTTCCCGGTCTTGTGCCGCCCGCATCCAGCGACTCCCCGCCACCGTAACCAGGTCGTCAGACCTTCTGGTGGGGGGCCTTCCCACGCTGCGTCGTCTGGTCCGCGTTCAGTCAACAGCACATCAAACATCACACCCGTGCGCTCCTACCGTACTGAAGACATTGCAACTATAATGTAAAGTTTGATGTGGTTTCGATTGTACTCTACCAGTCTCTATATTTCGTTTCACTCGGCTTTTTCAGGCATTCAGTCTACATGTAAACAAAACGTTAATAGAAATTGTTAAAATGGGTAAGGAAAGCAATAATATCAGCCCCTATTATGAATTTCTGAATCTCATATCAACCCCTATTATGAATTTCTTGACTTTGATAGCAATCCGCAAAACATTTTGATTTCACCGAGACAAGTGCTAAATAAAATGAAATACCTACACGTAATATCCACCTAAGCATGCTTGCGTATGTGAGATTATAGCAAGTATCTACTTTATCTTTCACTTGTTTACACGGTAGATCGATCAAGCATATGATCAAAGGAGCAAATACAGGGTCGTCGAGGCCCCACGTTTTATTTGTGAAAGCTAATATGATCATACAGAGTGATGCACAGCGGATGCGCGTTCGTGTTCCCGGCTAGTGGGAACCTGCAGGTGATAGTCGTTCATTACGCATGCTCCACGGGCCAAAGTCCTGATGTGTCTCCGCTTCCTTGCACAGGAGGGGCAATACGCACTTGTCTCGTCTCCTGTCTCCGATTTGCCTATCGTGTCCTATATCTCTCGAGTATCTGCGACACTTGTCATTTCGGAGGAATTATTTCGTAGAGGGTGCTGCGAAGTCAATCTCTTGCGAGTTCGAAATTGAAACTAAACTCCGGGAGGCATTGAAAAGCGCCCCCTTCTGTGTGCAATAGGTAGGTGCCCGAAATCAAATTGCTGGAAGGGTCATTGAATAACTTTGATCATCATTATATATAGGAGTTAGACTCTTCTAGGTGCAGAATCTTCCACGCGCTCCGGTCATAGGCCAGTTCTTTCACTGTCTGGTACATCACTAAAAATTAACTAATAACTTTCAAATTTTATTTATTTACATTACATTAAATTTTGCAATCTCACTATAAGGGGAGGCATATGCCTAGCACTGGGACACTAAAACGGCTAATAAAAAAAACACTAATGTAAAGAAGTAATGCGAAGGATTGAAGATTTTGTTGAAACCTTTACTATCGGAAATGCAAGTCTACAGAACATTAACCTTTACATTTTAGTTGCAAAGCCTTTGTCTTTTAATTGTATAGTCATCATCATCATCATCATCATCAGCCATTTGACGCCCACTGCAGGACAACGGCCTTCTTCGTGTTTTTCATAGCCATGAGGGGTTTTGCCGTAATCGCCACGCTTGGCAGGCGGGTTGGCGATCGCAGTATGCGGTTGGAATCTCAGGAAGACGCTACTGCCCATCTCCGGGTAATTGTATAGTGCACGGATGTAAATCGAATCAAATCAAATCAATTTTTTTTATTCAAAGTAGCACAGAAACTGCGACTTAATGAACGTTACAAGTTAAACTCAACCTTTAAAAAATGATCTAGATTTTGAAATGGACACCCATTTCAAAATCTAGATCATTTAAAGGTTGATCTGTTGTCGAATGCGCCTTAATACTTAACTACCATTGTGCATTTGGATATCTCGTAATTTTACATTTCCTTTTCGTGATTTTGCACTCTATAAGTAGCAATTTCAGCAAATCTACAAAATACCTAGTTCAAGCCTTCTTTTCAATTAACTTTTTAAATATCCTTTTCAAAGGTTTAGTGTACACATCCACCGAATGCCCGGTTGACAGAGGGAGAGCCCCTAACCCAAAGTTGTTGTTTTGTAAACTATTTAGGTACCTACAAGTATATCTACTGTATATTAAGTGTTATTGGCAATAGCTTCACATCGGATTTGCATACGTCTGTCCGTGAGTCGTTATCTTTACACTCAGCACGAACTCTACATCTGTTTGCTGTTATTCAGACAAGTGTACTCTACAAGTAAACGGACTGTCTTACGTTTTACTTTTTGTTTTGTTTGCACGCAAACCGTTTCGCGCAAGTTTATGACTAAACTAAACTTTCTTCGGCAGCCACTAAAATTGCACCGTGTAGGCAGGCCCGGCAACAAACTCTGCTCTTTATTTCTCAAGCAACATGCTTCAGCACTCCACGTCGTCAGCCATTACCGCTAGGAAGCTTCAGGAGAAAACTGCGGGCAACCATAACCTCAAACCGAGCTGTTTACGACTCTACTAATCTTTTTTCCTGTTTCGGACAAGTTCCCAAAAATACTTACTGAAATAAAAGTGAAATATTGTCTGTTTGTTACGTTCTTCTAATGGTAATGTCACATGATGCGTTAAAAATCTTGTTTGGCTGAGGTTTATAGAAAAATATCTAATTTGTAGAATATTTGTAAAATATCTAACTAGAGGGACTTAAGGTTGTAGCACATTATTCCGGCACCGCAACGGCACGGCTCCAACCCAGCAGTTAAATTTTCGTTCAAATTTTTAGCATTAATATGTGTGTCGTATAGTAGGTATGTTTCATAATGTTACTGTAAGAAAACCAACGGCGGGGAGCCACTGCCGACAACCAACTGGCGCTACCGAACAACTCAAGTTAGTCCTCTAGTCCTAGGCGTGTTCAATCAAAAATGCCATAAGATATGTGATCGCGGTGGCAGAAAGCTTGCACCTGAAGCCGGCGCGCATACGGCGAGCTTGCACCTCGCGGGAGCAACGCGGATTTAGCGTGCTGACGGCTAGCGGCAGCCTGAATTCGAGGCGGAGCTGTGATTCACCCGAGCGTTGCGTTGCTGGTATAATGTG
Source organism: Yponomeuta malinellus (assembly GCA_947308005.1). Taxonomy (NCBI): domain Eukaryota; kingdom Metazoa; phylum Arthropoda; class Insecta; order Lepidoptera; family Yponomeutidae; genus Yponomeuta; species Yponomeuta malinellus. The sequence continues at coordinate 10,255,451 of OX370994.1, forward strand.
TCATGCATGACCTTTATCCCTAATTTCCGGCTTTAGAGCCACCAGCAAAAAAGTAGTTGGAGACAGATCACCATCTCTTTTGAGAGTCGCTGCTTTTGGCAGATTAATAAAGAAAAGTATTGTCAAGCTGTCAACCCACAAGCCTACAATAAGTATGAAAATTTGTAATTAACTGTGGGGAAGTCATTATCACAGGTTATTATTATTATTTCACTAAGTTAATACCTTCTATAGTGTGCACTGCTCTCAATACTTTTCAGGTACAGTAAACGACTGTCGAAGCTACCCCTTTGCGTTTACGACGCGAGTACCTACGTATCGTTTTGCCTCTTACGATTTCTCAAAAAAGAACGATACTTATACAAGAACCACCCGATAAATTATACCTAGGTAATCATAATAAAATTCTCAATTCAGAAACCGGTGGAAAGATAGTACCTAGATAAAGTTGAGAGTAAGTTTAGAGACAAACAATGGATGAAGAGGATGACGAAGAATTTGGTTTCGGAGGCCTATACGAAGATGGGCACTGGGTGTGGGACGAGGAAGAGAAGGCTCTTATGTTCATAAGGTTGTATCTTATTGATTGGATATTTTTTTACTTACAACGCAACTTTTTTTCAGCCTTATAAAAAGCGGCTCTTGGCGCTTCTTTAAGAGATTTTTTGCAGGAAATATTTCCCTCACATTTCCGTAACGATGTAATTATTGTTGACTACAGCGATCTACCGCCTGTGGTTATTGAAGCTATCACAATTTCGACAAAAGCACCAACTGGTACTATAGAGTTTCGAGATGACATTGATTTAATCGAGCAGGTAAGTCCTATTTAATTTATTAAAGGAGGAAATGCACAATAGTGTAGCGCTAGACTGGCTACCGGTGAATTCTAATCGCGTGGAAATAGGAAAAAAGTACTCTCTTCACGATGCAATCTACATAAATTTATCTTCAGTTTAGGCGTGAAAATGACAAACATAGACAAGAGTTACTTTAACACCAAGAACGAAGAGGTTATTATAATAATAATTCGAAATCGTAAAATAAACAGCGCCCCGGCTTTGACGGCATTAGTAACCATCTCAAAAAAATCTCGTGTGGCTTCTTATCGGGTTCTCTAACGCACGTTTTCAATTTAAGTCTCGAATCAAGAATTTTACCTTCTTGTTGGAAGCTCGCATCAGTTGTACCTATTCACAAGGGTGAACAAAAAACGTTATCTAATAACAATAGACCTATTTCGCTTTTTAGCAACCTGTCAAAAATTATAGAAAAATTGTAAATACAAGAATGGTTTGCTTCCTGGAATGGACTGATGCTCTTTCCTCCAAACAATTTGGCTTCAGCAGGAAAAATCTACAGAAGATGCCGTCCTCTCTCTGATCAATACCTTGACCTCTCAACTGGACTTTGATAGACCGTTTAGCTAAGGCTTTCGACACTGTGTCCGCACCAATATTATAGTTCAGAAATGACAACGGTACCTACGGATTTCGAGGAAGAGCACTTGACTGGTTCCAAAGTCACCACGACAATACACTAGCTCACTCATCCGGAATCGTTGCATCCAAATTGCATGAATATCGCTATGAATTGTTGCCACATCCACCGTGCTCACTGGACTTGACCCTCTGTGACATCTTTCTGTTTCCCAAATGAAAACGTGACTCGCGGGGAAAAAAATCAGGTCAAATGAGGAAGTCATCCTTCGTCTTATCAACTATTCCAGCTATCAATCAATTCTATATAAACGAAACCCTAAAGTTTCCGTCGCTAGTATGAAGACTACTGCGCAACAGATTACGCCCTCCCGCAGTCGGGTAAAAACTACTGTAAAACTTTTAAATTGCCCTCTAATCAAAAATGTTAATTCCCTTAACCCAGGTCCTCACAATACAGATAATAATCTAGTGAAGACCTGGTGTGAAGTCAATTGGAAAATTTTGTAATGCCAAATTTGCAAATAATATCTCGTACTTATGTTGATTTTTATACGGATTAGTATATTTGTCTAAAATATTGTACAACAAGAAGTGATCTTAAAAATAGAAAAAATATCTTATCTTCTGTATTTCTAATATTAGTTTGAATTATGACATAGCGGTGGTAGCCTAGTGGGTAGAATTAGACTCGAGAGATCCAGGTTCGATTCCCAGACCGGGCATGTACTTATAAATTTGTTTTCTAAGTTATGTTATTTGTGAAGTTATATTAGCAATACCACTCGCTGTGAAGGAAAAAACATCGTGAGGAAACCTGAGTGTCTGAGCTATTCACATACCTCAGCGCTTGAAATTGCTAATCCGCGGTGGGCACGCGTGGTGATTATCTCCCTGAGAGAAGGCCTGTACCCTACAGTGGGACGTATATAGGCTGCTTATGTATGAGACGCTTACAGTCGAGATTGTGGTTCTTAATTATTAGGAAGTAGGTACCTATGTAGTCTCAGCAGGATTCAGCAGTAACTACCTGCCTATGTGCGAAATATTAACTCTGGTTATTATCATAAACAGATACGGTTTCGCCGACGATATCAAAGAAAACTAAGGCAAGGGCAGCCTGATATTATAACGTTACAAGTAAGTCTGTTAGATTACCCATCTTTTGCTGGTCTGTCGACGGGAAAAAATGGTCCGTAAAACCGACTGCAACACCAACAATTAGGTGGTAACACCAGTTTTATCGTAGCCCGTCTATTTAACACTGACGGAAGTTAAGCCTGTCCCATCGAGAGCTCTCAGTTAGTGTGTTAATACCATACAGAAGTAATAGCAAGTCAGATTTGAGTTAAAAAAGATTAAACTATTGATTCTAGTGAATCCTTTCAGGACGTCAAGGACTTGGCGCTTTACACAGCGCCAACCAATATACTGAGTCCTACTCTCATCAACATGCTGCATTCACAAACAGTCGAACGATTCATTCGTGCAATGACAGTTTACTGCCAATATTACTTACAGGTAATTAAATAAAAATACGTCACTTTTACAGGTCTGAAACGCATCTGTATACTTCAAACTGAGCCCACTCCGAATTAGCAGAATGCGGATGAATTTGTCCACTGGATGTAGACTATCCTTATTCAGTCGCTGCCAGCGAACTGACACGTGCTCGTATCCGGGGACAGGAATCCGCATACGAGCACGTGTCAGTATTGTTGAATTTTCTCCCAATATCGGCTGTCGCTCCTCCGGGAGACTTAACCTCTTAATTATAAACCAAAACCACCTATTTTTAGTCTAGTATAAGTTTTTGAAGTCACAAATAAATAATTTACTTACTTACTGCACGGATAACAAGTTAAAAATTATTCCTTGAAGATTGCAGATGAAATGGCGAACCGCATGTTAGAATTGGAAAAGAAGATACGCACACCGGACTGTCAGATACTCGAGAAAGAATTTTCCGACAATATTTCCGACCTTAAAATCCTAGTAGCTAAAGAGTATTGCAGCATGCTTGTGGGTTTGTAGAACAAATCTCTTGTTTTAAGATTTTTAATTGGTCCATGACTTGGAGAATGGATAGAAATGGTAATGGCCCAATTTTGTCACAACCTTACAAATTTCCTAGTTTTGTATTCATGACGAGATAAGTACTTTTCAAATGCTTTTCTCTTCCTCTTTCTAAAATAATGTGAGTTCCTAGTCATCTCAACTTTATGTTAAGCGAAACAATCAAATCTTTATGCATTCGTGTAGGTACTTATTAGTTACTTTTATTTTAACCTCGTAGCTCATCAGCTTACAAAATAAGCGGATGGTCACACATAAGTTTTCCCACTGTTTCCCAATTTTTTTATCTTTGTGGTAATAAAAAAATATTTAAATTGAATATCTAAGAGATAAGTGATAGTACTTAAGTTAGGTAGGTCCGAATAATAAATTATCGTAAAAAAATATTTTTTATTAAAAATTCGCTCAAACACGTGGAGGTGACAGGGAGTTAAAAAAAATATTTTAACCGCAATTCTTTAAATTTTAACTATACCTCAGGCGCTGGGGATACTCGCCGGTTCCATCACATGGGTTACCTCAAGAAGAGTCGGTCGTTATCGGACAAGGACGCTCGTCTTTTTGAGACGCTATTGCGGATGTGCGTGCAGATCGTATGGTTGGCGCTCGGACGGAAATCGTTTAACCAAATCGGTATTTTCTTCGTTAGTTAAAATTGTAAAATCTACTTAAGACCGTGCTGATTAGACCGGACAGGTCAGAAATGTCGGATTAAATTTTATTTCCTCGCTTAGTCTAGATTTATCAAAACTATAAGCTAAAAATAAAATACGGTCTTATTATTAGTCAATCCACATGCCTTGCATCCCCACGTAAATCTAAAGTACTTAGTGGGAAATTCTCTGAAAATATAATCTGGAACTATAGTAATCCACACAACACAGTCACTTGACCTGGTCCCAAACTAGGATACCCATGGTAACCAGGCAAGGACATCGCAAACGTGGAAGTACATCCAAACAGAGACTATGTACAGCTTTTTGCTTAGTGAATAATAAACTTATCGGCTAAAACTATCCTAGTTTACTAAATAAACATATTTAGTAAGTACCCCGTATTAGTATGTAAGTATTCCCATATTGTTGGGAAACGTATCTAAGTGATGTATCTACTTATACCTAACACTAATCTCTAAATTAGCAAACATTAACGTCGTCATACAGAACTGGAAGTGAACAGGCTCTTCAAGTCCGATATCTTCAACGCCGTGGAGCACATGCTGAAGACGGGGTTCTTAACGAAAATGAGCCCCGAGGAGCGCGCAGTATTGCTCGGGAAGTGCGTAAAGCGGGCTCGAAAGTTAAACTGTGTTTCGCCTCTGATGAACGAGGTGTTCTGTCACAATGACATTGATTTTCGCTTGTACAGTCTTGGTGTACTCAAACACCCTAAGTAAGTCCTAATTGCTAATTAACACTCACTGCCGTGGGATCCGGCATTTTGTTCCATTTAAGAAAAAAAATTTTTTCATTGTTTTCCGGCTGTACCTACAGAAACCTGATGTACGCCATACTTAAATAATATTTTTCTTATTAGCAGGCCAGTGGTTCTGAAATCTGTTTTGTTTTAATTTAGGGAGTCACAGCCGTTATCATGGCGTGCTGAAAGTGAAGGCGAACGAGCCGCTGGCGGACCCCATGGCTTGCTGTTATAATTTTCTATTCTCAGTTTTGGCCTGCTGCAGTGGAAATGTCATCGGCTACCAGCGGATTCCGTGGCCTGCTGAAATAGAATAATGTTTTATATTACTATTAAGAGTGTCAATTTATTCAGACCTCCACAACACAGATCCAAATCTACCGTCGAGACCAACGAATAACTCTATTATATTACCACTACTTTTAATATTGTTGCTATCTCACCTGTACAATTTAATTTGTGGTTATTTGAATAAATATTTCTTTATCTTGTCTTCTTAAGTATAAAATATTGGAGAATGTTGTTGACTTCCAGTTTAGGATTAGTTAGAGCAACTTTTCTTCCAGCAGTTTTTAAACTTAACAAACAATTTTTCAACGATCCTTGCGGGAATTGGTTGTTGTGAACCAAAAATGACTTAAACTGTTGTAAACTGGCCAAAGTAATATCATGCACATTTCCTCCAGTTTAAGAGCGTGCTACTAAAATGTCACCTCCTTTTTACGGGATTAGTGCACGTTTACATTTTGTGCTGGATGGTTACCTTTCTTCCAACAGTTTTCAAAGCGCCGAAAAAGTTACCTCAATTATAAATTCAACAAACAAATTTTCAACGATTCGGGATTTATTTAATTTGTTGGTTGTAGAAAAAAAAATTAATAAAAAATAAAAACTGACTTCGAGACACTACAGCACTAATTTTGTATAATTTGGAGTCGGTGCCCAAAATATATGTGCTGGTCATGAAACTGGGCACCGATTACAAATTATACTTCTACAATACCTACATGTATACATACTTCTAATTATTCAAATTATTTACTGTAGTGTCTCGAAGTCGGTTATTATTTTTTAATTAAAATTTTTAAATTTTTAGCGCGGGAGCGGAAGAAACATAAACAAGTCCCTTATAACCATAATTTACCCATTAAGTAGGGTAAATTATGGTTATAAGGGTTGCTTTAAAATTTGATGTTCTCAATTTCCATCCCCGAAAGTTTTCACCAGAACATCACCAAATTAACTTGGGACTACTTTTACGCTATTTTATTAATAACATACGGATGTTACTAAAGGATCGGCCTTTTAGACCTTATTTACTGCTGTCCATTGAAGAGTTCCGTTCTCTATCTCTAATCTTCATCAGATCTTCACCAAATTGGGACCAATGGGACGTTATATCTATTCGATAAAAAAAAGAATTGTTAATATCGGTTAAGATTTGACGGAGTTATGCGAAAACATAGCAAAAAGAAAAATATAATATACGCGTCGAAATGATAACCTCCTCCTTTTTTGAAGTCGTTTAAAAAGTGATGTGTTTCTTGAAGGAAAACACATTATTTGATCAACTTGTTACAATTACTTGTCATTAAAACAAACCCATTCGGGTTACAAGCGAAGTGCTACAAAAATGTTTACTTCTTTTTTCCAGGATGTGTACACGTTTACATTTCATGCTGAATGTAGTGAGTGGTCCTGAGGAGATGCTGGAGGAGCAATTGGGCGTGACATTGGGTATCCTTGGGATGCCGCGGTCTCGTTTCGACACCATGTTACGGCCCCTTCCTGTGGCTGACAAAGATAAAAGATCCAAAGCAACAATGTGAGCAGTTTCTTCTGCAAAATTTGATTCTGCAAAATTTGATTTTGCAAAATTTGGATGGTCAATTTTGGATGTCTTGTATTAAATTTGTATGTTCACAATAGTTCGTAAAAATATTTGGGTGATTGTGTTCAAAACATGCCATTTCATGTATGTAGAGACTTGGCAACGACAGTATTTTTAATTTTTAAATAGCGGTTTGCAAGAATCTAAGGGTGACGCACTACAAATGGCTTTGATGCATCGTTTTTGCAGACTGTTTCCCAATAGAATTAGTGCGTACCTTAAAACTGATGCCACATAACCGTGTATACCATTAAGGATGTGTGCACATCAGAAGTTTTTTTCAGTCTGTTTGACCAACATATTGATCAACTACTAGTGGTCGGCTAAAAATACTAAATTGAGCAGCAAAATTATCAAGTTGAGAATATGCATGTGGGTCAACAGGAACTTGTTTGTACCCGTGGACCCTCTTCCACCGCCTTTGCAGTGGCTCTACGGGTCAAACGAAATCCCAGTGGACCCACCAGTGTAGCAATTTTTTGCTGATCGATGATTTTTCAGTAAATCGTCTGTTGCACAGAAAAATTCCAACCCACATTATGTCTTGCGAAAAAAACCATATTTTTGGTTCAGACGTTTTAATATAGGTACTAGTGATTACAAAGTCTAAAAAAACAAGAAAAAAAGACATAAGACACATAAGATAACAATCAAAACATAAAAACGCGTTTTTCTCGCAAGTGACATATTTAGGCCTCATACCGGTTAGCCGCACTGCGGCTGGCCGTCCGGCAGGCCGCTGTATGCGGTTGCAATTGCCGCCAACCGGGTGGCGTATAGAAACCGTCGCAATTTGCGAATTGATCGAGCAATTTCGTATTCCAGATTGTTTGCCTGTTTTGATCTTCAATAATAAACCGTTCTGTATTGAAATCTACAGCTGAGAATTACCTATGTTGTCAGTCGCGAGCGCCGGTAATGTTTGTATAAGTGCGCCTTCTATTCTATGGCGTGCAACCGCAAACTAGCAAACCGCAGTGCCTCCGCGTAGTGCATGTAGCGACCGTCCATCGCATCGCAGTGCGAATAGATAATACGGTTTACATAATTATAACTTTGAATAAAGTTAGCTGGACGGGCAGCCGCTGCGGCTAGCCGGACAGTGCGTACTACGAACGAGGCCTTAGGGTTGGGTTAGGTTAGGTTAGGGCCCAATTAGAGTTTGTTGTAAACAACAAGTTTTGTTTTCTCAACGAGCTATTTCTCAATACATTTCAAAATGCAATTATAATTTTTCTATGGAACACAATTGTGGTCTTAATAAACATAAATGGAAAGTTGAATAAAACAATAAAAACTCTTAGGACTTAAGTTGTTGTTTCAAACTCTAATTGACGTGTCTTTTGTACTTTGATCTACAAAAGATTTTGTGCATATCTAGGTATGTAGGGTGGATATCTACTGACGAAGTCACATTACCATTGGTAGATCCGTAGCCAGCGTGGGCAGCTCAAAGTCTACGAGGAGCATGGGTCCTGTTAAAATTTTTCCCGACATCGTTCTGCCGCCACCACCGAGCGAGTAAGTCGTCTTTTTTAACGGGTTGGGGTACCAAAGGTACGGGTAAGGTAAACCCGTTTAAGGTAATTACGCTAGGATGCACCTTGTAGAAGTTATGAGGGAAAAGCCAAAAAAGTCAAATTTTCGAGGTTTAGTAGCTGCCAAAAGTTGTCCCGAGATATTTCGTGTTAGGTACCTTTTTTATGATTACTTACTTACATCCATATATCTACACGAGATAAAAATATAAAACCGGCCAAGTGGGAGTTGGACTCGCGCACCGAGGGTTCCGTACTCGCGTTTGGCCGTTTTTAGGGTTCCGTACCCAAAAGGTAAGGGAGGGTCCCTTACTAAGGCTCCGCTGTCCGTCCGTCCATCTGTTACTCGTACCAGGCTGTATCTCATGAACCGTTGAAAATTTCACAGATAATGTATTTCTGTTACCGCTATAACAACAAATACTAAAAACAGAATAAAATAAATATTTAAGGGGGCCCCCATACAACAAACGTGATTTTTTTGCCGTTTTTTTCTCAATATTAATAACGGCAACAGGTAGACGCTTGAAATATTCACAGAGTATTTAGTTCTATATTCTATATAGAATATAGTACTTCTAAGTTAACGTGATTGCACCACATTTTACATCGTAGAATCATTCTAATGAGGCCTATTATGGCGGATCCACATTTTTTTTAAATTACGTACAATGGCCCAACTATGGGGCTAAATCTGAATAAATATAAATAAAAAAATAAAAAAGGAAATCTCAGGTCGAAATAGACTTTTATGTAGCCTATGTTCTTTCCACTGTAGGGCACAGACCTTTTCTCAGAGAGAGAGTATGGGTAGATCGGCTTAATCACCACGCGTGCCCATCACGGATGGCAATTTCAAACGCTGAGGTATGTGAACACCTCATACGCACAGGTTTCCTCACGATATTTCCTTCTCCGTTAGTGAGTGGAATTGCTACTACATATAACTTCACAAATGTACGAAACTTAGAAAACAATGTCAATGGTACATGCCGGCATTCCAACCCACGACCACCCGAATGAGAAATAAAAGTATTAAAAATTAAAAAAGGGTGATACCCGTACACGAATTACACGAAAACACGAAGTTTTTAGGGTTCCGTATCTCAAAAGGAAAAACGGAACTCCAACAAGTCGGTCCGTCCGTCCGTCGGTCTGTCAATACCCTTTATCTCGGGAACGCGTGGAGGTATCGAGTTAAAACCATATTATACTCAGGACTTTCCGTGTGGCGCCGGATTAAGATTAGCGTCACTCCGTTTCCTTCCGTGGATGTCGTAGAAGGCAACTAAGGAAATCAACTACCAGGAGACGTGCAGCAACGTCTTCCTGAGATTCCAACCGCATACTGCGATCGCTAATCCGGCTGCCAAGCGTGGGGATTATGGCAAAACCCCTCATGGTTATGACAACCACGAAGGGGACCTATGTCCTGCAGTGGGCGTCAAATGGCTGATGATGACTCAGGACTACAGTCCCTTTAAGCGGTGAAAAAAAATCAAACTTCTAAGTTAACGTGAAAAAAAGATAAGGGATATATTTCGACACTCAAAAGAATTAAAATTTATAGCCGTTGACCTAGAACTACGAAATTTGGCAAGAAATATTTTCTTATACTACAAGAACAGGGAAAAATCTAAAAACTATACATTTGTAGTTAAATAATAAAAAACTTAGTCTTTGAAGTTCGGGAAAAGCTCGGAAAAACTGTGAGACTCGATTCGTGACCTATTTATAGTACCTATGTAAGTACCTACCTACAAACTTGTACAGAACTTGTACTCGGTGCGCAAGTCCAACTTGCACCTGACCGGTTTTTTTGTTTTTGCTCTATTGTAAAATCGGCAGATACGTACAGGTGTCACACTTGGTGTGATTCCTGTAGTAGAGGTATAACAAGAAATAATAAAACCAGCCTGACTCATAGAGAAGTATGTATACATACTATATAAATATGTACGTTATATTATATGTATGGTTGCACGGAACCCGCGGTACGCGAGTCCGACTCGCACTTTTCCGGTTTTTACAGTGCATTCTGTAGTTTAATTAGAGCTCGTCCGTGGATAGCCAAGGGCATCCTATTATTTTTTTGGAGAGCAGTATTTGCTGATTGGCTATCATCTGTTTGGATACCATTTGCTACCGTTTTAAACGCGTAGATTGATTGGGGAAGCTTGATTGTTCCTCAGTAACCTGTTTTTTTCCAGTAAACATGCCGTGGAGGACACCCCAGCCTTAGAGCCCCAGCGGCCTTGCAGCGAGACACAGCGCCGGCGCTGGCAAAAGCGATTATACCGCCTGTTATATCCGACTCAGGCTTCTGTGCGCTCATGACTGATTGTGTTCTTTAGTCTCTATAGTTTTGCTATTCTCCTTTAGTATACAGGCTGTAATAAAATACACATCCGAAAAAAAGTCGTTCTACTCGTCAACACAGATGACTTTTACTATAGGGAAAACTTCCAAATCGGGAAAAAAATATCAGCTTAGCGACAATAAAATATAATATAAGTGCTTAGGTAATTGACATAATAGTTTTATTTATAAAAACACGATTCTTTATAATAGCGTTTAAGTATTATGTGGTCAAGGGAAAGACAGACTATTTAAACTGCATATCAGGAGTGTTCTGAAGGAATCGTGTTTTTATAATTAACAGCGTAAGAAGACATCACTATCAATAACCGGCTCCATCCCAATATGTCTTATTTTGTTTAGTTTATTTTAGAGTTTATTTGTGTTCTGAGTTTCTGACCACTACTGGTAATTAGTAGATAAGGTTTAATTATTATTTTATTCATTTTAATTGACCTAATTTTACGTAGGTTACATTTAAGTACCTACCTAATAAAAATTCTTTTCTACTTACTGATTTAATGAGTTTTCATTTATGTATCTTCGTATTTTACTTGTATATTTTTTTCAAGCTAAGTTAGATGAAAAATTGGATTGCTCATTTTGTCTACGAACATAAAACTGTGAAAACCAAAGGTTTAATACTTTGTTCAGTGAGTAAGAAATAATAACTTTTCATGTTCAACCGTGCAATTGGGTGCGTTTTAGACAAAAAATTGGCATAATCGCTAGCCCTAAGTCACATTTATTATAAGTTTTGTTATGTTTGCGTGCTTGCTGTTGGTGTACCTAATAAATAAAAAATAAAAAAATAAAATAAAATAAAAACATCTAGGTTCAGGCGAATACTTCCAAAATAATGTAAAGTACCTTACCAGATATTTTATTCAGCTATTGTTCGCACCCCTGTTTGCGTTTTGTTTTTAACTCAACCGATCGCTCCAAGCCATCCAGAAAACTATTAATTTCGCCATAACGCTTTGTCATCATTTTAAAAAGGGTCCCTCTGTATTTTGCGCTTTTCTGGAGCAATATTTGCTTGTAAACAAGCGCATTAAGCGTTAACCCCTTGGCTGGCGAACTGGGGCCTCATCTGATCACATGCCACGGCGCACAGGATCAAAGCCGGGAGCGATCATCTGTGCGGACCAATTCACTGAATTAACACACCTGACACATTTGCTCAAATTGCTTTACTTTGATTACTCTGAAAAATATGAAAATATTTGTGCGAAGGATTATGAAAACTAAAAGCAACGGCTGTTTTATATTCGATTCAAAGCGCTCATTTTACTGCTTTTGACTGCATGCCTCATGCACAAGAACGTTATCATTTATGATTGTTTTGACATTAAGAATAATCAAACATGATATACTGAGCTCTACTTTGTAAAGGTAGAGAAACTACCTATTAGTATTCGCGCTTAGATAGAGTCCATCGCGGAATGGGAATAGTTGAAACGTTTTATAGAAGTTTTAAGTCTTACAAGTGCACTCTACTTGCAGCATTAACATAATTTTATATTCAGTCGCGTCGAAAGCAACTTACTGGTGGCATCGTAAATTCTACTAAACTTACAAACACGCTCTATGGAAATTCCGATTCGCGAGTTATGCCCGTCTATGAATTATTGTATGAATAAGAATTCTTTAGGTAGGTACCCAGTCATTGCGGCACGCGCGGAAGCATACACTTCCGGTTTTCACTTTGCTTCTCTTAAGTTCCTGCACCGTGAAATCGATACCGTGGTTCGATGGATTGGATTGATGACGAATAACGGGACTGCGAGAAGTATCCCTCGTAGGCCTATTAATGGGTAAAAATAATGGAACCCATGAGATCACACCCACGGATAGTGTTGTCTAAGTTTTAGTGGAAAAGTTTGTTCTTAACTTCTAGTTGTAGGATCAAAGTGTAGGATCTGATGATGGGTAACATGGTCACGATGTGTACAAAAACCTCTATGGATAAGTAAAAGATTTGAAAAATAAAGAAGGTACCTATATAAAATATCTCATGAAAACGGGGGAAAATTTATTTCGGGGATGGACACCCTTAGTGATTCATCTATAGGTCGAGGAAAACAGAATAAGTCCGGCCACTTACAGTCCCCCTTACGTTTCGGAATTGCGATTCGGAATTCCGTAAATACATGAAGAAGAAGCTTGAAGCTTGAAAAAGAAGAAGCGTGGTTATGAAAACCACGAAGGAGGCTATGTCCTACAGTGGGCGTTAAATGGCTGATGATGGTGAAGAAGAAGAAATACATATATTTATCGTCACGCAGACATTATACAAGGCAAAGGACATCACACAAATACGTTTATTTCCGTTCGGAATAGCAACGATCAGTTGAGAGACGTTAGCTATTGAGTTCAAACCTTTTTTCAGTCAATAGGGATGATGATTTTCTGATTGCGATTGCATTGTTGCTGTATCTTGCCAAGAAGAAGAAATTACGTTCCGAGTTGCGTTCGGAACGGCTTTTTTCCGTACGGGATTCCGGACGCACAGGCTTAGGCCGCCGCCGGCCGCATAAGTACGTTTTCCGTTTTCGTTTTCCTAATGCAGAATACTGATTCGTAATTCCATGAGCCTAGCGCAGACGTTAGTTTTTTCTTCATTTTCAAGTTCTTTCAAATTTTCCGTACGAAATCAAACGTGTGTATGGGGTAGTCAATGCATTTCACATAGATTGGAAGCATTCGAGAACCCGAATACGGAAAACGAATGCGGAAAACGTGTGCGGGAAACGTACGTATACGGCCGGCCTACGTGGAATTCCGTATCGGGAAAAAAATCGAACAGAAAACTGCCATGTATACATATGTGGTAGGATCATAGGTTTGTAGATATGATTTTTTTTTTTTAAATTAATGGCAACTCAAATCGGTCCTGTCTTGGACGACTACTTCTCCCAATAACGAGTCAGTCATGGGAGTGACACAATTACTGTTGACCGGTTAGATATGAATTTACTGCTTTCGGAATCCCGAATTGAATTCAGAAACGGAATTCCGACTGTATGTAGCCGGCCTAAAAGTTCTTATAGTGGCCAGATGGGGAACTAAAAGAATCAAACAGAAATGTATTGTGTTGTGTGTGACGGCTGGTGAACTAATCTAATGAATTTTGATGAAGCAAAAGAGGTTTCAGGATCGTGGCAAGTGGAAGATCCTGGTCAAATCAAATCAAATCAATTTATTTTGTTTATCATAGGTAATGGTCGTACAGGTGTTATATTTATTCTAAGTGCCTCTATGTTAAACCCATTGGGTGTACAAAAATATTTTTAAAACTACCATGCAGAAGCGTTACATACAGCCAGATTAATACACTTTTTTAAGATGTCAAAGCTCAAATAGTATTTAAAATAATGTCAAAAATCAAATAATTAGGAATAGTCAGAAATAAAATAATAAAATTAATACAATGTCTGCAATCACAAGAAATAACATAAATGTAGTCTAGAGATTTTCATTAAAGAAGTCGTCCATTTTATAAAAACATTTGTCAATTAGGAGCTTTCCTAGTTCCCTTTTAAAAAGTATAAGCGAAAGGCATTTGATACTGCTGGGAATTTTATTATAACTTTTTGGCGCCATGCAGAGGTAGCTTTTTTGCATAAGTGCCGTCCTGCTTTGCAGTGTGGTCAGTCTCTCTCTATTACGTAGATTCAGGCTATGAAGACTGCCAGCTATTGTAAGTAAATTAGGGTTAATTTTGACAAATACTGCTGTTTCGTAAATGTAGAGCGACGGAACGGTTAGAATCTTTAACTTTTTGAACACTTCTCTACAACTATCTCTAGATTTTAGGCCACACATGGCTCTTACACATCTCTTTTTTGCTTTGAATATGACATCTCTATTTGTGCAATTGCCCCAAAACACTATACCATACCTACTAGGCCATGGTATGCGGTTACCACCGCCTGGATCTCTACAATTTTAGCCAATTTAAAAAGAGCGTAGGCGTATCTACTCAGTTTTTACACAGTTCGTCGGCGTGGTTTTTCCATGTAAGTTTGTTGTCAATTGTGAGTCCCAAAAATTTTGTTGCTTTTGTATCGTTGATTACTATATCATTATAAATTATGTTTAAATTTGGTGTTGTTAGAATTATTTGGTAAAAATGCATTATATTTGTCTTTCCTAAATTTACTATTAAATTATTATTATCTAGCCAGGTTATTATTTCTTTTATAAAGTTGTTAATATCATTTTCATATGTTAATGGATCTTTTTGATTTATTAGTACCGTGCTATCGTCAGCAAACAATATTAAAGGATTTGGGGAAAATCGTTAATGTAGAGCAAGAAAAGCAAAGGGCCCAATACACTGCTCTACTACAACTCTACTATGTGATGTGTAGATAATTTCTCGTTTAGTTTTTAGACATATCCTACTTATTTGTGTGCGTTGAGGTCTATTGTTAAGGTATGACTTTATCAATGATAGAACGTTACCACCGATACCGCAGGAGTATAATTTATTACATAGAGTACTATGATCAACATAATCGAACGCCTTAGTCATGTCCATATAGACTGCACATACTGGAATACGATGGTCTCAGCCTACACCCCCGGGTAGGACAGGCGTGAGTTTTATTAAAGGTATCTATGTTTTTCTATGGACGTATAGAGCCCTCCATGCAGTAGGTACCACCTATCTTCATAACGAAGGATCTTTATTTTATCCGAGGTTACTGACCTCCATAATACCGACTATAAGTAAGTACCCGAGGAGGAATTAAAATTTTCTAACTTCTGGATTAATTACCCTAGATTATATACCTACGTTGTCATGAATTTCATATTAATAAGCACCAAATAGAATTTGTCTTGTCCCTATGTGTTAGATGAATAAAAGTTTATTTAACAGCAAATTGTCGTGCACAGATTAACTAAATATGAGATTACCTTTTTTGGTTCCGTAGTCAACAAGGAACCCTCGTAGTTTTGCCATAACCGTCCGTCCGTCTGTCTGTCCGTCTGTATGTCTGTCCGCGGCTTAGCACAGACGAGACAAGTACTAGAAAGCTGAAATTTGGCATAGATATACATATCTATGCCAAATCTAGAATCCTGCATTGCGCCTTATTTGCTATCTTATTGTATTACCTATCTGTGAGAAATTGGCAAAATGTACTATATACTGACTCTAATATTTTTTATCCTACAAGTTTGTCAATTCTGTTTTTTCCTCCTTAAATAAATAATAAATAAATAAATATTAATCTCGCCGACAAAATAAATATGGAGTAAATGGAGTAAATAAATGTGAAGTTTCTTTGTTAGCTTCTTCTCCGCATAATCTATTAACTGTGAAACTAACAGCTTTGACGTTCATTAAGTAAACATTTTGTTTTTATGGTGAATAACATTTTTGACTTTGACTTTGACAACAGTAGAATAAAATCTGAAATAAAAAATAATAGTATGGTAAATCTAAATCCCTCCTAAATCAGGGATGCAATAACTGTTCTCGCCTCCAACACAGTTTATGTAAGTATATTATAATGATATATATGTTTGTATAGTATATATTTGTATTCTATGGTTAGTTTAAGTATTTTATTAAATATGTATGAATATTAGAAGTAAGTCAGTTAGTTTATGTACATTTTTTCCCATATATTTCCTACTCTTTTCATCTTTCAGTTCTATCCATCTTAAGGTTGTCTGGAAGAGATCGCTTTTAGCGATAAGACCGCCAATTGTATACGGCAAAACTTAGACATGTAAGCCTTTTAATGTATTTTGTTTTCTGGTGTGTACAATAAAGTGTTCTAATCTAATCTAATCTAATAGTGTAGGGTATCGTTGGGTTGGTCGTTCAAACATATTGTGTGTAGGATTTTTCCATTTAGGGATCCGTTTGCAAAATATTAAGCTTAAAGGGCAAATTTTGTCAGAGTAGGATGTCCGCTCCCTCTCCCGGCTAAACGGTTGATTGTAGACACGTGAAAAAATTCAGGGCAGTAGCACATAATTACAATGAACTCAAGGCAGAGGTGACGTTGTTATTGAGTAGATAATATTTTATTGATGCATAATGTACCTACTTAATGAAATTGACATGAATAGGTATAAATAATTTCTATTTTTATTATTGGGCAATTAAATTTTAATAATTGTTTATTTTGTGAATTTTTGCCACTCTAATCGTTTTGTCTTCTTAATCTGTGTTTGTCTGTCACATCGTTTGCATTCTGTGGTCTTTTTAATCTGTGGTTTGTTTGGGAAAGCCTTGTGTTTGTAGTAAACTGTTCATTTTCTATTGTACCTTTGCGTTTTAGAAAAGTGTTGATTGAATTTGTTACAGAATATATATTAAGGATCTTGTAAAAATATAAAGTACATATAAATCCCAATAATGATTAACTTTGAAGATGACGATGATGATGAAACGAGCTTAGGAGGCCTGTACGAGGATGGACACTGGATCTGGGATAACAATCTCGGGTCACTCGCTTTCGTTAGGTAGATTCGATGCAGGAATGTCTGAGTTTATAGTGCGCGCGCAGAGTAGACATGCTCGCCACATCACTCTCTTTCAAGACCGTAGCTACGCATAGCTAGGTCTCCGCTCTATAGCCTGAAAGTGCCAGGGGACGCTGTGTGAGTCAGTGAGTCGACTAGCTCGTTGAGGGTGTTCGGTGGCTAGCAGTCACTTCCCCTGCGACAGTACCATGAGGACCGCGCATATGGTAGGAACCGGTGAAGACTACTGTACCACTGGCAACGTGCGCTGTTGCTGTGTGGCTGCTTTGCGAAGGGTTGGGGAAGATCACCATCAGTACCAGTACTCGGTGCGTTGACTGTAGTGGAACTGATGAGGTGAGGGGAAAGGGGATGACTATGTACAAGTATGTACACATTTAAAACGCTGGCCTTGCTTTGAGACTGATTGTCTTTGGAGTGCTGCGATACCTATAGAAGGTTGACTATGTTTTGTCGGGGTCACCACTATAGGGAAGAGCGGGTGATCGTGGTCTTCCACTATAAAGGGAAATTTCCCGCTAGGCAGATTGTATGTCTGGAGACGGCCGGTCCGACTGTTGTTTCGTCGGACGTTGTATTTATGGTAGGTATGTCATGTTAATACTTTGCTTGCACGATGCAGGAATAAATAGTGCGCACGCACAGATGACATATGCTCGCCACACGGGTTTTTTTCCGTTAATGGTGCCTTAAGACAATATTCTTGGCTTCTTCAGCCCTCGCCTGGCAGTGGACGAGGATGCACTGGTTGATTGAAAGGAACAAATCCGAAAATTGCTAATTAGTTTTTGCAAAAAAAAAAGTATTAAGATTGCAACAACATTTTGCAATTGGGTGAACAATAGTTCGACAGGGCGGTTAGGTTTGTAATCGTTTGTGCGAAACCTGGTGCAATTCCTTCTCGCCTTGTCCGTTTTATTTAATTAATCAAAATTTTTCTATATAGTGATCTTCCTCCTGTTACGGTTGAAACAGTGGTGATGCCAACAAAACTTCCAATGGGCGCAGTAGAGTTCAGAGATGATATTGATCTTATAGAACAGGTGAGCTGACCCTACTTACAGCTACTTTTTGCTATCTACGTATTTGTCTGAAACAACTTCAAATAGAAACTTAGAATATAACAGTACCCCTTCGGATACAGAGCGTATAAAGTTTTTCGGAATACCTATATTAGATACTAACTCATCGATTGGCATCCTCTTAAAATAAAAAAAAATAAGATTTTTAAACTTTTACTTTTACTGGAATGATTGATTTAATTATCGATATAAGTATTTCAATAACACTTTGTAGGTATATGAATAGAAGGTGGTAATACTGACGTTTATTTCAGGCGTAATGTATATTTCACTGCATTATTTTTGTGAAATTATTTATTTGGCATTATTAAGCCCCCTTTAATGGGTTTCTTAAATTAACCTAGATGCGGTACCGCCGACGCTACTATAGAAAGCTCAAACCCGGGCAAGCTGATGTTATAACGGTGCAAGTAAGTCTTTCATACAATGTTCTGCTTTTTAATGTCTGCTACTAATTACCTATCTACAAACTAACAATCTTATTTATAAAAACATACGATTTCTTAAAACACTCCTCAGAGTTAGTTTAAATAGTCCGGTAAAGGCGATGTAATGTAACCACAGATTGTTGAAACTGCCTCTGAGGAGTGTTTTAGAAAAAAACGTGTATTTATAAATAACACCGTAATTATTTATCGCGATCTTTTAGGATGTAAAGGATTTGGCGATATTTACAGCCCCAACCAGCATACTGAGTCCAACCCTTATCAATATATTGCACGCACCAACATCCGATCGGTTCTTACGCACGTTAATTTTTTATAGCCAATATTACTTGCAGGTCAGTACTGTTGAGTATGATCTACTCTTAAAAATTCGCTAAGTCAATCATGCCTACTTACTTATATTTATACTCAGTCCAATTTTTTTGTGCCGGTTGCAAGATTGCAGATGAAATGGCAACTCGTATGGCCGAATTAGACCACCAAATTAGAACGCCCGAGTGTGATCTCATTGAGAATGTATATCGCGCTAACTTATCAGATCTCAGGGGTTTGGTGGCGAAGGAATACAGCACTATAATTTTGGGTTTGTGATTATTTTTACTTACAATTGCATTAATTAAGTTTTTTGCTTTCTTTACTATAGTTTTCTCACACAGGTGGAGCTGATGCTCGCAAATACCATCATATGGGACCACAGAAAAAGAGTAAGTCTTTGTCACACAAAGGCGCTCGTCTCTTCGAGACACTTTTGCGTATGTCGGTGCAGATAGTGTGGCTGGCACTGGGTCGGAAGTCCTTTAATCAACTAGGTAACAACCCTTCATTACCAATGACTAGACATGCAAGACCATATTGGGTGTCAGTTTTTCATATTGTTTCTATTTCTTGTCAAATAAAATTAGTCGTCAGCGGTGACTACAAGGGTGTTAAAATACTGACGCCTGACCCGAAATAAATTACTTTATCCGTAAAATGATGCTGAGAAATGAATAAATTTAATGTTTGTCTCATTATAATTTCAAACGCCCACCACACAATGGACGCGTAACTTTCAACATTCTTATGGCATGAAGCGTAAGTAAAAATCGGCCAAGTGCAAGTCGGACTCGCGCACGAAGGGTTCCGTACCATTATCTGTACAACATTAGACAAAGATCGAGACAAGATAAATTAGGTACATTGAGAACAACGCCATCTATAGAAAATTAGAAACCAACCAGAAGCGTTTAACATTGACATTTAATGAAATGACATCGCCGCTGTGAAGGTTACATAGATGGCGAGCGCTGGCTTTAGACAACGTTTGTTGTATGGGTCAGATCCGTAAATATTTATTTTATTCGGGTTTTAGTATTTGTTATAGCGACAAAAGAAATACATCATCTGTGAAAGTTTCAACTGTCTAGCTATCACGGTTCATGATATACAGCCTGGTGACAGACAGACAGACAGACGGACAGTGGAGTCTTAGTAATAGGGTCCCTTACCCCTATAATAGGGTAATAGTAATAGGGTACTGAACCCTAAAAATTAACGTTACGCTTCGTCAACGTTACGAGCCAGTATTGTTTTACTTTGAAACATAATAAGTAATTTTATTATTAATTTTTTATTTTCGTAGAATTTAATAAAAAAAAGCTTATAATTGATATATTTGCTTGATTTATATTTTTATTTATTTATATTTTTTTAGATTTATATTTTTATTTATATTTTTACTTGATATAATTGATATATATATGCTTATATTTGATACGTTCTTTGGAAAAAAAATGTTCGGTAAAAATTGTAATAAAAAGTGTGACTCAGCACTTTTAATTCCATTGGTCGTTTATGTTCCAAGCACGGTTCCTATGAAAAACATGCTCGTATTTAATGAATCAAAAATTAGGTACGTGGGTTTCAGGATGGGTGTTACTGTATTAACACCCGGTAGTTGGCCTATTCCCCGATGATCCGTACAGTAGTAACGTAATAATTCTGATTGATCCCACAACGTTTAAAACACTAATAGAACTGGAACTGAACCGAGTCTTCAAGAGCGACATATTTAATAACGTGGAGCATATGCTTAAGACCGGATACCTAGCCAAAAAAACTCCGGAAGAGCGATCTGTGTTACTAGGGCATTGCTTGAAGCACGACAAGAAGTTGACTACGAACTCACCGCTCCTTAACGAAGTGTTTTGCGCGCGAGAGATAGACTATCGAATGTTCAGTCTTGGAGTAACGAAAATTCCTCAGTGAGTCTTGTCATATTTTCTCTTGGGACCACGACAAAACACCGAAAAACGTGTAAATATGCATTTTTTCTGGTGATTTCTCGTTTTCCCATTATGTTGTCCCGTTAACGGTTCCACGAGTGATATCTATTTCTCGTAGGTAGTCCCATTAATGAATAGAGATAGCGACATCTACTTATGTCTTTTCGTGTATAGTAAACTGATCGTTTAGAGCAAACGTAAAACGCAAAACCTAAAAATCGTCTCTTTGTACCTATCTATAGATTAAATTAAACAACTACCTATCAAGAAACATAATTTTGAAAAAAATATTATTATTTCTCGTAGTAATTGACCGCTTACTAATTTTATAAAAAGCAAACGTTATTTCAATAACAGGTTGAACTCTTAAGTATATCACGATACGTACCGTACGTAGGTATCCGTAAGAAAATATCCGAGCCGAAACAGAATTCGAACGGCCGTCTCTAGCATGTAGTGTCAGCGCTCTTACCAACTAAGCCATTCGGACCTACCTCCGGCTCTGCGAACTCTCAAGTTAAAAATGAACGACAAAAAACAAAATTTTTAATTGGTTACGTATTTTTTCATTACAGATTATCACATAGATTGCAATACATATTGGAAACAATCGCGGGCCCCGTGGAAAAATTCGAATCTCATGGCATAACACTGGGCATACTTGGGATGCCGCGGGCCCGATTTGATACCATGTTGCATCTCATTCCGTTGGTACAGAAAGACAAATCCAGGTTCAAGTTAGTATTAAGCTCGTTTTTATACAAACGCCTTTTTGTGCAATAAAGAATTGTTTACTTGAATTGAAGAGAAAGCATTAGTAGTACTTACTTTTAAGGAATTAGTAGAGTAGTACCTCTATTTATTCGATCGGCAAAAATTACAGTTTGGGTCATCGATAAAATATTATTTGTCAGCAATAAATTGCCAGAAACTATTTAGTATTCGGATAAAAAATACAGAAAGTAACAGCAGTGTTACGAAAGATTTTGCAGAACGTAAAAGGAGTGTTACTCTTCTCATGGTGAGAAAGAAACGTTCGTATATGAATAGGACTACCTACTTTTATTATGGGACCAACTCTGATATTGTGTACACAGAAAGAGACAATTTATTATAGGGTGGGGAAGAGTAAAAAGAAAGTTATGGTTTAATCATGGCGCTCATATTTTATGTCTCGTTTCTTGTGTGCAATAAAGAATATTCTTATCTTCTTATCTTATCTTATCTAAGTAAGGCACGTAGCTAATTCCCCAAGTCAAATAATTTCCTTAACTAAACTTGAAGGTCTGTAGCCAGCGTGACAAGTTCGAAGTCCACGAAAAGCATGGGACCTGTCAAGCTGTTCCCAGATATAGACTTACCCGATGCACAGGCCATGTAAGTTCTTTTGTCATTATCCGACGCTAACAATAACAAATGCCTATTGAAATATTAACCCCTAAAAGTAAAAGTCCTTCTGTCTACTGTTCAGACAGACCACGCCACAACCACGTCAGCAAACATTATAAAAACGTTGTAGATTATTTACACTAACCACGTGCAGAATATGTAGAAGAATATAAAGCGTTTCACAATTCATACTAATAAAAAAAATTTGAATTCCGTCTATTTTGTTCTCACTGTGCGATATATCACAGGCGGCATTTTTGCCAGTATCTTGTGGTTATCACTTCGCCCGTCTGAGCAAACAGACTCCTACAGTGTTTCCATACCGCAGGGGGCCGATTCCTGAAACGTTTCCGATGGAGTCGATCACTCCGGAGCCCTCCTGTGATGTACAGCGCCGTCGTTGGCTGAAGCGACTTCAAAGACTTATGAATCCGCAGTCGCGATCGCGTATTTTTTAACCGAAACTATCGCAAGAAATGTACTGTATATGCGCTACAGCGCGCCGCGGGCTGAAGCGGCTTTAAGGACTCATGTATCTACAGTTGCAAACACGATGCCTTAATCAAAGTAACACTTCGTGTCCTTGGAATAAGGCATAAAACTTACTATTGCAAGAAACGTAGGTACTAACTACACTACAGCGCCGTCGCGTCGGTCGCGGGGTGGGGGCTGAAGAGACTTTAAAGACTTACGTAACCAGTTAAAATTACATTGTCCTGAACCTAAATAACGCTTTGTGTCCTTGGTCTTAAACATATTTCTCCAATATAACCTCAACAGAGTGATCGTTGTTCGATGCGACTTCAGAGACGTATGCATCCACAGTTGCAATCACATTGTTCTTAACCTGACATTGGATCAAATGGCGCTTTATGTCCTCAGAATAAAGTGTAAGGCCTAGATACTTCTGTAAGAAACCCTCCACCCCGCTGTTGCTGGTCAAGTGCAACTGCAATTACATACCTAATGTGTATATTCTCTTTGATTTTATGCAAGAAAATCTCAACGGGATTCAGACAGGATTTTCAGATATCCGAGAATGTATGGAGGCTTAAGTTTTAAAGCGTAAAAGTGGATAACGATGATACCAACTCAACTTACACTCAATTTATTTTTGATCTTTTATTTTATTGGAAAAGCTTAGTATTTATACAACTGTAACCTTATGGTATAGGATATTTTCGATTATTTACGATTGATGTATCTACAATAAACAATGTATCCTTATATAATATAATAATAATTAAATATTATTTCAAAACTTGTTTTATGCCGTTAAGAGGCTCCAGGAAGTAACACTAGCGCCACCGAGGAAAAAAAATCCTATCTTTTTTCTGAATTTGCAAAAAGTGTCTGTACGTGAACCTGAGGCAAAAAACCTAGGACTAGATAGCATAAACGCCAAAGGCGGCCGTTTTTTGCATGAATGCGATCCTAGGTTTTTGGTTTTGTTAATTTTAATTTTGGTCCTCATAAATTATTCGTCGGATATCGTCGAAATCGATATTTTTCGATTTATGCCCGAGAAGAGGTGGGGGGGTAAAATCTGATAATTGCCCAATTTTGCACGAAAAATTGTAAAATTGTTTAAAATTAAATTTCCTACAATTTCGGTATGTACAATTTTTTTGTTACGATCGATATTTTTCGAATTATATCTCAAAAGAGGGTGTGAATTTTTTGGATTTTTATTTCCGGGTTGGTCTTTTTTGAGCTAATTCGACTGGGCTAGATATCGGACAGACGAATGATATTAACCATTATAAAAAAGCCAATTTAGTAGTTATTGATAAAAGCAAGCTCATGCCCTAATTTTACACGACAGTTTTAAACAAGGAGGGTAATATTTATATAGAGACGGGCGCGATTTCTTTTCTATAAGCTGTTCTCAAGAGTCATTACGAATCGTCTCGCACGCAAGCTCGATGACTTCCAGCCATCCGAACAAGCCGGTTTCCGAAAAGGCTTTGTTACGTTGGACCACATACATATGCTGCGGCAGATTATACAGAAGACCAAGAAGTATAATCTACCACTATGCTTAGCGTTTGTGGACTACGAAAAAGCCTTCGATTCGATCGAGATATGGGCGGTACTTGAATCTGTCCAGCGGTGCCAAATCGACTATCGCTACGTCGAAGTGCTGAAGTGTTTGTACAAAAACGCCACAAGGTCAGTCCGTCTACAGAACCACAACACGAATCCCATTCATTTGCAGCGCGGAGTAAGACAGGGAGAAGTAATATCTCCGAAACTGTTTACAGCACTTGAAGACGTATTCAAACTTCTGGACTGAGAAGGATCTGGCATCAACATAAATAGCGAGTACATCGCTCACCTTCGATTCGCCGATGATATAGTGATTATGGCTGAGACCCTGGAAGATTTGAGTTCCATGCTCAATGACCTGAACATTGCTTCTAATAGAATGGGTCTTAAAATTAACATGGAAAAAACTAACATAATGTCGCACTCCCTTGCAGCACCCACTCCCATCCACGTTGGGGGCTCTGACCTCGAAGTAGTCGACCACTATGTATACCTGGGACAAACAGTCTAGTTAGGTAAGTCCAAATTAAAGAGGTCACTCTTCGAATTCAACTCGGATGGGCTGCGTTCGGGAAACTAAAACACATTTTTGCGTCCAAAATACCTCAGTGTCTCAAGACAAAGGTGTATAACCAATATGTGTTACCAGTGATGACTTATGGATGTGAGACCTGGTCGCTGACTGTGGGCCTCATAATAAGGCTCAAGGTCGCCCAAAGAGCAATGGAGAGAGCTATGTTAGGAGTTTCACTGCGTAATCGAATCAGGAATGAGGAGATCCGCAGAAGAACCCGAGTTACTGATATAGCTCGAAGAATTGCTCAGCTGAAGAGGCAGTGGGGGGGCACATAGCTCGAAGAACTGATGATCGTTGGGGCGAAAAAGTTCTGACCTGGCGACCGCGGACCGGACGACGCAGCGTGGGAAGGCCCCCCCATCAATGGTCTGACGACCTGGTTACTGTGGCGGGGAGTCGCTGGATGCGGGCGGCACAAGACCGGGAAGCTTGGAAAACCATGAGGGAGGCCTATGTCCTGCAGTGGGCGTCGAATGGCTGATGTTGATGA
This sequence comes from Yponomeuta malinellus, assembly GCA_947308005.1. Classification (NCBI taxonomy): domain Eukaryota; kingdom Metazoa; phylum Arthropoda; class Insecta; order Lepidoptera; family Yponomeutidae; genus Yponomeuta; species Yponomeuta malinellus. The sequence continues at coordinate 10,280,979 of OX370994.1, forward strand.
TGGGCGCGACTTCTCACATTGAAACTACTCTGCGGGCGAGCGGGACCACAGATATAAAATATATGAGTAGGACCGAGACAACCACGGCAGCGGCTTGGTTTGAATGTTTTGTATATTCTAAATGTTTTGTTTCTTCTAAAATATGATTGCCTACGCAATCAGCAATTAGCAATTGTCTACGAGGAAGCAAATACAAGCAATAGGACAACAATTATTCGTCACAATTTCAACGATAAAGTGCCGATTATGCACCAAGTGACGGGTCATTCTGATGCTAACGGTTGGTTAGCGTTAGGTATGCAAGGTCTAAAATATTTTGTTGTCGTTTTGTTTGAAAAATTATAAGCAATGTTTTGAATAGTATTTTTTTTAGGAAAATCCAGGTGAATGAAATCGCAGGCGCATTATGCGCAAATAGCTGCTTTATTTTGTCTTGTTACCCGAAATAGTTAACTCTATCTCGAAGCGGTAGGTAAAAAAAAGATCTCTATTTATTCATTGTACATGAAGAATCATGTACGTTAATGGAACTTCGAGAAACAGGTTATCTCTCGTGGACCCGCTAACAGGAAGAAATAATGGGACCACAAGACAACGGTTTTTTATTTAGGGTTCCGTTCCTCAAAAAGAAAAAACACTTGCACCTTATCTAGGTATAGGATCAATTTGTCTGTCCGTATGTCAAGATCAAGAACAGCATGTGGTTGCCACGAACGGGTCGAAGAACACCAGCCCAGTGGGCCGACGACATTGGGAAAGCGTATGGGAAATATTTGACGAGACTAGCAAAGGACCGGATGGATTGACGTGGAAGAGAAGAGGCCTATGCCCAACAGTGGGCTCTGGTAATGGGCTGATTATATAGATGACAAGACCATTCAAAAGAATGGCCATTTACGTAAATTTTTTGGGAGCTAGCCGTGGTAATGGCAAACAATGGAAACCTAAGGTCTTGAATCCTTCGCGCACTTGTCCGGTTTTTTGTACACTAAAACAATATGTAGGTAACACAGGTTTATTACGTGTTCTGTGCTTTATCTATACTATAAAAAGGGCTGTATGGGAAATAGTAACGAGTTACATAGTCACTGGTATCGTATTGTATGAACGAATTTCCATATAATATTTGGAAAAATATCAATCTATGAAAAAACTCCTGCAACAAAAGTAACGCTTCGATTTTAAAGTACCTATTAATGTACCTATATTATCCTTTACTCGAGGTAATGTGGGTAATGGGCAAAGGATTTCATAGTCTACGCTTACCGAGTATTCTTGGATGACAGAATGATTGCCACATGGAGCATGCGTGGAACAAGAACCTTTCAAACTCTTCAAGCCTGTCTAATCATAATTTGATAAATAATACGAAGGGGTAAATCAGGTGAAGCATCAATGTCAGTGAGTGTCAGAACTCAGAATGTAACTGACATAATTGTGTTAGAAATACATTTAAGTAGGTACCTATACATACATAAAAGTCGAATGACTAGTCTGGCAAACGGAAGCGCAAGAATATACGGGAAATTATGGTATCATCAGCTACACTAGGAATAATAAAAGATTTGATACAATCGAATCGATGAAATCGAATATTTAGGTAGCTCATATTTAGATTAGATTAAATTAGATTAGATTGGATCACTTTATTGTACACACCAGAAAACAAAATACATTAAAAGGCTTGTTATTTACGAGCATAAAAATGTCTCATATTAATAAACTTACAGTATTATAAGGTATTTAGTTGGTTTCTGCACAAATTCGTAATAAACTAAAAATCTAGGTATGCATTACTTATGGTTTATGCACATACAATTTATTACAAAAATATCTCATTATATCGTTTCTTACACTCTTTTACAGTATGCAATCATCTACAGAATAAATATGAACGTTCAGCAAAAAGTCATAATGGTAACAGTTGTACGACAGCAACGGTTAGTACATCTAGATATACTATTAGTTATAGGTGGACTAACCCGACAGCAATGAGTCATTTAGTGGTGCCATTTAAAACTTGAAAGTAAACTTTTTTTACTTTTAAAATTCCAGGTCACGCTTTCGTTTGCCACACTAGGAATTAAGGTCCCAGGCAGGTAATGATTTGAAACCTGTCACGATCCTTGCGTACCTCTTTTGATTTTTCTTCGAAGAATACTGAACTGTTTTTGCCACATTTTTCGGCTGTTTTGGTACACCGAACATCCTTTAGCGGCCCTTCTATGTTTGTTTTTCATGCTCTCTCATCTATATCTTCTTTCATAGGTATGTCCACGTTAAGGTTCTACTTTAACTTACCCAAGCCTATCGAACTCTATCTATATTCACAATGCAGTTTAACGAAACTATAATAATAATAATCTAATATATAAAAATGTCGTGTCACAGTATTTGTTATCGAACTCCTCCGAAACAGCTTCACCGATTTTTATGAAATTTTTTGTGTTTATTTGGTAGGTTTGGGAATAGGTCGTAGGCTAATTAATATGGCAAAACAACGTTTGCCAGGTCAGCTAGTAATAATATAACAAAATGAGTGGACTTAAACTAGGATACCTACATGGCAATCAAGTATATCATCATCATCAGCCATTTGACGCCCACTGCAGGACATAGGCCTCTCTTATGGTTTCCCTAACCATGAAGGGTTTTGCCATAATCGCTACACTTGGCAGGCGGGTTGGCGATCGCAGTATCCGGTTGGAATCTCAGGAAGACGCTGCTGCCCGTCTCCCGGTATTTGATTTCCTTAGTCGCCTTCTACGACATCCACGGAAGGAAATGGAGTGGCGTTATTCTTAATCCGGCGCCACACGGAGTTAATCCGGGATACACAAACGTGAAAATTCACCTAGACTGACGTCAATTGTACAAGTCAAGTAAGGTGGCCTCCAGTGGGAATCAAAGCCACAGCCTTTAGTTTAGTAGTCCAACGTTTTAACCGTAGATTAACGAGATATGAAAAATTCTGAGTATGTTTAAAGTAACAGATATATTTATAAAATAGATTTTTACAAGTCGGTGTAAATCATGGATTAAAATATAAGTACATGATAAAAAAAAGATAAAATTCACGCAGTTAAAAAAACTAACTTTGAACGTTTGAAAGTTTGGAACTCACTTGAGTTGACTTGTCAATGTTTGATAATTATGCGACTTTCTTTGAGAGCACACCACTACAGTATACAGTAGCATGTAGTAGTACGGGCTAAAGCTGGGTAGCGGTAGAGAAAGACACATTTCTTTGCGATTACGCCCTCCTCTGGCGAGCCTTGTTGGTCAGGCGCGCGTGGCGACTCAGCCATTTCTGGCGCTGTTCGTGGAACGAGGCCTTTTGCGAATGAGGGAGCTTCTTCTGGGGGAACGTTTCCGGTAAGCTGAGAAGCATAAAATCGATAGCTTGGTTATAATAAATTGGGGTAAAATTGGGGGGTTAGTGTCCTACGATTCACCCAAGGCCTTATTTCGTGTAACCGTGTAGGAAAGAAACTTGGTGGAATTAAATTAATGTTTTGGTGGAATTATGTTTTTTGCCAACAACGTACGCTATATATTCTCCGATATGAGGTTGCCTGGAAGAAATTGTTATCAGCAATTGTATCTTTTCTTTTGTCATTGCTGTTTCTGTAACATTTATTCTTATCTTATCTTACGCTAAGCTTTGGTGCACACAATCAAGACGATTTGAACCCATCACCATGATTTTTATTATTTATACCATTTTATATATGAGCATAAATCGTAAAAAAAACTTCCGATTTGTAATAGATATCTAGAACCATTAAGTAGCCTTTAAATCGGGTAGGTTTATCTGCATTCATATGTTTACCTTATCACTTCATGGACGCTCTTTGGTGGCAAAACTATACTTTTGTAAAGCGTTCTTTGTTGCATTTTCGATGAGATACTTTTTGTAACTGATAGTGACCGAGATATTTGAGATGTTCTTGATCTGAAAACAATATTTAACACTATATGCAATCAAATGCAACATAATTTATTTTTGCATGAAGTTCATAACAAACTACTGTCAATCGGCCATTTTGAATCAAAAACAAATGATTACATGATTAAATGACCTAGGTACATGATTATATTCTTTTTAATGAGATTGATAATGATTAGTATCATAATACATGATTATGAGGACAATTTTAAAAACCTATTTCTGGCACGGTTAGCCAGAGGTCGCGGGTTCAAGTCCCGGCATGGGTAGAATTTTTAGCCTCTAAATAGGTTTTTAAAAGACTTACATTTTAAATAAAATAGGTAGGGGCATTATTTTTGATTAACTTTCTCATCTGCCAACAATATTTTATGTTTGTTTTTCCTGGTACAATAAAGAATATTCTTATTTTATCTTATAAGTATCATATAATAAAAAAAAAATCAATAATAAAAATACTGATGTTTAAAACACCGAAAATCAAAATTATGAAAGTAAAAAATTCTAAGAGTGCAAAATACTTAAACCCTATACAACTACCTACCGCAGCATTGACCGAAAGATTTGGCAAACTAGTTACTAATTTAACCTTGCCAAGTAACCTATAAATAACCAATTTGATTTTGACAGAAGGAATAATAGTAATTAATACGGCGCTCCGCTACTGTAAATTTTTTGTCTTGGGATTTAAGCTTTCGGACAAATGTATTTTCGATATTTCAAACATTTGGAAACAGATATTCATCGGCCTTAATACGTACTTACCCGTAAATACTTACGTTGCAAAGAAAATGTTCCTTTTTGGTGCCCAGACTAGAACACTTACTCAGAAAAAATTAACAAGTATTAAAATGTATATGTCGTGGCCATATCGTAGATTTGCCCACTTCATAAAATGCTTGATCATTTCATGAAGTGGTCGCATTTCATGATGTAGGCAACTTAATTTAACCAGATCATTAAATCGTCAACATTTTACGATTTTGTCAAACACATTTGGCCGGATCGTATAAATAGGTCGTCCATAGAATATTTAATATAAAACTTTGATCACTTTTTGCGTGACTTTCATAGTATTTAAGCTCCTTTTCGTCGTAAACTCGTTTCACTTCAGTTTCTTCCACATTTAATAACGAATTATTCTCGTTTTCACTGCGAGAAACAACATTGTCGCCAGCGGCCGCCATCTTCCCACATAAACAAAGCGTTTGCAGCGCCTCTACCGTTGAGTAATGTAACTACTTTACGATACGATCAAATAATCTTGACCATTTCATCAAAAAATCGCGCATTTGGTTGCCCATATCGAGAAACGATTTCTTATCATTGATCTGCCCAAACCACATCATGATGTGGCCCATAGACAGTGAATATTTCATGAAACGCAACCATTTCATGAAATGATCAAGCATTTCATGAAGTGAGCAAATCTACGATATGGCCACGACAATACACCTCTCAATAAAAATAATCTAAAAGTACGTCGGCCCCCATCACTAATCGAACTCACGACTTCTAGTGTGGTAGTCATTGCAGGTCTATATTCGCTATATCAATTAAGCAGTCGTATCGATCAACGGAAGCGCAATTTGGAACATTATTACATCGAGAGTAGGGGGCACATATCAAGACCCATGAACTGAATGAGGTTTACCGTGACACCGATGACGATGAACCGCGGTTCGCGGTACTTTTGATTACCCGTAGCATAATGTCGAAGCGAGCTCGCGGTAGACCCAGGATGCCGACGGACACGTTCAGCTCCTGAAACTGTGGCTCTGGTGCCACGAGTGCTTGCTCCATATAAAGAAGGCGCTCCGATAAGCTAGAAACAATGTGTTCAAATTCAGAAATTTCTTTTCTGCTTTAGCCTAGCACGGGCCATACCTACAGATGGGAAGTGGGACGTGTGGCAAAGAAGGGGCGGAGAATAAAGGTTCCGAAACACTAATAACACGCCACCCGACACGACCCGACGCGACGACCTTACTTGTATGAATAGTTGTGTTGCGTCGGATCTTCCTAATGTGATTCTGATCATAGAAAATATTAAGATTTGATTTGACTCAACACGCGTCGCGTTGGGTCGGGTCGCGTCGCGTTTCAATAATCTGTTTCCGCTTTTATGCAAACCAAAACCTGTCGGAATCCTGACGTTTGAGATAGCAATGAGCATGGGATTTCGATTGACGATTGGAATCGTTCAGGATTTGGTGCGCTTAATATAGGAGCAGTTGCAGAACATTTTATATGAAAATGATTTGAAAAGACGCGCCGCATCTTCGATTGTTGAGATTTATGTTGTTTAGTTCTAGCAAAAACGGCCAAGTGCGTGTCGGGCCACGCGCAGTGTAGGGCTCCGTAGAAGAAAGGGTTTTTCATGTTTTTTACGGAACTAAGAATAATAAAGTTCCGTAGAAAGAGGGGGTTTTATTTGCTTTACAGAACTAACAACTTTTTTTTATACTTATTTAAGGGTTTGGTACACAACGTGACCATGTCACCCAAGAACTAACAACTTCATTATAGTAATTTTAAATCGATTTTGTACGAAGTTTTGCTTTTATAAGTTGGTCGCCTAATACTCGTTAACTTGTAAAGCCTACATAGCCGTGATAGTTTTAAGGCCGGGTTCTCCGTGCGCACCGATTTCTATGGGATATATTGCGCTGCGCTAGTGAATCGTTGGAGGAAACGTAGGCATTTTTGAAATTACAGAAATAAAAATCCTGCCGTGTGGCGCCGGATTAAGAATAGCGTCACTCCATTTCGGATGTTGGATGGATGTCGTAGAAGGCGACTAAGGAAATCCATTACCAGGAGACGGGCAGCAGCGTCTTCCTGAGATTCCAAGCACGTAAAGCGATCGCCAACCCGCCTGCCAAGCGTGGCGATTATGGCAAAACCCCTCATGGTTATGAAAATCATGAAGGAGGCCTATGTCCTGCAGTAGGCGTCAAATGGCTGATTTTAAACACTAACCATAAGGGAGTAAAATGCATTTCAAAACACTTGATGTAGGGGCAATGTCGGAGAACCCGGCCTTTAGTTCATTATATGTGCTACTGCTCAAAATTTTTTCACATTTCTATTATTAACCGTTTAGCCAGGAGAGGAGTGGGGGACGCCACACTCTGACAAAAATTTGCGCTTTAAAGCTTAATATTTCGCAAACAGAAACCTAAATTGAAAAACGACCTGTCTTTACAGACAATATTTTTAAACGACCAATCTAACAATCGCCCACACTATGGTGTAGGTGAGGAAAAAAATTTTTTTTTCGAGATTTCATTCTACCGTTTTGACGGCGTAATAAATATGTACGTATATCCATGCCAAATTTCAGCTCTCCAGTACTTACCGTCCCTGTGCTAAGTCGCGGAGAGACAGACAGAGAGACATACGGACGGACATAGCGAAACTAAGGGATCCTTGTTGAATACGGAACCCTAAAACACGTTATAAAAGAAGAGATTAGATGCCCTTGAGTTTAAAGCCGTTAGGTACTCACCGGCTCGGGCCGGTCGCTGGGTATTTGATTTTCCCAAGCCCAAACTTCTGATAGTTTGTGTGCTCTTGGGATAGAAGTTCGTCCAGAAGCGGCGATTGTATATTGTACTTTGGTCGCCTGGTGCTTGTACCTCCAAAAAGCACTTGGCGCTGCCGCGGTGTCATCTCTGCGATGTAGTTCGTCTTCAACTTATGCTCCGCCGAGTTGTATATCTCAGACTTGAAAAGCCGATGAACTTCCATTTCTAAATTATTATTAGGTATTATTGTGGTGCTTGCATAATTGTGAAATTGTGATATTGAAGAAAGGAAAGAACTAAATACCTACGTAAAAGCTAAACAAATCTGTAAATGACACCTTAAATATTACGTACTTACCAGCTAAATGTAACTTAATTATATAAAAATTATGTCATAATATTGAATAAAATAAAAAGTTTTGTAGGATTGAATTTTTATTAGACCACTAACCTTAGCCTAACCTACTCTGTTAATCTGTGGAATTCTATAATTCGCTTTTGAACATTGTTACTGCACTACACTTAAGCTTCTATTGTTATTTAAGCTGTTGGTTTCCATAATAAACTTAAAATAAAATAAATTTTCAAACATTACTTTTAGTAGGTTCGGGTAAATTAGTCCTTAGACTCAGCAAAGTTCGTCCGGAAGATCATTGAACGAAATTCAAAGTTCATAGTGATTATATACCTTTACTTAAAAAAATCTTTCCTCTAACTAAGTATATAACAAATCAATCTTACCAATTATATTGTATGATTGACGACCCAAAGCAATCCATACAATCTGGATACTCATTTTGGCCAAAATTTCATGAATGTCGATGTCTTTGTGTGACAGCGAAGCACCAGTCTGTTTAGGGCCCATGTGATGAAAATGACGCATTTGACCTTCACCTGATGAGAGGACAAATAAGAAGTAGATCTATATCTACAGGGTGAGCAAAATGTTAAGGGGACATCTTAAAATGTTGCCTCGATTATCTAACCTGGATTTGGAAACATTATGTGTCTAAAAACCTATTTAGAGGCTAAAAATTCCACCCATGCGGGACTTGAACCCGCGACCTCTGGCTAACCGTGCCAGAGCTCTCCCAACCGAACTATTGGGCAAGTGCAGGCATCGGCGAAACTTCGAACCTCTTTACAAACTTCTTTGTATAACGTAGCACGGATTAGTGCAACATAGAATATAATCGTTATGTGTCTAATTTAAAAAAAATACGAAACGTAATAATAATATTTATATTTTTTGTAATTATATAAATTTTATCTGAGATAACCGTAAAACCAAGCAAAGGAAAAACAACCAAATAAAAACAATTATTAAGACCAAATTCAAAATTGATTGCGAATCTTAGCATAAACAAGTCTCAGCGCCTTGAAAATTCTTCAAAATCTAAACAAGTTTAGTATTTTTTGTGCGTTTCAAAAACACAAAGACCCCTGTTGTCGATCAACTCACAATTGTGTAGTCTTTTTTGCACCTACGTATGAAATGTAGGTAGGAATTTTATTACGCGTAAAAGCGAAATGCGCTGACCGGAAGGACTTTATTTACCTAAAATAATTGAAGAATATTCTTTAGCAACAAGTAACCGCAAATCAGCTAGGTCATCCATAAGTCCATTCTCTGTTATATAACTAAACGTAGTTGGGATTCTGAATTCGGTTTCTTCTATGCGTCGCTTCATTTCACTATCAACCTTTACGAAAAAGAAATATACTCACTTAAATTCTATCTAGAGAAATACGATTACAAAGTAAAAGTAAAAAAGTATTTATCAAAAAACCACACAAGAGATAAAAAATATTGTGTTCAAAGGGTGCTAACTTAAAAGTATGGTCACATAATGATATTGGAACGTGGTAGAAATGACAGGGGATTCTACGCTAGATTTAAAGTACTACTCACTTGTAAATAATACTGGCAATAAAATATCAGAGCTCTTAAAAAAGTTTCAGTAACAGAAAGATGTAAGATCTTGATAATGCTTGTCGATAGTATTTCGATAGGAGCCGTGAAAATCACTAGGTCAACTATATCCTACAAATAAAATATAATCAAGTTGCGTGGTATATTTGTCGGGCATAGGTATGTGAAAAAAATCTTTGGCCTTTGCATCTACGTAATGAGATCATTTATACAGCGTCCAGTGGCACCTTCACTCACACTAGATGGGTGAAGGGACCACTCGGACGCTGCAATACCCGGAACACTGTTTTTAGATGAAGATGGCTTGCCCAGCACCTATACCATCCTGACAGCTTAGTCGACCTAGCCCAAAGGAAAGAAAAACTGCGGGTTTCCTCACGATGTTTTTCTTCAAATTTGCGTATGGTATTGCTACTACAAATTCGTAGAAACAAAGAAATACTTTGAAAATAAACAAAGTCATAGGTACGTGACCTAAGTCTACATAAATAATTATAGAAATGGTAAGACCTGCAGGAAAATAACATCGTCAACTTGGGGTCCCTTTCTTTGATATCGCTTTTTAAAACGTTGCTGCAATCAGTAAAACATGAAATTATATACATTTTCATAGGCGATTAAGTTACTGGAAATATGTTATATATACTTATCTCCTCACAAAGAGAGGTAAGGCATTTTGAAATTAAATGGGACATTTACTTGTTCGAAAAGATCGATATCGTCATTAAATTCCACTTTTGCTATGTCAGGTTTTGGTGGTAAAATGAAAAGCCCACCGTCATATTGAGGAAGATCGCTGTGAACAATTACATGAAAGTGCTCATAGCTCAATTGGAAACAAAATTAAACCATATTTGTTTTACTTACCTCAAAAAAGTAAGTCGGCCATTGTCATCATCCCATACCCAGTGACCACACTCAAAGGCTCCCAATGATTCATCACCACTATCGTCACCCTCCTCTTTTTCCATCTCATATGTGTTCATAATTTTGAAACTACAATTTTGTCAACTAATGTAGCCGTATCCAAAGGCTTAGTGTAAAAACGAGACAAAAAGTACCTATCTGATTTGTGCTAAAAACCAACTACCTATAATAAAAAAGCTACAAAAGTGATATGTATGGACTCACTGCACTGATTATCCAGTACAATTTCACCAATGTCACGTGTTAGGTAAGAAATAGCAATTTAAAAACGTTTATCGAAATATCAGAAATTAAAATATATTAATAATATTTTTACAAAATGTCCGAAGTCAAAAGAAACTTCGGACCAAGTAATATATGTTTTCGTGTAAAATTTACTGTTTGGAGTGACATTATAGAGCCCACAGATTAAAAAAAACCGTGAGCTTGATTTCCATACACGGATCTCCACGGTGCCTACCGATATACGTACTTTTTATGTGAAAGTTTATTTTACTTTCGCAGTGTCGATTCCGGGAAAGATAGGAATATCCTGATGAATGATCATGGCCTAAAACTTCCAAAAATGGTGTACACTCTGTTCGTATAAATATTTTTTTTGTATGTAAAAGTGTTTTTATTATAAGCATATAAATAAGCAGGTTATAAGTTATTAGTAATTTTGCATCGTGTTGGCTGCACGATGGCGGATGGATTCAGCTGGCGGGCGTACTTTGAGGCTGCCCACTGACCTGTGCCGCGCAGGCCATGGATGGTGCTCAATGGTTCGCATCGCGGATAGCCTGTGGCCGCTGCAACATACTGAACCTACATAAATTCACCTGTGTGACCCGAAGGGTTGGCAGATACCGTAGTCAAATTATTAATTAAGGAACATAAAGTTTGCCACTTGCTACGATCCTGCCAAACCTCTTTCCCTTCATCTATATTTATTAATCACTTCATGTGCGTTCACCGGATTCGGGCACTTTTTATCTAGCCCTTCACTAAAACCTTCCCTATTTGGCCCCTTCCCTTCCCTTCCCTTCCCTACGCAGGGCGGACTCAGGGCGCAGCTTACCTTACCTAACCCTTCCACCTACAGTCGCTCGGTATACGTTATGTATTTATTCATCTATTCATTTGTTCGTCCGTTCATTTATAGCATCATTTAAATGTATAGATATGTTATATTACCAAAATATAATTCTAAATGTTTTCTTTCTTCATCCTCTCCATTATACTAATGTAGGGATATTCCGTTTATTTTGACATCAACATCCCTTCTATGGATCCTACCTACAGCAGCATCTACAGATGTGTTCAATAAAAAAAAAGTAACTACATATATTTCGTTTTAATTAGCTTTAGTCTACCTGTAAGCAAAGCGTTGATAGAAATCGTTAAGTAATAATGTCTATAAAGGTGTTTCCTCGTCCTAGGTCATTAATTTATCTTATGAATTGAAAAAAATATTAATGCATTTTGTAAATGTTTTGACTTTGGTAGTATTAAAAAAAATCTTAAAAATACCCAGATCAAATCGGAATGAACCGAATTGTGGTTATTTCAATAAATACTTTTTATATCTTTATCTTATCCTATCAAAGGCGTCTATGCAGTAAACTGAGATACTTTCGATACAAAATTACAATAAAATGAAAACGGGCATTGTTCTAAATATTGAAAATAGTTACAAATAATGCTACTTCATTTTGAAGGTATATGGTCAGAAAATTTAATGCTACAATATAATTGTAATTAATAACATTCATTGATTTCTTGTATTTTTGTGAATAAGAGTGTGACTAATTCGATCTTGTAATAAAAACGCAAGGTATGGAAATCTCGGTATTCCGTAAAAAAACAAATAGGTACAATAGGTATATATTTTTCATTTGCACAGATTAGGAGTCATTTTAGTTTTGTTGATTTAAAGAGTTCTTGTATCGAGTCATGGTATCACTAGAAACCGACAGTTCGTAGGATCTCAGTTGACGACGCACTACCGTTCATGACGTATTTGTTCTGGTTTTGTAGACTCTGGCTCTGTTTTTTCGCTTTAAAAATTAATTGAAACAGTCCAAATCCAAATAATATATAAAAACAGAACTGATTTTTGTAGAACAATGCCCATTCTGTATAAATAGTGGCACTTCGTAATGACATGGTACACCCGCAGGTAAGAACTGAACTTTAATAAAACTCTTTTTTAAGCAAAGACACCGCGTTTATGTCTTTTCGAACTACAACTTTCGTAAGAAGTAAACATAAAAAAAACTTAAGTATGAATTGAAGTGTAATATTGCCGGCTTATCTGTCTTTTGATAGTGAAAAGTCAGTGGAATTTATATTATACGCATTAAAACCGAAAAAAAAATTCATTGTGTTTATTAATAAATTGAAAAGTTGTTACCTAATAACAACAGATATGGCTAATTGTGTCATCAAACCTGCCTGTCTGCATCAAATAATAATTTTATCCACTGCTACTTTTTTAAGAAGAAATCACCGACGTATCATGGGTTCCTTTGGTTATATTTTTAGAAACAACGTTGAGTGCGACTACCTTATCTGGGAGCTGTGCAAAGAAAATATTACCGGTTTTAGAAACCTATATACCTTTGTTTAATTTACTTAAATATTAGAGCAAGAGAATCTTCATGGAACAAGAGAACCTATTACGGTATCAAATTCCGAGTAGTTTTACACCTACCTAAGAAGCAACAGCGGTTCCAGAGTGCCAAGACGTTGCGAATTTTCCCGACTTCGGTGGCGTTGACATGACTAGGTCGCTCTTGACAGAAAGGAAATTGTTTCTTTTCAAGTTTTCAATGCATATGGAATACGTATAGGTAGGAACGGTTCAACTGAAAATGTAAAAATATGTTTATTCGGTGGGTTAATTTTATGACTAATTTTTTTTAATATACCTAGTTAGATATACCTAACAATAGACAAAGCTTCCGCAAAAGGTACCATTTCCAAATCTTAGGTATACGTATTTCTGTAAAAATTGCTACTGACTATGCATGCTTACATAAGACAGAATGTAACCTCAAAATCCTTTTACCTAAGTGAAGTGGGTGGATGCATAAGCTTCACCTTTCTTCCATCGTCTTTTTAGTCCACATTTTAGTAGAGCTTCTACAGACGCTTCTGTGTCTAAATTTGACCCTATATCCATTGTGGCGTGGCTACACAATGACCCGACGATCTGACGTAATGACTGAAAATAAAATACCTAACCTGTAGCGATGGCAGTGGGGTCCGCAATCGATGCACTATTGTCCCTAAATGCGAGATGAAAGAAACTTGAAAGGGTTTAGTGAAAAGCTTTTCTAGCATTGTTAAAAAATGCATCGATTGCTCCTGTTTCATAGACAGGATACCTACTGTGTTGCATATCTTAGTATCGGTTTTTCGATACAGATTTTTTTTTCACTGGCAAATCGGAACGCACTAGATTGCTCACACGTATTCGCATCTATGATAGACGTTCGCAATGAATGGATCAATTTAGAACGACATTTATTTGTGATGTGACAATGACGTATGTAACTTTCGTTTTGTGATCTAAAAATTACATCCATGTGAAATAATCAAAAATAATTTGACGATCCGTTCCTTGCAGTAACTTACCAAGTTCAGCGCCATCTATGCAGCGACTAGGGAATAGTTAAAAAAAATGAAAAGAAAATCTCGTGACGTCGTAGTGATATTTTCTGTGCGTCGTCTCACTACTGACACCCCTGATACTCGGCGTCAATACCTAATTAAAACAGTAAAGAGCCGTACCAAACCCTCCCCCAACAGAGTTACCACTAAAATGAGCATATCTAAAAGATATCAATTAGATTTTATTTGTACTCTGAGACTTTCCTCAGATTCATATTTTCCGACATATCTACTTAATTTTAATAAATTCACCCTTCACGCACTCTACTCTCTAAAATATCATAGTGTTATTATAAAGAACAATCACAATAATAGATCTCGTGGACCCGTTCGGAATTCGTCGTTTAAGAATATTTAAAACATGTTTTAATTTTGCATGACGGAAAAAAGAACAATAGATTCGTGGACATTCGGAAATGACCCCTGATCGTGTTACCGCTTCACAAAACATATTGTTTCAAGGGCGCATCATTCAAAGGAACCGTCAGGAGCCAAGGTAAGTGATATAATCGAAAGCTGATCAACTTTTTAATGCCGCAGATAGTACATTTATATGATACAGCTGATATATTTTAAAGTTTTCTCCATCGATAAAATTTTAAACCCCAATTTTGTGATATATTTGGGTATTTTGTTACACCACGTATAACATTTTTCAATTAGAAAGTACAAGTATCGGTAGGGAAAGCAAATATGTCTTGTATCAAATTATTTGTTCGTCCTTATTATTAATTTACTATGTATGTACTATATTATACGTCCTCTTGCAGGGCATAGATCTTCTCTTAAAGAGAAAGTAGGGGCTTAATTATCACACGTGTCCACAGCGGATTGCAAATTTGAAGCGCTTAAATGAATGAACGAGTAATTTCATCTTTAATTTCATCTTATCGCCTCAATTTCAATAATTTAAGAAATTAGTATCAATCTCATATATTTTTATTCATTAAAAAAAAAGTTTACATCCAGGGTAATTCTACGACGAATTCAATCTGTCGTTAAGGCTCGGTTTTCCGACATAACCCCTAAATCAGCTGTTTTACAATACATTTTACTCTCTAATCGTTAGTATTTTAAATCTGAAAAAAAAAATACTTTTCAATGTGCTATCTGGGGCTGGTCATTATTTTTATATTTTTTATACTTTATAGCATAAAAAAAAACGCGAACATGAGTCTAAATAATCACAGATATGGTTTTATTTATGCTGTACTCGGTTTTAGACAATAAAATGTACCAAAATTACTATCACTAAATTTGTTAGTAACGTCGGTCATCAAAATTCGATTAATAGGATTTGAAGTTCTGTAAATTAAAAAATGCGTACTTTCCCCCAACTTTGCTCTCGCGCGGCGCAGAACCCAGCCTTGATTGAAAATAATGAAAGATGACTGATATTGATATCACAGCTGATACTAACCGCCGGTGTGTGAATTGAGAATTTCACTAAGTAAATTTATACTATAGTTTACAAAGAATTTGCTAAAAAAAAAGAATAAGAAAAAAAATACTTAGAGAAAATCAGGAACTGGCAATAGATCACAACAGGCGCGTGTGCTTATGAAAGTTTTATTTCAAATTACTTAGTTTGTGAGGAGGGTCTGCTTAATCTCCTTCGTACTTGCATAAATGATGCATATTCGCCCAGCGTCCATCTCAGACACACACAGAGGAAAACCTCAGATTAACATAGGCCTTATTTATTAGCGTAAACAAGTTTGTTAATTATTTACCTGAGAAGTTTTGAAGCTTATACATAAGCAGCCTATATACGTCTGTAGGGCACAGGCCTTCTCTCAGGGAGAGAGTATGGGCTTAATCACCATGAGTGCCCACCGCGGATTGGCGATTTCAAGCGCTGAGGTAGGTATATGAATAGCTTAGACACTCTTTCCTCACGATGTTTTCCTTCACCGTTAGCGAGTGGTATTGCTATTATAACTTCACAAAGTTGAAGCTTATGAGGAGTGGTAATATCAACCCTGCAGTCCAATATGTAGTGGTTACCCAATAGTGCTTTGAAGGCTACTAAAGAAGATTAAGTATTACTTCCATAGCCAAATGTGGCTTAAATGTCAAATAAATAACATTAGTTTACAGATCATCATGTGCGGTGGAACTAAACTAGTTACTTTCGAGTTTTACGAGCGCAGCAACAGTTCCGAATAGTAAAATTGAGGGATGGAATAAAGTGCATGTACCGTAGTTACATAGTAAATAATTCTAGCGAGAGCTTCGCCATCCGCACTTGCAATAAAACGAACAATGCAATTTAGCTAGTGCTGCATTCACGCGATGGCCGCCGCTGCAAAGTTGGTTATTTGAACCATACCGGCCGTCGATTACGGACGCTCTACATCCGACATGAAATAAAAATAACGTGAATCACAACACCGCAACATATTAAGGTCAGTTGCCGTTATAACGGAATGAATTGCCACAAACACACGCGTCGCCGTGTACACATGCTCGCGTTGCACAAAATAATATTTTTTGCCACCCAGCTACGTTCACATAGGTTGGAGGATGTCCTTCCGCCCTGTTAGAGCTTTATATGCACCGGTTTTATTACCCGTGTGTCAAACAAAAAATACGGGTTGATTAACAAACACCCGGTTCTAACTGTATTTGTAGAGTTTGAATTTTACCTCTACAGATATGCCGCCATTGTCGGAACAAATCATCACTTCAGAGTGGCAAGTAACCCAGTTAGTTGGAAGAAGCGCAGCACGCGACACAGTTTCATTATAAAATGCAACGTCCGATTTGTGGGAATGGCATATAAAATTTTCAAAGAGATTATACTCGCCGGCATCGGCCACATCACTCGCCGCTGCATAAAACATGCAAATTGAGCCACTCCATCCAGTGGTGTGCCTAAGTTCAGTCGCTTTTGCACTTTTATGTAAAATTGGGCCCATTAGTCATGTAAATATTGTTAACCGCACCGCGCACACACTCCCGCTGTATTATCTTATAAATTGTGTTTGGATGTGTTATGCGGTATGATTACCTTTTGAAAACGTTTGAAAGAAATCACGGCCCAGCAACCGGCAAATCTTTACATAAGACTATGAATATGCTAAAAGTTGCACCTCTATAATGATAAAAATACTACGTCTGCAGTAAAACCATGAAAGGTCATCGTAGATATTATAGCCAAGGATTTTTAATTGACGTCGGCGCAAAAAATACAAATCCATTATTAGTTGCGCGAGTCACAATAGAAGTCTAATGACTGAGGATCGTCCTCTGTTGTGCGCTGAATAGGCAGCCGCTCAACGCGATAAATTATATTTAATGAACGCTCTTTTACAATTAACTATTCATTTCCTGGAGTTTTCGACGTCTAAGCAAGATTAGTGTCTTATTTCAAGCCAGAGCATGTAAAGTTTTGTAACTTTTAGCTTTGACCTATTAAAGTTCACAGAAAACTGTAGGTAATTTAATCTGCAGTACGCTGGAGAAACCACTTGCTGTAACATATTTTATGCATTTCAAAAAGATTTGGTCCTAACTCGGAGAAATTTAAAGAGGTTACCTTTTTGCCCTCAGGGAAGATAAAGTTTGTCCTGTCGAAGGTGGCCGGGTAGAGATTAACCGCCGCGAGGTCTCGCGTAGACTTCATCAATTATCTCGCCCCCGCTCCCGCCCCCGCTCTCGCCCCCGCTCCCGCCCCCGCTTCGACCCGGCCAGTCCTGGAAGACCCGTTAATGCCTCCTGACATCTGCCACGACGTAGACCTTTTGCACTTCGCCAATGATTGATCTGACCACAATACGTGTATAAACTAACCACACGCTGATTAGTTCCATTATATTTGTCTTCAATAAATTTGCATTCGCTACGTGATTTAAAGGGAGTTTCGCTGTCAATTTTTGAGTAACTCCCAGGTGGGAAGTGTAAATAATTCAACACAATGGCGGCACCTCGCTGCCCGTCGCTCGCCACTAAAACCTGAAAAAAGAACAAAGCTATTTGCAGTAGACCACGTTCATATGCAACGAGAGTAGTTGCATGAAAAAAGGAAATGCTAAAGGTGGTAGTGTCTTGGAGAGAAAATCCGTTTGAATTTACTCGTAGTTTCCCATTATGGGGAAAGGTTTCCTTTGAGACCGCGCCGTGGAATTTGAAGTTTACGTGGCATGCCATACTATTTTAAAACTAAAGGAGTTCTATTCGTGGCCGAATCGGGAAGTGGAAATCATACCTCGTAGCATTTTTGATGCAGCTGAATAAACTTTGACTACACCATATTGAGTTTGCACGGGTACATGTTCTCTTTATGATGCAGTGGCGCGTGATATCTGAATAAAAGAGCGACGAACGATGCTACGGAAAGAGAAGTTCGCGACGATTTAAAAACAAACTGGAACAAACAATTACGAAACTTGTAGGGACTGCGTGTTTTGTTCTGAAACAAAAATTCCACTAATTGGGGGCAATATCCCGATTGGTTCATTTCGTTCGCATGGTTTCAAATATCTTATGGTAATGCATGCATGATCCACCTGTGTTCCATGGGAATATTAATGATTTCTATGTTCCAAACTTTGTCGCGTTCCGTTTAGCTATTTATGCGTGATTGAGTGACAAAAATTTTGACCAGGGATTCCCAATTGGCTGTCATGCATAACGTTACACAGTTTTTTCATGTAGTTTTTGCCTATTAAAGGGGGTTCGCAATCGTCTGGGAAATTAAATAGGGGCACGCGGAGCTATAAGTTTGAGAAACCCTGATCTAGACATTCATTCCTATTAATAAATTAGTCGTATGGTTTACCCAGGTTAGATACCTAGCTAGTCACAGTTTTCTAATTGTATGCTGCTTTCCAGATAAAAAAATATGCTGTCAAAAACATAACTTTAAAAAAAACCAAGTCTCGCAACTTAGTTCTTCTACCGTAAAAAGTTGTGAGATCCATGTAATACTAAGTCGGTTAATTTATCCAGTCCCTACTTAAGGGTCCTTCTGTTTTAAGTTACTACGTAATTAGCTAACCTAACAACATCGTATAATTATTGAGCACCGAATAGCTACCGATACTTTTCTTTTAAATAAATTCAAGAATAAAAATTTAAAACTGTAAATCCATATTTATTCGATTACACATTGACACAAGACATTACACATTGGTAAGAACAAAAACTACATCATTCAACTGAAAGAAAACAAACTGAATTCAAAAAAGTGACAATAGTAAAAAAGACAATATCTATAAAAAAGGAACTAAACAATAAGAAAAGGTCTGTACCATATCAATATTAATAAAAAAAATTAAAAAATAAAAACCGACTTCGAAACACTACAGCACTAAAAAGTTACAAATAATTTAAATAATTAGAAGGTATTGTAGAAGTATAATTTGGAGTCGGTGCCCAAAATATATGTGCTGGTCATGAAACTGGGTGTAGTGTTTCAAAGTCGGTTTTTATTGTTTATGTTAATTTTTTTATTTTTCCATTTTTAGTCGGGGAGCGGGAGAAAAAGAAAACATAATTTACCCTACTTAATTCGTTGCTTTCAAATTTGATGTTCTAAATTTCCATCTCCGAAAGTCTTCATCAGAACATCACCAAGTTAACTTGGGACTACTTTTACGCTATTTTAAGAAACATACGGATATTACTAATTCGGGTATTAATAATTACAGATATTAATTGTTAATACCCGAATTAATAATTACTAAAGGATGGGCCCCATTCGGGCTTATTTACTGCTGTCCATTGAAGAGTTCCGTTCTCCATTTCTGGAAGACTTCATCAGATCTTCACCAAATTAAAATGGAACCAATGGGACGTTATTATTAGAAAAAAAAAACTATTATTAAAAGGACTACGATAAGCGACATCGTATACCTTTTCAAAATTGCAAATGGGTATGTAGACTCAGCGGACTTACTAGCCAATATAAGATTAGTAGTCCCCTACTCTTCTGATACACGTAGATCCCTAAGATTGTATGTTCCCCATGCGAGGACCAACTATAGGCAAAATTCCTTTCTGATCCGAGCATGTAACCTATTTAACTCAATAGGCAATAGCGTAGACTTGTTTAGTACGAAACGCAACGAATTAATCAAACTCTTTGTGGACAACTTCGTTGAGGCTGTGAACAACCCTGCTGTATTGAGATCTCTGTAAGAAATACAAGACTTTTTTCTTGATCTGCATGTAACATCATCTAGCTCTGTATCAATTTAAAGTATTAATAATTTAAACATTGAAGAAGCAACAATTAACCTAACCAAAGAGCTACGAAGATTTTTGTATGGGGCCTGGCATAGTTCATAGTGGCGCCCTCTATATTTTTTTCAATATCGTGGAGCATGATGAAACCTAGCTAGATCGATAGAGGACAAAAAAGTAAACAAGAAATTATTAAGGTCACCATGTCCTAAAGTGGCACGTTTAGGAGTTATTGAGCTTTGAAGTTTGTATGAGATTTTTATAAAACTTAACTTTTGAATCATTTTTCACTAAATACTGGACTATATGCTTGGCACCTGTGACTCGTTGCCGATTCTTGACTAAATTGCTAAATAAGTCGTAGAAAAAACACCCAGTTTATTATAGATACCGTATATTAAGGCACCCGAGCGTAGCGAGGATGCTTACAATGCGAGGGTTCTACGGGAGCTTTTACCAGAGTTATAAATCTGCTTTTCATCAATCCTATCAGGTAAATAAATAAAATAGTGTATTTAAAGGAAAATTCACAAGATATTTCTTTATTTTAATTACAAATTACACTTAGCTGCTAGACTAATTACAATATACAATTAGGCATTACTTATCATTAAATCATTCTACCGAACAGTGAGCGAGTTATTGATCGGAGAAGTAGGTACCGGAAGAAACATTTGTACTTAAATTAAGTTTTATGGTGGCTGTGTTTAGTTATAAGCATTATCTGATTAAATATTAGCAGTTAAACAATAATTAGGTAGTTAGACCTGAAAATATGATTAATCCCTGTTTCTATGTTTAATATGGTTTCATAGTAAACATATGTCACTTCAATGTAGGTAATTATTGGCTGACAGAAGTCATTTTTATACATTTATCCTCATTCCCCAAGTCCAAGTTCAGTCTATTACACCAGGTAAGGGAAAGGTTTTGATCTTTTTGGTTCATCCATAGTCCATCACATCCCACAAACAAGATACATAAAGCCGCAGTCTTCACAGTGTTTTTAATCGAATTGAACGAATTGGATGCATGAATAATACTATAATTTCATGTACATATATATGTATATAAGTAGGTAGGTACCTATTAGACATAGCTACCCAGACTTTAAAAAACATCAAAGTAGGTTTGAATCCCCGAGAAAACTCATATCAAGTGACAAATTCAGTGATGAAACTCAGTTAGTGGAAATTCCATACAAACTTCAAAGCTCAATAACTCCTAAACGTGCCACTTTAGGACATGGTGACTTTAATAATTTCTTGTTTACTTTTTTGTCCTCTATCGATCTAGCTAGGTTTCATCGTGCTCCACGACATTGAAAAAAATATAGAGGGCGCCACTGAGACTATGCCACTAATCTTCGTGGCTTTAAATTTAGTGCTAACTGCGAGACTAACCCATGGCTTTTTTGTGTCATTAATTTACTTACTGTATTTTACTACTGTAAGCTGTAAGATCTCCAAATGTAAAAATAAAATAAATAAAATAAATAAATAAATACTATTAGAAAAAAAAAGAATTGTCGAAATCGGTTAAGATTTGACGGAGTTATGCGAAAACATAACATAAACTCACGCCCGTATCCCAGAGGGGTAGCCAGAGACCAAAGACTAGCATTTGCTACGATCCTGACAGATCACTTTCGCTTCCTCAACATTCATTAGTCGTTGCATGCACGCACGCCGGTTTAGGGTACTTTTTATCATGCGCTTTGCGAATACATATTTACTATATATAATACTGCTAATATTTGATCGAAGTATGTCCGTCTGGGTCGTCCCTTACCGGCCCTTCCATCCACATTCGCTCGATATTTTTGTTTTGTCAATCTTTCTTCCTTCATCCTCTCCACATGTCCAAACCAACGCAACATTCCTTTCTCAATTCTAGTCACTACATCCTCTTTCAGTCCACAACGTGCGAAAACGAAGTTATGGGGGGTCGAAAATGGAAAATAGGAAAAACTTTTGTTTGGACAGCTGTCTTTGGGACAATTCATGTGGAAAAAACATTTGAAATATTATAAGTAATTGGACAGCCCAATGGGCTGATATTAGGTCGAGGAGCGAGGTGAAGAGCCAACCACGACCTTTTCGCTTTTAAAGGATACCCACCGAGAGCCTTCTTCGACGCTTTTACGCGAAAAATCTTTTGGAAAAATAAATGAATCCATACCGTATGTAAATCGGACGCCTTCGAAAGTTTTTATTGAAAAACTTGAGGAACTGATGAAAATGGGGCCGCGACGTTAAAGATCTCTCTGCTTCTTATAAAATATTTACTTTTGAAATGTGATATTGACTTTCAAATTTAGTTTTCTTTGTCAGTTTCCTTCGTCTAATGGAATTTGTGCTATCGGTAAGGGAATGTTTTCGATAACCGATTTAACCAAAATAAAAAAATAGCCCGACATAGAGTATGCAATATAAATTATCGTACAGCTCAGCCAACCGCCCTACATTAAACCCTCACCGTTCGATAAAGCTAACCCAGATTTTAACACCAAGCCCAAGTTAATAAAATCTTAATTCCAACAGCAGTCTAATGAAGTGACTTTAATCTTATTGAAGTATGCTAAAGGGACGTTGCTGTCATAATTATTTTGGATTAAAGACGAGTCAAGAGGGCACTGGGAGGCGGCGGCGGTGCTCGGAGGGCTCCTGACCACTCACCGAGGTTAAGTAATTGATAAAGCTAACCCTCTGTCTTTAATGACTGTCGACAAGTTTGCAGACAACTTAATAAATAGATTAGTCGTTACTATGAAAACACAATTAACTAGCAGACCAACCGGTTCTCGCCTCTGAATCATGTTAAGAATTTAATTACTTTCTAATTGTAAAACAATTTTCCAATTTCACCAACTTAGGTTGAACGAACCGTTTTAGATGTCATTTTCATTACAGGAGCTGTAGAAAAACGCTTAGAAAAAAGTGGTATCGCACGGCTTTTTATTTAAATGAGTTAATCAAAATATCAAAGCATATCTTTGTCATTCTAAATACATCATATGAGTCGTACGCCGAGACCTACCTGTGCTGTCGAAATAAACATAAATATAGAGAAAATAAACTAGCAACTTCCTTTTGCGTGCGTATGAACATAAAACTTTCTCGTGCGTATCCTAACGAAAACATAAATTAGGTAGGTAAAGTCAGTTCCTTTTTAGGGTTCCGTACCTCAAAAAGAAAAAGGAACCCTTATAGGATCATTGTTGTCTTGGTTGACTTTGTTGTCCGTCCGTCCATCCGTCCGTCCGTCTGTCTGTTTGTCAATACCCTTTATCTTGGGAACGCGTGGAGGTGTTGAATTGAAATTAAAACCATATACTCAGGTCTAAAGTCCCTTAAAACTGTGAAAAAATCAAACTTCTGCGTTAACGTAAAAAGATAGATGGTGCAAAAACTACTTTTCGGTAACTATGAAATTTGGCTAGTAATATACTACAAGTATAGGGAAAAATCTGAAACTATTTTTTCAATTAAATCATGAAAGAATGAAGAATGAATCTTTGAAGTTCGGTAAGGGCTCGGAAAAAACTGCAAGACTTGATTCCTGAACTATTTATAATATTTAAGTCATCATCAACCCATTATGTCCCCACCGAGGGGCACGGGTCCCTTCCCTGAGGAAGGCATAGGCCATACTCCACCACGGGGGCCAAGTCCGGATTGGTGGAGGCTTGTAGACTAGTGGCTCGTCTACTGTCAGAAGTTGTCAAGCCGCCCTAAGGTCTCTGACTTGGCTTAACGACTGCCATCTATCGACGGCAGCCGGCACCAACAGCTTAACGTGCCTTGCGAAGCACGGAACCGCTCGGAAAAATGCCACTAGCGTTATGCATAGACGGCGACCCATCCATGCACTGAACGCGCCCTGTGTTGCTTAACCTTCGTGATCGTTTAAGATCACTCAGGCAGCCGGGGCTACGAGCGAAGTAGGTACCTACAAATTTGTACGGAACCCTCGGTGGGCGAGTCCGACTCGCACTTGTCCGTTTTTTTTTTAGAGAGCATCCCCTTCGCCCGTTACAACTTACAATACAATATGTTGATAACGGCCGAGGGTCAGCGGAGTCATATCTCCCCCACAACTCTAGAGCGGCTTGAAATCGGCGAAATTATCAAAAGTTTTTAACTTACAACTTTTTGTGATGTCTTGTCCAAACCGAGGCGAGTGGAGTAGAGCTTTCGAAGCGGGCGCTCGCTCGGAGCTTCTAGGAGCTTTGTCTCTTTCTAGCGTGTAGCTTTGCTACCGGGCGGAGCGTGTTGTCTCTGAGCCCGAGTCAGCCGGTTCAAGTCAGTTCAGTTCAAACAGTTCCGTTCAAACGTGAGTCAGTTCGTGACGCTGAAATGCGAGCGCCGCACGTCCCGCCGGCCGCCTGCCGCGCTACGCCACGCGACAAGACCACACTAATAAATCGTGACACACAAACAAACTAAACTCTCACAAACTGATTGTAAACCGATATGAGATAACTGTCCGCTTCGTTGCCGAGTGATTATCGTTGAAGGACCGTTATCTTGTGGCTCGGACGTAAGTTAGGATCTTCGTACCAATGTAAACAATAGGAAGTTTTCCTGAACAGTGCGTTGACTTGTATGAAACAGACGCTATCGCCGGGCCACGCAGTGGGTGCGTAATGCCTGGCCCGCCAAGGCGTGTGAGGTAGTTGGGCGAAGAGCGAAGGTGTCTGAGCAGCATGGCTGGGGGCGCGGCGTGCGTGCTGTGGGCGCTGCTGGCGGCGGCGCTGGCAGACGCCTGGATCGCTTACCAGGAGCAGCCCTGCTGCCGGCCCTCCTCTACCCATCACCGGGTCCGCCACCACAGAGGTGAGCCACAGATCTTTCCACTCTAAATACTTCAACCTTCTGTTGTCCAGCCGGCAATAACGAAATTCAAAATACCTACCTTTACATGGTATCCCGTAGTAGGTAGCATGAAAAACTTTAGGGGAAGTTAGTGTGAGGGGACACAAAAAGTGGTATATCTTTTTTTAGCAATTAAACAGGTATTTTATCTATTAAATGTGCAGCACCAACCCAGTATATTTTTTCGGCGCGGAAGGGCTAAACCGTTTTACTCAAATTCACCGCGGAAAAGTTGAGAAAAATTGAGAAAAAGAAAAATGTTGTTGCTTCGAAAATAGTGTCATTTTTACAATTTCTCTTCCTCTTAACTTTGTCGTGCCGTATTTTGTGTTTTTTGCAAAGCGTTTTATCACAACACAACATCATTAGGCTCTACAAAAACTATGTGATTTGTTCCGGCACCAACCTGGCCACAATTAGAAATACCAATTATTCTACACATATAATGTAACCCTGAGACCTTCGGCAATACTGCCTTTATTGTTTCAACCTAAATTGTTCGTGCTTACCCAAATTATAGGCAATTTGTTTTTGAGTCATTGTTTTACAATAAAATATACCAAGGTATATACAATGCGTAAGAGAAAACACTGTTTAGTTGGTACTTGGCATTTAACCCTGAAAATTGTTCCCTTTATCACTTACCTATTGTAGAAGGAAACCTCTTATATACTAATTGTATCTTAGCAGTAAAAATGTAGAGTTCGGTGTTATTTTTAAAACCGTGATAGACTTTCCCTAAACCCAATACTATTTAAACTGCATTTGACGAGTATTTTAGCCGAACCGTGGTTTTATAAATATGTAACTTCGTAAGGTTTATAGCGGTGGCAGCCTAGTGAGTAGAACATTGGACTCGCAAGCGAGAGACCCAGGTTTGACTTTGTTTTCTAAGTTATGTGCTTTTGTGAAGTTAGAGTAGCAATACCACTCGCTAACCGTGAAGGAAAACATCGTGAGGAAACCTGAGTGTCTGAGCTATTCACATACCTCAGCTCTTAAAATTGCCAATCCGCGGTGGGCACGCGTGGTGATTAAGCCCATACTCTCTCCCTGAGAGAAGGCCTGTGCCCTGCAGTGGGACGTATATAGGTTGCTTATGTAAGGCATTTTATTGGTATGTATAAAAACTGAACAATAAAAGTTTCTTTGAAAATACCCCAATCCAAATTTAATGCAAAACACTCTTGAGGAAAGGTTGAACGCAAAGTTATATTTCTGTTTCATGATCCTCTTCAAGTTTGAAAATATAAACCCTTTCGCAAAGCCTCTCACTGTACCGCTAACGTTAGTTTGACCTCACTTTCACGAAAACTTTGATAAGATTAAAACTCCACTCGGAAGATTTTTACCTTTTCCTGTTACAATTTTTATAGTGAAGCTTTATTTTTATTTTGAAGCTCTCGCCATATATTTGTTTCGCGTGTTCCGCGGGGAGCTGCACCACCCAGCCATCCTCCAGGAGCTGCGGCTGAACGTGCCAGACGGGCTGGCGGGGCGGCGGCGGCGGCCCGCGCTGTTGGCGGTGCCGCGTGCGCGTACCAACCTGCTGCAGCGGGCGCCTCTCACGCGTGCGCTGTCCTTGCTCAACATGGTGGCCGACCATGTAGATATATTTTACTGTAGTCTTAGCGAGTTCAAGAGGGCCATAATTCGGATTTTAAGTTTAAGTTAAGGACTTATTTTATCTAACTCTATCGCATTAGGTAATACACCTGTAATGATAGATGTTAAGTGGTGATACAAATAAATAAATAAATAAATAAAAAATAATATAGGCGAGTACCTACTTACTATAAAGTATTATAATTTAGACATGAAAATCTTTTAAGCTGAATAAAGTACCTACTTCTGATAGATATACATTTCAGTTGCATGGTCGCCCTTAACGTAACCGAAGAGAGTGCACACTTGTAAAGGTGATAATGTTATGTACTAAGTAATATTAGATTATGAGTAATTTAGTATGAAATAGCACAGCGGTGGTAGCCCAGTGGGTAGAACAATGGACTCGGAAGCGGGAGACCCAGTTTCGATTCCCAGTGCGGGCATGTACGTATGACTTTGTTTATTTTCAAAGTTACGTACACCTGCAAATTTGTAGTAGCAACACCACACGTTAACGGTGAAGCAAAACATCGTGAGGAACCCACGGCTTGGCTGGCTCCGCACGTATTGACGTGTCTTTCATGTGGGCTAGTCCGACTAGGCTGTCGGGATGGTATAGGCGCTGGCCAATCTAAAAAACAATGTCCCAGGCACTGCAGTGTCCGAGTGGTCCCTTCACCCATCTAGTGTGAGTGAAGGTGCCACTGGACGCTCTGTATGAATCATCTCATTACGTAGATGTAAAGGCCAATTATATTATAGTATGAAATGAATACAATTATACTCGTATCTTAGTATTCGTTTTACAAACCGATTAAGTTTGATTCGTTATAACAATAACAGTCTAGAAATTAATAAAATTGCCATCAAACGTATGAGTGGGGTACACGATAGCGGCTGAGTAACACGCAAAGTTTTTGTTTATTCCTGTCGAATCGAAGCACCGGAACGCCCGAAACGGGGTCTGAGCACGAAAGCCAAATGTGAATAACACCGTATTAACCACCCTATAACTCATGTTCACCCTATCTCTAATTTTACTTGGCGATAAATTAATAGCTAGATGGAAGAAGGGACGATTTTTTCTGATAACAGTAGTTGTATCTCGCACGCAGTCCCTACATTAAAAGGTTACCTTTTGTATATGTGTAGGTATATATAAGTATGTATTTTTTTTTCTTACCTGATATTCTGGTTTTACTTCTGATTCGATCTATCTATTAACACCAGGTATCTTAGGTATTAGGAGATAAAGTGACTCAATCGTCAATCTACAGCTCTCATGAGTATTCAACACACTATTGGCCTTTATCTTTTTCCTCTGAAAGTTTCCATTGCTTTTGTGTCGAGCTCCATCCGAGGTTTCACACGCCACTTGGTAACGTTCGGCTGCTGTGTTTGGCCGATATATTTTGAATTCAAACCCTCGCCTACGTAGAACATTTCCATGCCTGATTATTTAATTTTAGCCGGCGAACAGCGACGACCCGAATTCCTGACGGATGTCTATGGCCGCGAAGACGACAATTTAGCATCATTAGTTCGTAACAAGCATTCCCCCATGACGCCCTAGCGTAAAAAGTGTCTGATATTAAATGCTTGACCGCATTGTCATACCGTCATTCCGGGAATCGGCTCTTAAACGCGGCATTGTCTGACGAACAATGACGATTTAGTCTCGTTAACAAGAAGTACAAGAACCAACAGATAGATTTCACTTCAAAGAATAATGACAAGGGTACAATGTTTTTCGTCATGTCTGTCTGTCAGCTGACCAATAAGATAATGGCAGTGGAATTGCGCCGCTGGACGTGCTCGGTGAATCACCACTGTCCAGAGCTTCAGTACTACACTACTTATGTACTTCAAAATGTTAATTGAAATGTATTTAAGAAGCTATCAATTAACAAGCTCGTTGTTTCTCCTTATAAATAAGCCGAGACAGGCGTAGAAACACTTTTATCTTTATCAGGATCTACACAGAGATATTTTCGTCCGCCTCCAATTATCCACTCAGCGCGATTAGCATAAATATACAGTGTGGAGAATTATTTATTATTTTCGATATTCACGCGCGGCATAATATCGGGCAGTTTAAATTATCCTGTCTATTTCGTTATAACGAGGTTCTTCGAGAGGTCGAGCAAACGGGTTAAATGAAGCAAAAAGTGG
The DNA here is from genome assembly GCA_947308005.1 of Yponomeuta malinellus. NCBI lineage: Eukaryota > Metazoa > Arthropoda > Insecta > Lepidoptera > Yponomeutidae > Yponomeuta > Yponomeuta malinellus. The sequence continues at coordinate 10,309,821 of OX370994.1, forward strand.
TTTATCTCTGTGGGTGCCGGCTGAGGAGTTGGAGATGAGGCGTGGGGCGGGAAGGGGGAGAGGCCGCGGGATCTCCGCAAACCGGCCCGCGTGCGCCCGCGCAGGTAATTGACTCATGCATGGCGGCTGTCTTGGCTAAATTAAGTTATAAACAAGCTAGTGTTATCGAACGATAAAGGTTGCGCGCACACTTTATTCTGGCGGCGCATCATCATGCGCACGGAAATATTTTAATGGCTTCATCGATTAGACGCGCATGCTTGGTTTGACAACCAGCATTCTACCAGACCGAGTAGGTATCTCGATGTCGTAAGAAAATATACTAAAGGACTGTGTGCACAATATCAATTTTTATAGCTTAAAGGCGTTTTGAAGTCTTTTTCATGAAACATCTAAAACAAAGTGATTCAATCCGCAAAACATACAGTTTTGTCTTGTCTCCGCACGCAACGAAAATATTTTGCTCATGGACAAACGGAGACCTTTCTATATTTTTTTAAGAAGAAGAAAGATATTTATAATACCGACAAAATATATACATACTTTTAGTAGTCTTAAGTCCAAACATAGGTATACAATCACTTGTCGTGGTCCCAAACCAGGACCTTGAAATGTGGTAACAAAACCATCACAAACATGGAAAAGTACCCAGACTTATTCAATTCTGTAAAATCAAAGCGAGAATCAGTCAAACTCACGACCTCTGTCTCGGTAATCAAACGCGTAACGAACGTTGCTCTCAGTTTTACTGATTTGATCTTACTATAATCTGTCAAAAGTGCTTGACCACACGCTCCACTGGCAGTGTTCTTCAAATCTTGGGTCTCTTCGAAACAAATAAAACTCGTCCACGAAGGACAAAACTAGGATATCCTGAGCTATGATGGTTACCATGCTTGTAATGTCCTTGCCTGGTTAGACAAAGCTTTGCACAAATTAAGTACAGCGGGCGGTGGCCTACAGTGGGGAAACCTCGAAACTAACCCACAACCTCTGTTTTGGCAGTAACGCGTATTAATTGCTGGACCAACGCGGCAGTCACACATCAGAGGCCTAATTATGCACTCCAAATCCTCTCGGAACCCTGACGTTTGCGATAGCAATCAGTATGGAATTTGATAGTTGATTAGAATCGCTCATGATGCGCTTAATATAGGAGCAGTGCAGTGACATCCACACGATACATACAACAGCACAATATAATTTCTTTGGCAGTAAGATACAGATTTTCGAAATATTGTTTTGTCGCTAACCTAACGTAACATTCCCTGAATAGTCTATCAGCGCCCATGTTCATCGGCGCTCGCCTCCGTCCACCGACGTTAACCGATGACACCACATTTTTCACGGTTTGTCAGCCGTTAAATTTACTTGTGTTACTGAAGCGGTTTCCTGTGGACTTGTTGACTTATTGCTTTCTGACTGACGCTTCACACTGACATCCATAAGCAGCCCATGTATTCGATAACCGCACTTGAATTTCGTTAACGTGAATAAAGTTGTAAAGTAAAATATTGTTTAATTTACACCAGGAGAACGTTGAAACACATTTTATTTATTTATTTGATCTGTTGAAAGTTTAGTTTAATTTGCAAAATACTTGTAATACGTTATTTAATGATCAAAATATTTATTTTCCTAGTCAGTCAATTTAAACTCAACAGACCACTAGTACATCATCGAGCATAAGTTTAAGCAGTTTTAAAACATTCCACTGCGGGGCCCAGATCTTCTCTTTTTAGAGATTGTGGGCTAAATCGTCACTCGTGCCCACGTATTTGCTGATTTGAGATATTTTCGTCCGCCTCTAATTATTCACGCACGCGTGCCCACTACAGATATGCGATTTCAAGCGCTGAGGTATTTGAACACCTCGGAAGCACAGGTTTCCTCACGATAGTTATATATTAAACGGGTCTAATCACGATTATTTATTAAGTAAAATTTAATTACCTTGGATTCCCGACGTTTCGGCAACGTTGGGAATACAAGGTAATTAAATTTTACTACGTATGAGCATCGCAATCATTAAAAATACTTTTCCTCACGATGTTTCTCATCACTTCAGTTAGCGAGTGATAGAGCTACTAGAAAGTGACAAATTTTATTTTATTTTTTTATTTTATTTTATTTTATAAAGGAGGTAAAGAAAACAGAATTAACAAAAATTACTTAAACAGAGAAAATGAGTTAGCTTAATACATTTTGTTAACTACTAAACATTCCTCACCGATAGATAAAAGCTTAATGATCTTAATAAATGATAAACTTAACACAAATGGCGTGCAAGAAAATATACAACGATACACACAAAAATTATAATGTGGTTAAGTAGGTAATTTGTGATAAATTTAGTAACAAAGTGCCTACCTATAAGTACCTACATCATCATCATCATCATCATAAATACTAAATTTATCACAAATTTCTCAAAACAGAAATAGACATTTGTTTACAACGGTACTTGGAAGTAAGATAAGTAAAACAAGTCGACGTAGGTATCACACATTCGGTACAATGGAGCTCTCTTGCCGGCGGCATTGGTTCAGTATGCCTAGCGAAAAAACACGCATGATTCTGTGAGGACGGCCAGGTACTCGGAAACATATCTTTGATATTAGATCGGAGCAGCTCAGCTGTGATGTGCAAATGCCCTGGAGAACATTCAAGTCAGCCAAAGTGCGACGATTTTTCAGTGATAACATGTTATATTTTATCAGTAGATCCGAGTAAGACAATTTCGGACATCTCATTCTAAAGTTTAGAGCATGGAGAAATTTCTTTTGAATAATTTCCAACCGCTTGTTATACAAGTTATAGAGAGGATTCCACACCACAGATGCGTATTCGAGACGTGAGCGTACCAGAGACTTGTGGCGAGCACATGTCAACCAACTCTGCGCGCGCACTATAAACTCCGATATTCCTGCATCGCGCAAGCAAAATGTTTCACATGACATACCATAAATATAACGTCCGACTAACATCAGTTGGACCGGCCGTCCCCAGGCATACGATCTGCCTGGCGGGAAATTTCCCTATATAGTGGAAGAGCACGATCACCCGCTCTTTCCTATAGACTGATAGAGTGTTATGTAGGTTTCAAGTTTCTTAAATTCTTAAAATCACATAACATAAATTCACGCCTGTATCCCGGAGAGGTAGGCAGAGACCAGTGTCTGCCACTTACCACGAACCTGACAGATCTCTTTCGCTTTATGAACATTCATTAGTCGTTGCATGCACGCGCGTCGGTTTTGGGTACTTTTATCTTGCCCTTTGCTAATTCATCCCCTATTGCGTCCACCTTAAATTCACAAAAGTGAAAAAAAAACCGGCAAATTGCGAGTCGAACTCGCGTAATTCTTCGAGCTATATTAGTAACTCGGGTTCTTCTGCGGATCTCCTCATTCCTTGCGGCCGCGGACCGGACGACGCAGCGAGGGCAGTCTCCTGTGTGTATCGTTGTATAATTTATGCATGCCATTTATTTTACTTTTGTCATTTTTTAAGATCTATGGTGATGATGATTATTACTTACTTATAAATACTACAATGTACTAGATATTAAGTACCTTATATTAAATTATAAAATTAAATTAACTAAATTAAATTACTGGTGCCCAATAAAGTGCAATAAAGTGCGACGATTTGTATCGTGGCTTCAAAAAAGGAGTTTGGACTCAGAATTTGTCTTCCGTCAGACCCTAAGTGAGATCACGAGCATCACGAATACTGGCGCCATTATCTTAAGTATGTACCATGCACTAACATTAACGAGCGATGCTAATTATTTGACTCTATTTATAATCACATATTCTCTACTTCCGTAACTTATATTTTGCTATATAAATACATACATACATAATCAGCTCATATGCGTCCCACCACATTGCACAGAACTTTTCTTAGAGAGTCAAATTTAAAAAAATATATACTATAGAACAATGCATCCAAAAATCGAACGGCCAAAATAAACTTGAACATGAAAATTTATTTACATTTTTCGAAATATATAATATAAAATACACAACTTTACGATAAGCTATAGGAGCACTAGCTCAAAAGCATGAACCATCATAATAATGACATCATAATTTCTCTAATGTTCGAGGCAAACAACGTGTGAGATAAAGTGCATTCTTAGATATTACACATAATGAGTGCTATTACGCGGTGGACGACGAGCGTGTATAGAAAGCTGCTGGCTTGGCGTGTGGTCCGTCCGATCGCTGCGAGGCCGTGAGCAATCGTTCTGACAGCGACCCGCAAGCCGATCTTATCGCCATTTAATATACACTTACCTGTGTATCGGCTCGCGGAACAGTCTGATCGAATACGCAAGCTGTGGGTGACTAACCAGGCCACGCCAAATGTAGAGCGAATGAACACCTACTGCTGAAATACTCGCACTTGATTAACTACTGGTAACGTGGTGAAGTATAAAAAATGTGGCTTAGAAACGCAATTAACTATTAAATTTAACGTCTATTTAAAATTTAATTTACATCTATAAAGTCAGGTAACAGCCACCAATAAAATGCCTGCCGGAGGTCGTATTGTATGGTATTTATTGCTCAGTAAACTGTGTGCGTCCTGTGAGCAGTAAGTTCCTACAGTTTTGCCAATAAGGCGCCTGGAGACGGCTGTTGGGGATTTGCAGAGGTTTATTGGTCGTGTCGCGCGTCGGGTAGACGAGACGATCAGCCGTGTTTCAGACGGGAATCGTGATGCATCCGACCCGACATCGCGCGCCTGGTACCTCGTCGCCCGACGTAAATCACCGCACCGCCGCCTGTCTCCTCCTCACCAACCAAGTATGTTCGTTGGCACCCTGTTAATTGGCCGCATGTCATCGTAAATTGAATGGCGTAAAGCGAACGCGTTGCTATTAATTGATTTTCTTTGTACTCAATGATGTCGTTGACATATCGGCTACTTCCCGATGGTGTCAGTTTACTTGATAGCTATTAAAATACTTTGAATTAGATTGGGAACATACCCGGTTCGAAGTACATTATTGACTATGGTATTCAAATATTGGCTCCGTTATCTATCGATAAGAGCGGTAACACGACGCTTGGAGTGATATTCACGTGTCGAACACGGGATGTTACTCAGAGCTCTCGTCGAGTGTATTGCAAAGGTGGTACAAGAGGCTTATAAATGTGAGGAAAAAACAAGGAAATCGTATTTACGAACAGCCGCCCGTGTAATTTTGTCATGTTCTTAGGTTACTATCGCCGTATTGTATGGCAATGTAACCCCAGTCTACCTCGTTCATATAGTATTTAAACTTCATGCATTGGGGACCGTAAATATGTCCGGTGGACGGAGTGTAGCTGTAAAAACATCGTTTTAATCTCCAGTTTAAGTTCTCAGCTTCAATTTGGATTGTTTTGTCGTTGGCAGGCAAACACGGTGAAATAGTGTTGAACGTTGTCGTTTTATTGCAGTAACATAAAACTCAATTTAGCTGCCATTTATCTTTACATTTGCGCATTGTCATCCTTAGCCAATTCAACGGACGTTCTTTTGTGAGACCTAGAAGCATTTCTCACGTCACATTAGCTGGGATTAAGTTATAATATGCGTGAAAGCAACATGAGCAATAAATTGGCAATTATTTCCATTTTTTGTGCAATTCATACTCCCGGCGGGGTTGTGTTTATGGAAACGCTTAGTTGAGTGGAATGATTGTGTAAAACTGTTGGATTCGATCCAACGGGCCGCGCTTGCCCGCCGCGCGAAACAAACGGTGTGCAAATAAAGTCAAATAAGTAAACCCACCGAGCCTGCTGCCACTGCACATGAACATACACATTACACCGACCAAAACGAACCAAACGAATGCCTCGGTTGCGATTTGTAAAACTACAATCATAGTTTATTTTGAAAATTCGGTGTACTGAACACCTTACTAAACGGTTGATTGTAGAAACGTAAAAAAATCAGAGTAGTAGCACATATAAACTTAAAAATGAACTTAAAAACTATCACGGATAAGTAGGCTTTACAAGTCAACGAGTAATAGGCGACCAACTTATAAAAGGAAAACTTCGTACAAAATCCATTAAAAATTACTATAATGAAGTTGTTAGTTCTTGGGTGACATGGTCACGTTCTGTACCAAACCCTTAAATAAATATAAAAAAAAGTTGTTAGTTCTGTAAAGCAAATAAAACCCCCTCTTTCTACGGAACCCTACAATGCGCGTGGCCCAACACGGACATGGCCGGTTTTGTTTTTAACCTACTTCGAAAACTAAGGATTTCTAAAAACACAACTTAGTAGACCGTGTAATGTTATAGACCCCAAGCGTAGTTGCCGGTACCGATTCCTTGGTTGGCGGTGTTCCAGTCGTTTCAATTTTATTCCGCGAAGCGTTCTCTGTAAACAGCCTTAAATGATAAACGCATAATTTAACACCCCGCAGCGAAACATGAAAAATTGTGCATTCCATTTTTATTTTATTTTCACCCGATCTGATCATGAGGCGGGCGTGAAAATGTGAAGACGTTTCAACTCTCGATGAACTTTACTTATCGCATTATTCTTTACTCGTCGTATTAATATTTTTCAGCTACTTCCTGAAGAACGAAATTATTATTGGATGAATTTATTGCGATGGGGAACTATTTATTGAAATACCTAGGTTGGTGTCTGAGCTTTAATTAATTTTAAAACCACTTGATTCCGCCGCCTCTCCTGTCATAAACTGGGATATTAACACGTTTAATCGACTCGCCTTTACGGATTTTTTATAAGCCGTTAAGAGGTTATTACGGCCAAAATATCTTGTAAAACGCTCTATTTCTTAATACCACATAAAATTTTCCTATTCCTCTCCACAAAAGACGTTAAAGGGGTAATAAATAAATCGCAGGGAGACGAGAAATGAACACTATCAAGTTCTCAGATGAAAGACTGCAGTTCTATAGAGAGGTTATCAAATTTCTCGTCGTTGGCTGTCGTCAGTCTTTTGACAGGGAAGAATACCCGGCAAAATCCAATTCGCACGGTAACAACAATGCGGTCGGGCTCGGGCTCGGGCCGCGGCTGGAGCCGGGGCGAAGCCCGATACCATCGCGGTCTTCGTCGCCGTTCCACATAAATCTAGCTTTGATACATTTTGGTAAGAAGCCAACTTTGGTGTACGGCCCGCACTGTCAGTGTGTTGCAAAATAATATACGGTGCTTTTTACGCGAGTTATGCTTTTCATTCCACTCTATCCTGTATCCATCGCTCTCCGTGCTCCCACATTTTTTATTGCCTACGAATCTAACCAGTTTATTTATAGCTTGCGTTTTAATACTACTAAACCGATTTTTTTTCACTCTTTTGTTTGTTTTTCATTGCACCAAAATACTCACAAAAGATTCTAAACTTACGTACTTTTAAGTATTTACACATAAGTACTTAGATTAAAATACTAGGGGGCCGTGTAATCGCTGAGCGGAAATTAGTTCTCCGAACGCTGACTACACTGATTAAACTAGCTGACTCACCAGCGCTCGTTCAATCGATATTCATATGAGACAAATCCGATTGTTACTGTTTATCTTGTGCAATAAAGGCATTGTGGCACTGTGGAGCTGGAATATTTGTGAGTGTTCACAATCTGCACACTAAAACTGTAACAGAATTATGTCTGTAAATTGAAAAAGATATTAAAATGTTGTCTCCCTGTTTATTGATTTGTTCGTTCGAGCATCAAACACTACTGGGCCAATTTCGATGAAATTATGTTCTTAAAATAATTAGAACAAAAAAAATGTATATACAGAGTGTAGGTATAGCAGACGGTTGGATTGGTGGATGGATTAGTGACTGATGCGTAACGCATTATTCATAAATTTCTACCAGCCATAGTCCTTTGTGAATAATGCGATAAATATGAAGTTATTGGATTTTAATTAAATCTAATTCTGGTATCAGAAAAAGAGACAGATTTCCTATTTATGTTTTGAGTCTAAAAAAGATTCGTCAACCGTAAAAAGAAAACTATCCCACCAAAAATATTTTATGTGAAGTAGGTTTCCAAGACGTACAAGCTTTTAACGCTGTCAATGTTAAAAAGTTAGCAGATCTCATGAAGAGCTAAACCTCCAACTCTACAGGCCCGAACTCTACAAATCCTAAATCTTGGTTAAAAATTATGGTTAGAAATCTTTATTGTATCTAACTGCGACATACTTTGATAAAAAATCTATTTTGGCACAAGTACCACGTAGTGTGCTAGAGCGTTAGCATAGCGATAGGGCACAGGGCGCATAGGGCATTATTAGCCATTAACGAATATGCCTTTTGCTTAATATTCGTTCTTAATACCGTTACCATCTGACTTTCTATCTCTGGAACAGGAAGATTTGCATTCTTTCCTAAACTCGTATTTATAATCTGGAGTTGGAAGTAATGGCAATTAGGGAGTTTTTCAGTGGTGTGATAAGTCTGGTAAGCATTAAGGTTCAGTTTCGTGTCGCGCGCGCGATCGTTAATCAGCGGCCGGTGGGCGAGCTTCCGCCGCCGGAACACACAGCTTATTTTTGATTGTTTTTGATAATACAAACAAAGACAAATGATTAAGTCAAGTCGTTAATCATGTAGTGTATGCATTGCGGCCGCACTTCCTGCTGTAAAAATTCCAGAGATTGTTAACCTACAAATAATTTATTGTGCACGCCACGCAGAGCAACGATATGTATATGTGTATAATGTACTTAACAATATTTTATATGTTTCGAGCGCGATAAAATGTGATAATTACCACATCCCGCGCTCTCAAAGTGAATGACAAACTTTTTCTCGCGCCTGAGAGACGACATACTTGCATAGCGCAATATGCAGAACCCTTCTTGTATAGTACATTTTTGCTTTGAGTTTTGAACGGCATGTAGCAATCGAAAATCGAACCTATACCAATCAAAATTTCGCCCGCCTTGTTTATCGCTTTTTCACAGTGATCGTTTGAAATTGCATTTAGGGTTCGAAACATGGACATCGCAAGTAACAAGGCGAGCCACTGTGGGCCACAGGCCGAGTGGGCAATGAAAAAGCTATCAGCGTCGCGGCCGCCACTCGCACCCGTTACCAAATTAATGTGTCACGAACTATATCCCACTAGATATTGATGTTGAAAAATGACACATTCCTCGACATCTGAATGCAATCGTAAATCCTGAAGCTGGTCGGATTGAGCGCTGTATTTATGCGGAATATTTCTAACAACGCGATATAACGGCAATTTTGCGAGTACATACCAAGCGGAAATATTTAGTTGAACTCCTATGTGTCTATTTCATAAAATAATTTTACAACAAACGCGCGTCTGTTTGCGACACACCAGTAGGCATATAGGTCATGTTGGTAAAATATATCTCGATGTATTTGTAGTCTACGTCTAAATAGAGATAAAAGCGATGATTAATAGTGGTGGTATTCGCCGGTTGCGGTTGGGAAGGCGAGCGCAAGATCAGTGTGATTATCTTGAGGTTTGCGCTTCACTGATCACAGCACAAAATTAGTTTAGGTTTGAAGCGGGATGACTGCTTGGCCCTGGTTAGATGTGGTAACTTGTATTCATAGAGAGACTTTGTTCCCATCGGGCGTCACCGCCCATTGAGCTGTAAAATTTATTTCTATTCGCACTGCTGATGGACGAAGCCGTGGTTGTGACTTGGGGTCGATATTTATTCGGTGTAAATTTACTTACCTCAAATAAAAGTATTATTTTTAAATTGTGCAGACATGTAAATCGACAAATACTGATTGTTTTACAATATTTGTCCTACAAGTTTTTTGTCGGGTCTATAATGTTCATAAAAAACCAGTTTATGTAATTTTATGAATAATTTCACATAGAACGATGCCACTGCCGCAACTTTTCATTATAAATCCGTTATTATTGTAAGTGTATTTCCATCAATGACATGCACAGGAAAATCGCAATTCTATTATTATCATAGCACCAAAGCAAAGCAAGCAAGAAAACAATACAAAGCAAGAAAACAGCTGATGCACGTAAAACATTGAAAATCCAGAAGATTTTTACTAAAAGGTGATAAACTAATATCTAGTGGAAATGCAAACAAAAGATACAATCCCAATAGATTCGAATGTAATTTTCACAAACAAAACACATTTATATAAATTAAGTGAATTATAAATCGGAGTGCGCTTTACACGAGTGACGCGCTATGAGCAATGTGTTTCAATAAAGCTGATACACTTAATTAGATCCATATTTCACGCGCACTGTAACATGAATTTAAAATCCATGTCACATCTTGATCAATATTGTATTTTATTATTTTTGAAAGCAACAAGCCATTTGGGATCTGCGTTATGGCTTTTAATTTTGGATCGGTAATTACTGGTAATACCTTCAAACTGATTACTGAAACGTGAACATTTAACGAATGTTGAAAATTATCAAAAATGTTGAAAAACAAAAAACAAACAATGAACCGTATGTGGCGGGCGTCATTTACCTTCGCAGTGGCGCTGTGCATTAATTCATTAAACTCCTGCCAGTATTTTCTCATTATACTGCAAACAAGCTTTTGACAATAGATTAATTGGGTCACATCGGGTTCACTATGTCCTATTATTACTTAATTTGGAATCCAAATGCAATTCTAAATATAGCCCTTAGGCATATAATTGAGTATGCTCGCTTAAACATATCACACTACACTCAATAGCGTTAGGTAGAGTTAGCCTTTAGTTAGCCAAATAATGGACAGTTGCTTAGATCAAATCATTTGTGAACATAACGCTATTGAGTTTGATTAAATGACACGCTAGGCTGGCTTACAATCAAATATGCAAATTATTCGTAACATCAATAGATACGAGTACGCAGTAGGTTCGGGTATAAGATTCTTGATACTACGAAAATCTGCTCCTGAACATAAAGTTAGGAAGATCTGAGTTAGCTGTAGAGATGCTAAGGCGCTCTTCTTCATATCGATGTAACAGCACTGGTTTCTGAATTAAGGTATTTCACTAAGTAAATACATGAGTATCTGTCTCGATCGTTTTACAGAAATCTGAAGAGACGAAAGTAAGTACATACTAAGAGTTTACTAGCTGCAAGTCTCTTGGGATACGGCTATATATATTCACTAAAACTGATAACTAAAATAACGGTGGCACCGTGAAAAGTTGACTAGCGGAATGACCTAAATTTTTTTAATTATTAAAAAACAATAGTTTTATTAATATGGTTGGTTTCTTAAGATAAAATGGGTTACATAACAATTTTGCTTGATCCGTTACTTAAAAATGTCTGTGGTAGAGGAATGTAGCTTCAATAAAGTTTTCAGCTGAGTATATATTTTAGATATGTTCAAGGCGATGTGGGGCAGGATGTCGATGAAATACGGATCGCGCTTTGGCGCAATTTTAGAACAATGAGGTGGGAAATTGCTTCTCGAATACATGAGAGTTGGTGACGGCAATCATCGCTGCATTTCTTCGCAACCGAACGTTTTCGGGCTCGTGTAATTTAGATATTATTATTACCAGCGGCCCTATAATATAAGTCTCCATTGTGTATTGGGTTACTTCTTAAACCAAGATGTTCTTTAGATTACCTATGACATAACATCACTTATTAGAGATATTATTAAACCAATACGGATTAAAGTTCTGATTGCCTGTATGAAATTGCGACGTGAGGCGCCTACCTCTACTAAAAATAAGTTGGTGCAAATTTTTATTTGAGCACTGTGTTTGAATTTTTTTTTGCCATATCTCACGGACATCATAAAGGCCAATGAGATTAGTAAAAATACCATAAGTGACAATAGGATTCCTTTTTACTCTATGTGTGACGTCACGACTATAGCAAATAGCGTATTTGGCGTTAAAAAAAAATTCACTTGAAATGGATATATTTTGGTTTTTTAGGCCAAATACTTATATGAAATAAACATTTATTTTATGAATTTTGATATGAATCAATGGGGAGCTTGAGTCTTGGAGTGACATAGCTTTTATACCTTAGAAGACATATAAAAACTTAGGAAAAATTAAAGAAATCAAACTCTTACTATAATTTTTTCGGGATTTTCGTGATCTCAAAAATGCGAAAAATAATGATAATCTAAGAATAAAAATATATAATATATATATTTTTTAAATACTTATTACATTTTTACATTGAATTCTAAACGTTTTCTTATAAGGGTGTAGATGCGTAAAAACATTATTTTACGAGATAACTCAAATATTCATAAACGCTTCATACATTGTAAGGCGTCTCGTGCAAGCTGTGACGTTATGATTTGAGCCCGATTTGTATGGCGCGTTTTTGTACCACGTGACTATATTGGTCGACAGGTTATGAAACGTATTAGTCGTAGAGAAAAAAATTAACCACGTTTATTTATCATTTACCATGGTGTGTCCGGTTATATTTAAACATTTTTAGTGAACGTTCTCCATTAGCGTAATATAGAGATTTCTTTAGATAATTCCGGAATCACTTACAAAGGGTTTGTCAATGACAGTGGCTACTCTCATATTGACTTTTCGCTAACTTTTTCTTCACTAAAAACCCTAAAAACTCAACCCAAAGCCAGCTGCTAATATGTAACCATTGACATAGGTATATGACATAGGTACAAGCAGAATGTAAATACGATGAAATGAATTTCTGATCATCTAAAACTTACATTAGAAAAGAATCAGTTTTATTAAATGGGTATAAAAAACTGTTAACACAATATTGTATGTATAGTATTATTAAAAAACCGGCCAAGTGCAAGTCGGGCCACGCGCAGTGTAGGATTCCGTAGAAGGAGGAAATTTTGCCTGCTTTACAGAACCAACGACTTCATCAAAGTAGTTTTTAATGGATTTTGTATGATGTTTTCCTTTTAAAAGTTGGTCGCCTATTACTCGTTAACTTTTAAAGCCTGCTTAGCCGTGATAGTTTTTCTTTTAAGTTCATTATATTATGTGCTACTGCTCTGATTTTTTTCGCGTTTCTACAATCAACCGTTTTAGCAAGGAGAGGGGGACCCCTCGCCCTCTCCTTGCTAAGCGGTTGATTATACTAGGTACAGGAGAGACAAAAAACTTAATATCGTAAACAGTTTCTGCGCTATGTTCCATAGAAAAAATATACGCGCGGTGTTACAATATTTTTAATAACGGTCGCTGATCGGTCTGAGTGCTTAAAGCCTACAGGTTGATCGATTCGCGTTTAAAATCTGCACCCAATGGCATTAAAATGTCAAAATCGTCAAATTTCGACTTTGCGGTGTTGTGCTAAGCGACAATAAAATTGTTATCCGTTCTTTACAACCAATAGGAGCTTGAGGAGAACCAGCGTTGACCTCGTCTGTACACCTCTTGATCTCCGTGACTCTCTTAACCAACCTTTATGAGCATTTATTGGCCCGCTGGCGATTAATTAAATAACATATAAAATGCCTACAGTATCTAAGCCTAAGTTCTGACCTGGCGACCGCGGACCGGCCGACGCAGCGTGGGCAGGCCCCCCACCAGAATGGTCTGAAGACTTGGGCGGCAAGTCTCTAAAATCCATAGTTGTTCAATAGAGTCGTATTAGTACGGTACTGGTTGTGTCGTTAACACTTTTGATGGTCTGGTAACCAATCGCATTCCAAGGGTATAACCCGTGCGAATTAACTCGGCGCTTCGTGAAATTCGATCTTCTCTGCGAGAGATGCCTATTTAATTCGCGTGCGCTATACCGTTAGGCTGACATTATACTGCTGTTGCTTAAAAGACTACCAAATAGAGGAAAATAACAGCTATTGTCATGCTTATATCATTCTATTGGAAATCTATGTGCGTATTAGACTTTAGGGCCTGGTTACGGTAGCAGGGAGTCGCTGGATGCCGGAGGCACAAGACCGGGAAGCTTGGAAAACCATGAGGGAGGCCTATGTGCTGCTGATGATGATGATGATGCCTACAGTGACATAAAACATCTCTTGAGAAAATAAGGAATTGTTTATAAGACATATGGTTTTGCAGTTTTTCTGTTTAGTGTGATAGACCGTAGGGTTAAATAGAATGGACATTATTATATGTAGGATATTATTATAAGAGCGGTGGTAGCCTAGTGGGTACAACATTGGACTCGGAAGCGAGAGAATAGCAATAACAATAATAATAATTAATGTGGACGTGGACAGAAAAATGTGACATACCTGGGAGAGTCCTATGACCAGCAGTGGATGAGTATGGGCTGATTGAATTAAATTGTTGCTTTGGCGGTACACATGGTTATTTTTAAAATGCGCTGTTTCTTATATATATCGGTTAGCGGCTGTCATTTACACCATACTTTTAGCAACTTTTGTTCTACTACTTTTGAAAATGTTCTGTTGAATTTTCCGTTTCAAAGTTTTCTTTTACAGTTTTTCTGCTTTGTAGTAGCGCTGGTTCATAAATAATGAACTAATGGCGACAAATATTGGTAGAGGAAGTAAAGCACGAATTTAATAAAATTATAATATAAACCCTCATATCATGGTGTCACCGGAATTGCGGTTTTTAGAAATAACACTGTATAGGTATCTTTTTCAATTACAATAATCTTGCCCTTCGCTTCACTTGTTGTTATGTTGGCGCTTTAGCGATGGCCAATTAGATTTAACAAGCTTGTCTTCCTTGGGGTCACTTAAAGAATATTCTTTTGGGAACTTTTTTTTCCGTTAAAACTGCTAATTAAAACGGACCCACGATGTAAATTTCTCAGTATTAAACGTCCCCGCGGGCAAGCGACCGAGCCCAAGACGCTCTTCATTAAGAATACATTAGTTTATTAAAGCTTTTTACACTACATTCGTTTAATTTTCACCCAAGAGCGGTCTTTGTTTGTTCTCTCCTTTTTATAAATACATCTCTGTTCGTTCTTGTTAATGGCACGACAGGGCAGAGGAGTTGCGAATGAAACTAATTAATTCCACTAAATAAATTTGCTCTTTCTTTATTCAACTTCAAGGGCCATCGTCAGTAGGCGATGTTTCGGGTCGTGGTTTAATTAACAACAGATAAGAGCAAACTGGTATAAAGGTTCTCGAGTGGAGACCACGAAATTGGCAGACGCAGCGTAGGACGCCCACCGGCTCGCTGGACAGGACAATCTTAGACATATTGCGACAGGATGAGAATGGTTGAGGACAGAAGGAGTGGCTCGGGGAGGCCTATGTCCAGCAGTGGACGAATACTAACTGATTGATTGCTAATAAGATAGTTTAATTATGGAATTTTTCATTCTGAGGCAGATTGCTGGCAGCGGCTGGATGACGATGGCCGCGGGCAAAAAGAAGTGCATGCCTTGCGAGAGGTCTATGTCCAGCGGTGGACGAGAACTTTGAGAGCAAACGGCCATTGGAAACAATTTGGTGGATAGTGAAATGTGCGATCTTCATGAATCCCAAACAGGCCGAAATTATTTCCGTTAGAGTGAATCAAGGAGAGGTGAGTCGCGTCTTGAGTCGTCCACCACCCCGCCCGGCCCGCCTCGCCCAGCCTCATTGAAATGCAAGGGATCCATTTATTACCTCACATTCAATTTATGAAGCCTCTGTTTTCTTCTGACGAAATGTTAATGAAAACCCTGAAATTTATATTGACTCCGGAGGTGATTTTTTTCCCCAAACGAATTCGGCTGCTTCTTTATAGCGAGCACTCGACTCGTCTTTACTGAATATTCGAATTTCCAAATGACATATTTTCACAGTTTCCCTGTACGCCTGTATGGACCATGCGACATATATGAGTAAGTTATTCAATAACGCCCCGTTGTAGAGCATTTCACATTTGACTTCAAGATTTAGCGTTGAAGCGTATATGGACGGTGGTGGGCGGCATGTTTATTTATTTGGAAAGATTAAATGCAGCAGTAGCCTCATGAAAATTGCACTGCACTAAACCGTTGCGGTTTTACTTTATTTTTGTTCATTTCAGCGGATCGCTAAAAGCTTTAGATTACTGCGAAACCACATCACAATATTTAGTAAATTATTATTTAATCATTCGTCGGTGCTGGTGCATTCGGAAAACAGGGGCCCAGTCGTCCAGTCTAAACTAAACAATGACTGGGTGGCCTGTCAGAAGTTACCGGAACAATTTGGAGGAGTTTAGCGTTGCGGATGCCGGGGATTCCCTCCGATTCGCCGGCCACTGTCACTACGGGACAAGCTATAAATTTTAACAGCAACCAGAATACCTTTTTACTGTCTGCTCGTTTAACCGCAACTAAAGTTAGTTGGTGAAAGTGTTGCATAATATTTTCCAAGCTCAAGCATTAACAGAAAGGAACATTGCGCTTTTACAATTCTAGACCAACGTATAAGGTATGGTCATAAAATGATCAACTTTTTTTTTACAACTCTTTTTCGAAAGCCCAAATGTTTTCAAGTAACACAACTTCGAACGTTTTTACCATTAGAGTATATGTGCAATACTAAGTACCTACATAGAGGACATTCCTACTACTACTATCATTTGGGTCGCAACTTCGTAAGTCTTGCAGCCAATTAATTTCATACATACATAAACTTACGCCTGTATCCCAGTGGGATAGGCAGAGACCAGCGACTGCCACTTGCCACGATACTGACAGATGACTTTCGCTTCATTTCTTCCATGACAAGCGCTTGCCGCGTTAACACCAGTTAAGACATAACGAAGAAAACCGGCCAAGTGCGTGTCGGGCCACGCGCATTGTAGAGTTCCGTAGAACTACCTGCTTTACACAACTAATAACTTCATCAACGTAATAATACAAGACAAAGTCAGAGCGTCAGAGTGCATCCTGTGGTGTGTCAAAGTCCCTGGTCTCTGCCTACCCCTCTGGGATACTGGCGTGAGTTTATGTATGTATGTATTTCGCAACCGGATCCCTGAATCGTTAAATAGTTTTTATACACACACAATATTTATTGAACGACCAATTCAACGGTTATGCCGTACTATGGGGTGAACGAGAAAAAAAATCAACCCTAATTTAAGTGTAGGGGAGGTACCATAAATTTTTTTTAAGCATTTTATTCTGCTGTTTTGTCGGCGTGATTGATATTTATGTCTATGCCAGTCCTCTAGTAGTAATCGTCTTTGAGCTAAGCCGCGGTCAGGCAGACAGACGGACGGACATGGCGAAACTATAAGGGTTTCTTTTCGACTGCGGAACCCTAAAATGCCTACCTACTGGTTTCATCAAATACGTAAAGACTTGCAAAATAAACCGAGAAAGTATTTTTTTTATAAACCGATACTATAATAATTACACGACTGCGGCGGAGCCCAAAAGGAGGGTAAGGTGTTTGGCTCGTACGTATGTATGTAAGTATGCTCGGTTCTATGTTCCCTCATAACTCCTTAACCAATGGTCAGATTTTGACAAATAAGATCTCTAACGGTTCGTCATGTTTTCGCAAGTGTCATGGGCGATATGAAATTAGCACAAATCAAACTAAAAATTAAAAATACACTAAAATAAAAAATAACCAACAACGCCACTGCTGAGAGCATTAACTACTAAGCAGGTGGGACCCAAATTCAACAATGTAACTCCTTACGAGGCATCTAGTTTGGTCCCGCCTCCTGCTTAGTAGTTAATGCTCAGCAGTCGGGTTGTTGGTTATTTTTTATTGTAGTTTTTTCTACTTTCTTTTAATATACCCATAACCTTTTAATATACTCGTATCCGCGACATTTTAAACATTAAAAAACGCAAATGTGATACTAAACTTACTTCTAGGCTGAAGTCGGCTGAGTTGCAAGAGGGAAATAGAATTAAGATTGAATAACTTTTATAGTTTTGATTGTTGGATTAATGATTCTGTTTTTGGGTCATAAACTCTTCACAAATACATACAGTTCATCATCCAAGAATGACGAGTAATCGGAGTATTATAGATCAAGATATAATTGAAAGCCCATCCAAACGTTCAGTTATTGCGATAAGGTGAGCTCCTGATTTAGAGATGAAAATGGGCCGGACTGGCGTCTCTCTCTATACTTAGTTTTAAAAGCTTTCTGATATTTTCGACCGTCTCAGTTGTCAATCAACTAACAATAAACTGTGTTCTAAATCTACTTTATACCACTGCACTTGCATTAGTACGATTGATTACCGATTTATCTCTCGGAATGGGCAATAAAATCTTCATCATGCACTGAAGCTTACAGCTCTAGTTTTGATTAGATTTTTAATGACAAATTTATACGTAAATAATGGTTAGTAGATATTTATATATGGACAATTTCATAACAAGCACAGGTTCCTAATATTTTAACAAGAATTAAAACAGGTTGATCGAAAAGTTAAGTAAACTTTGTATACCCAGACCGGATGTTTTGTAAATAGCATTAACTCACTTTGTTCTTTTCATAGAAGAGCGGAGCTCGGTCGCTTGTCGGCTGTCGGATCGCGATAACATATCGGATTACAATGAATAATAAACGACGGATTGTTGCTGCCTTCCCGGTACATTCCACTGTTGCATCGCTAATGCATCAGCGGCCTTTTATTTATTTACGGCTGTTTACAGTTACACGAAAGCTCATAAGCGTATCACGTTTCTTCAATTAAAACCGGCTTGTTTTACATTGAATCAGTTTTAATGTTATCTTTGATAAAAGTTACATGTATTTAAAGTAGCTGAGCGAGTTTGAGTGGTGGGTAATGGCATTGCGTGGCTAGAGGTCCGTCTCGTAGCAGGCGCCGAGCCGTCGCGACTTTCATTAAAGACACATTACTCCTTTTATTCTTGTTTAGATCGCAAATACACTCACAGTCCTTTGTCTCATTTACCATTTATTTACGGCGTATTCAATTTAAATACTGCTCCTTTCACGTTTATCGTTCAAGGAGTAGCTGGAGTGGACCCCGCCTCTGTTTTATTTGTTTGCCAGTTTCGCTCTTCTTGCCGATTCCGGCACTCTATTTTACTTTCAGATTTATATTCTACGGTACGGTTACCTATTAATTTAAAAAGAAAAAAATATTGCAGCAAAAGTAAATTTTAATCTCAAAAGGTGAAACATTTTTCGCGGAGTGACGCGTCTGCGTCAGGCCCAAGTTTCTAGAGGCGTAATTAAAACTTAAACTCCTATTATGCCGGTGGAGTGTGGCGGGAATTAGAACTGTGCCAAGTGTCGGATTTCGGACGTGCCTCGCATCCGCAATGCACTCGGTGTCACTGGGCGCTGCGCCGCTGTGTACCGACTACTGCCCGCCAGCCGCCTGCGACCGCCCGCCCTGTCTCGCTGCGACCGCGGATTTTCGCTAATCCCTCGCATATTTTTCTACCCGCCAAGTAGGGCAAACGCTGGTTTCCGGAGATTATAAAGCAAATATGTAAGCCACACGCTCCTTGCACTTTTTACACTTGGCAAACTTTTGTTTCATTAATTAGGAACAAATTTTTTGTTCCATTTTAAGACTCATTCATTACTCACTTAATATTTTTTTCTTATAAGTGGACGCAGTGAGTGGAGAGGGAAGTTTTTATGGGCAGACATTTAAAGGGAACAAAAGTAGCCCCGCATTTATCGCCCTTGCTTAGTATACAGAATCATAAAGTTATATCTTCTGGGGTGTACAGCTCCATTGAGATTAAAACCTCAGCGCAGTGCGGGCCTAATTAAAACCCTGGCAGAGCGAGGCCGCGTCACGACTTCGCAGGCCCAAGTCGCGCTTTGCGGCGAAGACTCTTCCTACTCGATACTGTCCCAAATAAATGGTTGACAGCAATTTTGCAGGTCTACTACGAGATTCTGGGCATATAGGTATTTGGGATAATCAGGTAGTCACTCGTTACGCGCTCTAGCCAAGTACCCACCAAAAACCACATAATGTTTAATGATTTTGGTAAGGCAAAGGTAACCGTACCGTAGAATATAAAGATCGAGCATTTTTCAGAAGGGCCTAGCATAGAGACGCTACTTTCTGCATCAATAGGGATTAGTCCGGAAAATATGTTAGAAAAGATGTCTTTTCCGGACTACGCATTGCCCTATTTTCACTCAACAATAATTTAGTATTTTCAATTACTTGCATCAGTGATAGTTAAAAACATTCGTAGCTTGCAGTACAATAGATCTGTATATATAACATAAATAAACGGTTTCACTATTCCAAATACTGTTGACACGTTGTAAGTAACAAAGCATGTCAATTAACTTGTTTAATAACGTCTACAGATTAAATTTAATAAAGTTCTCTGAGCTTCCGGAGTGCTCCATATTCCTGATTAAATAAAGGGGCTAAAGTTGTGTGACACTTTAATTAGCTTTACAAGCATAATCTACCCCTCCGACGACACATCGATGAGATGAGATATTTTTGCTCTTGAGTAAAAGACGTTGCGATGCGAGGTTCCTACTTGTTCTTCCTTTCTTTCTAACCATTCTCTTCATTGCTATCTAATTTCTAAAGTAAGCCCGTTCCCGACTGAAGTTTGGACTGTTGAAATTTTCGCGTGAAAACAACTACACATTTCCGTGCACCAGGCGAGATGGCCGTAATTGCCAGTAGCTTTTAGCGGCTCTCGGATTCGGAGGCAGATTCAGGTAATTAATGCGCTGGCGCATTGCTGCAAAAATGTACCTGGGATTAAGAGCCTGCGCCGGAACACACGTGATGCAGTGTCGGCCAAGAAATAGCTGCTCGCGGGGCGATGAATCACGAAAACATTGAAGTATACTCTTTTTTCGACACAGAGTATATACGTCCCGTGTTGTCAGATTCGTAAACCAACTAATTACAGTCACATAATAAAGACAGCGAAGACAGGCGAGCGAGTATCTGCGGCTGCACAGAACCAGAGTCACGAACGCATCTTGGGACCACCTCCAAGTCCCAACAAAATAAATATATTTCGCTGATTCCAGACGAAATTTGCAAGTCTGCCAAGAATATTCGTACCAAATCGTTTTCCTATAATTGGAGTACATGTGAATTTGTATTCAGTAGCGCATCCACCGCGGATGGAATTTCGCCATTTCGCAGGAGCTCCGTCCTCCATCATGCGTAGTTATTGAAGTAATTTGTGTAACCCTCCGCATTATGCGAGAGAATATTTTAACCTTATTACATTGAATCGAACCCCTCTTCATGATCGGAGTAAAGAACGTAGAGGCTTGATGGATTGATGACGCAATGGGACGAGCGATACGTGCGGATATCAAAATGTTGGTGATTTAATGAGCGCTTTGGGCGTGGCGCATCAATATCCTAAAAATGAAATAATTTATCTTTCGGTAGTTCTTGCGAGTATTTTCGGTTACATCGCCTTTTAATTCTTAACGGGAATTGTAAAGATTGTGTAAGGGCGCACAAGTTTCGGATTATTTCCGGCACGTAAACTTGGCAAGTGACTGCAATGGTTAATGGTGTATTTGCACAAAGCACGGGGCGACGAGGTGCAGTAACAGCTTTGAAGGTTATCAACGTCACACTCCCATGCTCCGAGGGAGCAGCGTTGCTGGCGGCTGCGGCGCCCGCATCTTTAGCCCGTGTCTACACTACCTGACATCTCATAAACGCCCTTCACACATAAACCACGAACGTCTAATAAATACTTAGCAAAACTTTCCTTTTAAAAGAACAAACAATTGTTGTGCAAAATATGCATTTTCTTCTCACAATGTAACAAGAAAACCTTTTTATGGAACCAGTAAAATGGGGAATACTTGCCGAGCAGCTCAGTTGTTTTTCTCAGAGTATACAGTTTTACGTCCTGCAATCCGTCTGCTGATTTGGTTTCACGTTTTATTTCACAATTTTTACGATTGATTGTAATGATAAGTAATGATAGAGCATGGACTTTTTTATTCATCAACTCCCCACGTTCTGTTAATTATACAGTTTAAGAAAAGTTGTGAGTTTATATAAAATAAGGAATAATTCAAAATAATGCAGTGCAACGATGCAACGGCGGCTGTCGGCGAGCTTAGAGCTCATTTCACGCCGCCCGCTCTCATATTTTACACTATCTGGAGTCTTCGCGGCAGCAAGAAAGAACATAGCACCTCTAAAAGCATAAACATCCTTTATTACCTGTTCCGAAAGCGCAGTTTCGCTTAGAAAGTATCCTTATTTGGGGGATACACGGAGCACTTACGACATAATGTATGCTTATATAAGTTAGGTATACATAAGCAGCGCGAAACAAAGAATGTAGCTCTATGTATTAAAATCGTTATTATGCTCAAGATAAATCAATTACGGTAGTGGTGGTGTTTCTAGGAAATTATTTTACAACGTCGCTTTGAGACTGCTGGAATACAACGCAAAACATGCTAAGTAGTTACTAACAAACAAAGTGGACACCAGGTAGAATTTTGTTATTGAAGCAATGTTGGTGAGAATGTTGTGCTTGTCGGTGGATCTTAGGAGCTTTTGTATGCAAGATCCCATATAATTCTTATGTTAGCCACAACAATATGACCAATCGGAATTACCTTCCATACGCGGTCCCAAGCCGCCCCTATAGAGTGCTTTGGGACATAACGGTAGATTTAAAGCCTTCGAAATCGGGTATCGTTCAGTTGGCCTATACACTGCACTAAAACCGTCTTATCTCCCCTACTTGTTTGGGTGGAGGGATGGCAACTTCTTCCGTAGAATGCATCTTTGAGGAGCGGCAAGATAAGATTTTATGTCCAATTAATGTTCGTCAGGTCAAATAAAGCACTGAAATTAAATTGACAATCCATATCTAGAAACAAAGAGCAAGTTACGCCAGAAATTGTACTAGCATGGCGCTAACGAACGTGCATCGAACGGCACTATTAAAGGTTATAGAAGGAAGATTAAATCTCCATTAAAAGCCGCTCGTAATATGAGTGTCATCGATAGGTGTCATGCAGCGAGCTGTCGCATCGCCTGTTGAGCACATCAATCAAGGCGCGATCGCCAGTAATCTCACGTCATCGCGCGCGGCGCTGGCGGTGCGGCAGGAGAGGCGGAGCTGCCCCCAGCAGGTCCACTCCACTGACCTACATCCGCTTTGGCACCGTTCACAATCGTCGCTTCAACTTAATTGTCCCGACACTTCGCTCTCCTAACGACTATGCCGCAATCCGCCGATTTAAGGGGACTCGCTGAATAGGTGTCACTGCGACCGACCCCTTTGGTTGGCTTTGCGGCAGATATATTTGAGATCAGGTCAAAAGGTGCGCTGTTAAAGGAAATTAATTCACTGTGTTAGTTCGAGAGCCGGATTAATAGGTCGGGGTCTCCGCCTCCTCCTCCTTATTCATATCCACAGGGTATTCAATATACTTTACACGAATAAAGTAGAGTACGTGCAAAGCGTATGCATATACTTTTTGCATGACCACAAAAGGTTTTCACAAATGTGCATGTAGCCGTGTTAAGCTCACGTTTTGGGAGAATAAAGTAAAAATTTCTACACTCTGACTAGATGTCGTGTCACGTACATATAATGGAAAAGGGGGATTACAATTTGCCTTTGTGACGGCGTCGTCCAATTACATTAATCTGGCGCACTCGCGCCTCGGCGCCGCCGCCGCAAGCAACTTGATTAAAAATTCTATTAGTTAAAAGGCACAGACATCGCCTTAATAGATAAAGTGTGCGATGCTAGTGTGCAACTTGCGGTGCTCGCGAAGTTTGATGTTTTTGAACAGGTTGAATTGGCTAGGGCCATCGTTGGTGTCAGGAAAACGTCAAATATATTAGATGCCGTAGAACGAGATTGCTGCTTGGCGCTTGCAAGGTCGGACATATCGCAAGAGTTTCTTACTACAGATGGAGAGAAAAGACTACAGTCTTTACTGTGACCCACCTGGTTATAAGAGGCCTTGTGCACGACGGAAACGACTTGCCTGGAAAAGTAGAGACGATTGGAAGGGATAAGAGGAGGTGTATGCCCAAAAATTGGTACATAAAAATTAACATAACAAATATATTTTTATAGTTATAAATAAAAACGGGAGAACTAATGCAAGATACCGTGCTGTTGACTCACTCATTCTTCTTGGTGTATCGATACTAATTTTAAAGTTCTTACAACTTCAACAATAGCTTCATTAGATTACTAATTTATGAAACGCGATTACCTTCACATTATAGGTACATAGCGTCAACAAATTGCTTAATAATCTTCTAAAGCTAATTAATTGTTTATAATATGCTTCCAAGAGTTACAAATTATGAAGATAAATATTTTCTCTGATAATTACCGAGACAATTACCAAAATTAATGCCTTACAGGTTTTCTCAACTATGTAATTTTTTTGTGTGATATAACTTTTGTAAAAATGAGCTCGAATGTTCACTTGAGAACTGACCTTTCAATCGCATCTCTCGTGACATGCGTTAACAGTTTTTAACCACAACGCACGAAAGTACCTATATCTGGAGGTCGTTATTTGTATTTTCAAGCTTGTACGATAATTTCAACCTGTGCTGAATATTGACGTCGGGCTATTTTCCACTTCCCAGAGCTGTTTGCTGGCGAGTGCTTTTAGAAACCTGCGTAGGTACATTCGTAGATTTTGAGTCCACTTGAAAAGTTTCTCTATCAATCACTTGCAGAGAGCGCAATTTCATTAACTCAAAAGAACAGGAGAGAAACAACATATGTAGTCGCGACACTCCTTTCCGGATTGGGATATCTGCGGGCGGCGAGCGTCTAGCGGTCGCACAGAGATTTATCGCGACACCGCGCCCGGCCGGCGGACAATCTCGCGCCGAATCTCGGGTCTTCGTCTAGCCGTGAGAAAATCCTAAGAATGGTGAGCGGTCATCGCTATGCGATATACTGCAGCCTATGTACGTCTCTCTCAGCACAGACTTTCTCTCAGAGAGAGAGAAAGAGAGTTACGGGCTTAACCGACATGCGTGCCTACCGCGGATCGGCAATTTAACGCGCGAACGAACATCTCAGACACTCAGGTGATGCTTAAAATTCACAAATATTCGTAACTTAAAAAACAAACTCTTTATAGTAGCTGTCCGGCACAGCCGTCTTGTTAGATTTTAAATTGAAAAGGAATCCCGGATAGGAAACACTTAGGAAGCTGAGTGGCTAATATCTACGTTTGATATAGCGACGTCGCCACAGTCCACGCCCGGGGTTCGAACCCATGAACTTTTAAATGTGGGGCAAGTGTTCTACCAACTGCACTAACACCGCTTCTATGCCACTGCAGTCTTAAAATTATTGCGGACGTTGGAAAAATTATAAGACCCTTTGTTTTGGTCGTGGTTAGATAGA
Organism: Yponomeuta malinellus; assembly: GCA_947308005.1. NCBI lineage: Eukaryota > Metazoa > Arthropoda > Insecta > Lepidoptera > Yponomeutidae > Yponomeuta > Yponomeuta malinellus. The sequence goes on from OX370994.1 coordinate 10,335,063, forward strand.
CAAGCGTTGAATTTTCTTTATCAAGCCAATTACTAACGATGCATTTTGGCCCCTACCTGATTAGTGCTTGTGGGAATCCCTCCTAACGGGGGTTGAGCCACGCACGCGACGCGCTAACGCTAAACGCTCTTTCACCATGACATAATTAAACGTAACATGGCTGTGAGCCCGCGAACACTAAGGTACGTTCCAGCCTTCTCGAGCTTCGTTTTGCTTGCTTGTTAAAGAATGTAGCGTTCAAATTTACATTGAAAGCAAATAGGCTTGAAAAGGCGACCGGGTCGGGAGCGGTGCGTAGGAATAGAACAAAAAGAGTGCAGCATACAGCTGCCGCCGGTTCCCTGCGCTGCACAGTGCACACCGGAGTAACGCGTATTTCATTTAATAGTTATTTATATTTAGTATGAAATAATAACAGAACTTATCAGTTACCAGTAGATGTGCAGAATTATGTTCCAAATACTAATTGTCTTTAACCTAACCTATAGTGAAGTGAAATGCAGTGACGGCTGAGTCCGTTGGAAATTAAGTTATGCGTGCGTAATAATGAGGGACACATTATTATATATTATATTATTATTATATTATATTTCCGCTCCCAATATTTGTAAAGTTCATACTACGCATAAGTAGACGTTATCCATATCAAGACGTTATGCACTTGAATTGCAATTACTTGCGCTATGAAAATAAACGATTATTTTTAACAGGTAGATACCTACCTGACGAACTATTATTTTCTGATAACGGGAACTGTTTTACCTAGTATCACTGTAAGCCTAGTATAACCCACCTCTAACACCAAGTAAAACGTTGGCTAACACTACGCTTCTCTTTTTGTAGTGTTCGAGCCATTCCGGCTGAGTTCGCAGGATAGTCGCTACACCGCAATTGTCGGAGCTTCCATTCAAGTGGCTTAAACAACAACGAGAATTATTGGCTTTATTGTGGAGTTATTCTAAGTGCAGAAGCCGTTGTTATTAAAAGGTTGCGATAGGTCCTAGTATAATGTAGTAATGGGTCGCTAGATAATGTTATGTTATGTAGGTGTGTGGGTAGAGGTCTGCTGGCTCTGCCAGTTTACTTGTTGCGGCATTTGCCGGCGATCTCATCTGCATAATGCGACTGCGGAGCGAGTGTCGCGTGGAACTTCACCTCATTACGAGGATTAACGCTTAACGCAACATTATCTATTTAATAATTTAATCCAATATGCAGTTACCACGTTCAACGCCAATTACCGGAAACACGGGCTAATAAATTTAGCAAAACGTAGGTGGTACTTATTAAATGAGCACCGGGGTTATGCCGGGCCCTGGCCGAGTAAATCGGCTGTACACAGTTCGTTAGATATTCAAACAATGAGTTCATTAGCGCTGTAATCGGTGCGGTTCTCGACCGCGGTACGTGGACGCGGCTGTTGCAAAATATACCGGAGCCAATGGAGTGTGGCGGGCAGCGCCGGCGGGCGAGCAAAATGTTGCCCGTCGATGGTCATGTTTACCGACGCCTTTACCCTTCATTACCTCATGCGAAGGTTTGTTAAAGCCATTGAAGCCATTTTCGACTAGCTAATTAACATAGGACCCAGTTTATTTCGTTTTTTTTAATGATTAGCATTTCAACCATTTCTTATCTTCTTTCACTATCAAGTGTGAAAACTTTTCATGCAGAAGTAGATAGCGTGAGAGTTGTTGAGTATTTTCCATCATATAATTACCCACTCATGGCATTGTTAAAATTATGGAGCGGTATTACTTCTGCGACCAAGGCTAGTATTTAAAGGCCCTGTGGTATTTTTTAACATCTCCGGTACATAATATTAAACAATAAAAAAGCGCGGGCGAAGGTCATATGGGAAGGTACGTCAATAGTATTATGTTTCAGAGCCGTCATTATAAGTTGTTCGTTAGGTAAAGCTTAATATGTGGAAGCTATTATAGATCGTGTGTCGACGCGGAGTCGTTGCGGCACGGCATGTCGCGTGCGCAGGCCCACCTGCCAATAATCACTGTTGTAAAACGCGGCTTTATTGCCTAGAGCAGGGACACAAGACGATATGCCGAACCCGAAGAAAGTTCGTTGCTTTCCACGATATGCCCACATAAGACGATATCCAAGTGTATTCCCGCACTTGTTGGCGTCCCCTGGACGTCAAAATTCTCCTCTACCTCAAGCTGACAATTGGGATACAATGTGTTCATAAAAAAAGTAAAACCGGTTTTTCAGTGTCGATAAATTAAAGCACTTATATAAGCAGAAGTTTAAAATCGTCGACTTCGTTTTTTAGGGTTCCGTAGTCCGAGAAGGCACCCTTATAGTTTCGCCATGTCCGTCTGCCTGTCTGTTTGTCTGTCCGTCCGCGGCCTAGCGCAAAGACCGGTGGCACTAGAAAGCTGTAATTTGGTGTGTGTATATGTTATAGGCAAACTCCGAGGCTCCGGCGCTCCTAGGTTGGACTGGTCAATCCTCAGGTCAGACTGAATGACTTAGTCAAAGCCCAAACAAATGTAAATTTTCGGCCTTTGACTAAACAATTTTCGTCAAACCTGGGAGAGACTAATTTGGTCAGGCAAACGTCAAAACACAATTTTATTAAATCGGGGTTTGACGAGTAAGTTTAAGTTTGACACAAAACTAAGTTTTTTAGTGAAATATTTTTTTTCGCTTTTATATATAAAAAAAAAGAACTAACACCCGAAGTTTCAGAATGGAGCGTCGCTGCGCTCCTCTCCATCCTGGAACTTCGAACCTATTTTTGCTTATGTGTACTGACCTAACAAACAAAATGCGAAATATAAATTTAATCAAACAATTATTTGCTATATAACACTTGCCAAAATAAAACGTTAGCATAATAAACGTTTGTCTTAATAAAACTTGACGCAGTAAAATTATGCGAAACATGTTCAGATCAACGTTTGACCGAGTTTTGCAGTCGCTTCTAGGATTGACTAGGCCAAAACCGAAACAGAATAATTTACTTTCGACGTTTGACTGAAAAGTTAGGAGCTCCTGGGTTTGACTAAAAATACTTCAGGCAAAGGGCGAAATTGAAATGTATTTCGGGGATTGCCTGATGGCTTTGGCCAAACCTAGGATAAACCAGTCCTTCCGCGAAGAGACTGTGTATCGGACTTTGACTATAACATATTTATCACGCCGAAAAAGTTAAACAAGAAAATATTGGAAATTATTTTTTTACTGTACCATGAAAAGTTAGGACGATTTTTTTTTCTCGTCTACCCCATCATGTGGGGTATCGTTGGATTGGTCGTTAAAAATATTGTGGGTGTAGAAGGACTATTTTTCGATTTAGGGTTCCGTTTGCGAAATATTAAGCTTTAAAGCGCAATGTTTGTCCGTGTAGGATGTCCTCCCTCCTCTCCTAGCTAAACGGTTGATTGTAGAAACGTGAAAAAACAAATAATGAACTTGAAACAAAAAGTATCACGACTAAGTAGGCTTTACTAGTTAACGAGTAATAGGCAACCAACTTATAAAAGTAAATTTTCGTACAAAATCCATCGCAAATGACTTCGATGAAGTTGCTAACAACTTCTTCATTCTGTAAAGCAGAAAAAACCCTCTTTCTACGGAACCCTAGTTTGTGCGTGACCCGGCACGCACTTGGCTGGTTTTTTATTTTTCTACTACTAAGTTATATTGAGATTTTAAACTTCTGTATATATATCGGAAGTGGTTTTAAGTGGTTATTATTCAATTTAAAGAAGTTTCTGACACCCCTCCCAAAGCTTATTTCAATCCAATAGAAACCCCAGTTTCTCGTTCCTCTACCCCCAACTTGTCTTACGTAATAAGTGAACAGCGGCTGGCAGAATGTAGGCTCTAGTAATTTGGCTAAAGACACGTACCTATGTAGCTTACTTGATAGCACCCTTTCGGCCGCTACCGCAACTGAGTTTCGTAACCAGGTGCGAAAGAAGAATGAAAAGTCCTTGTTCGCAACCAGTTGCGAAAGAATACCTTTTATTCTTCGTTCGCAACTATAGGCATAATGCATTTGTTTTTCGCAACCAGTAGCGGTGCAGGATTTTCTGTTCTTTATTCGCAACCTCATACTTTTTCGAGTGCGTAGGTACTTAGTACTAGTTGAAATGAATGGTTGTTGTCTAATCTTGACAATTCTGCCATAATGACTTATAATTTATGTTGTGCATCACTGTTGTGCTGTGCATCATTTAAATGTAATAATGTCTTCATGTAATATTTTTCCGACCTCAAGCAAATTAGATTTTATATCAACTAAACGAGGAGGAACAAAACTGCTATACGACGGGCACCGGTTCCACCGTAAGAAAATTTATGTAAACGGGGACTCATTTTGGAAGTGTTGTAATGAAACGATTTGCAAAGGGAACTTAACATTGAATCAGCGAAATGAGATTAAAAAAATTAAAGAACATGATGCAAACTGTACGGCCAGCCATGCCAAAAACATAGTACTAAAAGAATTCGATCAACTGAAACAGATAAGCAGCTGTAATTTTCAATCAATACAACAGCAATACGACAAAGTGGTCAAGCAAATAAACGATAGCGGTATCCAACTTCTAGAAGAAGTACCAAAATACAGTAGTGTGAAAACTGGACTCTATAACGAACGTAACAAAATATTAGGTGCTCCTAAAGTACGGTTTGTAAACCCAAGCGACGTTGTTGTACCTGCAAAGTATACTGAGTTTTTATTGGCGGATTATGACGATGATTCCCAAAGAATAATTGTGTTTTGTAGCAAAGAAAATAGAGAGCAAATTAGAAAGTATCATCATTTTTTTGCCGACGGCACGTTTAAAAGTTGTCCAAAAGGATTTAAACAATTATATACTATACATGGGTATAATGAACAAAACAAGTGTGTAACGCCACTATTATTTTGTCTGATGTGCGATAAGAAAATGAAAAGTTACGAAATACTGTTCAACTTGATAAAGACCACATTATCCACATGGGTACCGAAAAAAATTACGATGGATTTTGAACTTGCTGCTATTCATGCCATCAGAAGAGTATTCCCAACAATTGTTTTTCGTGGATGTTACTATCATTTTAACCGATGCCTCTGGAGGAAGGCTAAGGCTCTCAATATCAATACAAGACCTAAGAAGAGGCACGTCGCTAGATGTATAGGACTAGCTCGCTTACCGCAAAATTTCATAAATACAGGATATCGATATGTTATGGCAAGGAGTCCAGTATGTATAGAAATAAATAAATTTAATGCCTACTTTAAGAAGCAATGGGTTTCAAAAGATAAAATAGAGAAAGAATGTTGCTGTCATGATGAAGCTATTAGAACTAATAATAATATAGAAGGTTGGCATGCAAAAATTAATAAATACGTTGGCCGTAAAAATCCCACTCTGGCTCATTTGCTTCACGTTTTGGAGACTGAGTCTACGTCCTTTGACCTCAGAAAAGTTAGCAAGAAGAAAAACAAAGAGTACGAGGAAATTGATAAAGAAATAACCTCGGCAATAGAAGAGTTGAAGAGCGGAATAATAAGTGTCGGTCATTGTATCGAAATAATTTGCCCATATGTAATATGGTAGTTCGATACCATGACCGACGCTTATTATTAATCCACTAAGGCCTGCCGGCCTGCGTCTAAGATTGATAATATAAAAATAAAGTCTCATTATTATTTGATTGTTTTTCTTGATTGTGCTAAGCTACTCGTAGTATTGGTGTTCCACACTTAAACTTAAAAAAATCTTAGTAAATCCACTTGTAACTAATAAGTAGAGCCATTTAACATGTAATATTACTGATATTGGTTGCGAATTAGGACTACGCTTTTCTTTTTTCTCAACCACATATTTGCAAAGTCCTTTTTCGAAACCAAGTTGCGAAAGAAGAATAAAAGGTATTCTTTCGCAACTGGTTGCGAACAAGGAGTTTTCATTCTTCTTTCGCACCTGGTTACGAAACTCAGTTGCGGTAGCGGCCGAAAGGGATAGCACAATATAATTATGTACACAGATATCTATCAAGTTATTGTCTCGGAAACCTATGACGCCCCTATATTTTATGAAATATGCCTACTTAAAAAACCGGCCAAGAGCGTGTCGGGCCATACGCAGTGTAGGGTTCTGTAGAGGGAGGGGTTTTAACGAGCTTTACAGAAGTAACAACTTCATCAAAGTAATTTTCAATGGAATTTGTACAAAGTTTTTCTCTTGTAAGTTAGTTGAGCAATAACTCGTTAACTTGTAAAGCCTTCTTAGCCGTGATCCTTTTCCTTTTTAGTTCATTATAGCTACCGCCCTGATTATTTTTACGTTTCTACAGTTAACCGTTTAGCCGGGTGTAGGTCACTTTACTCTAAGAAAAATTAGCGTTTGAAAGTTCTATATTTCGCAAATGCATCTCTAAATCGAAAATTGGTTTTCCTACGCTTACAATATTTTTTGAACGACCAATCCAATAATACCTCAAACTATGGTGCTGGCGAGAAAAAAATGCATCCTAATTTAGGTGTAGGGGAGGAAGGAACATTTGTTTTTAAGATTTTATCCTACCGTTTTGTCGGCATGATTAATATTTATGTTTATGCCCAATTACAGCTTTCTAGCACCAAACATCTCTGAGCTAGGCCGCGGACAGACAGTCAGATAGACGGACGGACATGGCGAAAGTAAAAGGGTTCCTTGTCGACTACGGAACCATAAAAATCACTTGTAATTAAATAATAGATTGTAAATGAAATTAGTGTAGCAACAGAGTGTGATTGATTAAATTATAGAGTGTTCTCTATCTGTGCATCAAAATTGTACGTTTCGAGACGTAATTAGATTTTATAACAGCTCTTTTTATCTTTTCAGATAACATACGGGAGTTCTCGTGCGGCAACCTTTTCTACCGCACCTTGTACATGAATGAGGAGCGGGATACGCTGTTCGTTGGTGCTATGTAAGTAGTATTTTGTGTATGTTTGTAAATATGGTCTCCACTCGAGTCCCCTTGCATCTATTTTATTTATTTTATTTTATTTTATTTGTTCTACAAAATATGACAATATGTAATAATATGACATGAGTACTAAGTTGTGGTCTAAAGCATGCACACACAACATTGCCACATGTAAATTTGAGTATCTGAATAAAGTATTAAATTTCAGGGATAAGCTTTTTTTATAAAACCATACAACTCGATGAGTTCAGGATTTTGGCTGAGCATCTCTTAAATTTAGCATAATGCGCGTTGAAGATATCGACTTCCGAGCTAGTCGCCACAACTTCGTTATAGAGTCTACACATTCTCACTATCGGATTGTAGTGTGATGTGTTATTTTTAAACACATTAAAAAAGAAAGGCCTGTAAAATCGAGATTTGCACCGAATCCAAACAGTAGAGACTCGGCATCTCATTGAATTGCTAATCTTTTTACCCGACTGCCGCGGAACCCAAAAGGAGGACGATGCGCTTGGCTCGTATAAATGTATGTATATATGACGAACGATTGAGAGCTTGTTTGTCAAAATCTATTGGTTATGGAGTTATGAGGAAACATAGAATCAGACATACATACATACATTTGAGCCTAACACACTACCCTTCTTTTGGTTTCCGCCGCAATCGGGTAAAAAAAGATTTAAAATGCGGAATTCCGGTTAGAGTTTGTCCACAACTTCTTCTTCTTCTTCTTCTTCTTGGGCGGTTTATTTAATTGACTGTACTAGTGTATGTGTGTGTGTTTTTTTTTTGTTTCCTTTATTCTTATTTTTTTTAATATTTTTAAACAACTTTTATTCTAAGACTTTTTAAACATTACGCTCAATAATTTTTTTTACATGATTTTATGGTTTTTCTGCTTTATAGTGGCGCCGTCCCATAACCATTTATCTTTTAAATATAATTGTCATTGGTAGAGCGCGTAAAGTGCAGATTTAAAACAAAATAGGTAAAGCCTGATAGGTATATGATATATTTTTTAAATAAGTTTTAGAATTATACTTTTAGAATAGTCAAATCAATGGCCTCTCTTTCTGCATAGGCGACGCCAAATATTGCTCAAGTAATTTAAATTATCTCCTTTTCACGTCACGAAATAGTGCTGAACTGAACTGAGTATTAATTATTTTCAGTTATGATTGCCCTAAGTCGATGTTTTTAGCTCGTTTCTCTGTGGACAAGTTTCGATGATTTGTTACGATGATTTACCGCGAGAATGGTACCGCAACATGAAGGCAATTCCGACTCTTATTCCAACCAAGCTTTTATTTCTTTCTTTTCGCATTTAATTAAGACTTATTTCTCTTAAAGCTATTTCTATTATAAAATTAAAACCGATTGTTAAATAATGGTGGATACATGAAGTTTGGAGATTTTTTTGTCCAGTATTTCTCTAAAACAAACTATTGCTATTAGCAATAGGGCCGGGCCGTCAATTGTACTACGTACACAATTGTAAATGTTCTATGGTCGTACACTAAAGAATATTACTATCTTATCTGGAAATGTACACACACATTTACGTCTATAATAAATGTCTTTCTTCTTCTTATTTATAAAAACACGATTCCTTAAGACACTTCTCAGAGGAAGTCTAAGGCCGACTTGCACCACTTCTTAAACGTCACTTAAGTCGCCATTTAAATCAACTTTTGTTTGAAGAATTTTAGTTAAGTGCAAGTCGGTCTTTATATACTGTGGTAACGGGAAAAACGTAGATTAAAATGCCTCTGAGGATTGATTTAGAAGAATCGTGTTTTTTACAAATGAGACCGTTGGTTTCTAATATTCATTAAGTCGCAGTTTCTGCGTTTTCGTACTAATATAATAAATGTGAAAGTTTGTGAAGATTTTTGCTTGTTTGTTACTCAATTACGCATTAACGGCTGAACGGATTATGGACATAAGTAGTTTGAGTTTTGGGGAAGGACAGATACTTTTCATCCCGAAAATTACTCATTCCATGCGGACGAAGTCGCAGGCGAAAGCTAGTTCTGAATAAAAAAATTTCGGTGTTATTTGTAAAAATACGATTACTCTAAAACACTCTTCATTTATAGTTTAAATAAAGTATGTGTTGTTTTCCTTTACCACTGACCTGCTTTTGAGGGATATTTTAAGGAATCGTGTTTTAATAAATAAGATTGTTACGGTCTTATTTATAAAAAAACACGATTCTTTAAAACGCTGATTAAAATAGTCTGTGGTGGAGATTTTACATGGAAAAGTCGTAAGCACAGATTAAATAAACTGCCTCTTAGGAGTGCTTTAGAGGAATCGTTTTTTATAAATAAGGCCGTTTGGCTTTATGTTAGTTCTTTTTCTTATATAAAACGAAGACATAACTAGGCAGAGTTTAAGCCTCTTTTCCAGTTTGCCGTTTGCAAAGAGACTAGAGTTCACGTGAACAGAGACTTATGTTCACTTCACTGAATATCCTAAAAAGCCTGTTGACTTTGGGAACGGTATGTACAAGTTTTTTTCCGCGCTAAAGAATTCCGAACTTCATGCGGGCAAGCGATTCGTCGACGTAATTTATGCGGCTCGTTGACTCGCGACTCGAACCAAATAAAATAAAAGAATCATCGCATTTCCCCGCCGTTATACTGAAAATACGAATATGTTTCTCGATAGTGACAAAAACGGTCTGCTTTAATGTTTTTGTTTCGTTTCGCCAAGATTTTGCGGAAATTTGTTTCAGCTTCAACGAAGATTTCGTAGTGTCTTATTATATTGCATCTCTTTGGATGTACATTTACAGTCTTATTTATAAAAGTACAGTTCCTTAAAACACTCCTCAGTTTAAGTGGACGAACGTGGAAATGTGGACCGAGGCGAAGCCGAGGCACACATACGTGAGTCCATCAATGCCTAGTTGTGGCCAAGGCTTGTATATGATTTTTCTCAAATAATGCGCGGAAATTAAAACTAAGTAGTACTAAGGCAGAACTTTTTATTTGAACAAATTCAATAAACTTTCAAAATCAGACGAACCACGAACGAACAATAATATTTTACTGTTAATAATGTTCTTTTTTTTCAATAGGTATATCCAGCTTTCTACCGCAAGCCAGTTCGAAATTTAAATAAAACCTCTGATAAGTTACCTCCTTGGTGGTCATTGTTCGGAGTAAAAGATCGTTCCATTTTTGAATAACACGACAGATATGAGTTTAGTATGTAATTTATTTGGCCGCAAAACACGACAGTTATGAATTTTCATAGAACTTTTTCCGGGCGCTGCTCGCGTGTAATTGACCAGTACAGCAATTTCGGTTTGTCTCGAAGAAGGTTGTCGAAATAATGCTCAAATTTCCAAGCAGGTTTGAGAAAATATATAATAACGTTACTCTTTTGTTCCAGGGATCGAGTGTTCAGGCTAAACTTGACTGATATTAGCCAGTCACACTGTGAGGTAAGTCTCTTAAATAAAGCAAAGCGAAAGCTAGGGACCATGAAGTTTGCTTACAAGTTACCTAATTAAAGAGGCACCAACCACGTCCTTCGCTGCCACTCGTTACACTTGTCTAGACTTGACATGAGGTTTTCCACTTGTCTCCCAAGTGTCATCCAGTATTCAAAGGCAAAACGCACTCCTCTAAGTGCTCTTACTTTATAATGAAAATCTTAACGTTATCCTTTAGTATAGAAAAGGAAAAATTACGGTTGCTCTTTTTTAACAGTTTTATTTGAAACTTAGAAAAGGTTTCAAACACTTCTACCTACTTTGCATTTTGTCGCTATTTACTACGCGATAAGTTTTCTTCGATCCAAACAAACTATTCAAATACTCGAACCGAAATTCTGACTAGGCCAGGGCGGACAATAATTTAGTCGCCCAATTCATTCGATAGATTCGTTCACCGTTTTTAAGGGGATATTCTTACCACGATTCAGAAACAATCATCATCAGCCATTTGACACCCACTGCAGGACATAGGCCTCCCTCATGGTTTTCCTAACCATGAGGGGTTTTGCCATAATTGCCAAGCTTGGCAGACGGGTTGGCGATCGCAGTATGCGGTTGGAATCTCAGGAAGACGCTGCTGCCCATCTCCGGGTAATGTAGTCGCCTTCTACGACACATCCACGGAAGGAAATGGAGTGACGCTATTCTTAATCCGGCGCCGTGTTAATTAGAAACAATAAACTGTGCGTTTTGAAAAAAATTGTGCATGTAAAAGTAAATAAGAAAGTGCCAAAATTTACTACACTCATTGCCCTTAAAGTATATTAGCGAATCGTACCTACTTATCAGCTAATGAAATGCTTTTTCAGAACAGATGCATGGGGTATATTCTATCACAATTTTTAAAACGAAAACTCCATTACTTTTTGTAGAATTTTGCGTAGCAGAAAAAAATCTATTAAAACTTAAAATTGCGTGTTAAATTTTCATGTAAACCTAAAAATATGTTATTTGCGGTATAAATATAGGAAGATAAACAATAATTTAAGCTCGTAATCTCTCTCTTTGAGAGAAAGCCTGTGCCTTGCAGTGGGACGTATATAGGCTGCATAAAAAAATATGTATTGGCATAGGTTTTAAGGGTACATGGTAGGTTAAAACATAGTAAATTTAAAAAGTTTCATTCCACGGTGTGTCTTCGGCATTCCTTCGGTGCGTCCAGAAGAGATTTCTTGCTCAAACCATATGCACCAAAAACATGTCGTCTCGGCGAGGGCTGTAACTCTGTAACTACGTGTCGTGTGCGATTCATTTACATATTAAAACAAAGTAGCCATTACTCATATCCTCTTGATTCATGATAAGATAAGATAAGAATATTCTTTATTGTACCAGGAAAAACACAAACATGAAATGTTTACAAAAATGCAGTACAATTGGCGGCCTTATTGCTTATAGCAATTTCTTCCAGGCAACCGACGATGGAAAGTTGTTGAAGGAAAAGTGAGACGGGTAGTAGGTGCAAATATGAATATTCATTTACATACTTATACATAATAATAATATACTTACTTATACCTTTACATACTATAGGTGTAACAATTATAAACATACATAAAGTTACATAAATTACAATAAAGTTCTACCAGAGGACAAAAGAAAAGACATACCTACATGCAGGAAAACAATAATAATTGACTATTTAATAAATTAGAGTGATAGATATAGAGCGTGAACCCTGCTTTTAAAGATAGCTGGGGAAGAAGAGCGCCTTATTGAAACCGGCAGATCGTTCCACAGCCGGGCGGCCCCAACAGCAAATGAGTTGCTGCTAGATGACGCCAGTGCCGCGTAACACATCGCGCAGCTTGAGCTAAAAATTAACGCTTACTTATAGACGTTTCACGTTAAACCCACGGCCGGGTAACCCGACACAGCCACCACGCGCTTTTTTTTCATTCTCAACTAAGCCTGAGCGTCCACCGACAGAGAGACGCTCTCCTCCTGGAGGCAAGCAACGTGGCGCGTTGCGTCAGCAAGGGAAAATCGGAGCCGTTCGAGTGCCGCAACCACATCCGCGTGTTGCAGCCCGTGGGCGACGGGCAACGCCTTTACGTGTGCGGCACCAACGCGCACAGTCCCAAGGACTGGGTCGTCTACGTGAGTGTCCCCGTAGCACTACAAGAAATGCGCAAATACTGAAACGTGTCAATTAGTGTTTGTCACATATAGAACTTTTGTTCAACGAATGTGCCTGGCTTTTTTATTGGTGCCTAGCTTTTTTATTAAAACAAAAATTTCAGAGAGATCTTTCAAAAAGACAATTTTGCAGTTTTTCTACTTTCGGTAGGCATACTTCATAGAATGGACAGTCTTCTATGTAGAAAAAAATTACCTGAGGCTGTAGATTAGTAGAGTGCGTTAAGCGCAAATCTCATAACATTATGTAAAGCCTGATATTTCAGAAAAAAATAATTTCAGAAATAAGTCACAGAACAAAAGTCGCTGTGTAACACAAACTCTAAATAGGGTGTCTCAGAAACTGCCAATTTTAAAGTTAACCCTGTTAAAGTTGTACTGGCTTCAGAAAATAGCGGCTTTGTATTAAGGTTTTGGTCATTACAATGTAACACTAGTGTAGAGAAGAGATATTTTCAAAATGTTTCCTTATTTGTGTCAGTGCTCATAGAGCCCATATCTTCTCTATCCCTAGCCATCCCTAGCTAACAAACTAAAAAGAAATTTAGGCATAGTTGTTAGAGGAACGAGATTCTCATCACAATTATTAATTAATTTGAGTTCCCGATAGTATAGCTTGTACATAGACAAGCACGAAAGTATTTAAAAAAGTATGTATGTATGTTTATAACATACTCGTCTGTCGAATAGCAACTTTAATAACGAACGTAGGTATCTGAAATACGCACAAAATTTTCATCGGAGCAAACTTCAGTCGGCTTTCTTATCCCTCCCATCTGTTCTTATCACCAGGAATAACCCTGACTCACAATCAGCGCATGTTTCTAAAATAACACAATTGCTTACAGTTAAACCTGACTCATTTGCCGCGGCACGAGTACATCCCGGGCATCGGGCTTGGCGTGGCAAAGTGCCCGTACGACCCAGCTGACAACAGCACCGCTGTTTGGGTGACCCGGGGCAACCCGGGCGGCCTGCCGGCCCTGTACGCCGGCACCAATGCGGAGTTCACTAAGGCGGACCCAGTGATCTTTCGCAATGATCTTTTTGACTTCCGCACGGGACAAAAGAAGTTCAACTTTAAGCGAACTTTGAAGTACGACTCCAAGTGGTTGGACAGTGAGTATTTGGTAATATATTTATGCCATCAAAACATGAAAAATAAACCAAACTTGGCAAGTTTTTAGAAGATGTTGAATAGTTTTCAGGTATGATTTGTAAATTTAAAAGTTCCACAGTCTTTCCTAGATCATTAAAACAATGCTAATTCCGCAAAGACATGGAACTTGGCAAGTTTTCACGTACCAGGAATTTTATGAGACTTCATGAGTTTTCATGACTTTTTGTTAAGAGTGATGAAGTGCTCAAATTACGATCTTGTATAACCCGTTCACCCTGTAAATACAATTTTTATGATTTTAGATTTTTTATTATCATGTAAGTCTAAGTTCTAATAAGTTGTTTGTGACGAGAATTGTTTTTTTTTTCTGATTACTTTTTAAATTTGTTAATGAGGGAATCCGTCATAACTTTAATAATTAGGGGAGGTCTGCTGGCAAAGCTTTTCTCTATTCATTACGGATTAGGTAGTTGCTCTTAATACGTCGTTTTAAATTATGACCATGTATAACCCTGTATATTTTTAACTACTTTTAGATATTTTTCTTGTTCTCAACATGTCGAATCAAGTGCTAATTAATAAGCTTATAATATATTGTCGTTATGAAATTAAAAAGTGAAATATTGATTTTTTTTGCTGACAGTACATATTTTTCAGAATCTGTAGTTGCACATATACATAAGTTTTATAATAAAATTAAGGTTGGTCTCCTAACAAACTTTTTGTCTATCTACAAAGGATTAGGTAAAATAATGATCCTGTGTAACCCGGTCACCCTATATATTTTTAATGAATTATGCACTCTGTGCGCCCTGATGAGAATACTAGTTGAGCCGGCGGCTTTGTTCGCGCGGAATTCGTTTTGTAATTATACGAGTGCCAGGTAAAAAAAAATATCTTGCAGTCGTAGTTAGTCGCAGGTTCTGCTCTACCTTGAATAAAAATAGACAAAATAAAACAAAAAATAAATAAAAGTAGTATTCATGAAAGTAAGGATAGTTATAAGAATGAAGTATAACTAAATGATTTTACTTCTTTACAGAGACCAATTTCGTGGGGTCTTTTGATGTAGATGAGTACGTCCTATTCTTCTTCCGAGAAACAGCTGTGGAGTTCATGAATTGCGGTAAAGCGGTTTACTCCAGAGTGGCCAGAGTCTGCAAGCAAGACACGGGTGGCAAGCACATTCTCAGTCAAAACTGGGCTACCTATTTGAAGGCTCGTCTAAATTGCAGCATCCCTGGAGAATTTCCATTCTATTTCGACGAAATCCGTAAGTTCCGCCACTGTTTTCAATCAACTCGGCAGTCCAGCTTGATTCGTGTTACGTTGCGAGTGTTTTGTTCTTGTCCACAGAGAGTGTATATCAAATGCCAGGTGACACTAGTCGGTTCTACGCCGCATTCACGACTGGCGCCAGCGATGGTTTAATTGGATCTGCCATCTGCACCTACACTATGGAGGATATTCATGAAGCGTTCGCCGGCCGGTTTAAAGAGCAGGTACGTTGTTTGTGTCGGAGCATTTATACTGTCACTTTGAATATGATTTTTAATTCGTGTGGTGAATTGTCAGGCTACGTCGAGCTCGGCCTGGCTGCCTGTGCTGCGCGCCCGAGTCCCCGAGCCGAGGCCGGGAACTTGTGTCAACAACACCGAGGCACTGCCAGACAATGTCCTCAACTTTATCAGGTAACAAGACACATTTAAGTTGTATTACTCGAAAGTTCGAAATTAATCTCGTTTCGTTGGCTCCGTGCGTGTGATGAAGTTTGACGAAAATACATTTAATCTCAGGAACATAAATTCATATTACAGAAATGTAGCGCAAAATATTCATCAAGTTTGCTGAAACTGTAGGCACGAAACACATTCGCTTTATTGGAAAAGGCAGATTGTTTCATCTCTCGTTCCCTTGAGAGAGCTTTAATCTTAACAAGCCTGCGCGACCTCACATTAGTTTCGCGAGCGAGACGCGCCGCGTGCGTTCCTTAATTGGGTCACTTGCCTTAATTGACGATACGGTGCGAAATTCGTACTCCTTCAGCTCTCTGTATCCCACCTACTGGCAAAGCTCTCAATCTCATTGAGTAATTGTAGCACGGGTCGGAATCACTTCCTATAATTTAGCGAGACGTGTGTGAAACGTGCTCCTGATGTGATTTATGATTGTATCTTAACTGTCCAAGGTCTCATCCGCTAATGGATTCAGCGGTGCGGCAAGAGGGGGACACGCCGGTGTTCTACAAGCGTGACTTGGTTCTGACCACGCTGGTGGTGGACAAACAGTTTGTCGACATGCTCGGCGCTGACATTACTTATACCGTCTTCTATGCTGGAACTAGTAAGTAATTTTAGAGATCATAATCCTGCGCTGCTGTGCAAATGTCTGGCCTTCTCAGTCGCTCCCAGTCCCAGTTTTTTTCGTCAATCTATGCCGAGCTAAGGTTCTCGTTGAAATGAGCTAAAGAATTGGATAATATTTGTGCTACAATAGCACGAATTTTAATTCCTTTAAACGAGGATCTCGGAAATCTCGGAAACGGCTCCAACGATTTTCATGAAATTTAGTATGCAGAGGGTTTCGGGGGCGATAAATCGATCTAGTTAGGTTTCATTTTTAGAATACGTCATTTTATACGTGTTTTAGGCAATAAAATATCATTAGAATACTAAGGAAAATTTCGCCACCATTTACAAGGTTGTAATAGCTCAAGTGGGTAATCGGGCCGTCCCGAAACCAGAAGACGCCGGTTCGAGCCTGTCTCCAGTCCGATTGTTTTTTTTCCCTTTTTTTCATCGTATCTAAATGTAGTTTCCAAAAAAACACGATTATAGAAAAATAAATAAATAGGGTACTTGTAATAATAATATCCATAAATATTTACATCCATATTTTCTCCATTAGGTGAAGGAGAGGTGTATAAAATAGTACAATGGACTAGCGGCTCGAGAGTAGCAGACGTGTGGCGTGCAGCCGATGGGGAAGTCGTCAGGGCACTCGCCATTTCTAGAAGAACACATGCCCTATATGTCGCTACCGACAACCGCATGAGGCAGCTGCCTTTACGAGCTTGCTCACATAGGTAAGGGCGTCGGCATGAAACACCGTTTATAACCTATGACAATCAAAAAAATTGCCTTAGACGATTTTTTCACAGCTTTAAGATATACTTATATATCACCTTAACAGGATTAAAACTAAGTATGTTTTTAGATATGACAGCTGCGTGCGTTGCGTGCTAGACCCTTACTGCGGTTGGGATAAAGAAGTCGGGTCCTGCCACCCATATACTCCCGGACTTCTTCACGACGCAACCAACTCCACGCCTTCTTTGTGCGAAGCCAGTGCCCCGCAGAAGACGATTAGAGCCGGGTATGGACAGAGCGTCCATTTGGCGGCATTTGCAAGGACGCCTGACTCATTGAAGGAACAACACGCTGTTTGGTACCACCATTCAAGAGAGAAGGGGCGTTACAGGATTAACGTCAAGTAAGTCGAGTCCACTCTTTTATTTCTGGTCTAGTCGTAAACTTATATTGCAGCGTTTTATTTGAACAGCAGTGCACCACTTTTATGTCAAATCGCTCTCGAAACCCGATTCACTTTTATGTCAAATCGCTCTTGAAACCTGATTCGTGACTTGTATTTCCAATACCATACCATTAATATTAGCAACATAAGGTCTAGTTTTGCTCTACAACTAAATCGAAGCAACAATACTAAATTGCTACGAAGTGCTAATTTTTATAAACCATGTAGACATTATTTATTTCTGTATTTTTAACATTTTTATCAAAGGGGTTCAGTTACATCTCGGAAAGTCATCTGAAACGAAATGTAGTATGTAGTATGATAATTGAACAATACTTACAGGTTATTTTCAGCCCTTTGTTGGTCTACGGTCAAATATTTTTTACTGTATTTATATTTTTAAACTTGTGCTGTGGGTTTTTTAAACAAACAAAATAAAATAGAGAAAACGTGCCCATGAGCTTGCAAGTTTCATCACGATGTTTCAATTCAATGTTGGCTAATTTGGGCCGTTTTATGTTTAGCTCGGATCACGTCCTGCTAACTTCGGAGCGAGGGCTTGTTCTGCTCTCGGTGTCGGAACAAGACAGCGGTCGGTACGAGTGCTACTTCGGGCCCACTTTATTAGTGTCATACAACCTAGATATAGACATGCACAGGTGAGCATGTCGAGAAATTACCATATTTTCTAACATTGTTTAAGTAACAAATAACATTTTCATCTATTTATCGTACAACATTGTAATAATTGAACTGGAATATTTATCATTGTTTTAACTTACACATACGGCAACCAAGAAAAATAGCACCACCAAAATAGCCATTGAATTTTAACTTCAAGATCTATAAGAAGTACGATAAAATGTGACGTGCGTCGGCATTTTTAGTATCTCCATTAGAAAATATAATAGTTACTACTATTTGAACTTTCATTTCGCAAGTTTATAGGTATATAGCGAAAGTCTGAATTAGGAAGATTTTTAATTAACACGTACATATTGTTTTGGAGTCCATGGATGTAGAGACTATTATGAAATAAGTCAATTGTATAGCATACGCAATATTTGGTAGTGGTGAGCTGATGATGCTGACGATTACGGTTTGCTTCTAGATGTACTCAACCGAGCAAGTCGCAGGAGTACAAGCAGGTGTACTCGGACTGGTGCCACGAGTTCGAGAAGTACAAGAACGCGATGAAAGCCTGGGAGTCGCGACAAATGGTGAGCACATTATTCTGTTTACACCCCCAAAATTATACCGCGACGTTACACAAAAAAGCAGCAACTTTACGCCTGAATATTTCATTCATAATCGCGTTGTTATTCGTAATTGTAGCGTTGAAAATTGTAGTATTTCGATGAAACAGAGTTTTTATGTGAATTAATTACAATTAGAGCACCAACCAGCGTTTTGTCGGAGACAAGTAAATTTTTTATTCATATTCTTTAAGTGAAATCCCCTTGAGGTTGAAAAGCCTCGACCCTTATTGATTATTCATTTATTAGAGCGTAATATTTAAAAACACGACAACCACAGTATCGCGGCCCCAAGTGCGCAAAAAAAATGTTCGTCCCCTCTTTGACGGAGTGAAACAAATGATTTATGCTAATTCCGGTCGTCAATTCCAGCAATGTTCGAAGAGCCTGAACGCATCGAGCCAGCAGAACAGCATGCCCAACGAGATCGTCGCTTCGTTGCGGTGATAGGGCACACCGCGCTAGTGATTAATGAAAGATTATACCGAGCTCGCTTTCATCTATAAACTATCCGACGTTTTCGGGCCGCGCCACTCCGATGCCGCTAGCATGATCCTCGCTCCACACACAGCGATTGATCAAGCATATTTTATCTCGAAAAAGTGAGTAATGTAGAGTCTGTGTAAAATATCAGTCTCGATAACGCTTTCGGGTACAAAGGAAAGAGGTTATTAGTTCGAATTCGAAAAGAATTTGTAACCGGAGCGGGCGAGCGGGAATCGCCCATATTTCTGCGAGGGGCTATCGGCGAGCGGGGATGGATAATGTACTGAAGGGATGATCTGTTATAATACATTTGTTGGCCGCCCCGTCGCCGGCCGCCGTGATGGATGACTGAATCTCGTTGAACTTTTCTTACGGATGCTACTGCACGGTTAATTTGCGCCGGTTTTATTTGCTTTCTTTGGCAAAGAAGCTATTTATTGATTAGTAGGGCGGTTCTGCAAACGAAGTTTCAACAATTTTGTTTCCGTCTTGCATACTTTGTTTGAGTAGGTTTATATCTACTTTACCAACACGGCAGTATTGTATATAGAACATTTTTTATCACAGTTCAGTTTGCAGTTTGGCGGTACAAAAAGCTTTGAAAAATGCGGCGAATAACAATGGAAGTTTCTAAAGATACAGGTAAAGTTTACCTACTATTTTCATTGATTTCTGAACAGGGACGGTTTCTGAAAGTTCAGCTTCTTCACAAATGTCTTGAGAATGGACGAGACTCCACAAATACAAAATGCTGTGATACCAGTTATTGTTGGTCTTTATTGTGCTGTCAAGAGATATTATAAAAAATAATGAAAATTCTCATGCTGATGAGCATTGTATGCAAGTCCCGACACAATAAATAAATGTAACTGTGAAAATGTAAATAAAACACTGTTTTGTTATCACAACATTCTGATATAATTATAAAATGCATTATAAAAAGACATAATTTATTACATGAAGTATTTATATACCTTGTATGTATTCAGAAAAGGTAATTTAAGAAGCCGTGAAATCACGATGAAAAAACTTTGTTAGATTTTAATAATAAAGAGCAATACAAACGCCAATTTAGGTATAAGTGTAAACATAATGTTTAAAGTTATTTTATTTGTATGACAAAACAAGCTCGCTTTAAAATATCTTGAATTTTTTTTTAATATTGACTTTTAGATTGATTGCGAAAATTTACTTTGTACTCGCTACTTTCTAAAGTTACGTCCGATAAATCAGAGTTACTTGTATAAATACCGTTATTTACGTAGTTGCTTTTTGTGGTTAGGTTAGTTAAACATTTAGGTACAAAGTGAATGCCGTAAAATTAAATTTTTGGCTCTTTTTCCGATGTTTAAACCGAATTTACTAGAGTTGTTCATTTATTTGTTAATAATATGTCATTCGTTGGGTTTTGTTTTGGATATCTCGCTAGTATAGTGCCTTGTGACGCATGCTTATTGTATGTTAACAGAACTAATTTATTAATAGTTTATATATGGACAAGTTCTAAAAGCTTAGAATTTAAGGTACGTTAAAAAATACATAGATTCAAAAGTCAAAGCAATAATGATTCACTGATAATATTCTCAGTACATATTAAATTAATCCTATTTTGCTATGCTAGAGATTTTGCGATATGTTAACTATTTGAAATCCCTGAAATTATAGGTACATGTCTTTAGATTGATCTCACACATTTCCCAACGCATTTTCTGAAACTATTTCGTAGATAGATAGGTATACTTAACCCAGTAAGGCATGTATGTCACATCTCACCATCTTAAATACTTTTTAGATACCTTAAAAAACTGTAAATAGAGAATGTTAGTAGACAAACGCCATGTTTATTGTAACTGAGATAAAATAATTAAGTACGATTGTTTTATAAAGGGAACACAAGAAATAAACTAAATTATTTTAGAGCAGTTGGTTTTTGTTCCGTCCTAGAAGCCAAGCTGAGGAATTTTGGTCTCTACATTTAACGCTACGATAAAATACGTTTCCGAGTGATTTTATCTTAATTACACTCTTAATTTGTACATTAATTGTTCACAATAGCAGTTCTTTATATCTCTTTATGGGCAATGAAAGTGTAATTTGAATATCGCGCCCGTCTTGGATCGGCGAGATCTAGAATTTAATTACCAAGGGGACTCAAATAATTGGCGACTGCTTCGCTGCTTGCAAATGATTAGCAAGATGCCCTGCTGATCCCACGATTAATAGGTTACATCTGCTCTGAAAACTTAACTACGACAAAGTTATTTCAGCTCTCACCCGCCCCTGCCGCGAAAGACCTCTGTCCATTCAGAAAGGTTCTTCTGCCGACTTGACCACATCCTCCAACTATCGAGCTGTTGGTGTGCTCACTGGTAAAAAGGAATCAATCTATCTAATCCGCCTATAGACGACGCCCACTGTTGCACATTGGCCTCTTCTCTCTCACGCCACGTAAAAAGGAATTATTTAAATTAATATAAAGCTGTTGGTTTATACCTCTGCTTAGGTTGCCATCGGGGATGATAAGATGCATTAACAGAGAATTGTTATACCAGTTGGACTCTCCAGTGGATCTGATGGTGGGAGCACGGGTTAATATTATGCAGGTATTTTGTTACAATTTTAGTTTAAAAAAAAAACACGCGTTTGTCGGTAATGCATTAAAATGCTGTCGACGCCAATCTCGTTGAACTACGTACGGTAAAAAATCATAGAAATACAGATGAGGAGTGCCCTCATAAGGATACAATATTGACTGCCGAATCAGTTCAAGGTTATGAACATATTTAAAATATAGACGTAAGTATTTGCAAAGTTTCGGGTCCATTGATACTGCCCGTTGAGGAGTGCCATCGTAAGAATACAACCCTAGCTGCAGCATCAGGCTATTTTTATAATTTTAGCGTAGGTATTGTCATCAGAGCTGAACAAGGATGCAACATTTCAAGTTCATAAGTGTACTAGAACTGGTTCAAATTTGGCTTGCAAGATTCTAACTAAACGTACAATGTGTAGTGAAAAAACCGGCCAAGTGTGAAGGGTTCCGTACCATTATCTATACAACATTAGACAAAGATCGAATTTGAGAAAAGCGCCATCTATAGAAACCAACAAGTAACGTTTAACATTGACAAAGAAACGGCAATAAATCACGTTCGTTGTGTGGGAGCCCGACTTAAATAATTGTTTTATTCTGTTTTTAGTATTTGTTGTTATAGCGGCAACAGAAATACATTATCTGTGAAAATTTCAACTGCCTAGTTATCACAGTTCATGATATACAGCCTGGTGACAGACAGACAGACACACAGACGGACAGACAGACAGACAGACAGACGGACAGTGAAGTCTCAGTAGTAGGGTACCGTTTGGCACCCTTCGGGTACGGAACCCTAATGAAAGCATATAAAATAGACAGAGCTCCAGAAGCGTATGAAGGTTTGATAGGAGCCGCGGGTTGGCTGGTGCCAATCACCTGTCTAACTGCACCCGTAGTCGAGCCCCGATCTGCAAAAGAAAGAAAACGCAAAAGGTCCGATATACGTGAAAGGTGCTGCGCATAGAAAATTTTACATAAAAGGATTTAGTGTGGCTCTTGTATTTTCAGTTCCCGTGCTCTGAACGCTAATTTGGCCAACGTGGGTAACGATTGAGTGCGATTGTTTAATAATTTAGCCAAAAATATGCTTTTAGTTTCCGATAATTCAAAAAGTACAATGCTATTTCTTATGATTAGAACGTTTACTAATTCGTTATTTCTGACGTAATGCATTTAATTGTGACGCAATGTGGAACATAATGACGAAAATAGAAGGGCCACAGAACACGTGACAAGGGCTGCTAGCATATCGCCAATATTGCAAGTTCTTGTAGTATTAAAATAGCTGCATCATGGACCAAAGAGGACGAGAGGATGAGAGTAAGTACAGATGACTGCAAATCGAGCTTTACAAACGTGCTATGTACTAAGTTTTGTAAAGGCTACTTTGCGACAAAATTGTAAAAGTTTATCTGCTGTCCCTTTCGGCCGCTACCGCAACTGAGTTTCGTAACCAGGTGCGAAAGAAGAATGAAAACTCCTTGTTCGCAACCAGTTGCGAAAGAATACCTTTTATTCTTCTTTCGCAACTTGGTTTCGAAAAAGGACTTTGCAAATATGTGGTTGAGAAAAAAGAAAAGCGTAGTCCTAATTCGCAACCAATATCAGTAATATTACATGTTAAATGGCTCTACTTATAAGTTACAAGTGGATTTACTAAGATTTTTTTAAGTTTAAGTGTGGAACACCAATACTACGAGTAGCTTAGCACAATCAAGAAAAACAATCAAATAATAATGAGACTTTATTTTTATATTATCAATCTTAGACGCAGGCCGGCAGGCCTTAGTGGATTAATAATAAGCGTCGGTCATGGTATCGAACTACCATATTACATATGGGCAAATTATTTCGATACAATGACCGACACTTATTATTCCGCTCTTCAACTCTTCTATTGCCGAGGTTATTTCTTTATCAATTTCCTCGTACTCTTTGTTTTTCTTCTTGCTAACTTTTCTGAGGTCAAAGGACGTAGACTCAGTCTCCAAAACGTGAAGCAAATGAGCCAGAGTGGGATTTTTGCGGCCAACGTATTTATTAATTTTTGCATGCCAACCTTCTATATTATTATTAGTTCTAATAGCTTTATCATGACAGCAACATTCTTTCTCTATTTTATCTTTTGAAACCCATTGCTTCTTAAAGTAGGCATTAAATTTATTTATTTCTATACATACTGGACTCCTTGCCATAACATATCGATATCCTGTATTTATGAAATTTTGCGGTAAGCGAGCTAGTCCTATACATCTAGCGACGTGCCTCTTCTTAGGCCTTGTATTGATATTGAGAGCCTTAGCCTTCCTCCAGAGGCATCGGTTAAAATGATAGTAACATCCACGAAAAACAATTGTTGGGAATACTCTTCTGATGGCATGAATAGCAGCAAGTTCAAAATCCATCGTAATTTTTTTCGGTACCCATGTGGATAATGTGGTCTTTATCAAGTTGAACAGTATTTCGTAACTTTTCATTTTCTTATCGCACATCAGACAAAATAATAGTGGCGTTACACACTTGTTTTGTTCATTATACCCATGTATAGTATATAATTGTTTAAATCCTTTTGGACAACTTTTAAACGTGCCGTCGGCAAAAAAATGATGATACTTTCTAATTTGCTCTCTATTTTCTTTGCTACAAAACACAATTATTCTTTGGGAATCATCGTCATAATCCGCCAATAAAAACTCAGTATACTTTGCAGGTACAACAACGTCGCTTGGGTTTACAAACCGTACTTTAGGAGCAACTAATATTTTGTTACGTTCGTTATAGAGTCCAGTTTTCACACTACTGTATTTTGGTACTTCTTCTAGAAGTTGGATACCGCTATCGTTTATTTGCTTGACCACTTAGTCGTATTGCTGTTGTATTGATTGAAAATTACAGCTGCTTATCTGTTTCAGTTGATCGAATTCTTTTAGTACTATGTTTTTGGCATGGCTGGCCGTACAGTTTGCATCATGTTCTTTAATTTTTTTAATCTCATTTCGCTGATTCAATGTTAAGTTCCCTTTGCAAATCGTTTCATTACAACACTTCCAAAATGAGTCCCCGTTTACATAAATTTTCTTACGGTGGAACCGGTGCCCGTCGTATAGCAGTTTTGTTCCTCCTCGTTTAGTTGATATAAAATCTAATTTGCTTGAGGTCGGAAAAATATTAGATGAAGACATTATTACATTTAAATGATGCACAGCACAACAGTGATGCACAACATAAATTATAAGTCATTATGACAGAATTGTCAAGATTAGATAACAACCATTCATTTCAACTAGTACTAAGTACCTACGCACTCGAAAAAGTATGAGGTTGCGAATAAAGAACAGAAAATCCTGCACCGCTACTGGTTGCGAAAAACAAATGCATTATGCCTATAGTTGCGAACGAAGAATAAAAGGTATTCTTTCGCAACTGGTTGCGAACAAGGAGTTTTCATTCTTCTTTCGCACCTGGTTACGAAACTCAGTTGCGGTAGCGGCCGAAAGGCTGCTGTCTGTATGAAGAAGTAGCGTTTTTTGCCTAGTCGAGAGCTCCTCCACATTGTCGCAATTTTTATCCAAACATAAGTAATTAATAACCCCTCTTCAGTTTCATAGTCGGGTAAAAATTGTAATAAGGACAATGTGTAATGCTTACCACTGGCGTACCTAGGATTTGCTAAGCATTGGGGCAAAAATAAGGAAATACAGTACAATGTACTTACTAAAACTGTTAATAAGCGTATTAGTCCAGTTGTTTACGCCTAAGTGGCAACTGGAACGGACTGTTTTAGTTGCGAGTACATGGCGAACAGTGAGAGGGGCTCCTGGAGGCTAAAGAGTGAATGAGAACCTTGGTTTCGTTTGCGCTGGACTCCTGGCCGAAACAGTCTAAATTTGAAGTTACAGTGACAATCTAGAAATAATGTTGTCATACGTTTGGGATTGAATTGTGAAAAGTCGCCTTATTGTTTTGATTCATGTTTATACTGATAAAACCTGATCTACTTTTGCAATACAAGATGCCGGGATAATCCAGAGCCCACCTAGGCTGCCGTGTCCTCCGTCATCCGGGGGTGTGAAATCTAGGTACGTCCACCCCACGAGCACCCTCCTGGTGTTGTCCATTGTTCGCCAAGTCCACCCAGTTGCCGCTCCCACCGCACTACCAGTGGACCATCATTCACTATATACATTTGGAAATACATGTGAACATTACGGGGGGGCTAGAAATCCGAGTCTTAATAATAAATATTAAGTCGTTATAATACACGAGTAGCTTAGAGTTAATGCGTATACATATCTTATCATTGCACTTGATTGTTTTTGGTTGTTATATAATTATCTAGTGTATTTTTCAAACAGGTTTTGTAACGCAATAATTCCCTGAACAACCTTTCATCCGTTTTGACGTGTGGATACAACCGTGCGAGTGGCTAAATCGAAACTGAATACAGAGTTACCGGAAGGCTGGCGAAAAATGCAACAATTTGAACTTAAGCTTTTCTAGACCCCCCAAGTAATATTCAAAATTTGGCCTTTTCGGTTTACATGCAATTGTAACCCGTTTTTCCGTCGTAATTACTCGACTATAAAGGAAGGACTTAAATTGTTAGTAGGGCATGTGCATAGTCCACCTACAGGCTTACATACAGACGACTACGGTACTTACGAACGTTTTTAGTAAAAAATAGAACTCTACAAAATCGAAGCAGCCTCTCTGTTGGAGTTATTTAGCGGCTAACCGGCTGCCGTCAGTGATAGACTCATAATTCCACCTCGGAGTGACGGCGTAAATTACGAGATTTCACACAAATGCCTACAAATGACGTGCGATTGTGGATAGTGAGACTGAAATTAAAACCGAAGTTAAGATTAAGAATCACAGTTAATCTATATATAAAAATCTTGTGCCACAGTGTCTGTTATTGAACTCCTCCGAAACGGTTTTACTGATTTTTGGGGTTCCGTAGTATGACAAGAAACCCTTATAGTTTCGCCATATCCGTCTGTCTGTCTGTTCGTCCGCGGCCTAGCGCAAAGACCGGTGGTACTAGAAAGCTGTAATTTGTTGTGTGTATACATATTTATCACGCCGACAAAGTTAAACAATAAAATGTTGCAAATTATTTTTTTTACTGTAAGTCCCCTAACATGAAAAGTGAGGATGATTTTTTTCTCGTCTACCCCATCATGTCGGGTATCGTTGGATTGGTGGTTGAAAAATATTGTGGGTGCAGGAAGACCATTTCTCGATTTGCGAAATATTAAGCTTTAAAGTGAAAATTTTTGTCCGAGTAGGGTGTCCCCCCCCCTCTCCTAGCTAAACGGTTGATTGTAGAAACGTGAAAAAATTCAAGGGAGTAGCACATATAATGAACTTGAAAGGAAGAGTATCACGGCTAAGTAGGCTTTACTAGTTAAGGAGTAATAGGCAACCAACTTATAAAAGTAAATTTTCGTACCAAATCCATCGAAAACTACTTCGATGAAGTCGTTAGTTCTGTAAAGCAGAAAAAACCCTCTTTCTACGGAACCCTACATTGTGCGTGTACCGACACGCACTTGGCCGGTTTTTATTATGATTTGTTTGTGTACAATTTTTTGGGTAGGTCTGAGAATAGGTCGTAGGCTAATTAATATGGCAAAACAACATTTGCCAAGTCAGCTAGTAATAATAATAACTTCCACACAACACAATGACTCGTCTTAGTCTCAAACTAGGATACCCTGTGCTATGGTAACTAGGAAAAGACATTACAAACATGGAAATATACACTATAAAATGGAAATATAGACTGAGGCCATTTGTACAAAAGTACGGCGGCGGCCCCTAGTGGGTATGGAACCCACGACCTCCGGCACGGAATTAGACGTGATACCGCTTGACCAACGATTCAGTTATAGATTTAGGCCCGTATTACAGAACGATCCTCAAGCGCAGATTGATCTCGGATCGCCCAATCATAACTTGAGCGCTGAATCGATGCTCAAGCACACCCTTTATTTTTAAATAGTACTTAAGGGTTCCTCAGCCAATCGCTGCTTAAGTAGAGATTCTGAACTGCAATCAGATTGTCTATGACCAATGTTTGTTTTCTATGACAAGAAAAATCAAGTATAAACTTTTATTTCGTTCTACGCATGATGTAATAAAATATTGATAAGAATTAGTTTACTTATGTGAAATATACAGAAGAAAATAAAATATTTTTTTATTTATTCGTCAATTAGATGTTTAAATTTTCATTATTTAGTTATTTGAATAAAATAAAATAAATAAATAAGCACAACGTGCACGCCTCTTGTGTGTTTGTTTTGTTTAAAGAACGGAACGTAACAAATGTCAGCGATAAAATTTCTTCTGACGTCTATCTAATTAATTTGTTTAGTTTGTTTATAACACGCGCTGTCTTGAAACAATATGAGTGAAAAAATTAGGAAAATGAACTTCACTACAGTGAAGAGGAATGCTTATGCTGTTCATCCTCTGCTGGTGTCGCATCACTTGTGAAAGCACAGCGCATGCAACAATTACGTTCGACACTGATCAATTGTACCTAGACCTCTGCGTAGACAAGGGACAACAACTTTAATTATAAAATTATATAAAGTCTGATATCAAAAATAAAAACATGAGAAAAACACATAGAACAAAAGTTATCGATCGTCGGACGATGTGACCAAGTCGTCAAAGGGCCTATGGATGCGAATGGAAATAGACCGGGAAAGATGGCGTAATGGAGAAAAGGCCTATACCAGCAGTGGGCAGAGGTGGGCTGATGATGATGAAAAGTTGTTGCCAGACAGCAACTCTAATTAGGGGAATTACGCATTTTAAGCGCTTGAAATCGCCAATCCGCGGTGGGCACGCGTGGTGATTAAGCCCATACTCTCTCTGAGAGAAGGCCTGTGCCCTGCTGTGGGACGTATTTAGGCTGCTTATGATGATTACGACGCATTTTATCATCATCATCATCATCAGCCATTTGACGCCCACTGCAGGACATAGACCCCCCCTCATGGTTTTCCAAGCTTCCCGGTCTTGTGCCGCCTGCATCCAGTGACTTTAAATATAACCCTCTATATCGTCATAAGGATCAATATCTTCAAATATATTCATTTACAATAATTACGAAACAATTCACAAGGAAAATCGACTCTCAAGCGTGGTTCTGACCACACTTGAGTAAATACAGATTTGAACATGACTTAAGTAGAGATTGCAACCCAAGTATCGTTCTCGAATTAGCTATTACTCAGTCGAGTTGTGATTGGTAAGTGTCAACTCAAGTAACGTTCTAAAATGAAAACCATACTCAAATCTAGTCTTAAACTGAGATCGGTGCTTGAGTACGCTTCTGTAATACGGGCCTTAGTGTAGGGAAACTTCAGGTTGGTATCTTCTAGTGTCCCAAATAAGGACCCGAACTTAATTTTTAATTTATTCATTTGATACTTTTATTCCACTTCTATTACCTCCGTTTATTTAAAATTTACATTGTCACTATCGCCGTATCGCGTAAATGACTGTCCGATATAATGCGATGTACACAGCACTGTCCATGTCCCTACACCACTATCACCCACTATTATGCATTAGTGTTTTCTCTCGTACAATACAATAACTCTTGTCTTCGTAATCTCAGTGTGTTGCGGAGTCCCACAAATGCACACTAGATACGTACACTCGCAGGAAACTTCAACTACACGCTCGTAAATTCGGCCTTTTCTGCGAACTTTGTAATTAGTTTGCGAGATGCAAATAAGTTAGTGCTTTCAAGGTTTAACAAGATTTTGGTGTATCTAATTTGTGTACGTTTCGACGTTGTGTAGCATTGTAGCCTTTTAGTTACGGCTCCGCAATCACGAAAGTATAATTTCATTGAATTCTGCTTTGGAGGCGTTATTTCGATTATCCTTTGAATTTCCACCCCGCTACGCTACGGGCTCGGCTGGCTTCGCTAGCGCTCGATTTCGTTGCAAGTAATCGAATTAAGGAAAGGGCCAACAGGGTTCCTACCTATGTACGTTTTAGTCGTACGATAGAACAACTGAAGGGCCATTCAACAAAATGTTGTGGTGAGCAATGGGACTCATGATCGATCACGTCTATACCTATACAGGGTGTAACAAAATTACTCTATAGGCACAACCGAAACTGGGGGTTTAGTAGTACAGTTTAATACGAACAATTGGTTGGCTCCGCACGTATCGACCTGTCTATCCTGGGGCTAGGCCGACTAAGCTGTCAGGATGGTATCTAAAAAACAAAGTCCTAGGCACTGCAGCATCTGAGTGGTCCCTTCACCCGTCTAGTGTGAGTGAAGGTGCCACTAGACACTGTATATATAATCTCATTACGTAGATGTAAAGGCCAAAGTACAACACTAACAACTTTTGCTATGGCGGAAACGCGAAAAAAATATCAGCTGTTTCGTACTAAACGTAGGTACTGCTAATATTTTTTTCGTGATTTAAGTTAAACCCTCTATCTTCTGATGTAGGTATTATAGGGTTTAACATAAGTTAACCATAAGCATAAGCGTCTAGCGCGATTCTATCGCCTAGCAAGGGTGCTCTTAGGGACTCTTTCTATCAATGCAAAAAAGACTTACGTTTTGTCCAAGTTGGACCACTGAAATCCAATTTCACAACACTTTCATGTTATCACGAACGAAAGCATAAGGTTGGTTCACTATTATTTCAAAGCTAATACGTATTTCTAATTATTTTTCCACTTTTCACATTGTAAATATTGTATTTTGCTTTACTGTCAACGATTCAACTGTTAGTCAGATATTTCTTTTATTTGAATACTAGCTGTGCCCGCGACTCCGTTCGCGTACATTTCGATTTTTACGAAGCATTTGTATGGGGGCCACGTCTTATCATAACTGGAGCTAGAATTTAAATAGCCTATCCTGTGTCCCAGATGTCTATATGTTTTTATACCAAATTTCATCAAATTCGGATAATTGGTTTAAGAGTTATGGAGGAACATCCATACAATCAAGTTGTATCGCTCGTAGCCCCGGCTGCCTGAGTGATCTTAAACGATCACGAAGGTTAAGCAACACAGGGCGCGTTCAGTGCATGGATGGGTCGCCGTCTATGCCTAACGCTAGTGGCATTTTTCCGAGCGGTTCCGTGCTTCGCAAGGCACGTTAAGCTGTTGGTGCCGGCTGCCGTCGATAGATGGCAGTCGTTAAGCCAAGTCAGAGGCCTTAGGGCGGCTTGACAACTTCTGACAGTAGACGAGCCACTAGTCTACAAGCCTCCACCAATCCGGACTTGGCCCCCGTGGTGGAGTATGGCCTATACCTTCCTCAGGGAAGAGACCCGTGCCCCTCGGTGGGGACATAATGGGTTGATGATGATGATACATACATACATACACACATACAGAAAAAAATTCTAAAAATCGTGAAATTAGTTTCAGTATCATATATTGAGCCTATAAACACAATATCTCTGAAAACAAACTAACTTACTCCATGACCGACCCTTACAGATTTATTATTAGTATAGATTGTTCTTTATTTTTCTAAATTATGTCAAATAACCGTCATACTAAGAAGGTCGAATGAGGAGCATTCCAAATCGAAATTATGAATTTAATGCAAGGAAGAGAAAGAAGATCTGGAATTCGAAATTATGGATTTGGAACAGGATCCGGAAACTTCCAGAAAAATTCTGACGCAGATTCAGATCAAATTAGAATATTAGAATCGAACTACTTTTGGGGTATAAAAGCCGCCCAAGAAGGCTTTCGAGTCAGTCTTACCTGAGTCCTACTTGAGAGTCTTACCTGAGTCCTACTTGAGAGTCTTACCTAAGTCCTACTTGAGAGTCTTACCTGAGTCCTGCTTGAGAGTCTTACCTGAGTCTTACTTGTGAGACCTACCTGAGCTCTTGCTTGAGAGACTTATCAGAGTTCCTGTCTACCTCTCCACGGCCTGCCTCCGTAACTTGCCTGTCCGTCTCCACGGCCTGACTCCGCAACTTACCTGTCCGTCTCCACGGCCTGACTCCACGACTTGCCTGCCCGTCTCCACGGCCTGCCTTCGCAACTTGCCTGTCTATCTCCACGGCCTGCCTCCACGATCTGCTTACCCTTCTGGGACCTACGGTTTCTTTTATATAAATTTTTGATGTTTTTATTAGTTTTAGTTTAATTGTGGGTTAGGGGTTCTGATGATTATACTTTTACATTTCTAAATCTCTCTTTTATTTCTTCAGCTTCCGTTACCAAGGGTTGTGCCTTCACACAACCCTCGGTAACGTGACAGTATGTAAAGATTGTGTTATACCCTGTATAGCATTACTAGCCTATACATCCCACTGCAGGGCACAGGACTTTTTTCTGAGTGTTAGTTATCACTGCGCGTGCTCACAACAGATTGGATATCTCAAGCGCGGAGGTACCTATATGAACACCTCAGACAGTCAACATGACATTGGTAGCATAAAAAGCGAATCGCTCGATTTAAGTGACTTGCCAAATACTAACGTTTTACCGCGACAAAGGGCACGGCGCGATTCGCGCCGTCTGCTACCTTTGATGGTTCTAGTTCTAGTTCGACTGGAGATTTCCGCACTTAGCCTCATAGTTGGGCCATTGTACGTAGCAAGTGCTATGTAAATACGATGTTTTCCTTCACCGTTAGCGAGTGGTTTTGCTACTATAACTTCACAAATGTACGTAACTTAGAAAACAAAGTCATCTGTACATGCCGGGATTCGAACCCACGACCTCCCGAATGAGAAGCCGGCGTTCTACCGCTCCGCTACCACAGCTCTTACCTTTGATGGTTTCCACACAAATTCTGAACAGCGTGTGATTGAATTAACGCATTAACTGATAACCGTTTCTTCAGTATCTTTTCCCGTTGGTCAAGCGGTAGAACGCTTGACTACCAAGACAGAGGTACGTGGCTTCGATTCCGGCTGTAGGCCGCCCTATTTATTCTCCCCGTCACCGTAACCAGATCGTCAGACCATCTGGTGGGGGGCCACGGTCGCCAGGTCAGAACTTTTTCGCGCCAACGGCCATTAGTTCTCCGAGCTATGTGCCCCGCCCACTGCCACTTGAACTGAGCAATTCTTCGAGCTATATCAGTAACACGGGTTTTTCTGCGGATCTTAAAATTTAAGATTTAGAATTTGAAGTTTTCTTTAAAATTATCTTTTTTTTAAAATTAGAAAATTTTAAATTTGTACGTCAATTTTATTTCGATTTTTTGTTCGTTGGTTGGGCTTTGGTACATTGATAGGCACATGCACAGAACAAATAAATGTGTGTTTTTTTTTCTTTTTGTTGTTCCATTATTACAGCTGGCGGGAGTTAACTTGAGACTCGATCGGAATGCGCGCCCACCTCCTGGCGAGTGACTCCTATTTCAATTTGAATCAGTACTACTTGTCTTCCAAGCGAAGTCTTGAGTTGACTCTTGGTAATAGATAGGTAATAGTATAGTCAGCTCATGAGTAATTATATTTTTGTGCCGCTGGCTATCGAAACCACTGGTGTGTGGGGCACTCAGGGCAGATCTTTTATTCGGGAGCTGGGCCGCCGATTGAGGGACCGTGGAATGGACGTTCGCTCTGGGGCATATGTGAGCCAAAGGATTTCCCTCGCTGTGCAACGCGGCAATGCGGCCAGTATCATGGGGACTTTTGGGCCGGATGTGGCTCGGGGTGATTTATTTGGTTAGGTTATATTATTTATTTTCAATACTGTTTTGACATTGTATTATTCCTTTTTTTTTAATTTACCATTTTGACGAAACCTGCGGGTGTATTTTGTATCGATTATATTATTTCTTCGTTCAGTGCATGGATGGGTCGCCGTCTATGCCTAACGCTAGTGGCATTTTTCCGAGCGGTTCCGTGCTTCGCAAGGCACGTTAAGCTGTTGGTGCCGGCTGCCATCGATAGATGGCAGTCGTTAAGCCAAGTCAGAGGCCTTAGGGTGGCTTGACAACTTCTGACAGTAGACGAGCCACTAGTCTACAAGCCTCCACCAATCCGGACTTGGCCCCCGTGGTGGAGTATGGCCTATACCTTCCTCAGGGAAGAGACCCGTGCCCCTCGGTGGGGACATAATGGGTTGATGATGATATTATTTCTTTGTTTGTATTTTAATGTGTATTGTCTTTTTGAAATCGAGTGTTATAAAAAAAAAATAGATAGATGGATAACACTTTATTGTACATACCTAAATATTAGGGGTTAAAGTATGAAATTGCCGTTTTATTGCAATAGGTTCTTTGAATTGACATAGAATCTTCATGGTTTGAGGTTTTCGAATGAAACTTTTTTCAAATGGTTTCTATGATGTTCTTTTTTTAAAAAATGTGTAACATTTGAATATCGACTTTCAATTGTTTTTGTTATTCAATTTAGACAAGAAAAATGGATACTGCGAAAATTCGAGTGATTATGATGAGGCACCCATTTTTCGTATTTTTTTATTTTATTGATTTCACGCAGTGAGTCAATATTGTGGGTAAGGTAACGTTAAACCATGCCGCTAATTCCTGGGTAGTTTGACTAGGGTCGGCTTCCACTATCTCTCTTAATTCATCGTTATTCACCTGTGTGGGCGGTCTTCCTCGTGGCTCCTTCTTTAAGTCGAAATTTCCATCACGAAAGCGTTTAAACCAAAATCGCACGGTGCGTTCATTAGTAGACCCCTCTCCAAACGCAGCATTGATATTGCAGGCTGTTTCTGCCGCGTTAGTTCCGCGTCGGAACTCGTATTCAAAAATCACTCGAATTTTCGCAGTATCCATCTTTCTTGTCTAAATTGAATAACAAAAACAATTGAAAGTCGATATTCAAATGTTTCACATTTTTTAAAAAAAGAACATCATAGAAACCATTTGAAAAAAGTTTCATTCGAAAACCTCAAACCATGAAGATTCTATGTCAATTCAAAGAACCTATTGCAATAAAACGGCAATTTCATACTTTAACCCCTATTATGTTGAAGTATTATTGTGAAACTTTACACAGTTGTAGAAATTACCTCTTAGAAATCGATATAGCTATGAGCTTTTCTCTTTTATGTCTTTGATTTAGTCTATAGAAAACGCTGCTGGTTGTGCAATTACATAGTGTAAATGTAATTATTCTATGTATTTAACCATATTGTACAATTGTTTGTTTTCTTTCAATAAATAAAAATAAAATAAAATACTGATTCGATCACGTAGTGAACCTCCTAACAACGCCTAAATTTGAGGTTAAATAGTTAATAAATAACTTTCACATGCCACAACAGTAATTGGGACCAGTGGGTCCCAAACTAGGATACCCTGTGTTATGGTTAGCAGGCAAGGACAAACATGGAAATACACCCAGACCAGAGGCCATTTGTAGGTAACATATTCTTAATATTGTTTCGCGTAGTTCTTAATATTTTGAGGAGACTATATTATACTTTGCTCAAGTACCTATCTCGTATTTAAAGTCAATTTGAAAGTCACCGACGACCCGCGTCGACATGTGTGTACATTTTTAAGTGTTTTTATTTTGCTCGGCGTTCAGCGAGCCGCATAAATTACCGCTTTCCTGCGTCTCGCTTTGGATCTTTCTTTATTTTTTGTGCAAGGACCGCCAACATAATTTATGGCACTACAAAATGTAAAACTACAAGGATTCCTTGTGGTCTATTTCCGTCCCTACCTCGGGTGTAACATTATCAAGAAATACAGCAAACCCCTCAAAGCCGCAGGCACTAATAGTTAAAGCTCAAGCAAGGGTTGTGTTATCATAATAAAATGCAAATTGACACAGATTTAATCCGGCCTTACACCGCTGAGCCCAATAACTGTTAATAATCCGCCGAGGCGCCAAATGCGTCCAGTCCCACCCGAATTACCACGTAAGTAGCTAATCTATGTGTTTGAGCTTGAAATAGTATTTACTATATTTAACACATATCGAAACAATTACTTAGAATCCGTTAGCTTAGGATGTGGATTCACATATTTTAGATGAATTTCTTTTGTACAGTTGATCAAATGTTACTCAGCCGTCCACCGTTGAATTCATCACAGAACATGTCTGTTCTGTGGAATTCATATTGCGAAGTGTTCAATCTCTATTATTGACAGGGTGTAACAAATATATTCTATCCGTAAATGTGACGAAGAAAAAATATGAGTGCTTGTTATGTACCTATGTGATGTCCTTGGTTACTATAGCACGTGGTATCCTAGTTTGGGACCAGGACAAGTGATTGCGTTGCATTTATTATCATTAATACCTGCTAGTTAAGTAAGCTGCTTATACTATGGTGACAGTTTCAAACTAGCATACCAAATATGTGCTATTCAATATTTATTTATTATAACTAAAGTTACCACCTACGGCATTGAAATGTATAGAACAGCTGTTTTTTGTTATTTTATGTTTTACCTTTACTAAAAGTTGTTATTAACGAGCAGAATACCCTTATTTTTGAATAGATATGAGAATTTTGTTTTACTTACCCTGTAGGTATGTTTTGGAAATAAATAATTTCGTTGAATTATTTTCTATAATATTATAAAAGTGTCATAATTATATTGCAGGGAATTTAATTCAAGTGGACCAATCTAAATTATAAATATTTTTATTAATAGGCGGGTTCGAATGCAAAGTGAGGGTGCGAACCCCTCGCACGTGAAATTTGGGACAGTGATAGGTCGCGAAGAATGCACTCTGAGCGTAATTTTTTGGTCTTGATTAATTATAAAAAGTGTGACCGCGTGTGATTAAAAAAAAAACTTTGAGATGTTTCGTTAATGTGTATTGTTTATTTAAAGAAAAATTAATGAGGAAATATTAAAGTAGTACGGAAGAAAACATAATTCCCTAAAATACCCGGAATTAATTTCTGTCGAAAACATCCAAAAATTTTTCATTTTTGTAAGTTCTGGGTAATATGAAATTTGTATATCATATGCTCTGGTGTACAATAAATAATTTTCTTATCTTATCTCAATATAATAAAAATTTACGTAATAAAACTGCACATGTAAACCTTGTAATGAGACCGGTTTAGAACAGTAGGAACATCCCCTCTCGCCGGTAAGTGACAGTGTTTCTGTGTATAAAGGAGAGCACGTAATAATGAAATGCACTGTAATTAATTCCTAATCATCACGAGATAGGATAAATTAAGGTTCTTTAATCCTATTAGACAGGACCAAACAAGGGTAAACCGAGTTGTAGATAGTTACAGAGGATTGCATTGTTTTGGCATCCTTGATATTGTATTCAGTAGTATACATGTATTGAGACTGTAAATGTTTAGATGAATCTATTGAGGGGTGTATTTAGGGGAAAAAAGTTACTAAGCTGGCAATTAAAAGTTAGTTTGGTACATATTTTGTACGAGGGCAGACGTGTAAGGGGATCCAGTGGGCTAACTAGCGCTACCAATAAAAAAAAAATCATATCTTGTACAGATCGTTATTGCAAAAAGTTTCTGTACAATCTCTCAATCATAGTAATAGTGATCTTTAAAATTTTTAAGATAAAGAACCTAGGACCACGAATTTAACCTGGGGTTAGATAGCATTTATGCCAAAAATGGTTGTTTTGGCGTTAATGCTCTGGAACCCTAGGTTTTTTAATTTTTTGCCATAGGCTCACGGCCACGGGTCCCAAAATCACTATTAACATGATTGAGAGACTGTGCAGACACATTTTGCAAATTTTATCTGCAAAAAAGTATATGATTTTTTTCCTCGCTGGCACTAGTGTTACTCCCTGGAGCCCTAAATGGTGTGACCACTAGTCAACTTGTTGAGATAGCATTCTAAATTTGAGGAGCTCCGGACAAGCCCTCATAATCCCCAGATTTAGTGTTGAGCGAATTTGTTCGAGTAATTTACTTCCAAACTTCTGAAGACAATAAAACTTGGCGGAGGCCGCTACACAGAGCAGCTTTGTTTTGTTATTTGATGAAGATTTACTCCAGTTGTTGAAAAGATAACTACTCGGAGACGCAGTTACTATGGGAACATATTAACATCGAAATCAGCTAAATTCTATTTATCCGGTTGATTTATTGTTCTAATTAAATACCTGAGCGTAAGCCATGAATTGTCTCAGAATCCCTGGAATCTTCAGTGCGATGTGGAAACCCGTGCCAATTATAGTCCTTGTTACATTATATATGCCACTACGGGCCATTTCATTACCCTAAGCTGAGGTGTGAACACCTTGTAGTCTAGGTTGTAATCATAATATTTCTTAGCACAATCTTCATTAGGCGTACCTACGTTACAAAATATTGAGCTGTAATATGCAGTGCTTACAAAAGTTTAAGTCCGACAAAGAATTTGCTTTTAAGAAATAGTACCTACTTTCACAACCAAAAAGATCGGTTTCGTTGTGAAATTCGTTTTAAATTCAACGAGTTGTTGGCCGTGATTGAGTTGGGCCGGTTCTCTGACACAATCCGGTTCGATAGCTGCAGATAAAAGAAGCAATACTGGGCTACGGCGAGTGTCTCTGCTCTGGGCGGCCAGTGGACGCTATAAGTCTACGTCAGCATTAGGGATGCGCGTCAGAGAGTTCGCCTGTCGGCGCCGGACTCATCCATCAACCCCTTGCCGACCCGCTCGCTGTAAAAACTTACGGTTAGTGTGTCTTTTCCTCCGAAACGAAGGACAGTGTTAAATATTCTGACTGTGTCAGTTCTTTCTCCCATGATATTGGCCTACGCTATTTTGTTATGGAATAAATTGTTAGACATAGCGTTTTTGTGCGGCAATATTCACAAAGTCACATTTGATCTATGCCATTAAAAGTTTTATGTAGGTAGTTACTCAAGGCACATTCACCACATTTTCGACTTGATCAAGTGTTACAGTAATACAGGTTAATGGGATGTATGGAATGTGGTTGCAATAATCTTCTTTAGTGCTTTCTAAATTAAGCGGGCAACAGCAATGAAATAACCTTGGAAATTGCAATCTAAATAAGGAAAGTCAATGAAGCATCGGTTTGCATTCCATCAAACGGCTCGACTCAGCTCAAGTTTAATCGCAACAATGTAGCCACCGACGAGCGGGCGAATTCAGATTGACGCCAGCGGCGACGCTCATGTCAAACAAACCGAAATGGGATTCCGACTAGTGACACATCACAGATGATACAGTGACTCAGATTTCTACATCTGTAGAAGATTTCATGACGCCAGAATTAGGGCAATGTCAACCTACGTATGTGTGTACCATTCAAAACAATTTATCTTTGGAACTTCATCCTGTGACATTTAAGTAACTATGACTTCTCTGCGATGCATGTCGCATGCTCTGTGTATACCGCCGAAGATGTGCTGATTCATACCGTGTTCCCGTATTCTCAACTAAGGGATTGAATCTCAGAAATAACGTTACCTGTTTTGCTCGCATCGATAAGTACTCAATTGTTCGGAATATTGTTGAAAATCGCCTATGTTTTGTTTTTTCTTTATAGGTGATTCGTGATTTCATCATTATAGGTGAATCTCAAGATTCACAATTATTGATGGAGAATAGGTTTTAACAGACGAATTGTCATAAAAATTTATAAAAAGTGACGAAGCGATTGTCGAGCGAACATTCCATAACTTCAGTCAATACCTTTTTGGGCCTTGTATTATTGAAGAAAATTATTTCATTTTCTATTCGCAGGAGCTAGTCATCTAAGTATGGAGGTAATTAGCTACTATAACAGAATCGGTATTAAAATACATTACAAAAAAGTCCTAGGTACTTAAAACATGACTGCTTTACTTTGTGGAACATTGTGGGTGGTTATGTGGGGTATTGGCGCCGAAGCACGGGCGAAGAAGTCACGTGATATGCCGTGTGTTCATGGCGGATAACTGCCAATAATCAGCCGACTAGTGCGCTCTACCCCGACATTATACTGAGCCGGCGGCCCTGGCAGCTCCACTGCACCACCGTTTATTTACAACACACTTGTTCCATGTCTTGTAATTGTCGCGACAAAACCACACGAGAAAATGAAACTAAATACGATTGTTTATGCAATTTTAATAATGGGTTTCCCTAAACGTTAATTTACTAAATGGAAAATTAAAATTTGAAAAGCGTGCGCTGTGGAAGCGCTATCTTGATTTTAGGTGTATCGGCGGCAAATAAAATATAGGGTTGGTCGTAAAGCAACGAGTGTTTCGACAGGGTGAGGCGAATG
Source organism: Yponomeuta malinellus (assembly GCA_947308005.1). Taxonomy (NCBI): domain Eukaryota; kingdom Metazoa; phylum Arthropoda; class Insecta; order Lepidoptera; family Yponomeutidae; genus Yponomeuta; species Yponomeuta malinellus. The sequence goes on from OX370994.1 coordinate 10,374,832, forward strand.
TTTGTGTGTAGTTGTACGCTTGCCGCTTCCCGCAATAAATCAGCCGGGGAGCGGGAAAGAGTTAAATCGGAAGACGCGCGGTCTTCGAGTGGGCAGCCGCGATACCACCCCGACCCCTGGCGCCATTTTACTTGTACACAACATACCGCAGAACTCGCCAATAAAATAAAACCCATATAAATTATGAGTCTCTATTCAAATTTTTAATGACGGAGAAGGTTCACCCAGACTTTTTTCTAAGGCCAATTTTCCTGTTATCTAGTGACAATACTACTTGAACCGTAATCAACGGCACGACCCTAATTTTTATTTTCAAGTTGGTAGGTAGAGAGTTCCTGAGTGCCTCCTTGATGCCGAGACTACCAAAATGAATTATTATGCTGCCCCATGAAAAAATCACTTCGGCGAGTAATGAAAACTCTTGCTGATGCGCTGGAGAGGCACTGCGCCCGGCCGGCGGATATTACGGCAATATATTTCAATTACACATAAGAAAAAGAACAAGTCGTTTGAAGTAGCTGAAAGGCCAGATTACAGTCGCGAAGGAAATAATAAGAAAGGCCCCGGTAACGAGGCAGGGTCGGGCGACGGCAACTTTAGGAAAGAAAACGTGTGGGGAGAGAAAGATGGCTTTCAAGAGTGATTAAATTCGATGTTTTTTTTCGGAATGAAACTGTCTTGTGAAACTTTTGCGCCTGTTCAAATGTCGAATACACGCAAATTGAATTTTCGTTTTTATTATTTTTTGAGAGGTGAGGTTCGATACACAAATGTATAAGTACAGCAAGAGGGTTCCGCGGAGAGACGGGCGAAGATTTGTGCGATTCAATGGAATTTAATTACTTGGTGAGCGCTGGCGTGGCGGGCCGGCGTAACGACGCAAAAATATTTATGTTTATTGTCGGTGTGACGCCTCAATGAGACCACACATGCGCCCCGCGCCCCGCACCCCGCACTCCCCCGTCCGCGGGCCCTGTGTAAGGACCGTCAAATTTTTGTAACTATCTATGGTAGCATCGTATAGTAGAATATTTACAGTATATTTCGTTAAAAGTAGGTTACAATTCTAGTTAAAGGTGGCCTTTTGTTTTTATTATAGACATGTAGCATAATTAAAGCCCACAAGTAGCTTGTAACGTACATGCCAGCTCGGCCGCAGTTATTATTTATTTATAAGGCATTGACACCACGGTGATTCCAAGTGGAGTGTGATGTATTCAGTCCATTTCCTGCAACAGGACGCTGCTTTTATAACCGAAGCGTAATGAAACTCGTTTAAATATCACAAAAGTGGTTGGATTACGGCGGCCGAGCATTTTATGCTGTTTAATTACTGACTGCGACAGAAATAATTGGGCACTTGGGGATTACAACCGGACTTTACGGCCGAATTAAAGATTTTCGCTGAAAAGTATAAAAACTCCGCTTCAACTTCGACCGCTACGCTGTTATTTTCAAGAAGAAAATCAAGAAACATGGCAGCTTCATCTAGCAACGGAGTCAAAATATTACTATGACTCCATAGTGTGCGAATCAATCCGAAATCTGATGGCGAATCATTGAGCATTGTCCATCAACTGAATGGGAACAAATGAGTCAATGATTTAGGAACCAGTACGGACCTATCTGAATATCGGATCACATCAGTCTTTTGTTTGTGTAATGCATCAATAACTTTATACCGCTTTGTTTTCATTCGAGATTACAGCTTTCCCGATGGGCTTGGATGGTTTTGTCAATTCGTTTGCCAATTCATGTTTTGCAATCGATTAGATATAGTTACTATAAGGATTTAAGAAAGCAAAACGAAACCTTGAATTATAACTTTTAAATATACCTCATATAAATATACTTTAAAATAGAGTTTTCAAACTATAACTTATAATTCTTAATATAAATGGTTTGCTCTATAATTTTGTGGATAATTGCTGCTTTTAAAATAAAAATACAAACTAATTTATTCGTGAAACATGCGTGCACACAAAAGTTCTTATAAATAATTAAGTTTCAGCATGTTCGGGCGTCGAGGCATAAATCTTAAAATAATTTAATATTAACGGTGTTATTTACAGGATTATGATTTTTATAACTCAGAATTGTATTGAAATATTAAAATAAGACAATAAATTGATTGGCAATTTATTAAGAATCAGATGTTAGATTACAATAATCATTTGAATAGTACCAACAATTCTTGGTGAGTAATTGTACTGAAATATTAAAATAACATCACAAACTTAATGTATTGATTGGCCATTAATTAAAATATCAGATCAAAATAATCATTTAAATTGTAGTTACATTTCTTGATGAGTACTAGTTTCACCTGTCTTTTAAACACATTATCGGTATCCAATTCTCAGTTGGCAGTTTATTACATCCAATTGGCAGTTTATTATATAGTTTTGGGACATTCATAAAATACTTTTTAGGGTTACGTATCCAAAGGATACGTTTTGTGTCTGTCTCCAGGCTGTAAATCATGAACCCGTGATAGCTAGGCAGTTGATTTTAATAGATAATGTAATTCTGTTGCCACTATGACAACAAAAACTAAAAATAGAATAAAATAATTTTATTTTTTAAGTGGGGCTCCCACACAACAAATGTGATAATTTTTGCCGTTTTTGCTTGATATTTATAACGGCAACAGGTAGAAGCTTGAAATATTTACAGAATATTTAGTTGTATATTCACTTTAATAGTAGATAATTCAATTAAAATAAAATAAATATTAAAGGATGCTCCCATGCGACAAAAGTTACTTTTTTGCCATTTTTGTTCGATATTAATGGCAGACGGTTGAAATATTCAAATGTTGTATAGATGGTACGGAAACCTACGTGCGCGAGTCCGACTCGCACTTGGTCAGTTTTTTCTCATAAAAGCAGCATTGTATATTCTTGTACTCAGGCGTGTAGGATCGCATCTCAAAAGCAAGATTTGAGATGTGTGGAAACAGCATTTTTTCTGACTAACACTAGATACGATAATTTACTGTTAATTGCTAACCCAAGAAACTTAGATGACTCTATGATGTCTATACGTTGGCTAACTCGAAAAAATCTTCTGTTAACTGTGAAATAACATTTAACTGTAGTGGGGATAAAACTGTGTTACACGAGAATTCTGTGAAATTAAGCATCAGATTTAACGGACACTTACAAAGCGCGATAAAGATATTGTTGCTTTTAAAGTGGAAAACATCAATTTTAGAGCTGTTAACTAATTTGCATTTTATTTTTATTTTATTGCATTATTTTTTTATTATTAATTGGGATTAATTTTATTACAGTGTAGCAACTATTTTATATTTTTTGGGCAACATAACAGAAACTCATGCATGTATCCCGGAGGAGTAGGTGAGGACCACTGTTTGCCACTTGACACGATCCTGACAGACCTCTTTCGTTTCACAAATATTCATTAGTTGTCGCATGCACGCACGCTGGTTTCGGGTACAGAATGCTCTTTAAAATTATGTAAATCACTATAAAAATAATGGCCATTATTTTTATAGTGATTTACATGATTTTAAAGAGCATTCAGATCAGATATTTAATTTATGTAGTAGTGCTACGAAAACACCTGCTACGGCGTAGCCGATAGAATTAGTTCGTAGCAGATCATCCGTGGTGCACATCAAACATAGAGGGCGCTTCGATGACAGCGAAACCTTTCAGCGGCCTTTGTGAGAGCTCCGAGCTTTCAACTCTAAGTAAAGCTGGAACAAAATCCCCTCCCATTAGTTCCCACAATCGCACAACAATATGTTAGGAAGCGTTCTTGGTTCTTTGATCCTAATATTAAGCTAAAATAAATTTACTTTTACCTAAAATAGGGTAATTTCGTGGAAAAATACCAGCACAGGAATCGTACATGAGGCGCAATGACCTTAACCGAAAAAAAAATACATGGAATATCCGCGCAATGTAGACAGTTTAAAAGTGGATTCTTTACGAAAACCATAAGTGAAAAATTCAATGGCTGACTCCAGATCAAACGCCGCAACAGTGCCCTAAAGCAAAATTGACCAATAAAAAGGTAATGATAACTATTTGGTGGTCTGTTCAAAGTGTTATTCACTATAGCTTTCCCAGGTCTGGTCAAGCAATAAAAGCAGATGTTTACTGTGCCGAACTTTCAACATTGATGGCAAAACTGGCAGTAAAACAGCCCCGACTCGTGAATAGATCGTCACCATTATTGTTTCATGATAACGCAAGACCTTACAGTGCACGAGAAACCTTTGTAACTCTACAGGAGCTGCAGTTAGAAGCCATACGTCATCCTCCGTACTCGCCAGACCTTGCTCCAACTGACTACAATTTTTTTTCGTGATTTGGACAATTTTCTACGTGGTAAAAATGTTCTACCCAGGAGGCAGTAACAAATTATTTCACACAGTTAGTGACTCGTTTTCTTGCATTTTTTGAGACATATATTATACAAATACCAAAAAATATAATTTAATGAATTTTCTACGTCTTTTATGGTATAGATACAATATCACTCCAATCTAATTTGAAGCAAGTTCCCCAATGTAGAATTCAACGGAATGCGGCACTTTGTAAATATTTGTAAATGGCAATAAATGTTTTATGTCTGGATGCCTACTGAATCCTCGAGCTTGCTTGAAAACTCGGACCGGGCCTCAAAGCTTAACAAACTGGCATTCTATTACGTTAACCATTTTGACGATACCAAAGTGTCGAAAATGTATGAATTTATTTGATAGTTCGTTAAATCGGACAACTCCGTACAGTGGAGAACTTACATAGTAGCGCCCCTAAACCTTTTGCACCAACCTCTTGTGTCGGTTGGGCGTCCTAATTACGCGTCCGTCGAATCAGCCCGCGGTAATCGAATGAGCCGAGGTGCTGATCAGCTGAGTAAGCACAAGCTGGCCGAAGTCTACTTAAATCTCAGGCAAAACATTCTTGTTCTACGAAAACGATACAAGCTACATGTTATAAGGATGTAACTCGCGGATTTCACATCCGAGCCGATCGCCCTTGAGGTCGCTAATTGTAATTTGATGAGCAATATACGCTCACCAAATTAAAATTCAGTACATTTTGTTTCTAAAAATGTTGATCAAATACGACTACGTCAGTACGCATTCCTAAAGCCGAATTAGGTTTTGCGATTATAGTAAGTACAATCAACGTTTACACTCGTGCACTCTGCTGGATTACGTTACGGGTGACTTTGCAACGAAAACGGTCGGTCGATCACGATCTGCTGTCGACTGTACAAGCGGTCGGTGCATACTGAGTACGCCAACGCTAACTGATTAATTCTCTGCTATCGGGCCAGTTCGAGAAATATTAGCCGGATATGCGATTGCTAATTCCACTAATGCTCTGGACAAATACTGTTAGTATTCGCCTCTGCGGCCAAGTCGAATTGTGTCGAAATGTGGAATCGTTACACTAACGGTTTCTACAAGTTTAACTGTTTCGATTATTATCATCTAAGTATATATTGGTGACAAAACCTATGGCGAGCTGTCTTCAAACTTCTTCGCAACCCGGTCACATAGACATCTAGTAGACACATAGAAGTTCGACTGCCTCGTTGGTCTAGCCGTTGAGGCACTTAACTACCAAAACAGATGTCGTGGGTTCGATTCCCACAGGGGGCCGCCGTACATTTGTTCAGATGGCCTCAGTCTGGGTGTATTTCCATCTTTGTGATGTCCTTGCCTGTTTAACGGAGTACAGGATATCCTAGTTTGAGACCAGGTCAAGTGATTCTGTTGGATGGAAGTTTTATTTATTTATTTTTATAGTAGTCTTATTTCTATCTATTGGTTTAACGGTTTCACTTACCTTTATTAACGTCCCGATAGCCGACTAGTTTCGACCTCGTCCGGGAGTCTTAATCATAGAGGAGAGTCGATGCGTTCGCCGGGGCCATCGATCTCCCACCGTCAAACCAATAGATAAAATTAGATAAAATGAGCAATGCTTACGTTTCTAAAATAGTCTCATTTCATTAATATTAATCATTTAATTTTCAATCATATCATGTCACTTCAATCACAGACAAGATAAACATCACTAACATTTTAAATAGAAAAAAACGTAGGCGACGGACGCAACTCGCGTGACACATTAAATACCGAAAGGCCGTGAGACGTTAGAACTTATTCTTAGACAGCAGCATATTCTTATGCCTAAGCTTAAAGCGCCTTTTGTTCTTTGAGCTTAGTTGAACATTCACCCCCAATTAAGCGAAAAAGTATCTTCCTACGCAGGAATTGTGGAACACTTGTCTAAGATTTGTACATAACAAGACTTTGTTTGCTAGTTTATCCGATCGTCAAAGCTTAGTTAGACCGAATAACAGGAATAATTTATCGAATGTTCCGAATTTAAACCATCGCACCAAATCTTTCGTACACGTACGGGATTTGTGAACTGAGCTATAATGGGTGGGATCCGTTTAAGGAAAGCGAACATAACGCGCACTGAAATTTTATACAATGATTAGTTTTTGTAGAGTCGCACAGCGTTTTCTCAGACACGATTTTCAGACGTGCCCTTTTTATTGCACACACTGAAAGACATTTCAAATAGTTCTCACATAACTAAGCATATTAGGCACAAGGGAGTTCTCATGAGTTCTCCGTGTGACGCCGGATTAAGAATAGCGTGACTCCATTTCCTTCCGCGGATGTCGTAGAAGGCGACTGAGGAAATCAATTACTAGGAGACGGGCAGCAGCGTCTTCCTGAGATTCCAACCGCATACTGCGATCGCCAACCCACCTGCAAAGCGTGGCGATTATGGCAAAACCCCTCATGGTTATGAAAACCATGAGGGAGGCCTATGTCTTGCAGTGGACGTCGAAAGGCTGATGATGAGTTCTCATATACTATTTTCAATAACGAAAGTATTTGCAAAAAAAGAGCACGTCTGAAAATCGGGTCTTTGAACACTCTGTGAGTTGTAACAGACGTTAAGATACATAATAAAATAAGTTTATTGAATTGAATTGAATTAATCCAATTAAACACAAAAAGGCAAATTTAACGGGAGTTGCCCGTATTTTTAAGAAAAAAATTATACAACGTGAATAGAAATGTGCCTACAATAAATAAATATACACCTTAATATTGAAATATTGTAGTGACGCAATAGACTCGGTCTCTAAACTTTGTTTAATACGTATAATGATAACATTAATCCAATGGAATAAAAAAAGACAAATTTTCATTTCCCCAGCGATTTTTTCACGCAGCAAAGTGAAAAGGCATCGATCATACTCGTAGATACGTATGTACGTACCAAGTGCAATTCATTCATTTGCCGGATGGATTAATTTCCGCCGTGAGATCGCTCCAAAGGGAAATGTGATTGGGACAAAGTGTTCGCGCATCGGGCGGGCGGGTCCGGCAGGACTGATATTTCATTTATCCCTCTCTAAAAGGGCATGAAAACTATAATAAAATCACACCATACGACTGGTCGGTGGAGTTTGTGTTAGAGCTACAGATTAGGTATACTTCCTTTGTATCTCAAATTGAAATTACAAAATCACTAGTTCAAACGATACAGCCAAAGATTAGATAGTTAATTAAATCAGACATCAACAGAAACCTACTCAAACAACTAAGAATTCATTAAAATTCGGAGGAACCCTGAATCTGAAGCGAAATAATCCTTTCATAATTTTAGAATTAAATTGTGTTTTCGAAATGTTCCCTTGGAGGGTGTGTGTATTGTTACCAGCCTCATTACACAACCGACTCTGGTTTATTTTCGTGTAACATGCGCCTCGCCCGCGCTGGTGTCCCGCTGAGATTTTAGTTTATTGTACTCTGTAGGCAGACTGCCAATGCTGTGAACTGTATCAACGAGTCGCATCTTATAAATGAAATTTTAATCAAGTTCCTCCGACGATTGATGTGTCATCAAGCTCTAATGCCGCAATTCTAAGATCGATTTTTTCAAATTTATGTTACAGTTTATGAGGGTTTTACGATGACCTTTCGGCCAACACGCGACGCGCGACGTTTACGGGTCTAACGCACAGTTTATAACTCGAAATAAAACATACATAATTTCTGAAATAAAACGAATCTGCTCACCCATAAAACCACTCAATAAGCGTTCCTTTATTTTTTCGTGAATCTAAAACCAATCCCACTTTTGTTACCTACTCCCACCTTGCTATGTATACAAAGCGAACATTACAGAGTCAGAATCATTCGCGTTATGGTAATATCTTGCGTAGAATGTATTTAATGGTATAAGTTCCAAAAGTATTTACGCTCTTGCGTCTATCTGGATGGTGTACATATAATTTGTGGACTAAGTTATGCTTATAATGTTTTGTTGAGTTGCTGTAGCCGAAACATCTGTTGGATTTAATTAAACTTGCGCTCCTTCGTTACGTAATTCTATACAGAAGTGTTCTTTGAATCATGCTATATTAGGGTAATTACCTACTAATATTGATACAGTTAAAAGAAAGTTCAAGAAATACATGGACAATTAATAAATCAAACTAGGCATTCCTTTGAGGTGATGATATACCTGATACCAGAACAGTTAAGCATTTCACGCTCTATAATTTTCTCGAACTTAACAGTAAATAGAAACTATTCTTTAGAATCACTTGTACCGTACCTAAAATTCGCTAGAATGAGTTAAGACAAACGAGTGCTCAGGTTTATCATCACTTTTTGAATAAACTTTGCTTTAAGGAACAAAAATATACCCTCTTTGAATAGCTACAAGTAAGTAGTACGTTAAACAAATTTCATAAACAGTTCACAAAATTAATCGGAATCGCAGTTAAATTATAATAAATATCGGTAGCGAGTATTCCCCGGAGCTGCATTGGACACGGTACTCTTGCTAAAAGTCGCCATACATCTGATAGATGGCACTTCCAGCAGATGGAGTTGTCCCCGAGAGTGCCTTTTGCTCCACGCCGTTGAACAAGTGCCAATGAGAGCCAATCTTGAAATACATTTGTGAAAAAATGGGATCGCTCTTCGACTTACAGATCAGATAAGCTATCTTTGTAAAAAGAGCGCCCTATCGGGGTTGTTCAGCTTCTTTTCATGCATTATTTCTTTTTTCACTTGAGCGATTGTTGGCGCTTCGCTCGATGCAGCCTTTTGTTAATGAACAATAGAAAAATTGCATGTTTACAATTTGTCGTCCATGGCGGTTCCATTCGATACTATTGCTCCGGCATCGGCAGTATGACTTCAAAGAAGGCATTGTCTTCCTGAAAAGAAACATTATATTCAGTTATTATTAATATCTTGGCATTTATTAACAATAAACCTTACATAAAACAATTGTTACGAAATAAAACTTACTGGATCATCAAACGGGGCTACAAGCAGGTGTTCGAAATCGTCAGATTGCTTTATTTCATTAACTAGCGTAGTCGTTTCGTACTGGGCCGCTGAAGGCGTCGACTGGTGCGTCGACTCGCTAGGGGCTGAATCAAAGAAGGGCCGACGCATTGGATGGTTTCCAATCGGGAAATACGGCTCAGTAAAATGATGCACATTAACCCACGGCAATTCTGTAATTGGCAGCATATAACGTTCTGGTTTCGATAGTTTAAACTTATTCTCGTAGTAGGAAACTAGTTTCATCATAAGTGCATCTTCTATTTTTTGGTGCTCAGCTGGGTTTGTAATCTGTAATTACCAAAACTTCTACCAAATGTAGTTACTTATTCAACGTTATGTTTTTCTTTTATAACGAGATATACTTACCCTATTAATTTGTGAAATTGTTGTTGTCGTATATGCAAGTTCCTCTTCACGACCAATATTTATCCGTTGCTTGGCTTTGCTAACATACACTTCCTTATCTAAAGTACTCAGGAATTGCGCGAAATCCACTGAGAGTTCCGGGTCATACAGCGCCGGATCATAAAGCAACTGCAAAGTTAGTAAATTCCTTGTAACCATAATTTATCAACATTGAGTCGTTCCGCGGGTTTACGTTGTACGTGAAACATTACCTCACTACATCTTGCAATATCACAATACAGCAGAAACATTAATGCAATTAGAAGTATTCGGTTCAATATTGTGCACAATATGCGCATCGGAATAGCTAAGCCGCACTAACTAGGCGAAACAATTGGCACTGAGACGTAAGTGGCGATTAAGAGAATTTCTAAAAAAATAAAAGTAGTCGAGTTGCCTTTCAATAGCTCGACTCGTGCCATATGTACTTACGACGTGTTTTTAGTATATAGGCTTAATGAATGCTCATATAATTTAACAATTCGTGATTTTTACGCACACAAGCACTTTACTTAGACATAATTGAAAAGGAAGGGATTCTTTCCGCAATTATGAATGTTTGCGTAACCGATATTTTGGTCGTGTTTTTTATTAACACCACGAAAGTCTTAAAAAGTATATTACTTTGATTTTTTATTTTCATAATTGAAGCAAAACGTTGTAGAACAAATGACAGCGCGCGAAATTAACCTCGAAAAACAAATAGGGAAGTATTATTCTTCGAGAACGGAATACCTTTAGCCGTTAGTTCATTGCCATAAGTGCAAGAATCAACCAAACGGAGTTCTTAGGAGATAGCTAAAACTCACTTCAAAGACGTTATTTAGTTTGGCTTCACTTAGAGACGTATATTGCATTCCAGACATGTTTTCCCTGGATGTAAATAAGCTGTTGAAATGTGATAATTTTTGCGACCATTTCTTTGATAAAATCAATTAGTGAATGATCTTTGCGGACATTTATTTCCAGATTGTAACGATTTCCATAAAAGCTTTTTTTACAAAGCGTATTGGAATAGACTATAAATACTACCTAGTACCCTGTGCTAGTATTTAGTTCTAACGTGAGTAAAGTGAATGCAACCGAGTCGAGGTTTAATAGCTACGCCTTGGTACTGAGCTCTCGCTCTAACATGCCCAGATTTATTAGTTCAATTACCCGGGCCATGCTCGGGGCGATCTGCTCCTAGGACACCATAGAATAGATGTAGCTCTCAGCCAGATGCATAAGTGTGTAAGCAAAAAGCTTACTTATCGTCAAATAGGTAACGAAGAGAGATGGTTAGATTACCTATGTCAAAAAGTCTTTTTTTTTGTTACAAGACTTTAACGTTAGAAGTGGCACGCATTCTACCTGAGTTAAAATTCCTATATGCGAGGTCATGTTGACTTAATTCACCGAGTAAGTAAGTATACAAACGAACGGGAAACTGTTCGTTTCGACGTTCCTTGCGCGGTGTTTAATTGAAAGTTCCACCGAGCTTAGCTGCCAGTTGCATGAATGAGCAAATTTAAAACAGCAGTATTAACCCAGTAGCGACCACAGAGCGGCTGGCGAAGCGACTAGCAGAGCGGGCCTCCGGCAACCGCAAACTCCCCCTGACCATAAAACTTGGCCAACTTTCAAATTGTGGGTTGGCGCTTTTCGAGGCACGCTCATTCCTGCGCTAGATTCCACCACAACCGACTTGATTGAGGCCAGAGCCTGAAAACGAAACATTTATGAAAACATCGGATACGATACGACGCGCCGTAAGCGTAATATGAAAAGGTTGGACGTAGTTACCTATTGAGTGCGGAGAGATTGAATAGGTAGAAAGAACGGACTGGACTGTGCTGAAACTTCTATGACTGGCGGTAGCCGACTCCTGCATTATTAACGGGTTTTGTTCGTGCGTCTAGCCGTATTCTTGGCTTTGTTCCTGCTATAGGTAAGACATAACTTGTATTGTTTAAAAATATTGTTCTATGTTTTTTTGATGAACAGGGAAAATATCCATAGATGAAGTTTTTAAAGGATGAGGTTTGTCATTACAAAACTTATTAGTATGCTCTGTAAAAGTTACAAATTATATTTTTCTGTAATTATCAAAATACTGCCCTGTGATACTGCCAATCCCGTAGAGGCAAGAAACTTGGCAAGTTCCCACATATGCAATTTTGAAACGAGAAGTTGATAAGTTTCTTTGGTTTCTTTACATTATGTTTTGGTCGGATTATATTGGTGATACGTCGATCAAAGTGTCATTTCCCTGCTACATTTTTCTTCTCTACGGATCTAATTACGAAGGAGTAATTTGACGCTGAACAATATTTTCAACAGACAGAAAAAACCGTATTAGCGAGATAGGTATTTACTGTTTAGTTTCTACGGGAAATCTGTCCAAACAAACAACTTCTAAATTTCGAACTTCTAAAGACTCGTCCACTGTTGGACAATGCCTTCTCCCCAAAGGCATGCCACTTCTTTCTATACCTCGTCCAGTCGCTGCTAGCAATCTGCCTCAGATCGTCGGTCTAGCGAGGTGGGCGTCCTACGCTGCATTTACCAGTTCATGGTCTCCACTCGAGAACCTTTGTACCCTATCGACTATCGCTTCAATTCAATTCAATTCGGTTGTTCGGCCGATGTGAACAGCCCACTGACACTTCAACCAGCTAGTCTTATATGCTATGTCAATCACCCTAGTTCTTTGGCAACATATCTCATTATTATTATTACTCTATACACCCTTATAATTTATTCATCAAGAGCATAATTACCGCAACAATAACTGAAAGCCGCGGAATTCGCTATCCAGCCGTATGGCCCGAACAAAGACGGCTTGTCGAAAATCGCCTAGACGCTAGCCGGTGTCGACCAAGAGGTTCTATTGTATAGATATACGTTTTCTGAATATACTTAAAACAAAAACAATTATTTAACGAAAAATAAATTGGTTTATCTGCTTTTTGTGTGCAACTATCGCAAATTCATAGAAAAATTACTCTATGTGATTTAGATAATACATTCTGTGTGTACTGTGGTAAAATGACTTGCCCTATACGCACATTGACCCTGAATGTCATTGTACATATTTTTTCGGACTAGGTAAATGTTGTAGATCCTGGTAATCAGCGTAGCATTGGCAACACTGAGCTGTACAAAGGTGGGCACTAACAACTTAGGTCAGCTCGTTATATTGATAGAGCGGCTTCGATTGTAAGCTAGTATTACTACTAGGCCAGTAAATTTACCACTGATTGATTGACACACTTGACAAGCACTGGTAAAATGACTGGTCTAGTGGTCCGTAGATATTTTACCTATTTTATTGGCATCGAAGCCGTGGAACGCGGTAATTACCGTAGCATTGGCAGCACTGAGCTGTACAAAGGTGGGCACTAACAATTCAGGTCAGCGACTCGCTATATTGATGGAGCGGCTCCGAATGTGAGATAGTGTTTGCGGGCGTCCGTGGCCGTCTCCTTTACTCGATAGCCGCCTCATGAATATTGTAACAGCACGCGCCGCACAGGTCCATCCTCAAGATTCCGCGCCTCCGACCAGGCTTTTATCTCAACCGGATATGTTTATCTGGGTAAGGACCTCTGATAGTGGCCGAAACATACTATATTAAAAATTTTCGTTTGCAAGAGCAAAATCAATTGTCAGTATACTTAAACGCCAATTTCCCTATTTAAACTTTCGGTTTGTCGGTAAACGACGGTGCTCAAGTCCTAGATATTGAAAATAGAAGTTCAATTTTTAAATATGTAAAACCCAGTGATACTAAATTTGTAGGTTGAGTAATAAGAATAATTGAGTTAACCCAAAAATGATGAATGTTTGCGGTAATAACTATTAGGTGTCCAATCTCGTTATGTTGAAGCTTGACGAAATCACTTGCCCTTCGTATAGTTGTGGGAAACAGCGCTATTCTTTGTGTAACAAGTACATCGTTTTGAGAAAGTAATAGCTCTATTGTTCTAGAGGACAGTATATATTTTAACTCCTTATTGCAGTGTATACCAGACATAACAAAAGTACCTCAAGCGATTAATTATTCAGCCCGTATTCGTGCACTGCTGGACATAGGCCTCACCAAAGGCACGCCACTTCTTTCTGTCTTCAACAATCCTCATCCACCCGCTGCCAGCAATTTGTCTGAAATCGTCGGTCCAGCGAGCTGGTATCTTACACTGGGTTTGCCAGTTCGTGGTTAGTAATAAAAGTTTCAAAAATTTCTACATTTACATCTACATTTTATAGTGTACAACTGGCAGTCGTATCGCTAAAAGCGATCTTTTCCAAACAACCTATGTACCCACAACCTATTACATAGAGGCCTCGGTAGTGAGGTCACGCATGCTTTGTATAGAGAATGCACTCTGTGCGGTGACGTCACCACAAGATGTGGGGAGCGACCGCGACGCGACAGCAATCCGTCAAACCACCGAACGGGCCGCAGGCATGACGTCACTCGCCGTTTATCTATACCTCGTACTACCCGCCGCGTAGCGTAACATATTCTCAAAAGAAGGTCAACTCCGATGGTCGTCAGCAATTTCTTGAGCTGTAATGTAACCAGACCAGAACTCTAATCACAGAGAATATAATCACTACGTACTCTAATGTAACTCTCCACACTAATTCAGCCTACTTGCATTACAACTATGTATTAACTTAATAATTTTGTCAAAATATATCTTAAATTTCCGATGCGCTTTCAAGATTCGATAAGTTACATGCATGCTCTCCTGAGGTCACGGCAACCGAGAGAGAGCTGAGATCGCGCAAAATGTAAAGTCTTGTCTCTGGTCTGGGACTGTTCAATTGTTAGGAAAGACATTTTAAGATAAGATATTCTTTATTGCGCACAAGAAGCGAGATATAAAATATGAAAGTTATAATGAAAAAGTACAATGGGCGGCCTTATTGCTAACAGCAATTTAACCACTTTAGGACACCCCTTCCTTCTATGTAAGACAAAATAAGACAAAGTAACACTCGTTTGCATTTCATTCTTACCATATGTTCCCCATAGTCTTATGTAAAAAATGAAACCTCCCTTAATCTTTTCTAGAATAATGGGCTTTTCAAAGGTAATCTTAGGTATACAGAATAATTAAGTAAGAATCTAAGAAATATATAATTTTTACAGATTATCTTGCCTGTATCGCCTAGAGTATTATGGCTTTGTACAAATAGTTGATAATTAATTTTGAATTAATAAATTTTAATTATTTAATTACTTAATTCATTACTTTAATTTTTTTTTGTTGATTAATTTTGTGCTGTATTTATAAATAAATAAGATTTCTCACTATCAGTTACGATTTGGCGGAGTTATACAAGAGAACATGGCGTAAAATAAAATAAAAATATTTGCGTCGAATTGAGAACATCCTTTTGAAAATTTTTTTTGTAAACTCGGTTAATAATGGGGGTTATACCTTAAGTTGACAATAAACCTTCATCACCTTCATGGTGACTTTCAACTGAATATTTTTTCACAACTATGAGGTTTTTCTATTAAATCTGTGCAGCATTAGATTTTCGAATTTCAATTGTTTTTTTTTATTCAGCTTAGACAGGAAAAATGGATACCTAGAAAATCCGAGTATTTTTTTAATACGGATTCCGACGCGGAACTTACGCGGTAGAAACAGCTCGTGATACCATTGCTGCGTTTGGAGAGGAGACTGATAATGAACACACCGTGCGTTTTTGGTTTAAACGCTTTCGTAATGGAAACTTCGACTTGAAGAACGAACTAAGTGGAAGACCGCCCACACAGGTGAATAACGTTGAATTGAAGGAAAATATGGAAGCCGATCCGAGTCAAACTACCCATGAATAAGCGGTATGGTTTAACGTTACCTTACCTGCAATATTGACTCATTTGCATCAAATCAATAAGATACCAAATAATATGAAAAATGGTTGCCTCATGATTTGACTGATCTGCTGAAAGAAACGCGTGTTGAAACTTGCGTTGCCTTGTTGAGTCGGTACAGAAATGAAGGAATATTGGATCGAATTGTCACATGTGACGAAAAGTGGCTTCTTTACGATAACTGTAAGCGAAAAATGCAATGACTGACCCCACGTCAAACGCCGCAACAGTCCCTAAAGCAAAGCTTACCAATAAAAAGGTATTTGGGTAAAAACTATTTGGTGGTCTCTTCAAGGTGTTATTTACTACATCTATCTCAGGTCTGGTCAAGCAATAACGGCAGATGTTTACTGTGCCGAACTTTGAACAATGATGGCGAAACGGTCAGTGAAACAATCCCGACTGTGAATCGATCTTCACCATTATTGCTTCATGATAACGCAAGACCTTACACTGCACGAGAAACCGGTGTAATTCTACAGGAGCTGCATTTAGAAACCATACGTCATCCTCCGTACTCGCCAGACCTTGCTCCAACTGACTACCACTTTTCGTGATTTGGACAATTTTATACGTGGTAAAAAAAAATCAAAAGGCTTTGGCACAATTTATCGAATCTAGATCCTCAGAGTTCTATCGCAAAGGCAAATGAACTTCCGATTAGATAATGAGGGTAAATATTTTGATTAAAAAAATATGTTATATCTTAGGTAAAAACGAGTTTCAACTTTTCAGTACAAATTGGCAATTTCATACTTTAACCTCTGTATTTTTTAATTTAGTAATTTTCTTGAACCAGTTTTGGTTGACAGATAGAACAAACTTATAGCATTAAGTCCTCCACTTTGCATTGTGTTTTTTACCTATATGCAATAAACGTGTTAATAAATAAATATGCAAGACAAGGTGTCATATCATCAATCTCTCATATCTATGGATGACTATGGGTGGATCTATGAATAAAGCCCAAAAATTGCAATCTTTTCGGCGTATATATTAGTGGGATGGGATAAGCGGCACTACCTCAATAAAGCAGCAGCGGATAGGAGACATTTTTATGCCTAAATGTTGAAGTGAGAAGCAAACACTATTACGTGCACTGCACATTTGTATGTCCGTACGTGGCCGCTACAGTATGTACGGCGGACATTGCCGGTATCGCAACGGCTCAAGGCAATAGTCACGTCAGATACTTTAGTGGGAGGATGGAAATCGTCTTACTTAGCTTCAAGATGCTGTTTTCAATTGCAGTACATAATAACATTATTCAACGTCTTATTAAAATAACGTAAACTCTGGGAACCGTTTCTTCAGTACCGACTTCTTGGTTTAGAGGATGATCTTGGATCACAGAGAAAGTAATTAAATGATAAAAAAATCTAATTAAACGTTACAACCGTGACGGAGGCATGTACAATGTAAAATTGTACATGTTGCCAGATTTAAGTTATTCACCTAGTTCTTCCAGCGGACAGATTTGTAGATACAGTGTTCTTATCCATTCAATGCATAGAAAAGACTTTATACCATACAGTAAGCTGAGCCGGCCGTATCCCTAATAAAAATATACTTAGCACTGTCAATACGTGACAATCGGGAACATGCCTTAGAAATTGGATTGGAGTGACGTTGTAACATATAAGACAGAAAAAGGAAAAAAATACAACCGTAAATGTATTTAATTCGGGATTCGGGAAAAAGGGCTACTGAACCTGAGACGTTACAGTTAACGATTTGTATGGAACGTACAAACGTATCGATTGTAGGGAAAAATCTTTACCACAATTCTTCCCGACGATCTTTTAACATGGCCTCTCTGATGAGATAAGAATCTTGTTTTGCAAAATCCCCATTAAAAACGTAAAATATAAATTCAAATCTTCGCCAGATTGAATAAAAAAATGCTGAATTAATTTCTGCTCCCTCGAAAGGAAATCACGTGCCGAAACGTAACAGGATCCTATTAAGGCGGAGGAAAAGGGAAGCTCGACGTGCAATGTCACACATGTCATCCATTGTTGGAGATTGTCTAAGATATTAGCGCAGCAATCAATCACTGGGTGTGCCCGTGACACGCACGTAATTAGGAGCTGGCGACTGAACCGGCGCCTTGACTGTACCACGCACGACACACGAGATCACAAAAGGTCTGCTTTATTGCGAAATTGAAACACGTAGAAAAACGGGTTTAAACGGGGTACAAGAAAATCCAGAATCCACTGACTGTATACGTCAGAAAATGGATGGTTCTACACAAACAACTTCGACTGTGGGGAAAACTTCGAAATCGTGAAAAAATAAAGCAGGAAAAGTTGTGGATCAGCGGATATTTTCTCTACGATTTTAAGGTTTTCAACTAAGCAAAAGTTTTTCGTATTGACGAAAGGGCCCTTAGTCTTTGGATGTACCTATATGTGGATTTTATTAAACCCTGTATTGTTATGTTAAGGCATCAAATAGTGACCATAGCGTGACAAATTGTGCGTGTTTCTTTGCTAGGTATCTCAGGTTCACAACAATTCTCGAATACTGAGAAAAAACTGGATATTGGACAGCTGAGAACTTTTTTGTTGTAATTGTAAGCGAGATGACACTTCCCAATGTGCGACTCTACCCCGTTCGAAAGAAGAAAGAAAAAAACAATATACATTTATTTAGAAAAAAATACTTAAAAAACACAATGACATATAAAAGTAAAAACCAGATTAGAACAACAAAACTGAACAAATTAAAAAAACGAAGCGTAAAATAAAACTAATGAACATTTGCGTTAAAAACAGCTATTGGTTATCAGTTATGAGTCCCTAATATGGGCTCTCAGCATGTGTTGCCCACAACTCTGGTATTCTGTCGAGACCACGTTGTTTACTTCCGCTGTGTATACCTAGCATTTCAAAAATGCACTACAGGGTTAATCGATAAGACGTTTGCGCTGAATATCATCGGTTGAATGAAACAACTTTTTTCACTTTGTTATAATTATTTATATTGTTATAATTCAAAAACCAATTTTAAGAGAAAACATGAAGATAACGTTAAATGCTGTGAATTAATCAACCCATAAATAAATTCATCATAAACCCTTTTAAAATTTTACGCTATCTTTTTTAATAATTCGCAAAAGTAATTTGTAAAGATAATAGAGCTCGCAGATCGTGAATCTTCTTAATTACCAACAATGTTGAGAATTAACGTTGTAATGAGTTTTAATTAACAAGTTTTTGGTAGATTGCGTGAAGCACTCACCGATTTATTGCTGTATAATGTTCTCCGAGATATATTTGCTTCGAAATAAAGTGATGAACGAGAAATATTAATTCACGAAACTTCTAACTTGGGTAAGCAGAGTTAATCAATCACCAAGACAAACATTTTTGGATTCGACCCACATTCTTCGAACAAAGCGTGTACGTAAGCGGATAGTTGACTCAATATACCTAGTGATAGCGCAGCAGGCGCCAAGCTTGTATGTAGGTGACCTGCAGGGTAACGCGCGCCAACACGGTGCCATCAGCAGAGCAAAAGGGTTAAACTCTCACGAACAAGATGAAGTTACTTTTTATTTCTTCTGCTGAAGAAATTAGAAAGTAAACGAAAATTTATGATGTATTTTTGAGCATTTTCTTTACGATTTGATAGCCCTATGCCCAAGATCGTATTTAAATTTTGATACATTCAATGAGTACCTACTAACATACATCGCATTGAGTCAAATTCGTCAATTTACAATTGGTGTAGTCAATTTATAAACTTGACAAGGTTTTAACAGAATCCAGTTGCTACAGACCAATAAGTCTTATTCTGCTGCTCTCTAACTGCCTAACTGAAAAAGTTTTCACATGATGATAACATCATACCAGACCATCAATTTGGGTTTAGTAGTTTTGGACATCCAATCCATTTTCCGCGTAACTTTCGTGGCGTTTTTTATTAGTTACAGTTCTCAAAAAATTATTGAAAGAAAGAAAATTGTAACCAATAGTAATATAAGAAAAGATGAATGATGGACGTGAAAACCGGACAGTAAATTTAAGCAGAAATTTAATTTTAAAAAATTGCATCCACGAGAATTACGTTGTGTATTAGCATAGTTGTTATAGAATAACGAGCTATTATTAACTTAGGTGTAGACTGTAAATGATGTTACTCAATGATAACATATGTTACGAATATTTACTTCGTAAAAAAAGTTTGCAATATTATTGGGACCAACTATTATTCACTGGATAGTAAAATTTTTTGAAACCAGAAAATAATTATAATTTTGAACAAAAATTTATATTATTTTGTAAATTATCCGTTTTTTTTAGTAGGAAGACTTAAAATTCTTGACCGTAATAGGCATCGTCCTACAAAAAATTAAGTTTTGTTTTATATTTTTTTCGAGACAATTGGTAATTTTGAGAACCTGTGAAGCTGAGAACCCGACCCAAATCGAAAGCCCGCTTCAATTAATTTTTAAAGACAAAAATATGATACAGAATCTACGAAACCGGAAGTACATCATGCATGGAAGTACGTCATCAACTGAGATCCTTTGAGCTGTCAGTTTCTAGTGAACTCTTTAAATAAACAAAATTAAAAAGACTCCTAATCTGATTCTGGCAAACGTAAAAGATATATCTTTGCGTTTTTCATTCAGAAATATTAAAGGTACTTTTATTCACGTGTTAAAAGATCGTTAGAAGTTCAAATTAGTCACACTCTTATTCCCAAAAATAAAAGGAATTAGTGAATATTATTAATTTATAATTGTAGCATTGTATTCACTGAACTTTAAAATGAAGTATAAATTGTAACTATCAACAATATTTAGGACTTCAATGCCTTCAATGGACAATGCCCCTTGCGTTTTAAAGCTTAATATTTCGCTAACTGATCCCTAGATTGATTGGTTTATCTCACTCCCAATATTTTTAAACTTCCAATCTAACGGTACCAGACAGTACGGTGTAGGAGAAAAAAAATTCATCTATAATTTAGTTACACGAAAAATATATTTTTTTAAAGATATTAATCTACCAGTTTTTCGGCGTGATTAATAATTATGTGTATCCATGTTAAATTTTAGCTTGTCGTCTCTGTGCTAAGCCGCATACAGACAGACAGACGCACATGGCAAACCTATAAGGGTTCCATGTTGACTACGGAACCCTAAAAAGGGTACGGTAGGTAAATTCCTCAAATTTAGGCCCATTTGGTTTAGTTTTCAAATAATATCCACTACTATGCGTTGCTGACAAACGTGTGTCTTTTCTATTAATTTATTCATTCCTACTCGTATCACAGAATAGTTGAAAACAATCAGCCGCAATCACTGAATGTGAACAAATGAGTATTTAGTTTGTATTGGTTTGGATTCCAACGGTCATTTCGTAGCCAATGCGAATATCAAATGAGTATTTAAACCAATCATTCAGAACACTTTCAATCCAGGGGCGAAATATTCACAACAGGGAGGCAACGGCGACTCATGAAAATTTAAATTAATTATTACTAAAAAACCCACTGCGAGTCATCCTAGGAACCCCACAAAAAGTCACAATGTTGGAATTGGGTCCCGCTTGCTTAGTGGATGTTGCTCTCAGTCTGGTCTTTTGTTATTTTGATTATTTCCGTTGTTTGTGTTTTTATTTTTCGCGATATCAGCGCCACCTACACATTTAGCGCTACCTTGTGACTATGAAGGGAACCTGTTGAAAAACACATCAGATGTATTATACCTTAGGTTTTTTTCTGTCTTATTTATTTTTATTTTATGTAGGCTGTGTTGCCTGCGCTATTATGATAAATGTATTTAGTTAAGGAGTTACGAGGGAACATTAATTCGCGAATATTTACATACATACTTACATACATATCCACATACATACATACATTGGGCTTCGCCGCAGTCGGCTAAAAACGGATGTGCCCCTCATATTCTTCGTCATTTTCATCATAGTTAGTATTTATGCCCCTTGTGAATTCATTGATATGAGCCTCCGTATACAACTTTTAATAAATATGGGTTCGAAATTTTAGATACCAGACAAACGGCCCTTCGCTTCACTTTTAGGTTAATAAGCTTTCCAACCGCATGCGTTGCGGTTGGTGCGTCGTAGCTTCAGTATGATATTTGTGACCGAGGCCACGGCGCAATGGATGCTTGCGGCGGCGTCTCCTCGACAGCTATTAATTACCCAATGGATTGTGCCCACGGGTGAATATTTCATCAAAGAGAATCAGATGACACAAGTAATTTGGCGATATATACCTACCAGCACTTGAATTTGAGCAAAGCGACTATTCTTTTAATATTTGATATTGGTACAAGCAGTGATAGTTCGGTATTACCCGGCATAATATCTATGCACCTGCCACCGTCTGACCACCATCTTGCGAGGTACCTAGATATTTGGACGGGACAGCATGAAGTCAATGGTTTGACGATTTTGTGTAAAACCAATCATACATTATGCCCAATCAACATTTACTTTATCACGCATGGCGTACAGAATGAACCAATCACAGACTGATTTACTCATTTCATTGGTACAGACTTTAAAGAGTTAATTTTGTAGGAAGAAATACTTCTATGGTTTTTTATTCGTAGGAAGCATCCTCATGGATCACCGTACATACTTATCGGGAGGTCTTATCTGGAAGAATGTGAGAGATTCAGTCATGATTAATTCTTGCAGCATGAAATTAATTTTTCACAAATCGATACCATTTAAGAGGAAGGTACTAAGTTAAAGATTAGACAACACATAATGACGGTAAGCATCCATAATCTTAGCTTTCTAAGTTTAGTACCTTGGTGAAGTTGTAGTGAACCAATCACAGACTGATTTACTTTACAGCACATCTTGCGATCATTTCATTGTTACAGACTAATCGAGAGGACAGGGGCCGTTTTTGAGAGTGAATTTTGTAGGAAGAAATACTTCTATGGTTTTTTTATTCGTAGGGCACAAGTAGTTTATCAAATTAAAGATAAGATAGATTTCATCCCGTAAGTATTAATCTTCATGGTTTGAGGTTTTCGAATGAAACTTTTTTCAAATGGTTTCTATGATGTTCTTTTTTTAAAAAAATGTGAAACATTTAAATATCGACTTTCAATTGTTTTTGTTATTCAATTTAGACAAGAAAGATGGATACTGCGAAAATTCAGTCAAATCATGAGGCATCCATTTTTCGTATTTTTTTATTTTATTGATTTGACGCAAGTGAGTCAATATTGTGGGTAAGGTAACGTTAAACCATGCCGCTAATTCCTTGGTAGTTTGACAAGGGTCGGCTTCCACTATCTCTCTTAATTCATCGTTATTCACCTGTGTGGGCGGTCTTCCTCGTGGCTCGTTCTTTAAGTCGAAATTTCCATCACGAAAGCGTTTAAACCAAAATCGCACGGTGCGTTCATTAGTAGACCCCTCTCCAAACGCAGCATTTATATTGCGGGCTGTTTCTGCCGCGTTAGTTCCGCGTCGGAACTCGTATTAAAAAATCTCTCGAATTTTCGCAGTATCCATCTTTCTTGTCTAAATTGAATAACAAAAACAATTGAAAATCGATATTCAAATGTTTCACATTTTTTAAAAAAAGAACATCATAGAAACCATTTGAAAAAAGTTTCATTCGAAAACCTCAAACCATGAAGATTCTATGTCAATTCAAAGAACCTATTGCAATAAAACGGCAATTTCATACTTTAACCCCTATTATTAGAAGGAACTGTCCTGTGACCGGGACGTTTGGAGGCTGTGCACCGACAAAAAGAGTCTAAATATGCGTGTTACTCTGAAACATAATAGTAAGTTTATCAGGGCTGCGTTTCATAAGACTACAATTCACAGTTTATTATGACAATTCGATGTATGTTTCGTAGCTGACTAGTACACAGTTTCCTACTTGTTAAGCAGTGGGTTAATTAGCTGTGCAATTTACAAAATATCATAGTAGACCATGCATTGTAATTCAATGAAATGAGGCCCAGAAGCCATCTGTCACGTTAAATTACGTTTACTTCGCGAGATTGTAATTAAACTACGGATGAAGTGTAGTGGACGCTAGTCAATCTCTACAGATAAATGCATGCGTTCCTCAATCCTCATCAATCGTCGTCACAACGCCTCGGTGGCCTGTAACATCTTGATTATGTCTCGAGCAGATTGAATATATTCGAAGTGAACCGGAACAAAAGGGTCTTATTGTTATTCACCCTCTAAGCGTGGCCGCGACAAACTAGGCGACTTGCGACCCTTTCTCGGGGATGCTGTGCTGCGAAGGTACAGTCCTTGCGTTGCTGACTGTCTAAGAAAATACATGATACGCCTAACTGCCCCTCTACTCTCGACGTCATTATGTTTAGACTGCGTCGCAATTAAATGCAAGAAGTCAGAAATAAGTACTGAGTAAAGGTTTTAGTTGTAAAAAATTGTATTAAAGCCGATTCGAACTTCAGAGCGCATCGGAAACGGAAAGCATGTTTTGACCTAACCATTAAATAAATGTACTCAATAGTAACGTTGGCTTAAAAGAAAGTTGGCTAAATTAGCATCGAGAGTATAGGGGCTAGGCCTGGTCACTTGTTGGCTCATTTATTCGGTTGCCTGCTCGCATTTACACAAGTTAAATATCCAGACCTATTACCTTGTCTATGAGTAGATAACTCTGAATAGGTAACTGGCGACAGATGAAGTTGACAATAGATGGAATTAGTATTTAGAATGCAAAATGCTGCTGGCATTTCCAAAATTCACGGTGGTTGTAACAGTACCAGTACCTTCGGCTTAACATGATCCTGTTGTTTGTAGCCGGAGGACATAAGAAATCTAAAGGATGACTATTTTCGTCACGGTTTATAAAGGCTCACTGAGGAAACTCTGTTAAATGCTTGCGTTATGGCGATAAGAGTTAATGCTGCATTCGAAAAATTACACTTATTTTGTAAACGAAGCTTTTGTACTATTTTGAGGTATAATGACAACTTAACAATAATAATATAATAATAATAATATATACAGCAATAAAACGCTGGCCCCACATTCGGGAGCTCTTGGGTTTGAGTCCCGGAATGTATCGATGACTTTGTTTTCTAAGTCACCATAGAACATTTGTGAAGTTGTAGTAGCAAAACCACTCGCTGACTGTGAAGGAAATCATCGTAAGGAAACTGAAATTCTGTGGTGTTCACATACCTCAGCGCTAGAAATTGACAATCCCGGTGGGCACACGTAAGAAGGCCTGTATATGTGTGTGGCGTGGGACGTATATAGGTTACAATAAAAATTTTTAAATAAAAAATTAAAACCGACTTCGAAACACTACAGCACTAAAAAGTTAGAAATAATTTAAGTGATTAGAAGTATGTACATGTATATATTCTAGAAGTATAATTTGTAGTCGGTGCCCAAAATATATGTGCTGGTCATGAAACTGGGCACCGACTACAAATTATACTTTTAGAATACCTACATGTATACATACTTCTAATCATTTAAATTATTTCTAACTTTTTAGTGCTGTAGTGTTTCAAAGTCGGTTTTTATTTAATATTCATTTTTTTTTATTTTTCAATTTTTTGTGGGGGAGCGGGAGAAAAAGATACTTATAACCATAATTTACCCTACTTAATTCGTTGCTTTAAAATTTGACGTTCTCAATTTCCATCTCCAAAAGTCTTCACCAGAACATCACCACATTACCTTGGGACCACTTTTATGCTATTTTCTGAAACATACGGATATTACTAAAGGATGGGCCCCATTAGGCCTTATTTACTGCTGTCCATTGAAGAGTTCCGTTCTCCATCTCTGAAAGTCTTCGTCAGATCTTCACCAAATTAAAATGGGACCAATAAGACGTTATATATATTCGAACAAAAAAAGAAATGTCGAAATCGGTTAAGATTTGACGGAGTTATGGAGGAACATAGCCAAAAAAAAAATATACGCGTCGAATTGATAACCTCCTCCTTTTTTGAAGTCGGTTAAAAAAGCTTTCACATACATAATACAATCACTAACCTGATCCCAAACTAAAATACCTTATTGTGTGTTAACTAAGCAAGTACAGCACCAACATGGAAATACACTATCTGAGGTCATTTGTACAAAAAAGCACTGGAGCCTCCAGTGGGAATCGAACCCACCACCTCTGTTTTAGCTATCAAGCGTGTTAACTCTTTCTAAAAAGTGTATAGGGGCCCAAATAACCCAACAAACAATCAATATACCTACTTAACTGATGCCAAAAACAGAGAATCTGAAAGGAAATAAAAGAAGAATAGGTACATTTTTATTGCGACTATTTGCCGTTCGATATCGAAGATGCTTATAAGAAATATGTGTCATCCGAGATTTGTTGCCCCGAAATTGTTTCTGTCTTCGCAGTTTCCGCCATACGTTTTGAGTGTATTATTAAATTTTTCGTCTGACTGGTCAAAATATTTCGATGAAATATATTTGAGAGGTATATTGGGCTTTCAATCGGTTGGCAAAATATTAAAGATCAAGATTTCAATATCGATTTGACGATAACCTTCATTGGGACTTAAGTAATAGACACCTTTGTCCAGATTTTATTGTCTTCTCGGTATTGAAACTATTTAAAATGAAATTTTTTGAGGATTTTCATTTGAGAATTTTTTTTGACGAACCCCGTTTTTGGAGGGGTAAAGCTGTAAACTTGATTACTTGAATATTCTATCTATCTATCTATCTACTTACAGGATTGAAAGAAACAACAAACAACGAAAGAAAAATCAAGGAAAAGGAAGCTGTTTGCACGGCTTCTTGCTCAAATCCAGGAAATAAATTCTCTGAAGGAAAACTCAGACACCATTTTCAGCCCCGTGTAAAATTGTAATGCCCGTGGCGAAAAATAGGTATTTAAAATACAATTCATTCACGATTACCCTAATTTAGTTTAAAGCCCAGTACAGGAACAAATCCAACTTTCTCAAATCACCTGGTGATTTTTTTTTGCTAGATTACGTTAACTGAAAATAGTCAAGAAAATAATAAATAATCTCTAATGGTCTTTTTTATAAGAACGCGATTGCTATAAAACACTCCTCAGAGGTAGTTTAGATAATCTATGGTATGGTGTTTCCCTTTACCACAGACTATATCAACTGCATCTGAGGAGTGTTTATAGGAATCTTTCGTGCGATGCTAGTTTTTTTGTGAATATTGCGATAAATCGCAAATCGTTGTTGAACCTAATTAAATACAGTCGTGGTATCACACACGACAAGAGAGAGGCATTTACTGTCAGCGTTTTGAGGTTCAAAACTGAGAGCCTAGATAAACTGTAAAAAGGCCTACCTAAATAGGCCTAAGAAAATGACGTGGAATATATTACGACGTTTCTCGGCTAATTGTTAACGAATCTTTTATTAACTCAACGCAAATTAAATTTCCTCTTTCTTTCTTTCATACAGTAAGTAAATATAAGTTATAGTACAATAATTCGCGACTTATTCGTGTGGTTGTAAAACAGCTCACGCTGGTTGCGGTATTAAAAAATGTCTACCTACTACAAACCCACCGAATAATTGCTCTGAACGATTAATAACAAGATAATGCGGCAAGTTTTAAAATCTCTGGCTTATTAGTAGTTTACCTGTTCCTATTAAACCACAATTATTTATATTCTTTTTGTTACACTAACCCGTGCTGAGGACAATTTTTAAAAACCTATTAAGAGGCTAAAAATTATTTGGTGTAAATTGCTTTGGCCAGATACGTACGTAATACACCACAGGCTACATCTATGGTTCTGTTTTAGTTATTCGTTTGGTCTGTTGTGTACTTAGTTTTCTTTCTGTTGTTGTGCCTAATAATATTATGTTACTTATCTGCTTATTTTGTTTCTGTGATGTATCTTGTTGGTATAATAAATGTCTTTCTTCTTCTTCTTCTAATACAGAGAAGTTTGTAAAGAGGCTCGAAATTTCGCCGATGCTTGCTCTTGCATTCTCTCCATTTGGAGAGCGCTGGCACGGTTAGCCAGAGGTCGCGGGTTCAAGTCACGGCATGGGTGGAATTTTTAGCCCCTAAATAGGTTAAAGGATAAAAATAATTTAAAAAAAAAATTATGTATATTTCTTTAATAACTGCGCCTGAACTTGCACATTCGGGTTGCATGCTGTTCATGATGCTCTAAAGGCATTGTATTAATTTACTACTATAGAGATACGACCTGATAAAAAACCTTAAAAACTTACTCGAAAGCCCCGCAGAATACCAGGCGAGTCACGACACACTCAGTAATTGCACCCGGGTAACGTGTACCGCAATAACTAATCTCTCTTCTCAGCTCGCGCCATTTTTTAACGCGTGACATCTTATTTTGCACCCTCGTATATTTCACATACACGTGCGGAATGAATGCGCCACTTTCGTAATAATGTTTCATCGCATTTTTCTCCGAGTAGCTGGGTAATATGTGTACTAAACACAGGATTTCGGGACTGCCGTTTTTCCCAAAAGGGGAACGTTTTCACAGATGGGTGAGTTTAAAAGGGTATCGTAACATAAAATTGAGTAAAACGCTTCCAATTTAATCGAATAAGTTGAAAGGAAGCGCACGAGTACCTAGCGGGGTAGACGCGGCGACGACGACGACGGCGCTCCGCGAGCTTGAACTTTGACAGTTTATATGACCCGTGTAATGGCGCCTTAAACCAAATAAAGCTTTGCATTTGGCTCGTGTATTGCCAGGCGCCGTTACGCCCTCTGGCTTTGTCTCGGCGCGAGATTAGAACTTTGCCGAAATCTATAGTTAGCCACTTTCGAACGCACTACGCTGGCGCCGCTACAAGTTTGTAGTGGGAATCAAACTTGATGAATGCACGTTCTAGATGGAGATGCCGGATTTGCGATGTAGCAGTGAGTGATGCATCTGTCGAGGCCCGAGGCGGCTTGGACTTAGTCCAGACGTGAATGCAAATTGAAACGAGCCACCGACTCAGCAACACGCTCTGTCCGCCGCGCCACGTAATGCATTCATTGGTGTTCAATTGAGTTTTAGTTACAGCGTATGAAGTCGTAAATTCCTGCTTAATTTGAACTAAATTTGTAGGTATTATAAATCATTAAAAGCGATTAAACATTGTCGCCTAGATTTTTTTTAGGTAATACCATATTTTATATTCATGGCGTGAATATAATGGCAGCGATGCGTTAACCTCTGCCACCCTTCGTCTAGTAGGGCAAAACAAAGCAATTCCACCTAGTGACTGCAGAGTCGGGCGCGAAGCAGACAAACATAAGAATATGATGTGTAAGAAAATACGGATGTTTACCCAATAACATGTTTACATCCCTCATACGAGAGCGAGAAAAAAACAACTTTCTTAACAAGAAAGGGAGACCCTTATCTGAATAAATTATTTCAAAGTGCAAATATAGGTACTATACGACTGAAATAAAGGTCTTCACTTAATAAGAAAGGGAACTAGGTATATAAATAAAAATGGAACTAGCTATTCAGCCATAGGCCTAGGCAGAACTATAGTCGTTTACTCATTAGTCCTGCGAAAGGAGGAATCCTTCTAAGTACCATAACTCTGCCTTTTTACCAATTTGAAGCTATAAATAACGACTAGCAGATATTAATACCCTAAATTGCTCAGAATTCGCTGAAGCGCCTCTTGCTTTATAGCTCCGATATCGCTGGAACCTGACACGAAGGCATTCGCCTCGACTGAGGAGGTTTGTTAGAACGTTCTCCCTGCAGCGGGGGTTAATGGTGCGTATAAGGTTGTGGTCAATGCAAACGTTGCTTATTCTGTACTAACTTTGAGGGCTACCAATATAAAAAAATCATTACGGCTAAACCTAAGTAGAAAAAGATAACAAAACTATAAAAATCGCTGACCGCGGGTACCCTTTCCACGAAATCCGATAAGAAAAATAGTGTAGCACAATTCACGGAGGGAACTCGTACAAAGTCCGTCCGCATCCAATCCGCAGACGCCAATTACCTATCTAATCAAGGATTTGGAAAGGGTACAGATGAACCTCAATCAAACTTTAGCAATCATCACGCCTATCTAATCTACAACGTAACAATGTTACAGAGATTGGATCCTCAGCGGACCGCATTAACCTTATTTATGTGGGCGATGATAACTCCTATTTGAGATAGCATCCGGTGTTCTTTTGTTTCTACTGCTACCTTAGGTACCTATCTTTCATTTTCATCTTGCTACCGTGAATTGAATTGCGCTAGGACATTGATGGCTTTCATTGTTTATTCATCGAGTGCATGCTATAAATCGCAGCAAGGGAAGTGTGTTCATTCATCGCCGTGGTGCTCACGTACCTACCTACCCCATGTAGGTACGTACAGTTTTTAATTTCCGGGTCCGCGCAGCGTCCGAGTCGAAAAAGTGTTAATTGAATCTATGCTCCGTTTGTGGCGATAGAGGGGCAAATGAAATCTGCAAAAATGCTATTGAAACGATCGAAAACATATTAAACAAACAAAACACGGATTGAAAAATTTTCCACGCTGCATCTGTCGAATAAACATTAAAAAACGTGGGATCCGCTAAAACAATTGGAACTGGTGCAAAATCCATTTCATGCACTCACTTTGTCTTAGACTAGAGCATATCAACAGAGCACTAACATGATACATAAAGTGGAATCCCATTTATTTAAGCTGTATGGGTTTAACTGCAGATAACATTAACCGACGCAAACAAGGCGGAGGAAGTCCGCGGGAGTAGAGGGCAGCTAGTGAATTATTCATCAAGCGGATAAATAAAATGATCCCACAATCAAGCCAGTCGACGAACATTTAATTGAATTGTGATGTCGTACACAAAGGAAGGGTCAGCGCGTGAAAAGTTGTCTAATCCTGCGCGAACATCAACCGGAGCCAAGTGACGCCGCTGTTGAAAACCGACATAAACCGATACCGTTAGAATAAAAGCTTCTGGTCATATGCAGGTGAGGCTCGCTACTTACTGAACCGCTTCCTTTGATTTTGGTCATCGCTGAGCCAATTTTTAGGGTTCCATACCCGGGGGGTGTCAATGGGACCCCACTACTATGACTACGACGTCTCTCTGTTGGACCCACAAAGGGCTTTAGCTCTCGAACTGTAATAATAGGTAGTCAGTGGAAAATTTCACAGGATATCAAGGCGTATAGTATGCGCCAGGCCAAGTTCTCGATCGGCCCGCACTGTGTATTTACACGAACCAATTCAAGCGTTTTTGACCCCCCTCTATCTTCGAAGCCAGTAATGTCACAGGGCTGAAAATTGTCAGAGGGATTAATGTTACCGAATTAAAACATAATTTCCAATGTCATGTGCTGAATGCATGAAATTGGAAAGTATAGTTTACAAGATGTGGGGGGTCCAAAAATAGCAATTTTCGGCACTCACTCACTGATGGATTTATCAAATGTCCGGGGTACTTCTAATCGAACTAAAGATTTTAAATTTGGAATATAGTTTAATGAGTAGGCAACGAAAAAATATGAAGAAAATGTTAGAAGACGTTTCCTAATTATTTAATATATGTATATTTATGTCTCGAACGCAGGTTTGATGACTTCCAGCCTCCCGAACAAGCCGGTTTCCGAAAGGGCTTTAGTACCATAGACCACATCCACACGCTGCGGCAAATTATACAGAAGACTGAGGAGTATAATTTGCCATTCTGCTTAGCGTTTGTGGACTATGAGAAAGCCTTCGATTCGATCGAGACATGGGCAGTGCTCGAGTCTCTCCAGCGTTGCCGTATTGACTATCGGTATATCGAGGTGCTGAAATCCTTGTACAACAGCGCCACCATGTCGGTCCGAGTACAGGAGCAGAATTCGGAGGCAATTCCATTGAGAAGAGGCGTGAGACAGGGAGACGTTATCTCTCCGAAACTGTTCACGAACGCACTGGAAGATACCTTCAAGCTTCTGGAATGGCAGGGACGCGGCATCAATATCAATGGCGAGTACATCACGCACCTTCGATATAGTAGTCATGTCAGAAACGACGGAAGACCTCGGCATGATGCTTGAAGACCTCAGTCGAGTTTCCCAACGTTTGGGCCTTAAACTATAATATGGAAACTATGCTCGGAATTTCTCTACGAGATCGAATCAGAAATGATGAGATCCGTAGACGAGCGAAAGTCGTCAACATAGCCCAGCGGATTAGTAAGTTGAAGTGGTAGTGGGCGGGGCACGTAGCACGCAGAACTGATGGCCGATGGGGCTGAAAAGTTTTCGAATGGAGACCACATATCGGCAACCGCAGCGTAGGACGACCAGCCACAAGATGGACAGATGACCTCATCCAAGTGGCAGGAAGGCGCTGGATGCAGGCCGCTTCCAACCGGTCTTTTTGAAAATCCATGGAGGAGGCCTATGTCCAGCAGTGGACTTCTTGTGGCTGAATGACGATGATGATGATGTATATTTGCCTTTAAAGAGGTTGAAAAAATGTACTGTCAGCAAAAACATCTATATTATAGTTTTTATTTTCATAACGAAAACTGATCATATTTATCAGCTAATAAACTTATTATGAGGACCATAGTTGAAAAATTACAGGGTACTAATAATAATAATAAGGTCAACTAACTAATCCGTTATGGTTAGAGGAAACCTTTGTAAGGAGACCCCCTAATTATTAAAGGTACGTATTTATGTATCTACATTCAAGATAAAAGTACTGTCAGCAAAACAAGAAAACTATATTTCACTTTTTATTTTCATAACGACAACTGATCATATTTATCAGCTAATACTTATTAACAGTTCATTGGACATTATGAAGACCAATGGAAAAGTCTTAAATAGTTGAAAAATTATAGGGTGATTAATCCGTTATGGTTAGAAGAAAACTTTGTTAGGAGACCCCATAATTATTAAAGTTACGTATTTATGGATTTACATTGAAAATAAAAGTACTGTCTACCTTTATAATAACCGGGTTATACAAGGTCGTATTTGAGTTGAGGTGTCAAGCGCCACCTAATAGAATTTTAGATGGAGAAAATCTTCGTTAGAAGTCATGCCCTAATTTTTAAATGTTCTTGCTTCAATGGCCATTATTAACTTAGCAAAAAGCCGTGAAATCCCACCAACACATAAATGCGAAAAAACTGACCAACTTCTCGTCTCAAAAAATACATGATTTGTATCTAAGTACTTGCCAAGTTCCTTGTCTTCACAGAATCAGCAATGTTTCGATAAACACAGAAAAAAAAGTGTGACTTTTAATGAGATTTTAGACGAGAAGTTAGTCAGTTTTCTCCGCCACCCATCACTAGTAAAGTTATGGGCAATTTTACAACTAAACTCCTACCTTGAACAAATCTGTGCAAATGACGGCTTTCATGTATCAAAATCTTAAAACCTAAAAAGTGCACCAAAACAAGTCTGAGGACACTTAAAGGCTACTTTGAAATAACATTTTCAAGAAAGCCCTTAGATGGCCAACTAAATTAGGTACGCCAAGATTACAAGCACTTAGTTAAACTAAATGAAACTTCAACAGAGTTTTGAGCGAAAATGCTCATAAGCAAAACAGATGCTGCGAAGCTTGTAGAAAAATTGGCTTTGCAGGTGACGTGTTTATCATGCGAGAATGTTCCCTGAGAAATGGCGGCTGTCTAGGCGAAGATGGTGGGGAGACGTCACGCGGCACTCACAGAAGCCCCCGGGACCTACCTGCGAGAAAAACTAGCCTTTATTGCACATATAATTTTACTTAGTGCTCTTTAGAAATGAGCACAGTAAAAAAACTGCCGTTTTATCACCCCTAAAATTCGCACATTTCCAGCTAAAAGGGGCGAAGTCCCAAATTATTTCCGGCAATTGATACAGTGTAAAGCGGGCCCGTACGTAACGCTGGATTTATAGGGCGCCGCCCGAGTGCGTGCTTTAATAAAAAAAATCACAGAAGGTAATTCTGGCGACAAGTTATTACTGGGGCTACAAATATTTATGTTACTGCCACGCTTTTGTGGGAATCAACGCGGAAAGTCATTGTAACCGCCTTTACACCTTTTTCAGCGTTTGTCAACGTGTAAACAAACCGTTTATGCTTTCGTCTCAATCATTTGTTGATTTTGATACTATTCCGAAAAAAAATTTGTTTATACCCAGACAAAAGCTGAACGTAATTAATTCGTGAACACGTGACAAATCGTGAAAATAAAAGAAAACTCTTAACTCTCTTGAATGACTCTTTTACTCAAAAGTAAAGCTTCGTATTATTTTTGTCA
This sequence comes from Yponomeuta malinellus, assembly GCA_947308005.1. NCBI lineage: Eukaryota > Metazoa > Arthropoda > Insecta > Lepidoptera > Yponomeutidae > Yponomeuta > Yponomeuta malinellus. Next base: position 10,408,741 of record OX370994.1, read on the forward strand.
TAAAACTAACAAACCTGCCTATATGTTTTCGTATAGGATCAAATCAAATTAGAATGATGTCCTAAGTATGAAAACCGAAATCAGTCTTAATTAGCCCTAAAAAAGGTCTTGAAGACCTTAAAAGTCAGTGAAATCGGGCATTGATCACTCGTATTTGATAAGCTTAGATTACTTGGAAGACTAATTAATATAAGCTACGTAAGATAGAAAGCGATTTATTCGAGGCAATCTTAAATTAAGAATTATTTATTAAACTATAGTGCTCCAAACAAACTCAACGACCGGAAATACTATTGTTTCGATCAATACCACTTGTCTGAGTCTTGTGCATGACGCCAATCGTCTGCTGCCTCGAGCTCGTATCCTTGCTAGACTTTATTTTTGATCCTTTCGATGCTACTTTTGTCTCTTACAAAACTCGCACTCTTCACTGCCTGAAACTCTCATGTTTTTTTCCTATGTATAAATATCCCATCAAAACATACATGTAAAAAAGCTGGCCAGCTTCTTGTTTAAAAAAAATACATGATATATCAGAACTTGCCAAAGCAGTCTTGCCGTGCGTGAAGACAAGGAACTTGGCGAGTTCTGAAATAGCGAAATGCTTTGTTAGGAGACGTAACTTTATGCTATCTACAACAGATTATTTGGTAGCGCTTAATACGCCGTCTCTAATGACGACCCTGTATAACCCGGTCATTTTGTGTAGATATATGATATGAGATAGATATGAGGAAAATATACCGACATATATTTTTAGATAAAGTAAGGCCTTTGCCCAGCAGTGGGACACAAACGAGGCTCTACGTAAAAAAAAAAAGTTATACAAACTGTCGTTTCAAAAGTAAATTTATAGTATATTTTTACTGACACTACTTTCTTATTTAATTTAAAAATACAGAAATACGTAACTTTAATAATTAGGGGAGGTCTCTTAAAAAAGTTTTTGTCTAACCATGGCGGATTACCTTACTTACCCTTATAACCCCGTCTCAAATTGTGAGTGACCCTGGCCACCCTATATTTTAAATTATTTTAGATTTTTTCTTGGTCTTCATGACATGTCTACTGAAGTGCTAGGTAACAAGTTTATACATATGATCAGACGATGGAAGATCTTTCATCGTGCCCTGCGTGCTCTAACACCTATACTCAGGAGGACCTAATTAATGATTGCAAGTGATAACGCAGTCAGCGTCGCAAAGTTCTGGGTCGGAACTGTGAACCGGAAAAAAGACTTTAATAATTTAATAAATTTTTTTTGCCATCGACACGCTAAGAAGAAAAAGAAATATCATCAGTTGTCAGCGCTGAGGGATCACTTCCGCAGCACAACGCTGAGTCAGCTGCCTTTTGTGGCAACTTAGATACATCACAGGCTACATCTATGGACCCTCGCCCACGGCGACTTTTTGTACTGATGCTGTCGCGCGTTTCGTAAACGTGTTACATCGCGACAGAAGCGCGACGGTATCGCGTTTGCATCGCGACTGAATCGTGTTTACGTTGGGCGAGGGCACACAACTAGCGCCCGCATCGCGACTGTAGCGATGCGAACACGCGACAGCATCGCTACTGCATGGCTACAAAAAGTCGCCGTGGGCGAGGGCCCTATGGTCCTGTTTTATTTATTTGTTTTGTCTGTTGTGTATTTAGTTTTCTTTCTGTTGTTGTGCATATTATGTTACTTATCGGTTTATTTTATTTCTGTGATTTGTCTTGTTGGTATAATAAATGTATTTCTTCTTCTTCTTATGAAAGTAAAAAGTGACATTTTAATTTTTATGCTAACAATACACAACATAAACTCATGCCAGAGGGGTAGGCAGAGACCAGGGACTGCCACTTGCCACGATCTTGACAGTACAATTCTTTTGAAATTTGTAAATGCAAATATACATAAATTTCATAATTAGCAGAGGTCTTCTAACAAACTTTCTCCGTATTTACAAGGTAGTTGCTCTCAAGTTATGATCCTGTATACTACGGTTGCTCTGTCTATTTTTAGTGATTTTCGTTTCCCATTTTTCTCGTTCCCTACTCATTTAACACTGTTTATATTCCAAATTTCAAATATCTAGTTCAATTTGAACTACTAATATTTTTTTACAAAAAGATTACTTTAGACTACAAAGTAGACTTTTCCACCAGTGAGTGGTTCAGTGAGCGCTGAAAATTGCAATTTTCGGACCCCCACATCTCCTGAACCATTCTAGCTGGGTTCTGTGACGTAGCTAGCTCTGAAGATAGAGCGGGGTCGAAAAGTACTAAATGGGTTCGTGTAAATATATGCGCAGTGCGGGCCGGCCGAGAACTTGGCGTGGCGCATTCAGTGGGCCTTGAACTCAAACGTGTCTTAGAGATAATCCTGCTTACCGTTAATATTGTACACCATTCTGAGCTTCCACAGTCATCATTGAGAAATAAAAAATGTTTAATAGAATAGGAGAGGACACGCTAAAAGATAAATAAACGTGTTTTTTTTTCTCGACGACTAATACTTTTTGTAGTCCAACCAGTCGAAAACTCAGTATAGTTACGTGGTACTAAAACGCGCCATAAAAATTTACCTTAGACTATGACGTCACTCCCTAACGTAACGCCTTATATGTATGAAGTCTTTATCAATTACTTTACCTTTATTATTTATTATACTTCTTACTCGATAAGCTTACTACTTTTTTGCATGACTTTGTTTAAAATTATCTAAGTTTTAGTTTGGTTATTTTAGTTTTTCTCTCATCTCGTATTTTCCAGTTAATTTCTTGCACCACCTGTAGTTGACTGGTATAAAACGCTCATAGCATTAAGTCCACCACATTGCCATTGTATTTTTACTTATGTGCAACAAACGTATTAATAATAATAAAATTATTTTATTTTATTTCAATCAGGTCGGCAATACCTTTCATTCGCTACCTCATTCGTCAGAGTCGATGAAGCCGTTTAAGCTTGAAAACGCAGGTTTGATACGCGATATATCAGCCCCGATGTCACTTTTCTTTCGTTTATAGCAATTTTCCTGATAATAATTTACTTAGTCACCAGGTAAATAAAAAATGGAGCCAATCTCCACAGTAAATACCCTTGTTTCATTTAGTGTTTGTGATAGAAACTGTGAAGATAATACATTGCTATCTAATCATCGTCAGACTTACGGTACGACGGATTTTAGTTTTGGCAGAATTGCATCTTTAAATTCTGACCGATGTATCCTAAGACCATTTGGTGGCGCTGGCATCAGATTTTTGGGTTCCATTTCAAACCTCGAGGTAGGTAGTACCTACCTACTATGTACTAAGTATCTGAAGTTGGTTTTTGTGTCAAATGCAACGCGACACGCCCGGCGTCGCATCCCCCGAAGAGAACTTGGAACCCTTCTAAGCGTTCACATAAGGAACCGGTCCACTGATCATAAGTGTTTGCGAGTGATGCGGCGCCTGTGGTGTAAATGCAGCTGAACGGGGTCTAAGCACTATGTAGCCCGTTGCTGCAGGGTAGGCAGCGCGGTGTCAAGAGTGCGCTCCCGCGACCCCGGCGACACATCTTCATTAGCCGACAGTAATGCCACGCTGGGGAAATACCCGCACACTTTGTTGGTGAACGTTGTTTTTACAGTCGATCATACGCTACGGGAGATCGGGCTAGATAGCGTGCCTTGGGAGAGACCTATGGCAGCCCTAAATTAAGTCGCTTAATTAATGATTCACGGTGTTTTCACATCATATCAACAGCAGCAGCCTATAAACTATAAATTTCCGACTACAATGTACTTCTCTCAGTCAGAGGCCATGACCATGCCCACCTCGGGTTGGCTACTTCAAGCGCTAACACATTAGTGTTCGTATCATGACCACGCGCGACTTTGAAAATGAATGAAAATGAAAAACATGTGATATAATGGTTGGTTTTACAGGCTTCTATGTCTCTAGTACTATAAAACGCGTGTCAAATCAATTCACGCGTTTTATTTCAGGTTTACTATTATATGCTCATAATAATAAATTACTAACACAAATAATATGTTACCCACGATTCGAGACTAGCAAAGTGATAAACTGTTTTAGTCCCATTTAAACAAGGCCCGATAGTAAAATCTGTGAGACTTCGATAGATACCAATCGATCAAATCAGGCGTTCATCCTATTAAGTTTACTTACAGATAATAATTATTCCCGCAAAACGAAGAGAAAGTCCGTTTTTTTTTAAACTGCCTTTTCGAAGTAAAAATCGTGCGGTTAATTTTCTTTTCTCGTTTACGTCCATTTCAGGCACTAGGGGGTACATTAGTACGCAAATTAAAATTATTCAACGCGCGTCAAAGGAATTCAAACATGATCCCAACTCAGACAGGAGTCAATCAGATACGAGTATTTCGACAATTAAAGATAAGCCGGGAATAATAGCGCAAATTGAGCTACATTTTGATTTTACCAACACAGATTGTTTTTAGACGCTTTGTTGTAAGCAATTGAAATTCATTCTTACGTCATTCTTTTTTTTTGTTATATTATCTAGGATTATAATGAAAGAAGAGAGACACTTCCATTAATCTTTAACGGCTAGTTACTATCTATGAAGATAGTTTGCATGAGCAAACCGGGAAACAATATAAATGTGCCCGTATTCATGAATGGTACTTTGGATGCTACTGAATGCCATCTCAGTGCCAAGACATAATCTCTTATGGTGACATTATATGAAACTAGACAGCACTGCCAGCAGCGCGTCCGGATTCCAGAAATCAAGACATTCCTATTCGGTGCTAGGGTGCTACGAACATAAGTTGAATAAAAATGGTTTAGTTAGTAGATACTACACTATAGTGTCATAACAGGACAGGACAGGACTTGTTCAAGGTACATGTATGAATACGTATTATAATGGATTGTGGGAGGAACAGCACCAAGTTCGGAAGGTACGGAGTAATTAGCTATACTTAATCTAGGTAAGCATTAAAACGTCTATCTAAGTGTCGTAAGTAAGCACACCTCGGAAACAAACAGCGGCAGAGGCAAGCAACACCTGGGCAAGGGCCGCATCTATAAATCGACGCAATAAATCCGAGCGGAGCCCTCGCGAGGCACAACTTATTGCCTCTGCACGGACACGACAATTAAATCAAGTTCTAATGGCACGTTAAATGGACGTAATATAGCCATTGTGACCTGAAATAGATCGGCTGTCCGGCCGCTTCATGCCCCATTAGATAGAATATTAAATCATTCGTTTGAGCGGAAAGTTGTTCGTTAGTCGCAGTACGATCTAGTTGAGTGAGAAAGACGCCGTAACTAGTTCCAGGTGTTGCTGGTGCGAGCAGACCGCGTATAATTGAGGTAATAAATCCCAGCTGGAGGACTTCTGCCCCGCTGCCGCGCCCCGCCGCCTCCACCACCGCCGCCCACCCCTGGCGCGACAATTAAATAACGCTGAATCATTGCATTGAACTAATTAAAACCATGTTTTTCTAACCCCAACACGGGTGCTCGGTATTCCGAACAAAACTCCCATTAAGGTTCACTTTATGAGGCAGAAACCGAGATAATGCATTGTACACTCATACGAATAACGCAATCTCTAGCTAGGCAAACCGGTCAAGCAATCAAATGGTATAAATGAAAGGGGTGGTATAAAAGCATGCGTGTGCAATAAAGTCGCTTTATTTTCGGGTGCTGTTATCATTAAGGCCGCGTAAAGTCGTAACCCTCTTGATGTCGGTCGTAACTTGTTTATAGTATTCGTAAAATTAGAAAGTGGAATTTTGCAAATTAATGCAACACATTCAAGACTTTTACTCAAGAACAGACCCGGATTCCTCTCAAACTACTGGCTCGTGTAGCATTAGGGAAGACAACAATGTGTGAGTGAAGTAGAAGACTCTCGGATTTGCTCTGGATTTCTACTTAGTGGGAAAACAAAGCCGCTGCCATGAGCACACCTTCGTCAGTGTCAATTAGGGGCCAAGAGGAAAAATGCCCCTCAGACCAGCCTTCAGACGGGGAAATATTTAAATAGACGAAAGTTCATTAGCCGATGGGTGTAATTCACTTAGAATGAGAATTGTATTTTATGTCGCTTCCGAAAATTAAAACTACGTCGCTATTTTCTGCGTAAATCATACTGGTGTACAATAAGGAGTTTTCTATCTATCTACCAAACTGTTTTTAAAAACAGTAGGTACTTGTGTTATGAGATATGAAACAGGAAAGTTTGTTTTGCATATAGGCACAGTTGGAGTAGTTGGCTAATATGAGAATGTCACTGCGGATTTAGAGTAGCGTGTGATTTACGCGGTGGGCACCGAGAGTAAATCCTAGAGTGCTTTGTTCAAAGAGAGGTTAGACTAAACGTCGCGGCGGGACGCCTTTTGCCGCGCTTGCTCTGCAAACTAAATACCTCCCATTTTCAACCCTATTCATATACAAAACGTCACACTAAAAACTAAATCCTCCAGCCAATTTTAGTGGAGGAGTCTAGCTTTAAAGTTTGACGACACTTCTTCAAGAAAGAATGCATGAGAAAATTTGTGCCAATACTCAACACAACTGCACAAAAGTTTTAATGAAGCTCTATTTTCCAATTCGCAAAACTCTTGAATACTTGGATACACTAGAAGAAAATTCAATTTGGTTTAAGGGATTACCAGTAAGTTGCAAGTACTATGTAGGTACGAATTCGGGTGAATGAAAAACTTTCTATGGGTGTCTAGCTACCTAGACAAGTTCCTCCTCTTCTTTGCTACTGTCTGTGCCCCTCTATACCTCCGCGCAGAGCCAATGTCACTAAGCCCCGACGATTCCTGTCTCAACACAAAATTGAATTAAGAGATTTATAGTTATCCCTAGACACCCCATTAAATCTAGATTTATACTAATATAGAGAAGACTTTGGTTTAAAAAGTCACGATATATAGTACCGAATAGATAGGTACATAAGATAGAGGTTAAATTATTGTTCGAGTGTTTAGTACAAGTTTTTTTTTGTTCAGCGGATTTACGTATAACATATTCTGACCCATTGGGGGTCTTTACCTTTTAATAGTAAAAGGGTTCAAATGGCGTGCCTATTGGTCTCGTGGGAAACTTAAAATTTCAAACTTCCCTTACCCTTCCACTACATCCAGGTCAACTGAATAGGCTGTAGTTCTTGTAAACTGTTTATTGGCCGTCCAAACCATATAAACCGACCTAGCGTCAACTCAACACGCTTCAGTTTCTATAAGCAAACATTTTTCCCTCTAGGACATTTTATGACGAGTTTGCTCAAGCGGAAATAATGAAATCACTCCAACTTGTCGGAGCTACTGGCGAGCGTCCGCTTGGACTGCGAATTGCAAAGTTAAAACTTAATTAGTCTTTACACGACCGCTATGGGACTGTAGATACACCATAACATCGTTTCCGATGTCCGACCAAACTACACGGTTGTCTCGTTTAGATAGTTTGAAAGCGTTCCGCTCCAGGAATAGTTGACTCTAGAAAATCCGTTGATGATAGGTAGTTGGGATTGGGACAGGTGTGAAAGTGTTCAGCGACCATGGAGGGTTTGTGAAGGGCCGTGTCCGGTTTCCGGAGCGGCTCCTCTAGAGGATTCAATTTACTCGGACCCGCGACAAACTCCATTGATTGTTTCGATATTCCGCTCACAACCAGAATGAGAGGCGGCGCAACTAGGTACAATAATAGTTTCGGTTTAAATTTTAAGCACTCCGTTTGTGGATTGAAATTTTGAAAGGACGATTAGGTATAACAAAGTTAACCAAATAAAAACTTGCTTGAAAGAAAAAACTTTGGCCTTTGCATCTACACAATGAGATGATTTATACAGCGACCAGTGGCACCATCACTCACACTAGATGGGTGCAGAGACCTCTTGGACGCTGCAGTGCCTGGGACATTATTTTAGATGGACTAGGCTTGCCCAGCACCTATACCATCCTGACAGCTTAGTCGGCCTAGCCTACAGGAAAGACAAGTCAATACGTGCGGAGCCAACCAAGCGGGTTTCCTCACGATGTTTTCCTTCACTATTAGCGTGTGTAGCTTAAAAAAAGTACTCATAATATTTCAAACAGAAACATAAGACTACTTGTTGTGTATTCCGACAGGCTTAGGCTGCTACACGAAATTCTTAACATCCTTTTAAATTGCTTAAGATCTTAAGATGTAAGGTTCACCTACAGGAAGACGAGGTAAAACTACCTACATTAAAGTAACCGTGTATAATTTTTAGGAAATATATCATACGAAAGCCTCTTTTATGTTCCGTTGAGGCTTTATCGCAAATTACCTTTGGACGGCGGTGCGGACCACAGCATGAAAACAAAAACACGTTCTAGTGTGGACACAGCTTGCCTTTTAGTTTTTTCTACCTTTGCGCACTTGGCTGTGGGCGTGGGAATCATCCAATATGCCAGAGATCGCTTGCAAAGGTTTGCGTGCCTACTGTTTCCCACTTCTTACACATTCTAAAAACAGTTTAGCCTCAACTTATATTATACGTCTACTCACGAAGTCAAATGTAACGAAATTTTCATGATAAGATAGAAAGAGAAGAGCCGACCAAGATATAGCTGATTTATCACTACGTTCCCGGTTGCGCCGAGTTTATAGAACACAGAGGGTATCTATAAAATGCCTTTGACTGATGCCCTTCTTCAAAATTGGCTCTCTTCGTATTAAATTGAGGGTGATCAAGCTGCTGATGTTCAAAATTGGTCATATCCGCGCTTAGAAAAGTCTACAGCTAAAGCTCTGCTATCATCATCATCAGCCATTTGACGCCCACTGCAGGACATAGGCCTCCCTTTTTGCTCTGCCATACTCGTAGTGAATTTGGAAAGAGTTATGTAACTTTGCGGCTTATTTATGCGTATTGGTAGCCCAGTCGGGCTCAGCGGCGCAGTGAAGAAAGGCTGGGGTGGCTCATCCGGTTTCCGGCTCGGCTCCTCTATCACAAGCTGCCGATTCAATTTACCAGCCGGCTGAAAGTCGGCAAACAAATGAAAACAACTAGAGACGAGAAGAAACGATACGTGTTTGCTGAAGAAAAACAATAGAAAAGAACGAAGGACCTTTTTGGTAGACAAGAGTGTTTAGGTTACGTACTTACGCGTAATTTATTTTTGATTTAAAACATTCAAGGTTTTGACGTTGTCAAGAAAAAAATTCGTAAGCAGCGCTTAATTCCAGTGAAGTTTCCTGATTACTGAAAACATAAACGAGTAACGTTATCTATCTAACGTGAGCTATCAAAAACAGGCGTTAGTATCACTTTAGTATGACGGGTTTTCCGGACCAAAAGTGATTTTTTTTTTGTAGGTACCTAATATATAGGTACGAGGCGACTCGACGCACATGACCTCTAGTTTTATTCTGACCCTTAGATTATAAAATATAGTGCTCTGACAATTCTTATATTTACCAACCAATCGCCGTTTCCATTTCCCTGTCAGCAAAAAACTTCCAGCGGCCAAGCGTTATGACTAGACATTCTGTATAACTAGTTGCTATTATAGTTATCCTACTTCCGTTGAAAAATCAGTTGTCCCCCACATTCGTATGCTCGCTTTCCGCCGGCGCCGGCGACTCACAATAGACAGAGGCTGCGTGATTTAGTTTTATTGTCGTGCACCCTCGATCTCTGCCGTGCTTGGCGCTATTAGACCTTGGAGCTGCTGACACTAGCCCTATTTACGTAAGATATTTTTTATGAAAAGTTGCTTCAAAGTTTGTGAATTCATCAACAGAAAAAGTAATGACTCAGTCGCAGGTATACAAGTAACGTTCATGCTATCGGTATTGCTTGTCCTGTTAAAGGTAATATTTGAATTTCGATAACCTTTTATTGGCGTCCCCCGCGCCTGGTCCCTGACGAGGGATGATAAAGGGGTCATAACGTAACCTTCACGTGAGTATAAGCGGTTTACCTTGCATTGTAAAGTGCCCTCCTTGAAATGGCAATTTCAAGGAAGCTAGTCCCCTACATTATACCCCGATAAACAGCCGTCGACAATGCACTGGGCAGTTTTTAGGGTTCCGTAGTCGCCATGTCCAGTTCCGTAGTCGCCATGTCCATCCGTGTGTCTGTATGTCCGCGATTTGGCACAAAGACGACAAGTACTAGAGAGCTAAAATTTGGCATAGATATAGGTACATATTTATTACGCCGAAACAACGGTAGATCAAAATCTCGAAAAAAAATTTTTTTTGGGATTTTTTCTGCCTAAATCATAGTGTGGGGTATCGTTGAATTGGTCGTTTATTGATAGTGTGAGTGCAATTTTTCCAAGGACCATTTTTCGATTGAGGGTTCCGTTAGCGAAATATTAAGCTTTAAGGCGCATTTTTTTGCCAGAGTAGGGTGTGTCCCCCTCTCTCCCGGCTAAACGGCTGATTGTAGAAACGTGAAAAATTCAGAGCAGTAGCACATTTAATGAACTTAAAAGAAAAACTATAACAGCTAAGTAGATTTACAAGTTAACAAGTAATAATAGGGGTTAAAGTATGAAATTGCCGTTTTATTGCAATAGGTTCTTTGAATTGACATAGAATCTTCATGGTTTGAGGTTTTCGAATGAAACTTTTTTCAAATGGTTTCTATGATGTTCTTTTTTTAAAAAATGTGAAACATTTGAATATCGACTTTCAATTGTTTTTGTTATTCAATTTAGACAAGAAAGATGGATACTGCGAAAATTCGAGTGATTTTTGAATACGAGTTCCGACGCGGAACTAACGCGGCAGAAACAGCCCGCAATATCAATGATGCGTTTGGAGAGGGGTCTACTAATGAACGCTATTTTGGTTTAAACGCTTTCGTGATGGAAATTTCGACTTAAAGAACGAGCCACGAGGAAGACCGCCCACACAGGTGAATAACGATGAATTAAGAGAGATAGTGGAAGCCGACCCTAGTCAAACTACCCAGGAATTAGCGGCATGGTTTAACGTTACCTTACCCACAATATTGACTCACTTGCGTCAAATCAATAAAATAAAAAATACGAAAAATGGGTGCCTCATGATTTGACTGATCTGCAGAAAGAAACGCGTGTTGAAACTTGTGTTGCCTTGTTGAACCGGTACAGAAATGAAGGAATATTGGATCGAATTGTAACATGTTAGTAGACCCCTCTCCAAACGCAGCATTGATATTGCGGGCTGTTTCTGCCGCGTTAGTTCCGCGTCGGAACTCGTGTTCAAAAATCACTCGAATTTTCGCAGTATCCATCTTTCTTGTCTAAATTGAATAACAAAAACAATTGAAAGTCGATATTCAAATTTTTCACATTTTTTAAAAAAAGAACATCATAGAAACTATTTGAAAAAAGTTTCATTCGAAAACCTCAAACCATGAAGATTCTATGTCAATTCAAAGAACCTATTGCAATAAAACGGCAATTTCATACTTTAACCCCTAATAGGCAACCAACGTAGAAAAGAAAAATTTCGTACAAAATTCCTTGAAAATTACTTTCATGAAGTTGTTAGTTCTGTAAACCAGATAAAATCCCTCTTTCTACGAAACCCTACACTGCGCGTAGCCCTACACGCACTTGACCGGTTTTATTAAAAATTATACAGCGCTAGTTACTGAAGTAGAACCTTCTATTTCATATTCAAATACAGCGTTATCGTTTCACATGCACCCGAGCGTTTCTATAAAATCGAGAAGAGGGTGATAAATATAGAGTCTACACGCACTCGTACCGGATGTGTGTGACACTTGCAGCGTCGTGTTACGTATATCGGTGGGACATAAAAACGGTTTGGGAGATATCATAAAACGATCTGTTAGGACGGTGAATCGCGGTTGTTAGCCGTATCGCACGAATGGCCGCTCTCTGCGGCAAGCCGGCGATCTCTCCCAGAGCGGCACGTGACCGTGCGACCCAATAAAATCTCTCCATGAGCTCGCGTGCCGTCCGCTCTAAAAATTGTCCTACGTGATAACGTGACACGATGAGGGCTAGTGCTACAATCACACGACCACAACATTTCCTTGGGTTTGTACCCATTTTACTATACTGCATCAGGTTACTTTCATGTTGCAAGACAGTGTGCCAAAGTCGCACCTCTTGTTAAAAGCCTATCCATACTCAATACATTTTCGCCAAAGGAAAGCAAAAAATAAGAACAATGTTTTTGCGCATTAAAAACGCGTTATGTTTCATAAAATATAGGAGCACCTGCACATAATATAAGGAGAACTCATAAACAGCATAAATTTTCCTAACACTATAATACAATCGTTTAACTTTAACAGCCGAAATGAAAATAATTCAGCGTCTTGGAGCAACTTGGCAAGCGGTGATCATGGCAGAATGAGGGAGCCAATACGGAGACAGTTCGAAGGCGGATAACAATAAAACTAAATCATCGGGAAGTTATCTATCTCCGCGCCGACGGGCCCGGAAGGCGAACATGTGCAGGGGAATGTATTACACAGGATAAAATGCTCAATGGTGCAGTGGTGATGACTTTTAGCGTTCCTAAATTAGTTTCTTTTACATGGTCGATGTGCCTAACAGTATGTTTGTTCAGGCTGAACTAAGGCGAAAAAAAATAGTTTTGAAAATTGAAAACACTACAGTGAATATATAATACGGAGTTAATTTCGCAAAACATAAAACATCTTGGTCAACGCAATACTCCTCGTAAAAGTTGACATTTCGCAAATTACCTATTCCATTAATTTTACGTTAGCAATAAGTGGGGTTGGAATTTATGAGGTAAAAAGGCATGGGTCAACCGAGGCACACGTACCTGCCCCCTGCATGAACATAAACCCGTATCATAGTAAAATTAATAGGTCAAGCCTTGAGTATCCCTATAAATTAGCAGCCAGTAGGAAATGTCATAGCTTACCCAAGATAATTAAATGTATTCTCCTATAAATCTTATTTCAAACAGGTAAGAATTTCTAGCAAATTCCGTGCCATGATCGCTAGCTAGGCAGATATATAAATGACCAAGACAGCTTTAATTATTGCCGAAATTAATAGTCGACTGATAGCAGCGAGGTCTACTTCTACGCACATAAATAACGTGGGGACGGAAGGCTCTTTCGATAAGTTAATTCAATCATTGTTCCCATTCGCTATAGAAAATACAATACGATTTAGGAAATAATGTTGTTATTGCTGGGTATTGAATAACGATGAATCGTCATAATAGCTTATCGTAGTCAATGTTTTTTTAAATGTAAGGATAAGACAAGTAGTAAGTACAAATATTGTGCCCGTGCTGCACTGTTTTATATATAGTAAATGCCCAAAAATTTTACCTATCGGTAGAGTAGCTGAAAGAACAATTCCAATATTCAGTTTATTTCCGTTAACTTTTATCTCAAAGACCCGTCGAGCTATGGTCAGCAATCAAAGCGTTAGTTTTAATAAAACTATCGAAGCATTCGCTCTAGCTAGACACATGTGTCAGCGGACAGACAGAAATAAAAGAGACTATGTATGAAATATGAAGTCACTGCGAACTGGCTAGAGCCACTGCTTGGGCATAATATTTTAGAATTTTAGATATTAATGGAATTTATAACTTAAAAGCAACCACAATTTACAGCCTATCCTCACCTAATCCATACATTCAAAAAGTAATATTTCTATTTAGTGCGAGGGGTCCTCTTCGAAGCGGTCATCGTGCGTTATGGAAAAGTTCGAGAGGGGACAACCGGCACTGACATATCTATTGAACTTGCATTTCTCCGAGTCATCCTCCTAATTATAAACGGCAATTTGTCGTCAATGCGAAGTATGTCTGAAATTCCCTTTCATTGGACCACGGTCTATTGATTGCAAAGACCGAAATCAACGGAACTCATCAATTTGATCGAAATAGTAACCTGAACCATATTATATTATACTACCTGTCCCGGCGAACTTCGTACCGCGACAGGAAGCGTTTATACGATTCTTGCACAACGCCATCTATTTTAAAACACAACATCCGCTCGCACAATGCCATCTCTTTTAAACTTAAAATAAATATTATCCCACGGGAACACATTAGCGGGACATCAAGTACGCTATGTCTCAATTCAGCTCTTTGTCTATCTGTACGCCAAGTTTCATGTAAATCCGTTCAGTTGTTATTGCGTGATTGAGTAAGAAACATCCAAACATATTCACAAACTTCCACATTTATAATATTGTATAGTAGTATAAATGGGATAGTAGGATTGTCTTGGAGGTAACTCAAAAGTAGCTGCGTGGATCGTATCGCGAGAATCTGCGATAGATAATTTAGTGCAAAATGGCGCTCACTAAACACCCTCTTGTTTTGAAGCGATCCACTTCGATCTTGACACTGGTTGCCGGCTCGTCGGAAGACAGATAAATTACCGTAGAATGGAAGTACGGGATTTCCTGAAATAAAAGGGCCGTGTCGTCGGAGCCTTTTGCCTCTCTAATTCAATTTCCACTCCAAGACGGCGCAAGACCAACTTGTCTCCCTACACTAGGCCGAAAGAAGTCTCGGTGTAATCCCTCAAATCCAAATTAGATTTTCTTTCAGAGCTGCCACTATTCACGGGTTTCTCGCGGGTCGCGTTGCGCGGCTGCCGCCCGCGGCTCCGACTGAATCAAACCCCATACTACAGCCACATAATTGGAAAATGTCTCAACTACGTGGCTTAGCTTATTCGAATCCACACTATATCAAAGCCAACCTTCGAGTGTGTTGTTTACCACAGCTAGTAACATACCTATTCCCAATTGGTCTTCGAACAAATTTTTATGGGCTCTTAAAATAATATCGCTAACTTGAGTCGCAACAAGAGAAACGATAAAATAAAGCGGCGCGGAGTTAATGAATAGGCAGTACAAATATTGAGCCGGTTGAACAGTGTGTAAGTCGATAGTGCGACAGGCGATGTCGCGTGATCGGCGGCACTGAGCGCACCGCACACGCACCGTGGATTTAGACATCAACTAAAACACAACACATTGGTATTTTAACTAATGTTATGTATTATGTAAAATAATCCTGTTTTAGATAGAGACATAGAGAAGACTTTATTGATTTATTGACAGCACATTTTTTTAACGATATATAACCTAAACTCACGCCTATGTCCCGGAGGGATAGACAGAGGCCACTGTTTACATTTTGCCACGATCCTAACAAACCTCTAGCTTCATTAACATTCATTGGTCGTTGCATGCAAGCACGCAGGTTTCGGAATATTTTTATCTTGCCATTCGCTATTACATACCTATTTGGTCGAAATATGTCCGCTTAGGACGTCCCTTGCCTGCCCTTCCACCCACATTCTATTTGTTTTAAATTTTTATTACAATTGTAATATTATGTTAAATTGAGATCATTGAATGCATCATACAGTGCTACGGGTACTACGCTAGTGCTATGAAAACGTAGAGGGTCTACGAGTTTTTCGTAGTAACTGATTATATTATTGGCTAGGTGTGTGTGGGATTTCCTATCCGCAATTTCTCAGGAACAATTTTCTTTCGAACTATCGATATTTTTTCGAACTATGACTCACCGGCTTATAGGCTGCACAAAATTTTGCTCCTTAAGTAATGGATTTTCAAAAATCCATTCTAAGATAAGATAAGAATATTCTTTATTGCACCAGGAAATACAAAAACATGAAATATTTACAAAAATGCAGTACAATTGGCGGCCTTGTTGCTTATAGCAATTTCTAAGTTTTACACTCATCTTCGTTTTACACACATGTGTGATTTAATTCTTTTGCAATGGAGAACTCCTTTGCAAATATAATCAGAGAGCTCATGTTAAAAGATAAATAACCGTGGCTAACTTTTTTCTATGTGACCTGTCAAAAAATCAATCTAGTCACGTGGCACAAAAACGCGCCATACAACTCAGACCAAACTCTAACGTCACAACTTGCACGTAACACCTTATAATATGTGAAGCGTTTATCAATATTTGAATGATCTAGTAAAATAATGTTTTTATGTAGAGTACATCCTTTTTAATAAACGATCAGAATGAAATGAAACCACGGTTCGGTTCCGTACAAATTTTGTAGCTAGGTATTTACATATTATAAATATTTCAGGAATCGAGTCTCGCAGTTTTTTCCGAGCTCTTCGTGAACTTCAAGTACAATTTTTTAATGATTTAAAAATTCTAATAAAAATCTGAAAAAATTCTGAAAACTATACATTTGTAATGTATAGTTTTCAGAATTTTTTCCTGTATTTGTAGTACAAGATGATGTTACTTGCCAAATGTTATAGTTCTAGGTCAATGGAAATTACCCTATAAATTTCGATTCCCTTTAGTGTCGAAATATATGTTTTTTCGCGCCATAAATGGCCGTATCTTCTTTCATTTTAACTTAAAAGTTTGATTTTTTCACAGCTTAAAGAGACCTGAGTATAAATTAATTTCAACTCGATACCTCCTCGCGTTCCCGAGATTGGTCTTGACATACAGACGGACGGACGGACCGACGAACGGACAACAAAGCGATCGTATAAGGGTTCCGTTTTCCTTTTGAGGTAAGGAACCCTAAAAACGAAATCTTATGTTTTTATTATTAGAGTAATTTGATTTTTCGCATTTTTGGGACCCCGAAAACCCCGAAAAACGTATGTTTATACTTTTATGTTTTTTTTTTGTTGACTTCTATGTCTTTAATGGTATAAAAGCCTCTTAAATCTTTATATAAATACATTTGACGGCTTTATATGAAAAACAAAATATAAATTGTATGAAAATCGGTTTTGCGTTATTTTAATAACACGTTACAGCAGGAATTTTGTGTGCAACAAAGTTTCATGCTTCTAGACCCACCGTTCTACGCTGTGCGCTGTCCATCAGAAAAAGCTGAAAGTTTTATTTTACGTAGAAGTTAACTATAGTTGCTCGGTCTGTCTTATCTTACGTTATCTAACAATCATTGACAGGTAAATCAAATGAGATAATTGGCTTTGTGGTTTGATGCTCAAATAAAAAAAGGTTAAATAAAACATATATAAATAACATCGTAACGATGCATACAACACCCACTTGGCTTTAATTACTTTAGCTGATATTTCAAAAGGCTCAAAAAATATAATTTGGCCGAGGCTTCAAGTGTAAAAGGATGACACGTTCTCGTCACATATTGCGATCAGAAATGATTGACGATTTTTAATAAAATCACGCGTTCGCGTGCCAATCTATTTATAAGGTTATGTGGCAAAGGACGCTTCATCACATATTTTACCTTTTGTAATTATTCGTTGGCTGATATTGAGGTACCGTTATCTCATGACCTAAAATGTAAGAAAAACTTAACATTAGGATATGGAAATGTGTAATGGAGAACAGACAAAAAATATTTTGATTTCATTGGAGAGGCCATGTCAAAAAAATAATAATGAATAATACTTTTAGGCACCTGTAAAATCAAGGAATATTTCTATAGTTTTCTAAGTTAGTTTTTTGTGACCGTTTCCAAACATAAATACTCCAATAAATATCGCATAAAACTCCAATCTAATTTTAAGGCATTGGGAACATGCGTAAGTGTTACCATATTTATAAAAAGTTATGAAAATAGTAAGCACAGTACAATGCGCGCATCACATTATAGAATTAAAGTGCGCAGAGAGCGCCAGGCCAAGTTCTCGGCCAGCCTGCGCTGTGCATATATTTACACGAGCCCATTCGAGCGAATTTCGAACCCCCTTTATCTCCGAAGCCAGTTACGTCGCCGGACTGATAATTTGCAGAGGGCTTAAGGTTATTAAAAAAAAAACATTGGTCCAAAGCTCATGTATTTGGTTAGAATAGTTTACAAGATACAGGAGTCCAAAAATTGCATTTTCGGTGCTCACTGACTCACTCACTCACTTACTCACTGATGGATCATCAAAAGCCTAAGGCACTTCTAATTGAGCTAGAGCTTTGAAATTTGGAACATAAATAGTGTTCAATGAGTAAATTACAGAAAAAATCATAAAAGTCATAATTTTAAATACCGCACAAGGGCAAGTACCTAATCCTTTATAGATAGAAAAAAGTTTGTTTGGAGACCTGTCTTAATTATAAAAGTAATGTATATTTGCATTTACAGATTTAAAAAAAAAATGCACTGTCAGCAAAAAAATCATCATTTCACTTTTTACTTTCGTAAAGACACTATATTATATTTATATTTACCACTTAATCATATGTGAAAATGAGGATAAAAATCTAAAAGTAGTAAAAAATATACAGGATGACCAGGTTACAGAGGGTCATAATTTTAGACGGCGTATTAGGGGAAACTGCCTAATCCGGAATGAATAGAGAATAGCTTTGCCCTCCCCTTATTGCCCTGCCTCCATCAACAAATTTAAAAAAAAATTATTACCACAAAAAACATAATTCTCGTCACAAACAACTTATTAGGACGAATTATTATGAAGAATACTGGAAAAATCGGAAATCATATATATTGTATCTACAGGGTCAACGGGTTATACAGGGTCGTAATTTGAAAGGGCGTAATAAGCGCAACTACGTAATCCGTTGTAGATAGAGAAAAGCTTTGTAGGGGTTCGTGACTTACAGAATTCAACATCTTCTAATAACTTGCCAAGTTTTTTCTGTAAATTTAAAAGTATCACAATTATTTCTTGTTCGTCAAAACATTGCGAATCCCATGAAGATATGGAAGTTGGCAAGTTCTTACATATTAAGTATTTTTTGAGACGAGAAGTTGGCCCGTTTTGTCACTTTCATGTTTTGATGGGATTAAAATTACTCGTAATAATACAAAAGGAAATTGGAAGGCTCGGCTGCTTGTACAAATTGAATCTCCTTTGGAAAACATAGGCCTTTCGGCGGAAATTAGAATTATACATGAAATTCACCTACTTGCTGAGACTCACAACAGCTGGTTGCTCTAATATCGTGTCATTGAACAATATCCAATAGACAATAATAAATTAATAGACAAAATTAACTAAACCTTCGAGGGCGTCATAAGGAGCCACATTATTACGAACTAAATGGAGTCTGGTCTTTGAATAATGATAACTAAAACTGTGGCTATTATGTAAAAGTAATTAAAAAGTTTATGCAAAGAAAAGATGTCAAATATAAAACTAGAAAGTGCAGATAATTAGTGACTTAATGTAAGGATTTTACATTGGAAGGGGTGGGGTTGGTTAGAATGTGTTCATTTCGTTTATTAACCATTTTTCACGCAGTCGGGTTTAAGTTTTTTTCACATTTTGTGGTTTTTCTGTACATTGTTTTGTTTTAAGGAATCCGTACGTGAAAAGAAAAAACGGGAACCCTTATAGGATCACTTTGTTGTCCGTCCGTCCGTCCGTCTGTCCGTTTGTCTGTTAAGATACTTTATCTCGGGAACGCGTGGAGGTATCGAGCATATACTCAAGTCTACAGTTCCATGAAGCTGTGAAAAAATCTAACTTCTAAGTTAACGTAAGAAAAAGATACGGCTGTTTATGCCGCAAATCAAGGGAATCCAAATTTATACTACGATATATTCTATTTATAGAACGGTACTTTCCGTTGACCTAGAACGAGGATCCTTCAGACATCAAAATATCGGACTTCCAAGTACTAAGGCGGATGGAGCAATTTAAGCAGTTCTACTTTTTGAATGACTCAAATCAATCAAGAAGTGACAAACTTATTATTAGAGAAGTTTCAACTTAGGCTGTTTTAAAACCCGCCCGGCGGCGGTCTTGATTCCTATTGTGACGTCACAGGATCCGACCGGCCGGCCGCCACAGTGTTTTCTGAGACTAAACTACGTGCCCATTTTTATTGCATAAACCGAAAGACTATCTTTTTAGGTAGTAGAGGAGAACACCTGAGTGTCAAATATGTTTAGTTAGAGAGGTATGAGTACTTAAAAATCGGACTTTTTTAAAATAGAAATAATATTTTTGGTCCAAATTTAGCTCGTAAACGTGGAAAATTTATTTGTGTTCCTAAAGTACATACAAAACCTATTTTTTATGTGCAAATAGAAACTTCGTACCATATCCATAATTCCGGTAATTTAGGTTTTCAGTTTGTTTTTTTCTCAATTTTGTTATCTAGTCGGCTGATATTCAAATACTAAAATGTTTTCCATTTTTTCTACTATCGTGATGATTATTTTCCTTTCCAAATACAAGCAATTTCGTATTTTTTGTAGTTTTGGTTTATCTTGATACCTCGTCAAGTTCACGAATATTGCTGTGTTACAAGACTGCCTCGTTGAACTAGCCGTAACTACCAAGACAGAGGTCGTGGGTTCGATTCCCACTGGGGTCCGCTGTACATAATGTACAAATGACCTCAGTCTGGGTGTATTTCCATGTTTGTGACGTCCTTGCCTGGTTACCATAGCACAAGGTATCCTAGTTTGGGATCAGTCAAGTGATTGTGTCGTGTGGAAGTTATTTATGTTCAAATCCTGTGTTTTAATATAAAAATGGTTAATTAGTACCAATTTTGATCGTCATAAAGATATACCCCAGGAACCAATATGGGGAAAAATGCTCCCATATATAGAATGTTAAAAACATATTGTTACGACGGTGGATAGGAGGTAAAACTTTGAACGCGTTTTCCGATCACGAACCCACCCCTAGAACGTAACATTTGGTGTCAGAAGTGGGATTGGAAATGCCGATTACTCCGCGAGAACGAGAGAAGGGGGGGACGCAAACCCGTAGCCAAACCGCAGCTGGGAGGTCTGAGGACTCTTCGGGCACCACCACGACGTCAGATGCAGCGGCGGCAGAGTCACTAAAGCCACAGGTGGACATGAACACGATTCTGGTCCTCCTGAAGGAGCAAGCTAGAATTCTGCAGGAAGAGCTACGAGAACAGAGGGAAGAGCTACGAGGACAGAGGGAAGCTCAAGAGGAACAAGCCAGAACTCTGCAGGAAGAGCTACGAGGACAGAAGGAAGCTCAACGAGGACAAGCCAGACTTCTGCTTGAAGTGCACGAAGCCACTGCAGAGTGGAGGAAGGAGATGGCTGTGGTGCAGGATAAACTTATGGAGGTGGACGTCAAGGTTGAGGACCACGAGGAGCGCCTCCATGAGTTAAATGAAAAAGTAGACGGCCACGAAAATCGCCTATAGAAGTTAGAGGCAAAAGTGGCCAACGGCACCACCAGCTTGTCGAGTACACCAGCCACAGGAGGTGAGAAATTAAAAGTACCTCCTTTTGATGGTACCTCTTCGTGGGCCGCGTACAAACTTCAATTTGAAATGGTTGCCGCAGCGAATGGCTGGAGCAAGGACTACGCTAAAACGGCATTAAGTTTGGCGCTACGAGACGAAGCTCTCACGGTATTGGAAGCGTTGGGCAAGAATAAGACTTACGACCGTCTCCTGGAAGCTCTAGAGGCACAAAGCTAGATACCATGGGTCTAATGATGCTCGGGACGAGCATATCTTAGGAGGGGGTAGTGTTACGACGGTGGATAGGAGGTAAAACTTTGAACGCGTTTTCCGATCACGAACCCACCCCTAGAACGTAACAATATAATGAATGTTGGAAGGAATATGATCTGGATATATTTTATGATAGACTGGGGTTTTTTAAATCTAAAATTTCTGGAATCGATCTTGGCTAGTTTTCAGGTTGTAATATTAATATTTAGAAGTCTATTAATAGTCGTGGTAACAGTATTGTTGTTTATTAGAATAAGCCAATAGTGCGAACCTGTGAGTACTGTGCGCACCTATAATTGGCACAAACGCCAGCCCTCTGTTAATTACGTTTAGTTAACCTTTAATGTGTTTGTGCTGTTGGTGTGCCTTAATAAATAAAATAAAAAATAAAACGTCCCGATCGAACGATCCCGGGCGTATTTGGGTGCGATTTCTACACTAAAATAAATGAATCGCGTCCTATTACGGTAGGATCTACGGATAAAATTTAAACCGAAATTACTGGAGTTCTGGGAATGGTTCGAATTCTATTTGCACTTCCAATTCAATTCCAATCATCGAACTGTCAAATTCATAGGGGCAGGTCTCCTCACGATGTTTTCCTTCACGTTCCAGAATGGTATTGCTAGTAAAAATTTACAATTTATTTTAAACAAAGGTATGGTTACAATCCGGGTTTCGAACTTACGACCTCTTGAAAGTGAGTCAAGTGTTCCAACAACCGCGCTACCACCTCCACCATTCAAGTATAAAAAATCAAAAAGCTTGACAAATAAAAGCCGGTTTGGAATAACAAAGCAGGATAACAAAACGTTAATATTTTTATAGTATTTACATTGTCTGTAATTGACAGCTGTCAGTGGTTTTTTTTGTATGCAATTTGGTCAATTAACAGCTGTTAACAGTAGATTAACAGCTTGTTAGTGTACGAGAAACTGGGGGTAAGTGTAGTGTATTATCTACGATAATGATGACGAAGTTGATGGTCCTGACCGATTTCGGTCACGGCGACTACTTCATTTTGGTGGTCTTTGATGCGCTTGCGAGCGCATTACCGACCTTTTTACGGTAATGAATGTGTAGTTTCTTTATTAGCTTAAATGTGTAGTTTCTTTGTTAGCTTCTTTTCCAAATAACCTATTAATTTTGAAACTCATTGCTTTAGCGTTCATTAAATAAACGTTTTGTTTTTACAGGGAATAAAATTTCTGAGTTTGAGTTTGAGTTTTATATAACACAGACAATAGATTCGACAAAGACGAGAAATAAAGGCCTAAATTTTTTCAAATGACTGCGAGTGATACAAAGTCACCCTGAGTGCTAAAAGAATGCGTTCGACAGTCCGTAAATCCGTATTTCAAAATTATCCCTAGAGGATATGTAGGTACGGTACGCAAAACTTTCCACTCGCGGCAATCTTTTTTAATTGACACTGACAAAGGTAAATGGACGAAATATTTATAAAGCATCGCTGATTTTCAGTATGTCTATACTTCGTTTTTGCCCTACTGCACCAGAAGGAGGGTTTTATTTTTCGAGTGTATGTATGTATGTTTGTTTGTTTATGTCTTTGGCACGCTCTGTAGCCATAGATTCATGGATTTTAGCTTGAGAGGTGTCGTTAGATTCGTCTCAGCTATGATAGTGACATCGGGTATATGAAATTTTTGATTTTTAAAACGATTTTTGGCACCATATTATAAGTCTTCCAATATTTTTATTCTTCAAAACCTATCGAGTTTTATAAAATATGTACAACTTAAATGTAATTTGGAATGACAAATGCCAACAAATTTAGACACACCACAGGCTACATCTATGGTCCTGTTTTATTTGTCGGTTGTGTGTTTAGTTTTCTTTCTGTTTTTGTGCATATTGTTACTAATCTGTTTTTATTTTGTTTCTGACATATGTCTCGGTGGTATAACACCCAACGACAAAAAATGAGAAAAAGAAGGTATATATGTGTGGAATGTGTGGTTATGAGGCATAATACTATTTTTTAATTATAAGTAATAAATTCTATCACCAACAAAATAAAAAAAAATCTGTTGAATAATATTTTTAATTATAAAAAATGAAAACCTACTTTAAAGCACCATAACAGTTAAAACAAAGAAAAAATTTAAATGACATCGAATTTAAAGGTCATAACCATTTAAAGGGGGAACATACGAAGAAAATAAAAAAAGGTTCTGACGAATTGAGAACCTCCTACTTTTTTGAAGTCGGTTAAAAAACAAAAAAAAATTATTACTTTAAAAAAGTGCGAACCTAAAAGTTTAAAAGTTACTCAATAAATCCAAATAAACAAAATTTCCTTCCATGGATGTCATAGAAGGCAACTAAGGAAATCAATTACCAGGAGACGGGCAGCAGCGTCTTCCTGAGATTCCAACAGCATACTGCAATCGCCAACCCGCCTGCCAAGCGTGGCGATTATGGCAAAACTCGTCATGGTTATGAAAACCACGAAGGAGGCCTATGTCCTGCAGGTGGGTGTCAAATGGCTGATGATGATGTCGATGATGAAAAAAAAAACCGCGGTCGGAGGCAAAATAGAAATCACAGTTAATGCTTGCATTTTTTGTGAACACTCTCAACCATGATTATTCAGAACCAAAAAACATTCAAGTTATCAATAATGTTATATTCTTTTTGTTGCACTAATCCGTGCTGAGGACAATTTTAAAAATCTATTTAGAGGATAAAAATTCCACCCATGCCGGGACTTGAACTCGCGACCTCTGGCTAACCGTGCCAGCGCTCTCCCAATAATATATATATTATTATATATTATATATAATCATGTAGGTACAGCAATATCATTAGAATATTAAAACCTAACTGTGAAATGGGTTACTCGGGGCTGCCAATGATGGAATTTGCTTCGTCCAGATGTCGCTGCCTGTACGTAATACAGAGAAGTTTGTAAAGAGGCTCTTGGGAGCTTATTGGGAGAGCGCTGGTGCGGTTAGCCATGTAATATATACATATATATTATATTTATTTCATATTATATATCTTTCCTCTCTCAATAAATACTGTGACACGCTTTTTCTTTTCAAAACTAAGATTGGATAAGATTGGAAAAAGGCACTCCGTGTGAATTAATGTCATATTGACTAAGAAATAAACAATGAGCAATGAACAAATACGAGGTACAAACGCAGAGAAATAAAGAATAAACCAGTCACAATATCAATTATCCACCACAACAACGAAAACCACATAAAAAAACGATTTTTTTCACATGCAGGCAAACAACAATCCACCATACACAGAACTTACTATTTGTTTGCTTCCGAATAGATTCTCCACAAAACAAACTTCTATAAAAAAACAGTAATTGGCGATGCATTTTCTTATCGCAATGCTAAAATTTGATTTTGGTACCTCGTAACATCGTCGGTCGCGCTCGAGTGATAAAACCGATCGCTCCCGAGTGATAAAACCGATCGCGCCCGCGCTCGCTTTCTTGTACGGCAATAAAAAGAGAAAGAAAATTAGAAGTGTTTTGGCGATTGTCTGTGGCATCACGTAAATATCTATACAAACTTAAGGTAAGTTAAAACATCCAGGATTACGAGTTATTAGCTTTTTTTGGTATATTGAAAGTGATTTCATTTGTAGTCTTCAATTTTTAAAATAAATCTGTTGGGGCACATTAATACAGTAATGCTTGGGGCAGATTGATACGTATCAATCTGCCCCAATACTGCATGAATCTGCCCTAATAGTGTATTTAAGTGCCCCCAAATACTTTCATCTGATGTATGGTTTTATGTGTTCTCCAAAAAATGGTGCGTACTTACAAACCAAAGACTGATTGAAGCAATATAGACGAAAAAAGATTAAGACTGCAATGTCCGAAGTAATCTCAACTCGAAGTAATCTCTCAGTCGAAGTAACATCAAGGATATTGTCTATCCGAAAAGCAGCTCAGAAGTACGGTATCAAACGAGGTACAATGCAACATCGCCTTGAAAAGTTTCGAAAATCTCATGAAGTTTTTTTAGATTACTTCATACGGATCTATGTACACTGTGGCTCAAGTTTTCACAACAGAACAAGAGAAGCTATTTACAGAGTATGAACCAGTTATAAACCAAAAGATATCTAGGAAGGGAAAATCCAGGGTTTATACTAGAACACCAGAAAAAGATAGATTACAAATGTTACACGCGGAAAAGGAAATAAAACGACAAATCAAATTAATAAAGCAGAAAGCGAAAGAACTAAAAACGGCAAAGAATTTATTGGCTCCTACAGAAACTAAACATCCTAAAAAGAAAAAAAGTCCGTCTGTGTTTATTATTACGGTCAGATTCCGATTTCAGTCAAAAACGAGTCGTTGAAATTAAGCGATAACAATGATAAAGATTTTGGAGTGCCATCTGACGCGGAAAGTAGAGAAGAGTTTTATGCCCTAATCTTAAACAAATAAACGTTGGTGATTTCTTGCTAATCAAATTTGCAAAGAAAAAATCAGTTGACTTAAATGCATACAAATTATGCGCATTGCAATAAGAGCTTTGCTATGGTTTACATACATTTTATATGCTATTTTTGTTGCCTAGCTAATTAGAATGTGCAATGATTTTATCTTAGATTTCTCTAGTTTATAGTACCTACAGCCAACCTTTTTTTTTGTTAAAAAATAACTAGAAAGACCTTAAAAATTGCCAATAACGAAAGACAAATTTTGATCTCTCTATAATAAAAGAAATAAAAATATGAAAGACTTCTAAATTATTTATTTCCCCGTATACCAAAGTGCCCCAAGCTAAGTATCAATGTGCCCCATGTATGGGGCAGAATGTTGCAAAAACGATTTAAAACGTAAAATATATGTTATCTCGTGACTGAAAACCTGTATGGTTTTAATATTTATATATTAATATTGATAAATTAAGTAATGGACTAAGCTTGAAAAAATTGCAATATAGTAGGTTTTATCATTTTAAATTTAACTTTGAATTTTGTTGCATCAATCTGCCCCACCTCCCCCTAAGCCGTTAGCATTCCGGGCTGTTTCCATAAAATGTATGGAGAACTTTGAGTGCCTGAAATTATGAGTGTAGCAAATTTGGTTTTAGCGGGGGTCGGATTTTTAAAAGGGAAGCCGGTGGGCATCGGTTTATATGGACCCGTCGCCACTGGGCATCACTCTCTCGCTTGTCGCGGGCATTGAGGCTGACGGAGTCTCGATGCTTATCTCTCTAGGGCACTCATGATCACTCAAAAAGCTTTCCTTTCCGTCTTTCAGTAGGTATTATTGTTATTTATTAATACACAAGCAGCTTTAAGCTGATGCGTGTGTATCACTTCCGTGCACTTGTAAAATGTTTGTCAAGTCTGTTTTTAAATAAGTTCACTTAAGGAGCACTAATTACTATTTATATGCTAATTAGTATGTTCAAACATTATGTTCCTTGGTGTGTATTTAATACCGAAAAGTGAATTTCCTTCCTTAGATTATTTACTCGTATATCGCCCGTTGGCGCCAAATACCGATGCGGTGCCCTCACACCAACAAATGGCTAGAGTTTCAAGAGCTAAGTGATTGTAAGTGGAGTTGCGAGCGGGTGGCGCCTCGCCGGAAGTTGTTGTCACGTGACGCAGCGGCGGCCGGAAGTGACGGGCTCCAGATCGGGTTCCTTCGTTATGTCGCATTACCGTCGCCCGTGAAGCCTTTTATCCCCGCTCTATTGGAACACCTAGAAATAAGGCTTTTATCTTGAAACGTCGCGTCTATACCGGAGCGATTATGGTGGGATAATGCTTTCAGTAGCGAATGTATCTCAAACAGAAATAGGTATACTGCACACTCAAATGAGATATGAGAAGTTTCCATTTTCCCGACGTTCATTGTCAAGATCCAAACGACTTGGCACGATCATAAGAAACGGATGAGCACTGCAATATGAAGTAAGCAAGACGTTGTTTTTGTAATGCGTTTTCTTATGACCCTAACGATTATTTCCCCCATTGTGCGGGCAGTGCCTCTGCCAACCCCCGCCGGGCCGACTGAACTTACAAAAGTTTCCGACTTGTTCAAATGGCCGGCTTTTGTTAGAGAGCGACTTATTGTTCGGGACAGATTGCTTCAGAGTCGCATCGTGCTCTATTTGAAATTTATACGGGACACAAGCACGTGAGGAGATTTATCTACTGAAAATCTGGTGGAGCTAAAACTATACTCTAGATTATTGGGAAGGAAACAACAGGTTTTTAGGAGAGCCTTTTTCTACTTACATAAAGTCCACAGTTCATCATATAATTCTACAAGGTATTCCCATATGTCCTTTGCGAAAATCATCAATAACATTCACACAATACGACTTTCTCTAAGCCCAAAGTAGGATAACCTATGCAAAGGGAAGCTTTTGACGGTACAAACACCCTTAGGTACTTAGACCAGTTCAATCTAATTCACGTTATCCGTGTGTTTAATGTTAATTCCATAGATGTATTGTTCTGAGGTCAATTCCAACCTTAATTCTTCGACTCTATTCCTTTTTTCGATGTGTTCCTTAGGAACATCTACAGTCACGCGTGCTACCCACTGTGCGGCGCCGCGACGTCTCGGTCACGGGCCAGCGGGCCGCCCGCCCTGACGCTCGGAGAGCCCCAACTCTTCACTCCAACAGCTCACACGATACTACAATAAACCAACTTTAGCCATAAAAGTATTAAATGATTTGGGCAATGAACGAACGACGAAGTTAGTCAGGGTCTAATGCCTAGCAGATAACTTAAGCAAGCAGTTCGGGACCAGTTTGCGATGGACACATAACAGCAAACTTTTTTAAATTATTTGTATACTTCGCCCCAACAGTTCGCACGTCAATACAATAAACCAACTTTAGCCATAAAAATCTTGAATGATTTTGGCGACGAATGAAGGACGAAGTTAGTCAAGGTACCTAAGAGTTCAATCTAGAGGGTTCGTCGACGTTTTCAACTCACCGTATGTCAGCCTGTGAATTTTTCTTCACTGCCAGGGAGAAAGTCGTTCGCAACACATCGTCGAAACGTGTAGCAATATATTCAGTAATAAGGAAATAACATGTTTTGTGAGATAGAATTCATATTTCATAAGCACTCATACGCATGAGATATAGCAGAGGAACTGGTACTTTTCCCTTTATTCCATAGTAAAGATATAGACGCGGCCGATGCGAGGGGGATAACAGCGAGCTGACGTCTTCTTGCTGGATTCATACCCTAACATTTATGTCGCACATGATATTTCACAGCCCCGCAACTGAATTTTATATGCATTGAAGCCAAACGGATTCAGCTCGGACTTATTGAGGCAGTTTATTTTATTCAAAACAATATTTTCCTACAATAAATAAGTTGCACAGTTTTTGTTGTTCGCTACACGGCGATAACAAACTAATTTCATACAAAATATTCAAGTGCCTCAGGTAGTGAGCATTTATTACTGCTCTGTCGACGAGGCAAATTAAATATTTAATGGAACCATCAACTTTAGAGAAGCCATCCGAACTGCCGTAAAGCGAGTGTATTAAACGCCATTACTAATTCATAGCTCACTCTAACATCTCACTATCGTGTTGACTATAGTAATGTAGTTCTAACACGGGTTTATTGTGTTCGTACCTGATTGTATCAATAATTTGACCACACTGCGATCATAAAGTGGGAATTTATCTTCAATCTGCTGTTACATTCCAATTTAATAACACAACACCTATCTACAACTCGTGGGTATCTACCTACCTACCTACCTAAGGCTACATAGACGTTTGGGTAAGATTTGTTGTTTAATTAGTTCCACAAAATTGAGCGTCATAATTCCGTCTTTATTGCGTACTTGAGCGCACGTTCGTCGTGACAAAAACATTCTTCTCAATCTGGCGGATCGCATTAACATAACCGCGTTGTTAAATGGAGTCAAGATAATTTGTGGGCTAAGTTCGGCCCGTAATACCTCGCAAATTGCGGGATAAGACTGCGTGAGACAACTGTTAGTTTTAATTAAACTGCTGCTCGCGCTCGTGGGGACTCCTCCGAATGAGAAAATTATTCTAATCTCCCGAGCCTGTCGTGTCCTAAGAACTTGGCCCTGGTGTTAATAATGCGTAAAAATTGTAATAAGGCGGTGTGGACGGAGGACAGCAGAGCCAAGGATCCCAAGTTCACAATTACGCACTTAATCCACTAACCGTCAGTTTGTCAATTCAGAATACCAGAATAGAAGTATCAGTACGTCTCTTTGGATTTCCCAAAAAAGTATTTTCTTAGTGAAATTCGCAATAATTTCGGAAACGGGCAGAGTTACGTATAATCTTGTCCTGCATTTTACTATACACGAAAAATACGGGAATTAGAATCAACTGACACAAGTCCGCACACCATCTCAGCTTATGATTACTGTGATGTAATTTTAATGTTACGGAATTTACAAGATCACCTCAAAAATGTGTAATGCCTAAAATTCCCCAATTAGAGTTTGTGTTTTACGAGTATAACAACTTCTGTTCTATGAGTTTTTCCCCAGACTTATATTTTACGAAATGTCAGGGTTTACATATTTTATTAAATTCGGGCTTTACGCGCTCTACTACAATGACACAGCATCCGGTAAATCGTTGTTCTACATAGAAAAATATTCATCCTATTTAACACGTCAGCAACATCTATCAAACAGCGCCGCTTCAAAACAGAACAAAAAATACAAAAGTCGTAGATGAACTCCCCGTCTGTACTCTTAGGTTAAGAATTATCTGTGTGATTTCCGTTTTTATGTACAATAAATGTGTTCTCTATCTATCTATCTAAGTAACGTGTTTCAGGAATTGAGCATTTCAAAACTAATCCTGTGTACTTTAGCAGTTAGGTACACCCTTTTAGGTACATGCCACGCATGGCTGGCACTTAGCCGGGTAACACATAACCAGTTTAATACGTGAGTGAAAATAGTACTGGGTGTTATGAAATCCCCATATACAGCCAAAAATAGGGAGTTCTACTCGAGACGAACGATTTTTACTTCGTGGAAATTGCAAAATCGCGAAGACATTTGTGGCATAAATTTGTATGGAAAAGTTGATATATTGTTTTATCGATGCTTACACAAAGTAAATGTTTATCGTATTAACCAGTGGAACCCCGTTTTGGGATGTATAGTGGAATTTGGTTACACCCTGTGTAGCGTGACAGCCTCGACTGGGGTTAATATTAATAAGACGGTAAGTTCTGTACGATTGCAGTTAAGGCGATTAACAAAGATTAAAAGTTGGCAATAACGGCTCGGATCAATTAAGTTAAATGAAAAGTATAAGTTGCCATCGGGTTGGCAAGGATAATCTCCAGTATCAATTTGAGACTGTTAGGGGCTCACAGGGCCCCAGGAGAGGTATTTTATTAGAAGTTCCAAAGCAATCGCTGATAGGTTCCGCTCGCACCTGCGCCGGACATGCGCTCGGAACCTCTCAACTCGTTACGTGGACCGTACTGGCAACCACATACGGCATACGAAGGCTTTGCCAAGCAGTTTCAGCCTTTACTTGAAGTGCTATAAGAGACATAAAATACGTATGACCACCCGGAACCGGATGTAACCATTCAACCGACCACATCGCTAACTGCACAAAAGCAATCAAATTATTCCAAATCCGTGCTTATGTTTTGTCGATACAAGTCTACATCGGACATCGGGGAAATTTTGTGTAACTTCCAAGTTATTACGATTTTCTTTTGTTACACAGATTTCTTTTCGGCGGATATTTTATTGTAGGTTATATGCTATCGGCCAAACCCTATTTTAGGATAATCTAGTTTAGTCTATGTCAAATTAGTTCTTTCTACATGGGTGAATTACGCCTTATGCCCTAGTAGACAAAACGGACAAAAATCCGTGTGGCGCCGGATTAAGAATAGGGTGACTCCATTTCTTTCCGTGGATGCCGTATAAAGCGACTAAAGAAATACATTACCAGAAGACGGGCAGCAGCGTCTTCCTGAAATTCCAACCACATACTCCGATCGCCAACCCGCCCGCCAAGCGTGAAGATTATGGCAAAACCCTTCATGGCTAGGAAAACCATGAGGGAGGCCTATGTCCTGCAGTGGGCGTCAAATGGCTGATGATGATGAGACAAAACGTCCGGTTCATACGTTACGATTCATCCTAGTCTGAATACTTAGCGTTTACTCATACAAAGACATACTGTTGTCCTTTCGGGCTTAGTGTAAACCATTTCGGCCTAGGCTATACCGGTTTATCCTATCGGTATAGGAAGAACTGGTTTGCTTCGACAAAACTAGATCATTCTAGAATCGGATTTGGCCGGTTAAATTATTTTTACTGTAACGTAATATAGATGCCTACTTTACATAAGTTAGTTTTTAGTAGTTTCAACAAAAATGTTCTTAGTCAACTTTTCAATTATTTGCTTAAATTACATAAAATATCCAGGATAAAATTAGTGTTTAGAATCTCTGTATGTTACTTTCGTCAAAACTACTTTGCTTTGAGGCTATTGTTCAAAACTGGGTTTGACTAGACTTTCCGTCGAAACAAGTTTTGACCGATAGTTAAAAGTAATTTGGCTTGCTTTTGTCCGTTAAAAGTCAAAAGACCGTGAAAAAGTTTTGACTGTAATAACAAAGGAGACACAGCAGAGGAAATATGTAGTTATTTCGGGGCGGTTTGATAACACTGACTCGCTTCGCTACACAGCGATGCAGAATTATTGCTGTCGTAGTGTTAGTAGCCGGGCCCGCCCCTGTCGAAGTTTGCTAATTAAACTTCACAACAGTTTCTGTTTCTGACTGTACCTGCCTGTAAATCAGTTCCACACGGTTATAACCTAACGGTACCGTAATTAACTTTGTTTCATCTACGCTATGCCTGTGTACCTACAGCGTGCTAATGAAATAACGCAAATCCTGAAAATCTACATCAATAGTAGTTACCACTTATCGTTCATCTTCTCTTTAATCTTTCATGCAAATTGACCGTGTCATGTTTCAGAATTGTATAAAAAGGAAAATAATTAAACTTTTTGGAAGTGGTTTCATTTATCGATACTGAAAAAACTATTTTCTGGTTTTTCCTGGACACAGTTTCGCGTCGTATTTCATATGATGGACGAGTCATCATCTACCCATTATGTCCCCACCGAGGGGCACGGGTCCCCCTTTTCCCTGAGGAATGTATAGGCCATACTCCACCACGGGGGCCAAGTCCGGATTGGTGAAGGCTTGTAGACTAGTGGCTCGTCTACTGTCAGAAGTTGTCAATCCGCCCTAAGGCCTCTGACTTGGCTTAACGACTGCCATCTATCGAAGGCAGCCGGCACCAACAGCTTAACGTGCCTTGCGAAGCACGGAACCGCTCGGAAAAATGCCACTAGCGTTAGGCATAGACGGCGACCCATCCATGCACTGAACGCGCCCTGTGTTGCTTAACCTTCGTGATCGTTTTAAGATCACTCAGGCAGCCGGGGCTACGAGCGATACAACTTGATTGTATGGATGCGTTCAGTGCTTCGCTGACGGAGCGACCGAACGTACTCGCGTACGTACACTCAAAGCAAAAATGTATATCGATACAGAGCGCCTTATCACTGAAGTGCGGCTTCGTGGGATTTATCGTCTGCATTTTATAAAGACCGTGATGCTAAAATAGTAACCGTTCTACAAGTTTTGGGTGTACATGATATCTTCGCCGCCTTCTATTACGTCGTTTGTGCAAAAAATAGCGTGCACATATTAAAGCATTTACAGCAAAAGGATTCATTTTTCTTGTGAACTGTACACACGCTTCTCAGTTCACCGTCAGCGTAGCACTGAATGCATTTTCGCAACCGAAGATCAACGCTGACTGTCAGGACGTACGGTCAGGACGTACCGTCGGTCGAGCACTGTTTCCAGCCTTAGATTCAGGTCGATTGTCTTCTCTGTCAATGTCTAAATAGACTACTTGTCTAAAGCCTGCAAAATACTGGCATCGAGATGATCTTATGAAACATTTGATACAAGTTCGACAGATGAGTCTGATAGCTTGTCTGCCGCCCACGATGTTGAGGCCTTGAAAAGGAAAAATGTAGAGCAAAAATACGATACAAAAAAAATTGTTATGGCAATGCAATTAAATAAATAATAAGATAAGCTCGCCTTTGTACATGCTATTTCTTGTGTAATGTCCTGTTCAGTGTTTCGTGTGCAATAATAGTAGATTATTAACCAAGGGCTGTATGACATCAATTGCATAGGAGGTTTACCGAGAAAAAAAATATTAACTTTTAATAGTAGATTATGCATTAAGGGGATAAAGCAGTGTATTATGTCTCGGGCGATATTTTGAACCCCAAGGACGAGGGATCCTAGGAGTTACAGAGTTAACTCCCGAGCGAAGCGAGGGAGTTAAAGCTAGAATCCCGAGGCCGAGGGGCTCTCTATTGGCTTTGTCAATGACGGTCTCGTGCTAGGACTTGGGACATAGTAAGAACTCTGAAGTAAGTAGTTATAATATATATTAATCTTTGCCCGAAAAAGTGTTAAACATGCATGCTAAGCCCGAGTTTTTTTTATAAGACCACAATCACCTTATTTTACCGCCCCAGCGCACAGCGTAGCAGTAAATTGCTAAAATAACATTTTTAATTTCATTGTAATTGTGCCTCAAGAAAATATTAAAAAAACGTCCAAACAAGATTAAAAGCTAATCTCAATTACGTCCTAAGTAGGTATATTTCACGAGCGAACACTCGGAATTACTTTCTTCAATTGGCCTTGAAAGTCACGACAGCCATGTAACTTTTGACAACTTCACGTTGGAGGAAATTACAATTTAACACCTCTCTTAACTTTAGCAGGTTATTTTACTTTAGGCGAGGTGAAATGTGGTCGTTAATTTAGATTTTTAGCACCCCCGTCGTCGTTTAGCTACACCAAAAATGTTTAATAGAGATACATTGTATTCATGCATGGGCATTCACGGACCACAGTCCAGGTAAACACAAAAAGGCTTTGTTGGAATGGTAAGAGAGCAGCAAATAAAAAACACTAACATGGGCGAATCTTTTGTCGTAAAGCATCGGGTGTAAACAGATAACAACCCTAAAGGATGAATGCGGTGCTCACATTTTTGTCAGGGTGCCTGCCAGTCGCGGCGCTCTACGGCTCCGCCTCCACGTGGAGTGAATTACAGGTTTTGTGTAATTTCTTTCCCACTAAAACCTGAGTGTAAAAAAGGCCAACTTCTCGTTTCAGAAATATTCGTGATATGTAGGAACTCTGCCTTGCCTACACGGGATTATTAGCAGTGTTTTGATAAATACCAAGAAATATTGTGTGGATTTTAAATTTACAAACCGAACTTTTAGTTTTCAGAGTTTTCTGGATAGTTTTTATAAAGAAAATTTTGCAAGAATGTTTTAATCTACACAAGATTAAGAAATCACACAATATTTGTGTAACAGGCATGTAAGGTAGGGAAAACAATTCAAGCACAGAGAAGCCAGGTCGCATAAATTCTTTTTGCCCGTAGAGCGACTAATTAGATCATAAATCGGTCTTAATACAAATCTGTCTCTTTTTACAGCGAATTTATCGTGTGGCATCCGAAAATGCTTGATTTGCCGTGGCGCGTCGCAGTGGACGTGTTTGTTACCTACACGGATTTATCTAATAATATATTTCATTGAATTGATGCACAGCTAGAACATATTTAAAAAACCGGACGCGAGTCGGACTCGCGCACGAAGGGTTCGGTACCATTATCTATACAATATTAGACAAAGATCAAATTTGAGAACAGCGCCATCTATAGTAACCAACAAGAAGCGTTTAACATTGACATTTAACGACATGACATTGGCGCTGTGGAGGTTAGTACATAGATGGCCGCTATTTGTTATTATAGCGGCATCACAAATACATCATCTGTGAAAATTTTAACTGTCACGGTTCACGAGATACAGCCAGGTGACAGACAGACAGACAGATAGACAGACGGACAGAACGGACAGTGAAGTCTTAGTAATATGGTCCCGTTTGGAACCCTTCGGGTATCGAACCCTAAAAACATTACCCTTACCTTGTGTCGTTTCATAATCATGAACGGTGTGTTAAACGTTATATTTTCATAGTATTTCCGATATTATGACGCCCGCATCTTTATTTAATCCAACGCATGTTTGAAATTCGTCGCACATCCAAGGCGCCGGCTCTATTGCCACTGCACGAGCCATTTATGGAGGCTCTCAATTCAAACACGAGGCTATTGTTTCTGAAATATTGTCATCTGCTTTAAATATTTCCCGTTATGACCACGTTGGGCTGTTATACAGAGTGATTAGAAATTCGACCTTTTCTTTGAAAGGTTTGGTAAGCGCGGTGTTGATGTGCAACAAATTTTATTCCAGTTCAAGATCAGAGGTTAGGGAGCTATGCAAGGTTTTAAATTTTTATGAATTTCCCTGACTTACCACTTGAATCCAGACAAAGTAAAAAAATACAAAGACGAATGTCTCGTCATCCTAACAGCACATATTTAGGAGCTGCTTAGGAGTGAGGATCTATCTGTTGAATAAAAGCTAGCACAAGAACTAAGGGTCAAAAGGCAAAAAATAAAAATCTTAGGCTATCGCCTTCAAACAATGACACTTGGCGTACAAATCTATGTAAATAAATGAAGCATCACTAACATAAAGCATCACTTGAGAACGAATCGATTGATTTGGATGTTTTTTTGTTATGTTCGTAATTGCCAGGACAGCTTTTTATGAAAGAACTTTTTTGAAAAATCCGTTTCTATAAATTGACAGGACAACGACTATCAGGTCAGCTTTTTATGAATAAATAGAACTTTCTTATTTTATAAGCTATCCAAAAATGTGAGAACGTTTTTAACCTTCATTCAAACTGAAAAAAAACTACCCATCACCCTGTATTTTTAACCGACTTCATAAAAGGAGGGTTTTTATGTATTTTCCCCGATTACTCGAAGACGCCTAAAACGATTTGTAATATTATTTTTTTGTTAGAAGGGTAGACTTCACAGGTGGTCTCATAGTTATCGAGACAGGATCTGATGATGGGATCGAGGAAACTCTTCAAACTTTAATGGCAGCGATGAAATGATGAAATGAAGTGATTTGGGTGTTTTTAGCGTTCCGTACCCAAAGGGGAAGCGTCCGTCCGTCCGTTTGTTACCAGGGCTGTATCTTATGAACCGTGATAGTTAGACAGTTGACATTACATCAAATACTAAAAACAGAATAAAAAAATATTTAAGGGGGCCCCCATACAACAAACGTGATTTTTTTGCTAGATCTTAATAACGGTAACAGGTAGACGCTTGAAATATTCAACTGTTGTATAAATAGATAAATAGTACGGAACCCTTTGTGCGCGAGTCTGTCTCGCACTTGGCCGGTTCTTTAAGTGACTCGTGTATTTACTAAAACAAAATTTGGTAGAGTCGTAATGACATTAACAAAAAACGTGAAATATTTTTTTTAAGTAAAAATAAAACTATGTTGTTTTGAAGTCGGTTTTTATTTTTTATTTATTGGCTGATACAGGGCGTAGCATTGTATTAACTTCCCCTAATTCGGACAGAAAAAACTTATTTAATTTTGTAAGTACAAAGAAACAAAAATCAAAAGGGGATTTAGTAAGTACCTATTTAAGGATTTGAGAGTTAATTGAAATTCACAGAATTAGGTATATACAATTAATCTGCATGCTCCCTTCAAATGAATTTGGAGGGATGAGTAAAAAAGTAGCCACCTTCAGGCAGGCAAGCACACCTAATTACTCTGCATTGGTGGATCCCAAAGGCCTAATTATACTTATGTATCAAATCCTGTCCGAATACTGTCGTTTGCGATAGCAATTACCTAGTACCTACGGAATTTGATAGACGATTGGAATCGTGCTCGATTTGGTGCGCGCAATGTAGGAGAATCACAAAGCTTCATTCAAACATTGTGATATATTAGGGACACAGCTGTCAGTAATAAAAGCTGCTTCATCATACTTCGTATTCCAGTATCCACTTAACCTGTAAAATTTTATTTCTCCTTCGGCGTCTCGCGTCACGCCGTAAAACGCGGAACTGCATCTCATTTTTTGCATCCAAGAATGGCTTGTCTGAAATATTTAGTGCCTACTTTTCCTGTACCGTGTAAGGCGATGGTTTTATTACAAAAAATCCTAACGAGGACGTTCCTACTCTAGTGGCACCACGACTCTGCATTATTTATGCGGAAGACAGTCTTCCTCCAAGCAGCAATGTTATCTACTTAGAATCTTGCGAGTGAATTGTTGGTTTCCCAGGGGACCTTGTCTGAGGTCCTGAACTTCATGGCTCTTCCATACATAGGTAAAATAAATTACTAAATAACAATTTATCTTTTACAACCTTTTCAGTTTTTGCGCTTCAAGTCTGATGTATATGCGTCTTATTTTGTAATGTTAGGTATCTGTTTTGTTTGTTCAAGGTAGATCCTTTCTCATAAAAACACCAGCAAGTGTTCGTTTTCCCACGAAGCAATTAAGGGTTAAGTACAAAGTTGAAGGGTTGCTCTTGAACCTGGAACCGGTAAGACATTGAGGGAAACAAGTAACGCCTTCTTTCCTCCCTAAGCCATTGTTAAAGAAACCTTTGCGAATATACGTCAGAGTAAATCTTCATCGCACACCCTCGTCACACTAACGAATGCAAATGGCCGTTTCTATACTCACACTCGCGCGCTGCCATGCGTTTACCTAGTATTAATTTTTCTAGGCGAACACCCACCCACCACTCCATTATTTACTTTCTAAGTTAGGTTCTATTTATCTAGCTGAGAAGATAAATGGACAGTCTGCCTGCTCACTAATAAAACACCTTCTTTACGTCATTCTTTAAATTCATCAGCCGCGGCTCCGGTGTTCTAAAATAACCTAAACAGAGAAATATAAAAACTGTCATAAACGTCTCAGTAGAAAAGTTCGCCAGCATAAAGTAAAAACATCGGACTCGTCGCCGAATTAACGCGGCGTGTCATGAATTTAGCTGGAGCTCATATAGCTGGCCCCAAGAAGTTAGTGCTTGCAGTGAAACTGGGCCATAACTTTACACGCAACATTAACTCTGGCTCGCTCTGCAGTGGCAGGGTCTACACGACGACGACGCATGTGCAACGCATACACATACGCCCCTAAAACAGTTCCACGAGACAATCTCGCAAATTGCCGAGTCACCCAAACTGCCGAACTTCTGAGTAATATCTGATCGCTGGTAAACTTCTGCGGAAGCCCCCGACCGCACGGTCGAACTATATCTCGCCAGTAGAATACAGAGTTGCCATGCAATCAGTGGGAACTGACAATCGACAATGTTAATCTTAATCAGCTCTATGTAACGAGATATTTATAAAATTTATTTTTTTCCAAAAAGGCGGTCATTTGAATCGGAAATCTATTTACCCTATAGGCTCTGTTGTGTTACATTTCCGCCATTGACTTGACAACGTAATGTGAATTGTTCTTTGGGTCTTGATTTTTGCTTCTATTTTTAGCCGATTGCGAAAAAAGTGAAGGTTATGTGTACATTTCATAACATAAACTCACGCCTGTATCCCGGAGAGGTAGGCAGAGACCAAGGATTGCCACTTGCCACGATCCTAACAAACCTTTTTCGCTTCATCAACATTAGTAGCTGCATGCACGCATGCCAACAAAAAAATAAGGGCTTTATTAGCGAAGGACAAGATAAAAACTACTCGAAAACAACGTGCGTGGCTATATGTATTTTTAACCGACTTCAGATTAGGAGGTATTCTTTTCAATTATTTGTAACTTTTTAGTGCTGTAGTGTTTTGAAATCGCTTTTTATTTTTTTATTATTATTTTTCTTTATGACAAATTAAAGGTATTGACAGCGCTAGTAGGTACCTATAACATCATGAAAAAAATCAAAACACTCGACTACCTATTAAAAAGACCTAAGCAAGGCCCTGAAAACATCTTAAGCCCCAGCAGGGCCACGTTTCACAACACTAAAATTCAAAGTTTATTATGACAACTCGATGTACATTGCGTAGCAGAGTCTTCCTACTTCTTAATCTTAAGTCGATTACCCGCCTTTGCATTGCACATTGAATTGTCATAGTAAACTATGAATTGTACTTCTATGAAATAGCTCTTCTGTCCCGAAGAACTTTCCAATATTTTCTTTAAAAAAAGGACATAAATCTGCAACTAGGGATTACATAAAATAGGGCATGGCAGTGTTGGCTCTGCTGCTAATGAAAAACATTTGATGATGGACGTCGACGCCTTATTAGGTTAGGTATTATAATTGGTTCATCAGCGCTTGCCGTAATGAAAGAAAAAAGCAGAGCTTAGTGATTGGGGCATGTTTACGTAAGTAATTAGGGACGTTTCCTTAGAACCATATTTATTATGACGTGAGATAAATTCCGCAGATAGGTAGGTACCTACCAACAGTGTTGGCTACAGAGGCACAGTAAGTTAACTTCATTAAAACAGGTAAGCGATCGCGTCTTCCTAGTTAATGCGGCTTTAATTTATTCAGAAGGTGGAAAAGGATCTGCTACACTCTTAACAAGATACATTAAGAAAATTAACGCTTGACTCCATTTTGCCTTCGCTGAAGAAATTGTTAAGTAACGTTTCGTATTCGCGTCACATTCGTTGTAAGGAAATATGCAGCTTCATCAGATTTTCTGAACTTTTACAAGTACTTTATGGATTACTAAGATTGGATTGCTATTTGTATTACATTACTAAGATTGGAAATCGAAATAAGGTAAATAGAGACCAATTATAGAAGTTTTAAGTACATTTAAGTGGGTATTCAAAGGCAAAAAAACCAAAACTATTAAAGTAGTAAAGTCGACATCAGGGCCGTGTTTCATAAAACTACAATTCGTAGTTTATTATGACAATTCGAGGTACATTGCGTAGCAGAGTCAACTTGTTAATCTGGGAGTTAATCGACTTTGCAATGTACATCGAATTGTCATAGTAAACCATGAATTGTAGTTCTATGAAACAGGCCCCAGGTCAACCTTTACTTTTTGTTAAGTCGCCCGATAGGTAAGTAAGATAAGATTAGGGTAGGTACACGTATGTAAAGGTTGATGTGCTGTCGACTGTACAAGAATAGAACAAATTAGCATAAACGACATCACTCTAGTTCCTCCACAATAGGCTATTTGACAGTGTGAAAAAAAAGTATTAATTATATATTAGTATTGATAGAAAAAGGGAGCGCAAAAAGTGCATACAAAAAACTAGAGACTGGCAAGTTTTGGATACAAGAACTCAATGACACAACTGTAAAATCAACTGGGCAAAGAGAAAAAGTCATGCAGATAGCAACAACTTTCTATAAACAGCTATACAACAGAATAGAGGCTGACTATGCAGATGTAAATGAGGAAGCAGTGTCTATTGATAAAACAAGCACAGTAAACGAAATTATCTTGCTCACCCATCAAGAGATAATGAATGAGATGTCAAAACTGAAAAATGGAAAGAGTCCAGGAGAAGACAACATAACTAATGAACAAATCAAATTGGGAAAACAACTACTAGTAGAGCATATACGAAATCATTTTAACCTTATACTGTCCCATGAAAAGGTACCAGTACAATGGACAAAATCTCAAATAGTTCTAATTTACAAAAAAGGTGACCCAAAAAATATTGAAAATTATAGACCTATATCATCAATCCCAAATTTCTATAAGCTCTTTGCAAAAAACATACTTAAGAAAATCTGCAACGACATAGACAAGCACCAACCTAGTGAGCAAGCGGGTTTTAGAGCTGCGTTCAGTACAATTGATCATATGCACTGCCTAACCCTAATTATTGAAAAATATCAGGAATTCCAGAAACCGCTTTACATGGCTTTTGTAGATTATAAAAAAGCATTTGATTCAATTAGTCATTCTTCAATATGGGAGGCAATGAGACAACAAAACATAGAAACCAAATATATAAATATCATTAGAGATATATACAAGAAATGTACAAGCACAATCAAGCTGGAGACAATAGGACCAGAAATTAATATAAAACGAGGAGTTAGACAGGGTGACCCAATGTCCCCAAAATTGTTCATCGCTGTCTTACAATCGATAATGAAGAATCTCCCATGGAATGAAAAAGGAATAAATATAAATGGCTCTAGACTGACAAATTTACGTTTTGCCGACGATATAGTGATTTTCGCAGAGAGCCCGTCAATACTTCAACAAATGCTAAAAGATCTGTATAAGACAAGTCTCGCGATAGGCCTTGAGATGAACTTTGAAAAAACCAAGATTATGACAAATAGAGAAGCCACTCAGGTCAAGATCGAAACAACAAATATTGAATATGTCGATAGCTATATCTACTTGGGCAAACAAGTATCCTTCAAACCAACGCGAGAACTCGACGAAATAGAAAGGAGAATAGCAATTACCTGGAAGAAGTTTTGGGCTCATAAAGAAATCTTCAAAGGAAAATATCCATTACATCTTAAGAAACATGTTATGAACACCTGCATACTACCATGTCTTACATATGGATGCCAGACCTGGACGCTTACTAAGAATGCAATGCAAAAATTACTTGTATGTCAACGGAGTATGGAACGAAGCCTGTTAGAAAAATCCCTGAAAGACAGAGTGCGAAATGAAAACATCAGGAAACAAACACAAGTCACAGACGTAGCAAAATATATTAAAACTATGAAATGGAAATGGGCGGGTCATTTAGCCAGACTAAAAGATGATAGATGGACATTAAAAGTGACAGAATGGAAAGGCCCAGAAGGAGGTCACAGAAGACGTGGACGCCCGTACATGCGATGGGAAGACGACATTAAATCAATTGCAGGCCCAGAGTGGATAAAATTGGCTCACGAAAGAGAAATATGGACACAGCTGCAGGAGGCCTATGCCCAATGAGGGTGCTCTTAAAAATAAAAACAAAAGGTTGCAAGTCGCCTTCGGAGTTCCTAGGAGAAGTAATGTAGTTACAAATGTAAAACTGAGAAATGTGAACATGATTATTTATGTTGAAATGTTACAGAAATTTAATATTGAAATATTCAAATATATCTGTATTATTTAAATATTTAACATGATTAGAATATGTATTAACTTAATTGATGTGAAATGTGTTAATTGGAGAAATCAAAATAATGTAAGGAAATAGGAATAAATTGTATTATTTAAATAGTAGGTACGAAGAAGTGCATGTGCATGTAAAATTGTATTTTGATGTATTAAGGTGTAAAGTGAAATAAAAGGCTATCTTATCTTATCTTATCTTATATATTATGAGTTTTAAAATCGATTATAGGCATATTAAGTGAAAAAAAAATGGATCATTTATCCAAAAAACCAGGATAACACTTGATAATTTTGTATCTGTAACCATTTTATCGAAAACGGCCTGGATTGGCCGAATCGATAGGTTAGTATCTAGCATGTGACAAGTTTAGAATCCCCAAAGTTCTCAGATTTTTCAAGGAACCTATAGGAACCTACACCTATTTGCTTTTCCGCGCCTCAATATTTAAACTTTCCGCTCTGGGGCACAGATTAGATGGCGTTACAGTCAATTTTAGTGTCCTTCTTTTTTCTATGGAGTCTACATTGTTCCGAGTAGTATTGTTCTGTGGAGTCACTGATTCCTGTGCGACATTGCCTAAGATAGCTTTTTACTGGCTTATTTTAAATGTGAATTTTTATTCGCTTTCTTAGAAGAAACACACGAAAGAATTTAAAATTACCACTTTCTGAGCACTCAATGACCACCAACAAAAAATCTGAGATGGTTTTCAGAAACCTACTGTCAAATAGCCTATATTTCATCATATGCATTTAGCTTCCTTCCGATCTATGTTAAGTTAATAAGAATTACCGATAACATTTTTTGTTCAATTAACATAGATTAAATATCTGCCAACAGAGCAGAAATACACATAATATTTATAGCTACATATAGGTATATGGATTCTACTCCGACGGATACTTATATAGTCCGGGAAATAGTGGCACCTCTTGTATGGGAACCCTGCATTTTTTGTTTAAGGAAGCCGCTAGGCACAGTTGTTCCTTGAGTGATTTTGAGCCGATTTAGATCCGGAATTACCTTGCGGGTGGGGGGAGGTGGCGGAAGTGCGCTTCCGCCGCGCACCTTATGAAGCTCTCTACCTCCCTACTTAAAGGTGCTAGGGCATGGTTGGTATCACTTTTTAGGTAAATAAAGGACAATAATTTATTTCTGAAACAAAAAGTACCAATTTCATGATAAAAAAACTAAAATACTTGATGAAAACCAAAAATCTCGAACTAGAATTGTGCAAATAAACCTCGTTTATTATTTTACAATATCGAAATAAAAATATATATATTCGGAAAGCCATATTTTCCCAGATTATAGAAATATGTACTTTATTGGGATTTTATATTAAAAATTCGATGAAAAAAAAAATTATTCCACTGCGCGGCGCAGAGGCCTACGTCGTAACTTATTATGATACGATTTCTCGATTAAACGTTTAATTCGGATACTATGAGGCAATATTTTATGTACAATTTGTTGTTTTATATTGCCGCTTAATTTTCAAACATCATATTATCTTTATTGCCTGTCCATGCCATATACAGGGTGGTAATTCGAGAAGGGACTGTAAGGGGAACTATCTGAACCATTGTAGCTACTGGGAAGTGTTATTGGGATTCTATCTCTAATTTCTGAGAAATTATAAACCGCATTCAAAGATTTTCTTTAAATAGTACAGTCAGCAAAAAAAATCGATTTTATCACCCTAATCGTTTTTACTAATTATAAGGTTTAAAGTCTGTATTCGAACAAGTAAAATAAAACT
The DNA here is from genome assembly GCA_947308005.1 of Yponomeuta malinellus. Taxonomy (NCBI): domain Eukaryota; kingdom Metazoa; phylum Arthropoda; class Insecta; order Lepidoptera; family Yponomeutidae; genus Yponomeuta; species Yponomeuta malinellus. The sequence goes on from OX370994.1 coordinate 10,453,039, forward strand.
TATACTGATCCCAAGACACCTAAGAACGAAGCTAACCAGATACCTAGCCGACTTTAACCAATATAATAGTTCAAGCGATATCTTTCAAAGTATACTCAACCTAAAAAATCCAAGGGCAAAGCATTTAGCATGTTTTAAGAAAAAGCTTATCCTTAAGCTTCATCCCCCACGGGACAGGCATCGCCTAGTGTGGGGGTTTGTACATCTACAATATGTAATAATTTTATCTTTTATCTAGCTAAACAGACACATTCTTCGCCGCGAAAAAAAAAACATCACAAATGTTGCTGCATAGAAGTCACTTTGCAGCAACATTTTTTTATATGCTGTCTTCTCTGGGTTTTATGAATGGTCTCAGCCTATTAACATCTCCATTAGATCAAGTAAGACCAAACTTACGCTAAGCCCATAAGAACCAAGAATAAACCTAACCAAACATCGACCCGGTTTTAGCCAATTTATAGATTAGGTGAAATCAAATCTATACTGAAACAACGATTACCAGATACCTACTCGATTTCAGACACTTTTGGATCAAGTGGAATAAAACCAATACTGAATCCAAAGACCAAAAGGCAAAGCTGACCAGACACAACGATTTTAGCCTCTACGAGAAAAAAAAAATTAAATTAAGAACGATCTAATAAGTGAATGGCATAAACAACTGAACAAACAAAAGAGCAAACCTGACCAGACATCGATTATTTTTTCCCTGTTCCAGGTCAAGTAAAATAAAACTTATCCAATCCAATCCAATGAGTCGGTCCCTCAATGCTGAGGATCGTCGAGGATGAGTGTGGAGAGCACTCCATCTGGACCTATCGTTAGCTGTGTGGACTGCCTGGTGAAACTTGAGTTTTGTTTCCCTGGTGATCCGGTCACTCCATTTAGTGGGTGGTCTGCCTCGAGCTCTCTTCCCCTCCACTTTGTCCATCATATATTATATTCGAGACTATCAGGTCGACGTGTGCCCAAAGAAGGACAGAATACGTTGCTGGCATATTATCGACAGACGTGATCGGATCTTGAGCTCCTTAAGTATAGGTGTTGGTTCTCATAGCAGTCCAGGGAATCCGCAGTAGGCGGCGCCAGCACCACATCTCAAATGCATATATCCTGCTCTGCATTTTTGCCTTGATGGTCCAGGTTTCTGAGCCATACAGGAAGATGGAAAAAACTACTGCCTGTACCAATCTTACTTTGGTCTTCCTGAGCCATACAGGAAGATGGAGAAAACTAATGCCTGTACCAATCTTACTTTGGTCTTCCTCTGGATAGACCTATCTTTCCATACTTTTTCTAGGCGACTCATTGCTCCCTTCGAGATCTGTATCCTGCGCATGATTTCCTTGTCGCAGCTGCCATCGTTGCAGATAAGTGAGCCGAGGTAGTTAAACTCACTGACTCATTCGAGATCTTGTAGCTCTAGGCTTCGCGTAATAGTTTGGTCTCGGTCGACGAACATCAATTTGGTTTTGCTCCGATTGATGCGCAACTCCAGACGAAGAATCTCTGCTTCAATGAGCTTGAAAAATTTTGCCAGTTCGCTTTCATCTGCCGCAATGAGCGTAGCTTATCTGCTTAGCGAAGATTGCAGAGTTTTGTACCTCCGATCACTATGACTCCGCTCCATTCTTCTAATAAATTTTATACTGAACTCAAAATACCAAGGGCAAACTGACCAGACACCGACGCGTTACATATCAACTAAAAGTACCCATAGCTATATTGAACCCTAAAGATCGACTCCTCGTTTTGAGCGTCTACGGTATACCTACGTTATGGAGAGTGTGCTCATAAGAGAATAATCTCTCGTTTCTCTTGTATCGAGTTACCGTAACTATTTCCGGCTACCCAGCTCTAACCAAACTTGTAACAATTCAAGACTCGTCCAACTGCTGTTAACAAACTTTCTCGCTAAAGACGTGTCACTCAGCTCCTAAAAAGAAGATAATTAAGCTAAATTATATTAATCATTAAGCTACCGCTACCCACTGCTGAATAAAACCTTTAAAAAGGGTGGTAGAACCAACTTAGGTATCTAACAACCGCCCAATATGCATCCGATGCTTTCGACGACTATGAAAAGGTTCATAAATCTTAAATTAGTGCACCGTGTATGTGCTCTACAAAATTGACGTTTGAAATTTAGAATTACTTGGACATGGACACCTATTTGGCAAGATTTAAACTAGTTCTTGAATGTCGTAGTCTTTAATTCTTTATCTAGCAACTACAAGATAAGGTGAAATGATTATGTACCTTTTAATTGAGACACAATTAATGCCAGGAGAATACAAGAATAAGAGATTCACAGAATATATGTACTTCATCCAAACAATGAATTGTTTGTCGACGTATCCAGCTTAAACAAGTTTTGTTCAAAAAGTTTTCCGGTGAGAGTCTTCCCCATATACCGTAATTAAATATAGGACTAAATATAGGCACTGAGAAGCGTATATCGACCATTATCCACGCTATTCAGGCTGGGGCATGATGAAATCGCCAAAGCGATCTGTAGTTGTAACATGAAGTGACTGACATTAAACATGAAACGATATAAAACCTTGAAAAGACAGCCTAAAGAAAATATGCATATTAAGTCGTTGTGTGGAGCTTTTTCTTCTAGTCTTAAAGATTCAGTGTTGGTTTAATTCCACTTGATCAAAAACAAGCTAAAATGGAGTATATTTACATCACTTGCAGCCCCGAGTAACTCACTTTGCAGTTAGGTTTTTACATCGGAATGATATCGCTGTACCTACATGATTATATTCTTTTTGTTGCACTAACCCGTGCAGAGGACAATTTTAAAAAACCTATTTAGAGGCTAAAAAGTCAGGCTAGAGGCCAGATGTCGCTGCCTGTACGTAATACAGAGAAGTTTGTAAAGAGGCTTGAAATTTCACTGATGCCTGCACTTGCCCATTAGCTCAGTTGGGAGAGCGCTGGCACGGTTAGCCAGAGGTCGCGGGTTCAAGTCCCAGCATGGGTGGAATTTTTAGCCTCTAAATAGGTTTTTTAAAAAGGATTGTACAGTATAGTCGAGCCTATATGCCAAAAAAATTTACTGAATTTTATTCCCCTAGGAAGTACAAGTAGGAAGGCTTGTTTGGCCCACTGTTACTTAGGAATAGTTAATGTTCTCATTAACGTCGTTACGTTTATTTGCAGCAGCGAATGTAACAAAAATATACACAATCCCAATGGGCTATCGTTAAAACTAAGTGACTATAATTCGCCAGAGTTTACCCTAGCCAGCCCCGGGGAATCCCGCTCCGCTGCCGCGCGGAAATATTTCCTACCTTGGCACTCCTGCCTTCCCCGGCAAACTCCTATCGGTTTTCTTTTAGCCCACACACAGGTCAAACTGCAAGATAACTAATTAGCATCATAGGTGGAAAAGTTGCTCAGAAAAACTTCCGACTTTATGCTTCCATGGCTCGAAAGGAGGAAGATACGGTACCTACTCATCGTAGTATTGCAAAACCAACCAGCACCTCTATTTTGGAAGTCCCCAGTGTGTTGGGTTATACAACTAAACGTTTCCCAAGTGACAAAATATGTCTTTAATTTTTGTATTTATATTTCATTGAGTATTTGGGTACCTCAATTTCCAACCCTACATAATTTCTGTTGATGCTATGTTTTACATATACCTACCGCATCTTTTTCCTTTTCTTTTATCTAAGTCCCGTGACGATAAAGTTCGTAGCGCGAGTGACTTGCCCGCTCTAGACATAATACAGGGTGATTTTGAAATAATTAGCAATATTTTAAGGGAATTTCGTTTTCATTGTGAAAATCCAGTATTCTTAATGATTTATCAGCAATATAACATATCTGTAAATATTCATAAGTTCTGACCTTTGGCTCCAAACTTTGAATCCAAATTGGAAGTGGTAGGAAGTACCATAACGTTGAAAAATGTTTCCTAATATGTTAAATGCTTAAGATTCTGTCGTCCGATATGCGTGAACCATTAAAAAAATAATTGAGTTGGCCGGCGCCGGCCATAAGACACTCGAACCGCGTTTTTTTTTAGATTTTTATTACTTTTCATCTTGATATTGTTTGTTTTCGCTTAGTGAAGTAATTTTGGGTAACAAAATTTTTTTTTAAATAGCGTCATATGGTTCTGTGTCATGGTTAGAATGTCCCCTTAAAGAATGGTGAACGATTTCAAAGGCACCCTGTAGAGGTGATGCTGCGTATAGGTCAGCTTGCACGGCGGGGACGCACGGCCGCTGGGGTGGCGAGCTGCGTCGGCCGTTTTATTGGCGTCACTAATGAGTTGCTAATTCAATTTCACGGACGCAGGACGGCTGTGTCGCGCCACGCGCTAGCCCCACCGCAGACAGCAGACGAGGTGGTGAAGCCACTCCGCTACCGCCCGCCACCGCAGGCAACCAATTTAACTACGAGCTTCTATCGTATTTTAATGCATGCCGCGAGTAATCCTGTTGCATACGCAAATTCGCGAATTAGTCTGGATATTATATCGTTACTGCTCTGGTCCGTTTCTATGTAGTGATTAGAAAATGCGGTTGGATTTCCGAACACGTAGGGTCTATATCGTACCAGCTATACACTGCTGTAATGGAAAGAGATGTAGTCATTTCCGGGAAACTATTTTCCGAGAATGTTGTTCCTAGTGTACCATGCACGCAAGAAATACGTATACTTATAAAGGTGGTAGTTCAGTCAAATAGCGCTGCAGTATGTCTGATCGCCTCCATTAAGTTAATGTAAGTCATAAAAACCTTTGTGTTTTTGGTTTATGACGATGAGGTCGCCGCTCCGTCTAAGGAATGCCACCCTCGCGTCGGTAAATAAAGGAAACTTTTGATTCCTGCAAACAATCGCGGTCAAACTTTGTCCTGAAGGGTTATCAGCGCTTATTTTCTCTTATTATATTTTTCTTATTCCGTTTGACCAAAGTTCAACTGAATTATTCGGAAATTATGTCAGCTTTCATTGGTCTCTACAAAGAAACCACTTTTGCAACGATTTGTTACGGCGCCAGAGCCCTACTCACTTCAACACAAATAAACATGCTTAAAAATATTGCGCGGCACTACACAAAGCACGTAGGACACAGAGGAAAGTTGTTACTTATGTTTCCTCTTCATATGATAGCCGTAAGAGTTTATAACGAATGGCACGCCTCCGTCGTTTCTAGAGTCAATGTAGCTGTCAATTCCTTCGAACAACAAAGTTGCCTTTGAAAGAAATAACACACTTTGAAGTTTGTGAATTCAATCGTTGAGAGAAGCGAAGTCTAACTTTTGTTCAATTGTTTTCTTTTCTAAGCACTTCACCGACTTTAGTGGGGATATCCTGGGGTGAACTTAGCTAATTGTTTTATTTATTTTGATGTTTCAGTTAAATAAGTTTCTACTGAATCCATGGGCGTAGCTAGGTACGGCAGAGAATGGGGGGCTGGTGGGGCGGTGCAGACAACAACCTACGGTCAGAGTGCTCCCAAACTCAAGGGTGGAGGCCGCAGGCCAAACAGACCTGGCTGATTGACCATATCCTCAGTAATATTTTTTATGACTTACGACGGGAATTTTACATTTTAGCTCATATAAATAATCGCGCTTAACGGTCACGTCAGATTCCATTTATGTAAAGGTTGATGTGCTGTCGACGGTTGTTGAAGCAGGCGTAGGTAGGTATTATTAGTTATCCCTCGCTTGGCCCCCTAACTGCCCTCCCTGAACAAAATCTTGACTACGCCCGCGACTGAATGGACTTGCATTCTAAGATAGATAGAGAATACTTTATTGCACAATCAGGTGAAAGAATTAAAATAATTTCTTATATCTAAGTAGTGCTATACAATTGGCGCTCTAGCTAGGTACTTTAGGTACTTTACCTACCACACACCTAGAGTGTGTTTAAGAAAGGTCCGTTGAAATATAAAGGTGTTATTCTACTCATAAGTACAAACAACTTTTATCATAATAGCAACTCCTAGATGTCGAAAAAAATATCAGCTGTTTCATAAAATATTAGGGGTTAAAGTATGAAATTGCCGTTTTATTGCAATAGGTTCTTTGAATTGACATAGAATTTTCATGGTTTGAGGTTTTCGAATGAAACTTTTTTCAAATGGTTTCTATGATGTTCTTTTTTTAAAAAATGTGAAACATTTGAATATCGAATATTGAATATCAACAAGGCAACACAAGTTTCAACACGCGTTTCTTTCTGCAGATCAGTCAAATCATGAGGCACCCATTTTTCGTATTTTTTTATTTTATTGATTTGACGCAAGTGAATCAATATTGTGGGTAAGGTAACGTTAAACCATGCCGCTGATTCCTGGGTAGTTTGACTAGGGTCGGCTTCCACTATCTCTCTTAATTCATCGTTATTCACTTGTGTGGGCGGTCTTCCTCGTGGCTCGTTCTTTAAGTCGAAATTTCCATCACGAAAGCGTTTAAACCAAAATCGCACGGTGCGTTCATTAGTAGACCCCTCTCCAAACGCAGCATTGATATTGCGGGCTGTTTCTGCCGCGTTAGTTCCGCGTCGGAACTCGTCTACAAAAATCACTCGAATTTTCGCAGTATCCATCTTTCTTGTCTAAATTGAATAACAAAAACAATTGAAAGTCGATATTCAAATGTTTCACATTTTTTAAAAAAAAGAACATCATAGAAACCATTTGAAAAAAGTTTCATTCGAAAACCTCAAACCATGAAGATTCTATGTCAATTCAAAGAACCTATTGCAATAAAACGGCAATTTCATACTTTAACCCCTATTATAAATACACAACATATAAAAGAAATAATGAATCATTCTTTTTTTAAATTTATGAGTTGATACTATACTAAAAGTTTGAATAACCCTCCCCACTTAAGTTTTACCTGACCTTTCTGAAACTCTAAAACTGCAAAAATGTCCTAAATTCGTCGATACAAACAACTTAAATACAAAACGACCAACTCTGATAAGCAATATTTTGATTGTTTTATTTTCATGTAGCCGTAAACGGCCCACTACAGGGCACAGGCCTTCTCTCAGAGTGAGAGTGTACGGGCTTAATTAAAACACGTGCCCACCGCCGATTGGCAATTTCAAGTGCCGAGGTATGTGAACACCTCAGACATTAAGGTTTCCTCACGAGGTTTTCATTCACGATTGGTGACTGGTATTGCTACTACGACTTCACAAATGTACATTACTTAGAAAACGAAGTTATTGGTACCTGCCGGGATTCAAACCCACGACCTCCCGAATATGAGGCCGGCGTTCTACCGCTCCGCTACCACCGTTCAATAAATATAAAGAAAGAAAGAAAGAAAGAAAGAAAGAAAGAAAGAAAGAAAGAAAGAGGATATTTATTTAAATTGTCACAGAAACACAAAGTAAACAAAAGGTACACAAACAAAAGACACAAACGTCAACAAAACAGAGATAAAACAAAACAATCGTGAAGAGAACATCAATATCAGCTGTTTATTTTTGTTTGGTTGTTTTTGCACGAGCTACAAAGGTAAACGCTAAAGGCGTGCTTAGTGCAAGAAGTATTCTCTTCCAGCAAACCTTTCACACATTCGCTAGAGTAAGTATCCAAATTTTATATAGAATAGGTCATATTTTTTCGCGATTGAGTTTGTCACGTAATAAAATGTGTTTGTATGATGAGTAGTATAAACCTACATAACATAAGCAACCTACAACCTACGTACTGATATAATCATGTAGGTACAGTGATATCATTCCGATGTAAAAACCTAACTGCAAAGTGGGTTGCTCGGGGCTGCAAGTGATGTAAATCGCTTCGGTCTGATGTCGCTGCCTGTACGTAATACAGAGAAGTTTGTAAAGAGGCTCGAAATTTCATCGATGCTTGCACTTGCCCATTAGCTCAGTTGGGAGAGCGCTGGCACGGTGAGCCAGAGATCGCGGGTTCAAGTCCCGGCATGAGTGGAATTTTTAGCCTCTAAATAGGTTTTTAAATTAATAATACTGTTTGTCACAATGACAAGAACGTTCCTTCAAAATACGGTAAACGAATTCAAAGTCACCCTGTAGTTTCCAACATTCTGAAAGTATAACACTCTCGTCTTCGTAACTCAGCCCGTACGTCTAGCTAGATAACAGTACGTTACAGCAAATTGATATGAGGTTTACCCGCAGTTCAGCAAACAATCGTAGATGCGGTGGCGTGTTTCAGTGCCAAGAAATAATCTCTTACGTGACATTAACATACATCATACACCGAGCAGCTGCCAAAGCGTCTGCCAGCACCGCTCTGCACTACTTACTAACTAAAACAATATTACTTAATGGAGTTATCTGCTCGCAGAGTTCCCCGCCATAGGTGACGTGAGTTACTTCTGGGTAACACACTAGCTCAACACATCTCATCTATTATGCATGGATGTGCCACTGTCTTTGATCATCATGAACAACAAATTGGTTTCCGAAACTTCTCTTATTTATTTAATAGGCATGATGACAGTAATTGAAAATCATTGAAATTATGTATTTATTTAATAAGAATTGAACTGTGGAATACGAAGCACGCATTATTTTTTTTATTAAGAGCGGGATTGATAATTTAAAATCTACAAAATTCCTATGTCTGCCATTTTAAGCTGAACATCGAATGACGTCACTTTTAAGAACCCGCGAATAAACAAGGTCTACTCTAGACATAATATTACTTTATAATCTGTGACATAGGTAGTAAAACTCAGTTACTCAGATTAATGAATAACAAACAAACTCACCTTTTGTAATATAACGTAGGGCCTAATGAATAAGTAATTAATTTGGTAAAAGTACCTACAACGTAGTTCAAGCCACTTCTAGCTCAGAAAAACCTTCATACACACAAATAAGTGAATAAGCTTCAAACGTACTTTAGACTCAAATACGATCATAATCTGTGTTCCACAGCAGCACATTTCTATTTCCACACACATATCCATTGACCCATTTACACAAAGGTATGCCGTTGCGATCCGGCCGGTATCAACAAGGATTACCGCTGCACAAATCTCTATTTAGTGGCAATCTCTGCTCCGACCGAACGGCCAATTAGAGCTTACGTGCACTGATCTGCATATCGATAAGGCCCGATGTATCAATCTTTTCCCGGAAATATCCTACAACTGGGTCATAAAAGGCGAGCGTTTCGAAAAATCCACAGACGATAGCGACGGACTTTTTGTAGGGCTAGAATTCTTTTTAATGGAAAGCTCATAAAGTCCACACCCTGTTATTTCTTCATCTTGCAAAAACTAATAGAGAAAACAAGGCTGTGCAAACCTAAATAAGCAACGTAATTACCTGCCTGAATCCCTGGCCAATTCAGTGTTTAAGAAAGATAAACGGAAGGCAAGGAACTAGTCCGACAGAAGTAGTAACTTTGACCCATCACAATAGAGAGGTTAATTACTTACCTGAGTAAGCGGCTGGAGGGCGGATTATCGAGGGATTTAGATAAACATTCTTTGTTGTATTGCTAGTTCGGTCTGCTAAATAATATGGGTATTATTACAATACCAAAATATAGTATTGGCCAATAGTGTTGACCCTTCACATCCTGCAGTTTTGTTGGGTTTGAAGAAACTTCGAATCTATTAACGTTCAAACTTAGCAGAGTTGAGTTACAATAGACTTTTAGATCGTAATAAAATACTTTAATAAAATTAATAAAATTTACTGTTGACTTTTCTTTTTCACCAAGCAACAACTGACAACAACAACTTTTATTTCCGAACGACAAAATGAGTTCGCAAACTGTACTGCAAAACTCAATACTTTCCCTCGTTCAAAAAAACATCAGTAGAGTCCCAACTTGGCGCACATTTGGGTGAGCCTTGGCCTTGGGACTGGCTTCATCATTATGTCTGCCAGTTGGTTTGCCGAGTCTATCTTCAGGACATTGAAGAATAAGAATAAGAATAAACTTTATTTGACAACATTACAAAGAATTACAAACAATAGGTGCATAATTAAGTTAGCAAACCATAGGACACATTTGGCGAAATACCTGTACCTAAGTACCTACAAGAAACTTAGACACACAAAGTTGCCAAAAATGGGCCAGTCTCAGCATGATGCCAAAGCAGGGCTTTGGCGCTGGTTTTCAGACCGAACCATGAATGAAAAAGATGACTTGTTTTACAAATATGTTTATTTTGCAATTACTGGTGTGCAATAGAGTTTAAACTATATAATTCTGAAGTTTCTATTATAGCTGAGTACATTTCTCTGACGAAGAAGTGCCAAACACGTATATGCTTCATCTGTTTATGTAACTCTGGGTTGTGAGCTAATCCGATAGCTGCCTCGTTGTCCACATGTAGAGTTGGTATGCTTTGGAGTAGCGATAGGAAACTGAATATTGTTTGAAGCCAGATCAATTCCTTTGCTGCCTCGCTTGCTGCAACTATTTCGGCCTCGGTTGTCGAGATCGCCACTGAAGCTTATCTATGACTTAGCCAGGATACTATTCCACCAGCATATAGACATGCGACACTTGTAGTGGATCTGCCTGTTGAAGGATCTCCAGCGTAGTTGGCATCACTGTATCCTTCAATCAAATTTTAATCTTTTCCTTTAAGGTACTTTATGCCTAAATTCATAGCACCTTTCAGATACCGGAAAATTCTTTTGACCCTGAGCCAATCTTCGTATGACGGGTTTGCAAATTTTCTGGATACCACACCTACAGCATATGCAATATCAGGGCGAGTTCCTGTCATAAGGTACATTAAAGCACCCACTGCTTCTCTGTAAGGGAAATTCCCAACTTTCCCTGAGTCAGAACCTTCTTCGCTTACTGATTTTTCCATAGGCGTAGAAACCGGATTGCATTCTAACATGTTGAATCTTTCGAGGATTTTCTTTAAATAGGCCTCCTGATTAATGAAAATTCCATCTTCCTCTTGTCTTATCTCTATTCCCAAGTAATACGTAGCCGTGTTCATGGTAATTTTCAATTTTGATCCAAGGTCTTTAAGGAAACTGTGTGCCAGCTTTTCACTTGAAGCTGCTACTAGTCTGTCGTCGACGTATAAGGCTATCAAAATCTTTTCGTGTCCAACGTGCCTTGCGAAGAGGCAATTGTCAGCCTCGCACTGCTTGAAATTTAGATCCAGGAGAATTTTCTCAAAGCATGTATTATAGCAACGTGGCGCCTGCTTTAATCCGTAAAAGCTTCGGTTGAGTCTCCAAACTCTAGCTGTCCCGTCATCAAGCCCTTCTGGCTACTGCATGAATAACTCTTCCTCTTTTCCATTGAGGAAGGCCGTTATCACATCAAATTGTAACAGATGCATGTTCTCCTTTGCGCATACACTATGTAGGCATCTAACTGTGGCCATTCTGGCGACTGGGCTAAAGATCGTAATCAATGCCTTTCCGTTGTTTAAATCCTTTCACGACTAGGCGCGCTTTTTACTTATCAATGGATCCGTCGGGATTTCGCTTGATTCGGAAAATCCACTTGTACGGTAATGCCATCCTGTCGGATGGTAAGTCGCATAATGTCCATACGTTATTCTCTTTTAGTGGTTTATCTCATTCTTCATAGCTTGAAGCCATGTTTCACTGTCTTCTCTTTCCAAAGCTTATTTGTAGCTGCTGAGGGCGTCTTAAAGTTTCTCGATCTCTTAAGTTATACCTTGGTTCTTCTACAACGATGGGTTTTCCCTCTGCATCATAAAAGTCGAAAGGTTCATCTTCATCCTGATCTCTCACTGAATTGTTGAGATGTTCATTGATCATGATCTTGATGATTTATGAGATTATTCTGACTTTTTAACGTTCAAACTTAGCAGAGTTGAGTTACAATAGACTTTTAGAGCATAATAAAATACTTTAATAAAATTTACTGTTGACTTTTCTTTTTCACCAAGCAACCACTTACAGCAACTTTTTTTTTCCGAACGACATAATGAGTTCGCAAACTGTGTACTGCAAACTTAATGGAATCTATATTCCCTTCAAGTTTTGTTTTCTGGTAATGCTCCTAAATGTTTGTGTACTTGTGTAAAAAAACAATTTGGCCTATTATAAAAAAAGAAACAGTTACAACCAAATCAGGAGACTGCCAATTTAACTTTCAATAGATGATAAATGAATAACTTCAACTATAAATCTGAGAAAGATAAATTCTGGATATTAGGTCGGGGGGCCCCAGAAAAGCTTAACTTCAAATTGTCGACCGAGATTTCCTATGTGCATTTTCCGCGATGTTGAAAAAGGGTTAAATTCAGTTTATTTACAATAACACGGTTCTTCGTTGAGATACGAATGTTTTGATGCAATACTTTTTTGTCGCTTTTTATACGATATTCAATTAAGGTCATTTATATTTTTCACCTATACATACATACATCACTAAGCCACCGCAGGACATATTATCCCTCTCGTTCATCGTTATTGAGATATCGATCGAAAAATCCAAAAATTTCGGTAGTGACATTTCGTCGCCAGAGTCGACATTCTATTCAACGACAACGACGATGAAGATGACGATGGTTTTTCGACCATCAAAGCATCATTTCCTGCTGTTCAAGCTTGTCAAGAGTTCAAAATTGTAATTGTTCAAGATCCTATTTTTCACGACTCGAAAAGTCTACCGTGGAGGAACTTCTGCCACAAAGGCTTAGTACTACAATATGTGCAGCCAAAATAATAAAGGAAATAACTGACGTCGCAACTGTTAGACTTGTTTATTTTAGTTACTTCCATGGTATTATGTCGTATGGCACACTACTATGGGGCCGGGAAACATACACTGAGACCATTTGCGTCCTGCAGAAGAGAGTGATCAGATTCATTTTACACTCCATTGGCCATTTTAGACAATTTATTTATTTACAATTTTGTAAATAGATGTCGCAGACACGCATGGAGTTTTTTTCCCGCTGCCTTTTTTTCCACTACAAAAATGGCCCGAAGGCAGCGGCTAACATAGTATATTGACATTCAGCAAACAGAATGTAAATTCTTTACGTTGAAATAAATTTTTATTTCTGATTTCAAAGAAAAAACATACAACCGAATTAAAACCTCTTTATTTAAAGTCAGTTGATAAAGTACTTGTAAATCGGAGCCTCTTAAACATTTACCATTTCAGAAAAACAATCTTCGGCGATACTTCGTCATTGTTTTGTTCAACAACGTCATTATTCTTACAATTCGTCATTATAGGCAACACCGATACTATTATTAAAAATATATCCTCCATTTCCATTGTAATTTTCAAGGTCAGGAGTTCAGGACTGAGAAGGATAAGTATGTTAAAAAGTACAGGTTGTTTTGGAGTGCCTCCAGCATCAAATTGTTTAGTTGCATCATAACTACAAATCTAGCACAAAATAGGAGTTCTGACCCAAGGTTCTAAATATATTTTGTATGGAGGAGGATATTTGGAGGAGAACTACCCAGGGGAGGCAGCATAAAAAATTTAAAGATTTTTCTACCGTTTTGTCGGTGTAATTAATATGTACCTACGTATGTCTATACCTGTGGTCTATACCATTTAGCTTTGTAGTACTAAGTCTCGTTTCTGAGCCAGGCCGCGGACCAAAAGACAGACAGAAGGGATGGACGGACGTGGCGAAACTATAAGGGTTCCTAAATATGGTTAAATGTGAACCTTTGAAGGTTTAAAAAAATTACAGCTACAGCTTGTAACTAAATCATTGTACAGAAGACCAGAAAACATACCCTTGTCGGCTTTCGAAATTGCTCGGTGCATCTGTCAAACTGGTAGTGGTGTCTTGATTTTGGCAAGTTCATAATAATTATAACTTCCACACAACACAATCACATGTCACAACTAGGATACACCGTGCTATGGCAAGATAGAATAGAGGCCTAATTATGCGCAACAAATCCTGTCGGAATTCTAACTTCTATATATCAAATACTACCTATACCTATTAATTGCTATTGCGATACATATTCAGAATTGAGGAGCGTTTTCACAAAGCGATACAACAAACAAAAACTCAATTTTTTTTTTTTTTTGCTGTTTCGAACACTGTCTATAGCTGAACATGATAGTACTAACGAATTTTCTATAAGCGATACATATGATCTCATCAAAGAAGAAAGAAGACATGGAAAATCTGCTAAAATTTTGTGACATTTCTGATGACCCTGATGCTCAGGCATTTTATGCAGATGTGCTCCAGGGTTCTGGTTGTGACGATGACAATATTCGACGAAACTACGATGACGAAGAACCTGTAATATAACATGGCTCGGAATATAAACTATTTGTATGGGGGTTTTATCAAACCGAGACATCAACAGCAGATGTACCAAATTTGAAAAAACTCGTAGTTTTGTGATCTCCTTATTTCCTTAAGTTATATAGCTTATTATATTTTATAAGTAAACAATAAAGAAGTAAAATACCAACAAAATATATGTACCCTTACATTTATTAAAATTTCATACCCATAGAGCAATAAACACATAAAACCTTCTATTGAAAAAATAACTTTTTCAAATGTATCGTTTTGTGAAAACGCTCCTCAATTCTGACTGGATTTTTGTGCGCGTAATATAGGGGTAAAGCGATACTACACTATGCAACATGAAGTTTCGATTTCCATTTCAACATTTCAAATTTGACAGTCGGAAAGCTGCATGAATTCGGAGAAACAGATGAGAGAACCAGGGCAGAGAGAGAGATCAGTAGTATTGTAATAATTCTTCGTCTTTCTTGTTTTGGTATTGTAATATCTATGTAATTTCCTTCTTTATGCACAATAAAGTGTTCTCTATCTATCTATCTTCCCTACTGTAACGGTCTAAATTCGTGTCCGACCGGCTGTACCGATTTTGACATGGCAACGTAATGCGAACTTTAACTCTGCCAACTAAACAAGTGATTGTATTGTGTTGATGTTACATTAACTACCTGCCTACCTACTGACTGGGGCTTGGACTTCGAATATTCGCCTGTTTTACTATTCGAATAATTTGGACTTTATTATTAAAATTTTCGAATATTGAATAAATATGTTTTCCAACCACTTTATGGCAAAACCCTTCATGGTTACGAAAACCATGAGGGAGGCCTGTGTCCTGTAGTGGGCCTCAAATGGCTGACGATGATGATGATGTTTTTCAACTATTTTCAACGCCAGCGGTATGAACCAAATAAAGAGTACCTACTGGCAACGAACCTATCTATTAGTTATTTTTTTACCCTTTTTTATCAAATTCAATTCAAATATTTGATAAGGTATCTTTACAAAAATTCAGAACAGCTCTTCCGACAGCTACAAATGACCTAAGGATCAAATAAGTTTACTTTTTCTTTCATAAAATAGCAAATATTCAAAAATTTTGATTTATTCGAATATTCGTATTTTTAGGTTGAGTACTTTTGGAAATATTCGAATAGTAAAAATGGGCGAATATTACATGCCTTACTACTGACGTAATGGTGAATCAGAAATAAAGCATGAGATCGAAACATGTGCAGCTTTTGTAGCAGAAAAATCAGTTCTGTAATAAGTGTGTAGAGCCTAATAACTTCATTCCGCCTCGCAATTACGTTGCAGTTCGCTTTTTGTCGGGCAGCCCGCATGGAATTTCAAAACGTTTCAGCAACTGCAAACATTCACCATTAGTTAGCATTATTCATTCGAATTCCTGCTTTTTCATCGTCTGCTTTACAATGAAACACTATTAGCTCGTATTTTCTATTTAGAAATACGGATAAGCAGAAACTTAAGTTGTGTGTAATTTTTTCGCAGAATATTTCTACAACCTTAACTTTAATTAAACCTACCTTAAGTACTTTTTGAGAAACAGAGCAGAATAACTAGAATGTGAGTTATCTTCCTAAGAATGTGTGCATAACAATGCACTTTTCTTATAGGGAGTTTTCGAACAAACGATGTCGATTTTTCCACAAATAAGAGGTTCCGTTAGCGGTGCTGGTAAAACAAAACTCAAAATAAAAACAGGGGAACTGTGTCGCTACCAAATATTTTTTTTATCCTCGGACAGATTTGAAACATTGATATCGCATCGGTGGAACGCTGTGGCAAGCGTTGGAAAGGTCCTGAGTTCGATTCCAGCATGTACGACCTCCATCATTGTACATTTGTGAAGGTGTAGTAGCAATACCACACGCTAACCGTAAAGGAAAACATCGTGAGGAAACCCTAGTGTCTAAGGTATTTACATACCTTAGCGCTTGCTACGTACCCCAACTATGAGGCTAAGTGCGGAAATCTCAGGTCTAACTATCTTACGTGGGGCATGCTGTCGACGCTCGCAAAATTTAAATTGTTAAATTGTGTGAGCGAGACAGGATGCTTCACGAAAGAACAGCCTTAAAGAAAGGATGTAAAATGAGCCGCCTAACAAACAATGCGACGTCACGTCACTCTTCGTGTTTGGCGGCTAGTTCCAGATCCTTTCTCAAATGGCACAGGTAAGTTATACCAATGACTTTACTTTCTAAGTTACGTACAATTGCAAATTTGTAGTAGGTACTTAGCAACAGGAATTTAGCGAATTTGTAGTAGGTACATACTAACTGTGAATTAAACCTGACGTTTGTCACACGGCGCGGCGCTTGAAATCGCTAATCGGCGGTGAGCGAGCACGCTTCGTGATCAAGCCCACTCTCTCTCACTGAGAGAAGGCCTGTGGCCTGGAGTGGGTCGTACACAGGGTTATAGCCAAAGCGATAGGTTCGGAACTAGAATCTCGACGCGGTCAAGTTCTATGAAAAATAAGGAAAGCTTTGTTTGCATTAACTAAACTAAATAAGAAAAGTTTTTTTATTATTAACTGGAGATATCTTGCCCGAGTCGGGGCCTTTACCTAGCAGTGAGACACAGAATCGGCTACGTAAAACAAACTTTGCTTTTCAGAAGTAGTAGTTCCGTAGTCGACAAGGAACCCTTATAGTTTCGCTATGTCCGTCCGTCTCTCTGTCTGTCCGCGGCCTAGCTCAGAGACGATTAGTACTAGAAAGCTGAAATTTGTCATAGACATACAGTTATTGACCACGCCGACAAAACGGTGGAATAAAATCTTAGAAACAATTTTTTTCAGGGTACCTCCCCTACACAATTTTTTTCGCCTACACTATCAAGTGGAGTATTGTTGGATTGGTGGTTTAAAAATATTGTAAGTCTAAGAAAACCATTTTAGGGCTCCGTTTGCGAATAACTTTGAAGCGCAAATTCTTGTTAGAGTAGAACTCCTCTTTCCACGGAACCTTGCACTGCGCGCGGCCCGACACGCACTTGCCCGATTTTTCAGGCTTAGCATTTCAACTTTGTCATCACACCAGTCGCACCACGAGAACTCGTAAACCTTAACTAATGCAATAGAGCAATACCCAAGAAGCAGCGCCGCTGAAACGGAGACGTCATCTCTATAAAAGGTGCGGGAAGGGGCCTCAGTAAGCCACTTGCGCGTATCGTGTCTACGTGATTACTCCCTAAATATTCCGGTTTATTGTGCAATCCTCTCCTTGTCATGCGAAGAAGCGATGCACGGCGGAGGCACTGCTGAATAATTTAGCCAGGTGGCAGTGGGATGTGCCATTTATCCAAATTGTCTCCGATGTGTGCCACCGAAGCCATAGACCTAGGCCACGACGTGCTTGGAAATATCACTGGGCCACGTTTCATGAAACTACAATTACTGTACTAATATGTTGTGTTTTAGTTAACTATGTCTTTTTATGTGTGCAATAAAGTAAAGTAAAGTATTATTAGTTAATTATAATAATTCGATTTACATTGCGTAGGCAAATTTTCATACTTGGTATCAGTAGGTTCATCGACTTTGCAATATACGTCAAATTGTCATCATCATCAGCCATTTGACGCCCACTGCAGGACATAGGCCTCCCTCATGGGTTTCCAAGCTTCCCGGTCTTGTGCCGCCCGCATCCAGCGACTCCCCGCCACCGTAACCAGGTCGACAGACCACCACGAATTGAAGTTCTATGAAATAAGAGGTAGGTTTGCATATTTGCAGCTATCAAGTGCGAATTAGACCTGCGACGTGGGATTCAATCAATGTTTGTACGAGAAAAATTATAAACTATAAATAGCTACAGACTTTTTAAAGTTGCATCACTGGAAAATATGCGCACCCTAGCAGACATGATGTTCCTCCATGTCATCATCAATGGCTACGTAGACTGTAGACATATTACACCAAATTATTCGACCAAAATACAAACAACATATGAAACAGAATCGCATAAAAGAAATTATGGGCAAAATAGCTTAATTAACCGTCTTATGAGAACCTGCAGTGATATAATATTTGATCTAGATACATTTTGGCTATCAAAAAATTAATTCATGAATGAAAAAAAAGCATTTTGGCTATTATATATTATAACGATAAATTGGATTAGATTATTAAATAGAAAGTTGTTAAGTACTTGTTATGAATAGCTTATGAATAGTTAAGAGTTCCATTTCCGGTTTTAGTTACATAATTTAAGGTAAACCTGTTGAATTACCAAATAAATAAAATGAAATAACCAAAAACAATCATAAAAATCAGTGAAGCCGTTTCGAAGGAGTTCGATAACAAACACTGTGATACGAGATTTTTATGTATTAGATTAGATAAAAATTGGCCAATTATGTCAAGTGCAACCGGGCTTCTACTAGAGATTAAATTCAGTCACTCGCTTTGCAAGAGTTATTTATTAAAAGTAAGTTATAAAATACAATGAAAAATAAAAAGACCAAAAAGATAGACCACGATCTTTCTAGCACATGATTGATCTTAATCAACACTGATAAGACTTCATGAAGCAAATGCCGTCTCGCACGCTTGTGCGTTCTAAATCTATGGACGGGGCAGAGTTAAAAATGAAAGAGCTGTCAGCCCCGGCCCGACCCTCGCGCCAGCTAACTTGTCAGACAATACGTAAAGGTTTATGTTTATCTTTGTCACGGTCAATTTAGCCCCCGCTTTGTGTTTAATAGCTCCGTGTAGACGCGTTGCAATCGCCCGGATAACGCTGACGGTTTTTACACAGAACTTTTGTACGTTTATGTACCAGCACTGATCTAAAGCCACAGGCAATCACAACTTTACTAAGCAGACGGAATGTTGGTTTAAGGGGCTACCCGGAAATAACTAGTGCCACCAATGGAATCACATATTTTATTACTTTTTGCAAAAAGTGAACATAATAAATCTCAATATGTTCTGGTGGGATACTAAGATGCTCTGTGCTATGTAGTAACCACTAGTCCAACAGTCCAGTCATTACGTCGTCAGAAAAAACGGGCTAGAAATTCATGCGAAGCGAGAACGTCGGGTCTCGGTTCACGTGCATTTCTAACCCTTTTTTTTTCGACGGAATGACTGGACGTAATGACACTTCCAAATGTAGGTATATAATGACAGGACTACAAGCACAGCAAGTTAAAATAAGTAGCGGCCGGATTCGACTAGTGGAAATCGAAACCTCGGTTTTGGTAGTCAAGCAGTTGCTTCAGTTTCCAGCTTGGCCTATTTTTTTACTCTTAAGCTGGCTAGGAATCTAAGCCAACTTCCTTTTTTACACGTCAAATCTATAACAATAATGGCACAGTACAAATAAAGAATAATGGTCTAAATTTAGTTTGAACCCGACTTGGTTTTAACTACGTAATTACTAAAATTAAATGTTTTCTTGGAAACCTTGGACACGTGAGCTTTATTAGCCAGAATGGAAATGAAATGGCTCATAATTACAGCAATATTAGAATTGCCTTTTCCCGTAAAACTGAAATGAAATCGCATGTCGGGGCCCTATTCCAATGCGGCAGTGGTTATATCCGGTGTCTCTTTAAATGTAATAACTTTCAGGTAGGTACCTATAAACATGGCCGAGTCACATCAGTAATTAATTGTCACGCATTGTAACAAACGTGGTGCTGATGTTAACTTACCAACTCTTATGTAAATTTTGTTTTAAGACACACACACTCCGTTTTTAATTAAAAGTCGTGATGTATAACTTAGTTCCTGTTATCAAAAGCTCTTCAGAACAAACAAAACTAGGAAATACTCAACTTCTGCGAGTATAGTTGGTTGAGGAAGTCTACGTCGTCGCTAGGCGAAGCAGGTAGGTAAATCAAATAATAAAGGAGAATTTCATTACAGTGCAAGCTCTGATAGCTGAAGATTTCCAGCGAAAAAGAATTTCCTCCCTCGTAACGAAGTTTATAAGACAGTGGATAGAAAATTTTATTTATCGTAGGTTGGATAGTTGTGTTAGAAAGAAAGACTGAATTTGTTGGTAGTTCTAGTGTTTCTGCACAATAAAGCCTTAGACCGTAAGGTATTATTGTATTAATAAAAACACGATTCCTCTAAAACACTGCTCAGAGGCAGTTTAAATAATCTGTGGCTACGTTTTTTCCCTTTACCATCGACTATTTAAACTGACTCTGAGCAGTGTTTTAAGGAATCGTGTTTTTATAATAAGACCGCGAGTGGGCGAACCACACAGATCATTTTAGTTATTTTTGCGTAGACAAATTACGCCAAATTCCAAAACTAACCATGTATTAATGCAACTTCTTGTACTTTTTAGGGTTCCGTACCTGAAATGTGACAACTGGTCCCCATTACTATGCCTAGGACGTCTTTAGTACCCGAAACCGACGTGCGTGCATGCAACGACTAATGAATGTCGAGGAAACGAAAGTGATCAGGATCGTGGCAACTATCAGTCCCTGGTCTCTGCCTACCCCTCTGGGATAACGGAGTGAGTTTATGTACGTATGAGGAGGACGTTTTCCTGTCTGACCTAGAAAGGGCTTTGCCTCCTGAACCGTAATAGGTGGCTAGAGGACTTTTTCGTAGAACTACATTTCACGGCTTATAAGATACATAGTCGATTAACAAGTACACTCTGCTACGAAATGTACCTACCTACCTCGAATTGTCTACTACGAATCTACGAATTTAGTTTTATGAAACTCGGCCCATTTGAAACTTTCACAGATTGTGTTACTATGGCACACTACCTACCAAATAATGACAGATAACATTAACAAGAATGAATGAGAAATGTGATCTGTAACGGAACTAGAACAAAAATATGTCTAAAATATAAATTTTAGACATGGGTACCTATTATTGTTTTTACACATCTACAGGGTGACTTCGAATTCGTTTGACAAATTTTGAAGGGACAATCTAACCATGATTTAGAAACATAATATTACTTATGTCGATAGTTAAGAAAAAAAAAGCGTTTCTTACCCGTAGGACAACCGCGTGACACTACTAGTAGTGCCCTGGGGAACTGCTATTCCCTTCAGCACTACCAGTTGTGCCATAGGGACATTTATAATTCCAGTGAAACAACCAAGCGATACCAGTAGTGACATAAAATTAAATGTTCCCGTTCATCGCTTCGTTGTGTCACTGGGATTATAAATGTTCCTGTGGCACAACTGGTAGTGCTGAAGGTAATAACAGTTCTCCAAGGCACTGCTAGTAGTTGTTCTACAGGTAAGAAACGAAAAAAAAGGGCGTAATTATTTTTATAAAAATCGAAAAAATAAATTTATGGGTCGAGAGTTTTATGGACGGCGCCGGCAAACTCAATTGTTTTTTTAATTGTTTACGCATATCGGAGAGACTTCTACAGACGAATTATTAGAAAACCATTTTTCAACGTCATGTTATTTCCTTTACTACCACTATGAATTTAGATTCACAGTTTTGAGTAAAAAGTGGGAGTTTTTACAAATATGTTATAACCATTACAGATATTCATAATACGGTTTTTAACAATGAAAAGAACACTCTCAAAATTTAGCTAACGATTTCGAAATAACGATGTAGTTTTTATTTTAGGCATGTATGACTTATATTTTTTAATTATTTGATTAAACAAAAGCCTGTAAAAATTTGAGTGACAACCTGCTTCCCCCTCCAATGGGAACTAAAATACGTCCATGCAAAATCAAAGCCACTTGTTCAATTTATTTGTCGAGCATTATACTAAGGACCATACTAATTAAAAAACCAAGAGAGTTAAAAAGTATGTTTTATTTTAAACATATGTTAATACATCATTAAATCAAGGCAACTGTGGCCGAATAACTAAAAGCTAATCACTGTTAATACAACTAATAATAAAGCCTTATGGAGTAGTTTCAGCTAGCATTACTAAAGGACGTAAATGCTTCCTGTATAACAATGTGTGTGACCGACATAGACGCAATGGAAACCACATGAGCCGTCGTCACAGAAACTACATTAGAATAATTTACGTGAAAGAGCAAAGCTACTATGCATAATGGAGTAACAAAAAAGAAACCTGTTGAAGTAATTAACAAATATCACTCTTACAAACGTACATGTCAATATTTGCAGTGCAAAATTACTGAAATAGAATAGCAACAGCAATCGCTTCTCTATTACTCTTACAAGCGCAATAGACAAAGGCGGACGTTCAGGCATGAGTATAAAGTAATGCTTCAAATTATAAGTCAACCAAATCAACATCATGTATATGTGACAATGATAAAGTTCATAAGTTTTGTATCCAGGAACCTGCTGGCAACTGTCACTTTGTACTTAGACCATCTTTATCGTAAAGACAGTTCAAAGATCGAGATGTGAGTGACGTGAGTGGACATTCACAAGCATGAAAATAATAATACATAATAATACGTGAATTTAGAACTTGGTGTAAGAACTTCTCCTCGTAACAACTGTAGTTAAGTACAGTTAGATGATGATGCGGCCCACATTTATCAAAGCACTCCAAACACATCTGGACGCCAACCGAAGCCTCCAGCGTCGCTAGCCCCTACAACGGGCCTTTAGCAGGGGCGGCGGTCGGGGCCACGGCGGCGCGGCGCTGCCTTCAGGATGTTGTCGACACGCAGAATCATCTCGGCCGCCTCGGCAGCGGAAACCAGGACCTGACGCTTCACCACGTAGGACTCGGTGATTCCGAGCTTCTTCATGTCGCCTACAGTGCCGTTTTGCATGTCTGTGTGGGGGGAGAGTTAGTTACAGATGATAGAGGAATCAATTTGTGTCTATGGTGAAAAGGCTGAGCCGTGGCTCGCCGAGTTTAAGCGATGGCTAAAACCCGGTCAACAGACCGAGAAAAGGTTAACTTCGTATGACTCGTCGACAATAAAAAGATTATGAATCCTTGCATGACACATTTTTAGTTTGTAACTGACAATTCTGTAGAGCTAATGAAGCATGAAAAGCAAAGACTCAGCTTTTGTCGACGCTTACAGACTACAGCTTTGTGTCTATTTGCAGCCAACGAAACTTTAGCTTCACCGCCCTTTTTGGAAGACAAAAACCTACACCTAACCTGTTATCTCTACAGACAGCCAGACAGAATGAAGACTGTTGTTGTATATTTTCTGACCAGGATTGTAGGCGGCGCAAAGCATCAGCGAAGGCTTCGGCCGCGGCGGCCCCCCTGTTAGCTAAGCCTGAGACATAACAAATTCGGTCACTCACCCAACCCCATAGTGTTCTCGCCCTGCGCGTGGTGAGCCCGCAGTCTCGCGATGAGCTCAGCGCTGTCGTAGCCCGCATTGTCGGCGACGGCGGAGGGCAGGCGGCGCAGAGCGACAGCGAAGGCCTCGGCCGCGGCGGCCTCTTTGCCAGCCGTGCGCGCCGCCACGCGGCTCACCGCCTCAGCCATCAGCATCTCACTCGCGCCTGGATTGCCAACAAGCTTGGGAGGATGATGAATTTACCACAAAAAAATTCAAAATCAAGTGTTTCACTGACTTGTTGGTCTAGTGGGAACATGCTTGACAACACAGAGATTTTGGTTCAGTTCCCGCCGAGGGCCTTAATTTGTCCAAGGGGTCTCAGTCCAGGTGTTTTCCATGTTTTCCAAAGAAATTGCATGTAATTTTACTGTAACTTAAATTTTTATCATTTTTTATTATTTATTTCTGTTGATCAGATTTAAAACGTGTAACTTATCTGTCAATA
The DNA here is from genome assembly GCA_947308005.1 of Yponomeuta malinellus. NCBI lineage: Eukaryota > Metazoa > Arthropoda > Insecta > Lepidoptera > Yponomeutidae > Yponomeuta > Yponomeuta malinellus. The sequence continues at coordinate 10,477,018 of OX370994.1, forward strand.
ACCCAAATATTTTTTTAAAAACAATTGCATATTAGGTATATATATTACTAATATATATAGCTACAATCCGGTATACTCACTGACTGACTGACTGATCATCTATAGATTTCCTCGGAAACGGTAAGAGCTACGTGAAAATTTTGTATGAGAAAGTTGTAGGAAATGTATGATATACAGCCATCCTATGAAGCCGATTTTTGAATTTCGAACGCGTTCTTCCATACAAATGTGCTAACTTTTTCGTTTACCGGCCGATTTGGATGAAATTTGAAACGGGCGTTTGTTTCGCGATCTAATTGTGAAAAAAAATTTTGAACGTTCGAAATTCAAAATAGGGGCGAGAATATGGCCGCCCGAAAAATCGACCTCTACGCAAAAAAGTCGGCAGCCAACTGGGCACATGCTGGAGACGTGCCCTAAACGGCATCGGGTTGTCAAAAGACCCAGGTATATGAGAAAAATCGGACATTTTGGATTTTCAAGATTGCGGCCGAGATATCGACGATTGAAAATTAGAAAATTTTGTATGGAGAATTGTACTGAAAATCGACTTTTAGTACAAAATTTTAAACAAAAGTGAACAATTTTTCAAAAAAAACATTTTTCGAGGCCAAAGCCGGGATGAGGAACCTCGCCGCGGCGAGGCCGAAGGCCGAGCTCCGTTCAGGCCGAGGCCGAAGGCCGAGACTACACATTTACCGGCGAACAAGGAACAACGCAAAAGCCAGATGGGACAAACTTGCGAGGCCGAAGGCCGAGCTCCGCGAAGCGGGCCCCAGGAACCCCGCTGCGGCGAGGCCGAAGGCCGAGCTCCGTTCAGGCCGAGGCCGAAGGCCGAGACTATACATTTTCGGCGAACAAGCAACAACGCAAGAGCCAGTTGGGACAAACTTGCGAGGCCGAAGGCCGAGCTCCGCAAAGCGGGCACAAGGAACCCCGCCGCGGCGAGGCCGAAGGCCGAGCTTCGTCCAGGCCGAGGCCGAAGGCCGAGACCATACATGTTCCCACTTATCAAATCCCTACCCCAAGTGTCTAGCGAGGCCCTAGGCCGAGCGCCGCGGAGAGCGAAGCTCGGAGCGGCTGGGGGTTGGCGCGCGTAAGCGCGCAGGGGGTTCACCCCCTAGTTACTAATATATATAGCTACAATCCGGTATACTCACTGACTGACTGACTGACTGATCATCTATAGATTTCCTCGGAAACGGTAAGAGCTACGTGAAAATTTTGTATGAGAAAGTTGTAGGAAATGTATGATATACAGCCATCCTATGAAGCCGATTTTTGAATTTCGAACGCGTTCTTCCATACAAATGTGCTAACTTTTTTGTTTACCGGCCGATATGGATAAAATTTTGAACGGACGTTTAGTTCGTGATCTAATATTGAAAAAAAAATTTGAACGTTCGAAATTCAAAATAGGGGCGAGAATATGGCCGCCCAAAAAATCGACCTCTGCGCAAAAAAGTCGGCAGCCAACTGGGCACATGCTGGAGACGTGCCCTAAACGGCATCGGGTTGTCAAAGGACCCAGGTATATGAGAAAAATCGGACATTTTGAATTTTCAAGATGGCGGCCGAGATATCGACAATTGAAAATGAGAAAATTTTGTATGGAGAATTTATACTGAAAATCGACTTTTAATACAAATTTTAAAACAAAACTGAGGGGGGACAATTTTGCGTCGCCGAAGCGGGCACGAGAAACTCCGCCGCGGTGAGGCCGAAGGCCGAGCTCTGTTCAGGCCGAGGCCGAAGGCCGAGACCACACATTTTCCGGCGAACAAGCAACAACGCAAAAGCCAGATGGGACAAACTTGCGAGGCCGGAGGCCGAGCTCCGCGAAGCGGGCACGAAGAACCCCGTTGCGGCGAGGCCGAAGGCCGAGCTCCGTCCAGGCCGAGGCCGAAGGCCGAGACCATACATGTTCCCACTCAAACAATCCCAACGTCAAGTGTCTAGCGAGGCCCTAGGCCGAGCGCCGCGGAGAGCGAAGCTCGGAGCGGCTGGGGGTTGGCGCGCGAAGCGCGCAGGGGGTTCACCCCCTAGTTATATATATATAAAGCTACAATGCGGTATACTCACTGACTGACTCATCCATACGTTTTCTCCGAAATGACAATAGCTAGAGGAAAATGATGTATGACAAAGTTGTAGGAAATGTATGAATTACAGCCATCCTATGAAGCCGATTTTTGAATTTCGAACGCGTTCTCCTATACAAATGGGCCAACTCTTTTGTTTACCGGCCGATTTGGATGAAATTTGGAATAGTTGTTTGTTTCGTGATCTAATTGTGAAAAAAAATTTTGAACGTTCGAAATTCAAAATAGGGGCGAGAATATGGCCGCCCGAAAAATCGACCTCTGCGCAAAAAAGTCGGCAGCCAACTGGGCACATGCTGGAGACGTGCCCTAAACGGCATCGGGTTGTCAAAGGACCCAGGTATATGAGAAAAATCGGACATTTTGACATTTCAAGATGGCGGCCGAGATATCGACGATTGAAAATGAGAAAATTTTGTATGGAGAATTTGTACTGAAAATCGACTTTTAGTACAAAATTTTAAACAAAAATGAACAATTTTTGAAATAAACAATTTTTCGAGGCCGAAGCAGGGACGAGGAACCTCGCCGTGGCGAGGCCGAAGGCCGAGCTCCGTTCAGGCCGAGGCCGAAGGCCGAGACTATACATTTTCCGGCGAACGAGCAACAACGCAAAAGCCAGATGGGACAAACTTGCGAGGCCGAAGGCCGAGCTCCGCGAAGCGGGCCCCAGGAACCCCGCCGCGGCGAGGCCGAAGGCCGAGCTCCGTTCAGGCCGAGGCCGAAGGCCGAGACTATACATCTTCCGGCGAACAAGCACCAACGCAAAAGCCAGATGGGACAAACTTGCGAGGCCGGAGGCCGAGCTCCGCGAAGCGGGCACGAAGAACCCCGCCGCGGCGAGGCCGAAGGCCGAGCTCCGTTCAGGCCGAGGCCGAAGGCCGAGACCATACATGTTCCCACTTATCAAATCCCTACCCCAAGTGTCTAGCGAGGCCCTAGGCCGAGCGCCGCGGAGAGCGAAGCTCGGAGCGGCTGGGGGTTGGCGCGCGTAAGCGCGCAGGGGGTTCACCCCCTAGTATATATATATATATATATATATATATATAGAATAAATTAACAGCTTTCGGCCGATCAGATAGGTCAACGACCCAACTGACCGGCCGACAGACCGATCGACCAACTAAACGACCGACCGATCAATTAATCAATCATTCTTTTGCCTGGATGTTTACAAACAATTTGTTTAAATAAAAGGGGTTAAAGTATGAAATTGGCAATTTCATACTTTAACCCCTAATACTATCAATTTCAAGAAATTGTTAATAGACTATGACATCATCATCATCATCATCAACCCATTATGTCCCCACCGAGGGGCACGGCTCTCTTCCCTGAGGAAGGTATATGCCATACTCCTCCACGGACAGACTATGACATTAATTAATATTTTTCGAATTAATGTGATGACATTATGTCATTATTGGTTTCCTGAGAGAGACATTATTGCTTCCCGTATTTAACAATGTCTATCGACGGTTTACATTTAGACAAAAGCTCAACGGAAGAACAATTTGAAGAATGAGAAGAACATTATTTCTGATAGACACGTAACGAGCTCACTGACCTCCGCCGAATACGGTCTTGGGCTCGCGGACGGTGGCGGTGAGAACGCAGAGCGCGTCGTGCAGCGAGCGCTCCGCCTCGTCAAGCACCTGCTGGGTGGCGCCGCGGATCACTACCGTGCACGCAGAGCCAAGGGAGACGCCCGAGAACCGGATCAGGCACTCCTCGCCGATCAGCACCTGACGAGTGTGGGAAGGCGGCCTTAGCATGTTCGAGAGCACTTCACATGAGCAGCAGTAGAACACTTGCCTCAAATTCAGCGGTGGTAGCGCATCGGAAGTAATGCTTGCCTCACAATCGGTTATGGGTTCAAATCTCGGCATGTACCATGTGGACCAACTCTGAGGCTAGGTTTGGAAATCTCAGGTGTAACTAACTTGCCTCAATTAAAGTCGTCAAAATATAAGAAGCCCGTTTTGACAGCTACAAAAACAATAGGATCTAACCTAGTTTGAGATCAGGAACATTAAAAATCTAAACTATGAGTAACTTTTCGGGCTCTTTTTTCTTTTGAGCGTTAAATAATATGCCAGAGTATGTGTCTTTTTATGTATTTGTTCAAGTTAATTCAAAGTATAATACAATTTTGTGTAGCTGTCAAAACGGGCTTCTTACATTTCGACGACTTTAAGGAGTTTGTGAGTTCGAGCTTTATAAATTGTACACCTCAATTTCAAAATCAAACACATAAGTAATGAAAATTGGTACATGATTAACAAAAAATGTTCCATTTTTACTCAAGGATTATTGCATTCTATCTTACCTGTTCAATGAGCTTGCAGTGGCCAAGCTTGACCTTGCCAGGCGTGTCGAATGTGGAGACGATTTCACCACCAGTCACGAGGGCTAACCTCTCAATACCATCAAAGTCGGCATGCTCAATGGCCATGACACCAGCATCAGCGAACAGTTGCTCAGGGTAATTGTAGATCAGTTGTCTGGTTAGAAAGAAATTGTACCCATATTTTAAGGTCACATCAACTTCTAAGGCGATGTTGGTTACCATTCCTCCATCTACATCATTGACTACCAAAATTAACACAGTAATTTATGGGTGGCTACTTGTTAGCTTCTTTGCCTTCTTGCCTAGTAATTATAGCAAAGGGTATCCTAGTTTGGGACCAGGACAAGTGATTGTGTTGTGTGAAGTTATTATTATTATTTTGTTTTCATAATGAAAAAATATTTTTGTTTTTGAAAAAAAAAAATCATTCAGGGGCTCTGATCCCCAGATTACCCTGTGCAAAACACTGGTCTGTAAAGAGTACATATCCCTAGATTACCCTGTGTAAAACACTGGTCTGTAAAGAGTACATCCAACAAAACATAACTTTGGAAAAGCAGATATATTAATGCCTACCTGTTGATAAAAACATTGCATTTGTGTGCCAAGATTTTGTTGACTTTGTCCTTCATCTTCTCTTTCTCAGCGACCTCCAGCTCTGCAATCTTTGCCATAGAGTCCACTTTGATAGTTGATCCAAACACCTTGATCTTGTCTGTGTCCATGGGTGTGTTTGCAATAAGAATATTGGCATTTTCTAATTTCTTGGGCTGGTGTACTCCAACCTAAAAAGCAAACATGAAATTAAGATTTTTATTATTATTATTTATAACACTATTCTTGACAGTACATAACATACATACATAAGCAACCTATATACGTCCCACTGTAGGGCACGGGCCTTCTCTCAGAGAGAGAGTTCTTGGCAGTAACTGTGATAAAATTTAAAGCTCCCAATACCTAAAAGTTTAGATAAAAGTCATTTTATTTCCTTACCTTCTTATTTAAAAGAAAACCTTCATCTAGGAATGACTCTTCCAGCAGTCCACCAGAGATCTTAATGATCTGTATGGCCTTCAGGTTGCCAGAACCTTTGAGACGGAGTACAGCATCAACCGCCAACTTGGTGAAGTGTCTGAAATTTTAAATCATTGTGTTAGTTATGTAAAATAAACCAGAAACTATGTCAAACTGTATTAAAACCTAATTTATAATAAACAGTTGTGCTCATTAGCTCATAACTTTGGTGGCATGGAATTTCATGCCAATCCAAGCATTGATTGGATTGGATATTATTTATTGCACCTACACCAGGAAATTTTATTAACACTGGATATAAACAAAGAATAATTAGCAGCCTCATTACCCAAAAAAAAAACTTTCTTCATGACAGCCATAGGCAGACCAGGAATAATCTAAGAAATATCTAAAACTTCATCTGTATCTATTTAGCGACTTATGCATCATTGTACATCAAACCTCTAAAATACAAACTGTTAAGGTTGATAGACAATGATTACATCCAAAATTCAATTCAAAATTTTTTATTCAAAATTACATGTGTAATTTTGACTGTGACTTATTGAATGTTACAAGTAAAAGTAAGAAATCAAGAAGACCCTAAAACTGCTGCAAATAGCAATGAAACTTACTCTTTATGATTTGCCAAAATCTTGGAACTTAGTGTGGTGCGGGCAATGTTCTCTAAGTCAGCCCTCAGAGCAGCATCATTCATGTTCTTTTCATGGTCAAACGCAGCATCAGAGAGAGCCTTTTTAGCTGCATCAACTGAGAGACGCCACCCAGCGATGATTGTTTGAGGATGGAGCTTTTGCTCAATCAGTTTCTCAGCCTCACGGAGTAGTTCAGCCGCTGAAATATGTTATACGAATCATAAGATAAGAATATTCTTTATTGTACCAGGAAAAACACACACATGAAATATTTACAAAAATACAGTACGATTGGTGGCCTTATTGCTTCATTTCATCATTCAGCCATAAGAAGTCCACTGCTGGACATAGGCCTCCTCCATGGATTTCCCAAAAGACCGGTTGGAAGCAGCTTGCATCCAGTATCTTCCTGCCACTTGGATGAGGTCATCTCTCCATCTAATGGCTGGTCGTCCTATGCTGCACTTGCCGATGTAGTCTCCATTCGAGAACTTTTCGGCCCCATCGGCCATCAGTTCTGCATGCTATGTGCCCCGCCCACTGCCACTTCAACTTATTAATACGCTGGGCTATGTCGACAACTTTCGTTCGTTTATTATTTCTGATTCGATCTTGTAGAGAAATTCCAAGCATAGCCCTTTCCATAGCTTGTCGCGTGACCTTGAGCTTTCTTATGAGGCCCATAGAGAGAGACCTCGTTTCAGTACCATAAGTCATCACTGGTAACACACACTGGTTGTATAATTTTGTCTTGAGCGATTGAGGTATATTAGACGAAAAGACTTTCTAAGTTTTCCGAATGCTGCCCAGCTGAGTTGGATTCGACAATAGACCTCTTTCAGGAAATTGGACCGGCCTGGTTGGGCTGTTTGTCCTAAGTAGGCATATTTGTCTACAACTTCGATAGTAGAGTTCCCCAATGTTATTGCGGTGGGCACAACATGGGCATTCAACGGGTGTGTTAAATGAATCTAAGTGTGGAATGTTCAGTTCTTTGTGAATGCAGGTTTAGGATCCAGTGTACTAGACAACTACAATATTGCGAATTAAAACATTGGGTTCTAGACAATTGGTTTACCTAATAAATTCAATCGGGATTAGACCCCCTGAGAAATAATTATGTATGTATACACAACTCCTACCTAGAACTGTCACAGATGTAGTACCATCACCAACTTCGTCATCCTGTACTTTAGACATATCAACAAGGATCTTGGCAGCAGGGTTATCAATTCCAATCGATTTTAAGATTGTTGCGCCGTCATTGGTGACTTCAACCTGTAATGTTCAAGGAAAAGAGGTTATGTTATGGTATAAGCCTCAAGATTTGGTGGGTGATTGTGTGAATATTAAATTTCGGAAAAACTTCACTAGCTCAAAATGCGGACTGAGAGATTACCTGGCCTGCGTTTCTGCCCATCGAAACCAGAATTTTGTCCATTCCCTTAGGCCCAAGGGTGCTTTTCACAAGATCACCAACAGCTATGGCTCCAATAAAGCTGGACATGCGAGCCACTTCGGCTTTCTCTTCTTCAGCATCATTTTTCAAAATCCTGATGGGGTTTAGTGACACCTGAAACATTCATGTGATTTAGTTGCTGAACACACGTGCGGTCCGCAGCCGACAAATCAAATGACTCAAGCATCGTATTTTAAGACGAGGGAGTTGTTGAAACTAGGCCACATTGTGCAGGAATGAGTAAATTTACGTTTGTTCTCACCATTTTGTTTCTTTTATCGAATAACGTTAATAAATCCTAATAAACCTGTCGGTCTACACAATTGCACTCCAAGAACCACAGAACACCCAAGAACACAGAGAATATACCCAAGAACAAAAAAGCGAGACCCTCTGACTCTGACCACAGATAACGTACACAAGTGTTGCCATTCCAAAACAACCAGAAAAACCCTAACAAAAATCGGCCAAAAAGTCACTACAATACTATTCCACTAAACAATAATTTAAATTTTTACGGAGTAAAACAATGGTTTCAATCAAATCAAATTGAAAGTTTTTGCTTAATTTAACATTAAAATTAAAATTATTAGTGCGTCAACAAAACTACAAACTGTATCATAAACTATAAAAGTGTTGTGGATATTGTAGAACCTTATACAGTGCCCCATAAAGGACGTATTAACTTTTGGAAGTATAAAACGTGGAAATAAAGATAATTTTTTTATTTGCAGTAACTTAATCCAAGTTTACATTTTCTGACGGCGCCCACACTAGGAGACCCCGAATCGCGGGCGCCATGAAAAATTATAATTTATGTTCATTCCTAGTATCTTTATCAGATCTTCACCAAATTAAAATGGGACCAATGGGACGTTATATCTATTCGATTTTTTGAAAAAGAATTTTCAAAATCGGCTAAGATGTGACGGAGAACATAGCAAAAAAAAGGAATAAGCTACGCGTCGAATTGAGAACCTCCGTTCTCAATCTGTCCCGCTGGCACATTTTTTTGTCATTGCATTAAAATTAGTAGGTATATTTTGATGAATGTAGTCTGAGGGTTTGATGCATTTAAATTACCGACTAGTCAAATATACTCATTTTATCACAATATTTAAAAACGGCAAATTGTGCGAGTGAGACAGCATGCTCCACGTAAGAACAGCCTTAAACTTTGTTCTGTGGTATTTATGTTTGTTTTAGTTTGTATTGTTGCATCCGCCAGTTGTAATGTGGATAGTCCTTGAAAGCCAGGTTTTTTAAACCACAGATTAACAATAATGGTTAAAAACAAGGCTGTACGGTCGAATATCATCGTCTGTCCAAAAAGCGCAAACGACGCAAAAAAAAAAATACTACGGTCATAGATAAAAAAAAAATAGTGAATGGTCTATGATGAAGTAATCGAAGGTGTGATGTGAGCAATTTTTTTTGTCCTCATCATTTTCTTTCTTTAGTTATTTTCATTTGTAATTTTAGTAATTAACTGCTTATTTCAAATCCTTTACCAAAATGGAAAATCAAGGTGGAAGTTCTGCGCCTAGGGTGACCGACAAGAAATTGGCCCAAACTCAAGCGAAAGTCGACGAAGTTGTTGGTATAATGCGTGTCAATGTCGAAAAAGTTTTAGAGAGGGATCAGAAACTGTCTGAGTTAGACAACCGTGCTGATGCTCTGCAGCATGGTGCTGCTCAATTCGAGCAGCAAGCCGGTAAGCTGAAAAGGAAATATTGGTGGCAGAACATGAAGATGATGTTGATAATTGGCGGTATTGGAGGAGTTCTACTCATTATTATCATCGTGTGGGCTACAGCCGGATCCTCGAACGGAACTAGCGCCGCAGTCACGGAGGCAAACACTGGACGATAATCTTATGCAGTAAATGTCCAATGTTTCATATCCCAACTTCAATGTGTAGTTAAGGTATTTTGTGTAAACAACATTTATCACTGACTCATGCCAGTGGGGTGGTAGGGCTGGCAAAATGCCACGGATCCCTGCCTTAAGGGGGCCCCCCAACTGTGAGGTTGCAAGCTCATAAGTAACAAAAATTTCTAACTATTATAATGTTTATATATGAGTACTTCAGATAAATTCAAGTTGGGCCGTATATACTGCAACTAAAGACCATATATATATTTTTTCTTTTTACTGGGAGGGCATCCAGTGAAATTGCCATGGGCCACAGATGGTATAGTTACGCCACTGGTTTCTGCATAGTAAACTGGTTAAATTGTGAGTGAAGGTGGTGATTTTTTGACCAAGCACAGGTTTACCTATATATGCACAGGTTTAGATTACCTATATATGCCAAGTACTTCACTTTTTAGTACTTTTGTATTACATATTCTTCTAGACTAAAGGGTAATTATCTTAAGGATCTAATCACAACGATATAGTCATACTTAGCTTGATTATAAATAACAGGTATACACATAAAAGCAGTATGTATAGATGACTCAAGTTATTTCTGGGTCATTATTGAGTATGTTAAAAGTTGTTTACCCAACAATACTGAAATTTATAATTAAGTACTTCACAAAAGGCCTGTATATTTTTACAAAATGTTTCCTTAAACTAATCATTGCCAGTTGAATAATGTACAACTTTTGATACTATTGGTATTTTATGATGTAACCATAGTAAAAACTTACAAAAAACTTGTGAGTGTGAGTAATTACTTAACAATCCAAGTGAGTTTATGCAATGTTAGGGATACAATAGTTTTAAAGGACAACTCTAAATAATTTTTCTACTACCTACAACTATGTAAAATGGACAACTGGTGTAGATTTCTTACTATATTGTGATAAAATTGTTTTAAAATAACTAGATTTTTTACAAAACTTGCTTTTGGTAAAGCGGCAGTACTGAATTTTACTGAACTAAAAATATTTATACATTTGTAAATTTAATTAATGTACTGATGTTAACTGGTTGGATGCCCATGTTAGAATTGGCCAGCTACATTCAACATAAAAATAAATGTATTGAGATAGGAATTGCACAAACTTTGTTACTTTTCGAACATCAACATCTATCAATCTCAGATGTGACAATACAGATATTGTCATGCATGGGGATGTTAAACTACTAGGTGAATTGTAAGTGTCGAGCTTGCAAAAGCACCAGTTAAAATTTCTCAGTATTTTCAGAACTAAGATAATTGGGGGTGGCTTGTTATAGATTAATATATTGCATTTCAAGAAATTATATTTGTATCATCATAAGGGACCAAATTTCAAACAAGGTCTGTTATCATTGAATTTTTCAAATTCATAACATATTTTATAATAATAGACATTCAAATGTTCATGTTATACTTAAAGTGAGTTTATAAAAAGCACACATCCTAATTGTTATATTATGTATATTGTCTAAGAAGTAATAAACTGATTATATTCTTCATCAATAATGCTCGTTTTTTTTTAAAGGGCTAACTAAGGAAGTGCCCCTTTGCCGAAACGAACAAGGGACTGTAGAAAAAACCTCGCGCCACCAAGGGAAAAATATCATATCTTTTTTAACAGATTGTTTTTGCAATAAGTGTCTGTACGATCTCCCAATCATGCTAATGCTGATTTTTAGTACCCACGACCTAGAACCTAGGCCTAGAAAGACGGCCGTTTTTGGCGTTAATGCTATCTAGTCCTAGGTTTTTTGCCTTTGCTTCACGGCCATGGGTCCTAAAATCAATATTATATGATTGAGACATTGTACAATAGACTGCAAAAACGATCTTAAAAAAAAAGACCGGCCAAGTGCGTGTCTGGCCACGCGCAATGTAGGGTTCCGTAAAAATTGGGGTTTTTTTTATCTGCTTTACAGAACTGACAACTTTATCGAAGTCATTTTCAATGGATTTTGTACGAAATTTTACTTTTATAAGTTGGTTAGGTACCCTATTACTCGTTGACTAGTAAAGCCTACATAGCGCTACTACCCTGATTTTTTTCACGTTTCTACAATCAACGGTTCTGCGAACTCTGACGAAAATTTGCGCTTTAAAGTTTAATATTTCGCAAACGGAACCCTAAATAAAAAATGGTCTTCTACACCCACAATATTTTTCAACGACCAATCTAACGATCCTTACATGATGGGGTAGACGAGAAAAAAAATCCCCACTTTTCATGTTAGGGGAAGTACTTGAGTAGAGGGCAGGGGCCTGTTTCATAAAACTACAATTCGTAGTTTATTATGACAATTCGATGTAGGACGCGTAGCAGCGTCTACTTGTAATTCTGTGGGTTAATCGACTTTGCAATGTGCATCGTATTGTCATAGTACCTAAAACACGAATTGTAGTTCTATGAAACAGGCCCCTGCACTCTACTCAAGTGCACGCGTTTAAAGGTTGACATATCAAACTAATTAATTTTTATCTTTAAACATTTATGTTGCCATTGTCGTTCTATGATTCAACAATTACTATCAGTCATTGGAATGTTTAAGTTGCAATTACCTACAAACTAAGGGAATTTAATTGCAAATTCCAATTAGTTACGCAATTGGAATTGGTAATTGAATTCGAACTTCTTTTTAGGGTTCCGTACCCGAAGGGTGCCACACGGGATCCTATTACCACTATTACTCTTGTCTGTCTGTCCGTCCGACCTTTAAAGTTCCTTTTTTCTTGTAGTTTCACACCATTTTCTAAAACGTTTTGTTTTAGAAAATGGTGTGTCCATCTTTCTTGTCTAAATTGAATAACAAAAACAATGAAAGTCGATATTCAAATGTTTCACATTTTTTAAAAAAAGAACATCATAGAAACCATTTGAAAAAAGTTTCATTCGAAAACCTCAAACCATTAAGATTCTATGTCAATTCAAAGAACCTATTGCAATAAAACGGCAATTTCATACTTTAACCCCTAATATTATAAGGTTCGTACCCAAACATGACCTTCTTTAGGGTTCTGTACCCAATGGGTAAGGGACCCTATTACTAAGACTCTGCCCGTCCGTCCGTCCGTCCGTCTGTCACCAGGCTGTATCTCATGAACCGTGATAGTTAGACAGTTGAAATTTTCACAGATGATGTATTTCTGTTGCCGCTATGACAAAAACACCTACTAAAAACAGAATCAAATAAATATTTAAGCGGGGCTCCCATATAACAAACGTGATTTTTCGGCATTTGCTGCTCGATATTAATAACTGAAACAGGTAAACGCTTGAAATATCCCAATATTGTATAGATAATGGTACGTAACCCTTCGTGCGCAAGTCCGGCTCGCACTTGGCCGGTTTTTAATATAGGTTACAAAGCATTAAAATGGAAAATAATTTTTCACATTTTAATGCTATTATGGATTTCCGCAAAGTAATCGTGATTCCATACAATATCTATAATAGGTACCTATGTAAAGACCGACCCCGTCAACGAATCAGCCCCCACTACCCCTACCCATCGCGATTCAATTTACAAACATGTTATACTAAATAGGTACTGAATCGCACTTGCTTGTATACTGAATCACACTTGCACAACTGAGCATGGGCAATAACTAAAAATCGAAGCTAACTGGATACGTCATAGAATGACATCACTCTGACCGGAACCAGTTGGACGTATTAACCGTTGGAATGGCGTAGTAACAGTAAATAGCCGGCGATTTAGTTGGTAATCGCCTTATAAGCCAATAGAACAGATTTGCGAACCAGTCTTGTACGACCTACGCTTCGAGATCGTTGAGTTAGTTTCTTGTAAGGCAAAGGTGGACTTAATAAAATTGGTGGGTAGGTACAGTCGACAGCCCATCAACCTTTCCATCCATGGACCATCTTCAAATACGTTGCGGGCGATTTTGCAGCTAACATGTAAAGGTACTAGTGTACCTGCTTACAAAGCGTGGGATGGCACTTTGGCGTGGGTGGTGATACCACCTGCCTGCCCACACGACAAACGAAGGTAGTCAGTATTCCGAGCTCGGCCCACAGTCACCCTTATAAGGAAGTATACTCCAGGAAATACCGGTCTGCTTTAATTACTTACGCAATATTGTGCGAACATAGTTGTGTTGATCGATTAGGTGGGTAGGTACCTAGGTATTTAACTTGGTGTTACAGGTCTAAGATCCTTCGAGATTGTATTTCCTCGTTGTTATTTATCTAGCCAAGTTGACACTTACATACCCACTTGATGAAACCTAAAGTACGTACATTCGACAGCAGATTAAACTGTACATTTTAGTTGCAAAGTCGTCCTTTACGTAACCGAGTAGAGTGCACGCCGGCCGTACCTGCTAGTAGGTGCATACCTTCTCTTCCGGGTTCGAGAACTCCATGAGGCTCACTAGCGCCACCTTAAAAAAAATCCTATCTTTTCCGGATCGTTTTAACAAGCAGTGGCTTAGCAACATCTCAACTTACATTTAATTAATAGGTATCTTAAAAAGGGGAGAATAGGGACGCAGGGGTGAATAGGGATAAAATCGGGATCGAAATCAACATAAAAATTATGTAGGTTTGACCACCGATAATTAAACATTTATTGTGGAATATGAATAGTACCTACCTAGAATATTCGATTTGTGATTAATTTTTAACAAATTAAAGAAAGAGGCATTAAAGTTCCTTCGTTGTGGTTCAAAACCTTTGACGAAACTGACTTTTTAACAGACTTAAAAAGGAGGAGGTTCTCAATTCGACGCGTAGTTGTTTTTTGCTATCTTACTTACACAGAGAAAATAATCACTAGGTACGGTTACTTCATAACCTGTGTTCATAACTCTGTCAAATCTTAACCGAGTTGAAAATTGGCAGAAGTAGTCGTCCAAGACAGGACCGATTCGAGTTACCATTAAAAAAAAAAGACAAATAATTTTTTGTTCGAATACCTAGATATAATTACCTAACGTCCCATTGGTCCCATTTAAATTTGGTGAAGATCTGATGAAAACTTTCAGAGATGGAGAACGGAACTATTCAATGGACAGCAGTAAATAAGGCCTAATGGGACCCATCCTTTAGTAATATGCATGTTTCAGAAAATATAGCGTAAAAGTGGTAGTCCCAGGGTAATTTGGTGATGTTCTGGTAAAGACTTTCGGAGATTGAAATTGAGAACTTCAAATTTTAAAGCAAAGAATTAGGTAAGTGTAATCCCTATAATATAACGACAAATAATAAAAACTACTAAAGTAACTTAATAATTTACAATAATTTAATAATCGTATTTTTCCTACATAAACTCACGCCTGTATCCCAGAGGAGTAGGCAGAGACCACGGACTGCCACTTGCCACGATCCTGACGGATCACTTTCTCTTCCTCAACACTCATTAGTCGTTGCATGCATGCACTCCGATTTCGGGTACTTTTTATCTTGCCCTTTTGCTAATATATCCCATATGTCCGCTTCGGACGTCCCTTACCGGCCCTTCCAGCCACATACGCTAGATTTGTAGAGAAAACATAGATTTGTTTCGTCAATCTTTCTTCCTTTATCCTTATTTATGGCGGTGGTGACGCGCACTTGGCCGGTTTTTTTTTAACCTATCTACATTTTTAAAAAGTGCTTTACCTAGGTACCTACGTTTATTAAAACGTAAAAATGTATACTTAAAATATTATTTTTAATAAGTACTCAAGTAACTTATATTTTAATTTTGTAGGTACAGAGGAATACGTTTATTAAAAGTGTTTACTTGTCTAGACACAAGTTTTAACATTATAAACTTAACAAGTTTCATGGAGAAAAAACAGAGAAAATGTGCAAAGTTGAGATTCGTCATAGTCCATCATGTAAATGGTTATTTTAGGACCCACAGTGAAAATCCCCAGAGGACCCCGGACTAGACAGTATTTATGTTACAGCCAAAGTGATTAAATAGCTATTATACATAATGACTGGTCATTATATATAATAGCAAAATTCACTAGACAAAGTAATAAATTATTATGCTAACGTTTTATTTTGGCAAGTGTTATATAGCAAATAATTGTTTGATTAAATTTATATTTCGCATTTTGTTTGTTAGGTCAGTAGGTACACATAAGCAAAAATAGGTTCGAAGTTCCAGGAAAGTTCCATCCTGAAACTTCGGGTGTTAGTTCTTTTTTGTATATAAAAGCGAAAAAAAATATTTCACTAAAAAACTTAGTTTTGTGTCAAACTTAAACAAGGTTGGTGCATGGAAAAGTCATAGGTACCCTACATTATGATATTAATATTATATTAAATAAAATTGCTAGTAAATGTGATTAATTTTGTGTTAATTATCACTTTATCTAAACTGAGTAGACATTATATATAATGACCAGTCATTATGTATAATATCCAGATTTATTACTTTGGCTGTAACATTTATACCAAAAATGGCCGGTTTTAGTGGAAATGTTATCTAGGTAGGTAGTCCTAGGTTTATTGGCCTAAGTTAGATAGATAGAATTCTTTGTTGTAAGTGCCTACACAGAAAGTATTCTTTATTGTAAGATTTTTAGTCTTGATACTTAACAATCACTATTAGGCACATGTCATGATAGAGAGGTTTGTAGCAAACCTTACTCTCTCCTACTCCTCCGGGATATGGACGTGAGTTTATTTGGGTATGAGAGATATGTAAGGCGCTTGCAAAAACGACCTAGAAATTACGATAACATTGGTTTTGCATTGGTGGGGTTTATGAATATGATATTATTCCCCTTGTTAAAAGAACGAATCACCCCTATTAATATCATCAACTATCAACCAAGGCAAGTGAATATCATTGATGATATCTTAGGTGTTTCCAGCGAAGACGCGTAGGTACTAGTACTTGCCTACCGTGATTCACGCTGACTGGCATAGGTACCTGCTATAGTAAATTCTAACTTCGATCGGAATGAAATCTACCTATATGTGCCTTGACAATCATCATCATCATTCAACCACAAGAAGTCCACTACTGGACATAACCCTCCTCCATGGATTTCCAAAAAGACCGGTTGGAAGCGGCCTGCATCCTTGACAATACTCGTATTAAATCTCTGATCCAGGTCCTTGCCTGCTTCAATACCCTTTTTTTTGTAACATCTTACAACAGAACGCATAAGTACCTAGATCCTACAATATGTTTACTGTAGATAAATTCATTTATGAGTAAATTTAGGTAGGTAGGTACTTCATTGGATGAATAGAGAATACTAGCTCTGCTAGCTGCTCTGTATGTGCGTAGAAAACTAGGTTTTCATTGTGATCTTACTTACCTAATTACTATGTAAACTGACCAAGCCACAGTTTGTAGAGTGCTAAGAATGATGTCAGAATCAGACCCATTTTATCGTCAATAGAGTTGCATTGTTATTCCCTAGTCCCTACCGACTGGAGTACAGTCTAGGTATAACTCATCAACCTTTGCATTTTTGTAGCAAACTCGTCAGTAACGCAACTGAGCAGAGTGCAGGCTTGTAAAGGTTGATATGCTATGTAACGATACGTGCTACTTAGATTAACAACTTCCATGCGTGCCTGTTTCTAGATAGGTGCACCTATTTACCAGCTGCGTAGTCACTAGGTACTGGGCCCTGTTTCATAAAGCCAATCGTGTGAGGCTAGTTTGGGCGTATTAGGTATCTTTAGGAATCAGGGCCCTGGAATCACAATGTCTTACATGGGTAGATAATTTGCCACAATAGTTTGCCGTCCGTAGACTCGGAAGGTTGTTCGCCTTGCTTGACTGTTTACGACCACTCCATATTCATTACCATGACGAAGAAGACATGTTTGTATGAATGAGAAGTGTGTAGGTACACGGTACAGTCAACATGCACACTAAAAATACATGCTTATAGCTTATCTCACGTTGGGTGAGTATAACATGGTATAACCCATGTTACGGAGGATGGTATGATTTCCATTACAAATTAAATTACTAACAAACATGCTGGGCTGAGAATCGAACCTGAATGTGAGGCAACGGGCCAACCTATTGCGCTACCACTGCTGAAGTTGCTGGAAGAAATTAAGCCTTTCTTCCCGCTTGGGTTGCATTTTTCAATACCATCCGTTTAATTACGGGTTGGGGGGTATGAGGAAGGGGAGAGGGGAAGCGGGGGCTTCCCTAATGTGGCATGCTGAAACCTAATAGTTTTTGAGAAAAATGAAAAACAAATTTTGAGATTATGTTGACAAATATTCAATCACTTTATTACTAGAAACCTTATTCTAGCTTCCGTGAATAAGTCGTAATTTATGTGATACGAGTAATAAATAATACATTGGACTTATTCACAGGGCGACCTGAGACAAAATACAATGTTACAAAAGACAGTTTTTTTTTGCGTTTATCACCGTCAACCTAACAAAATATAAGACTATTCAGTTAACCAAGTACTTCATGGTACAGATTCCATCTATCTTAGATTAATCTTAGCAAATGGCCTAAGTGCAATAGCTTCGGCGCTGCGGGAAGTGCAGCCCCTATGCCCTTGCATAACAAAGTACAGGTACCCGTGCGAGCCATTGCGGCTGAGGCCGAACAAGAAAATAAAATCGAAATCACCGAAAAAACCGGAAACCCGGTTTGACGCCGAACAGTCACAAAAAATCCGGGTTTGAAAAATACCTCCGGTTTTGTGACCCCTAGTTACACCTTTCCTTTATTAGGTTTACAGCTGTCAATAACAACCTGCAACTTTAATGTCTGGACATATTTATTGCGGTGCCCAACTGTGTTAATTTTCCAGAATTAAATTGCATTTCAAGATAATATAGATATACCGGTACTCAGAGAATTATCTCTGAGTATATTAATTCTATAAATCATTGATATTTTGTAGCAAAAAATACTCGTGACTTTGGGTAGGGGGGCGGAGGGAGGTGTTCGATTAAAACCTCACGTTGTATCGCCAGGGCGGAGGGGGGATTTGAGAAGTTGCTTAAAAACATCATGTAATTAATGGACGACCCCCAAGGCCCCAAGGTGTCAAAATGTGTATTCAGTCAGATTAGCTTAAATCAGACGATTACGTGCAGTGGAGAAGTTACGTAGTAGCATCGGAACATGTAGGTAGGTACAGTTTTCAGCTTTTTCAGAGGATGGGACAGTGTGCAATTTTAACTCTAGGTATGGTTCTCATATTTTCACAATCGCCCGCCGCTGCTATCTGTACCTATCTGCATATTAAGTTTCATCGATCGAATTTAGAAACTGCATCCGGAATGAAACGTAGTCGCTTCGGTCGCCGAGCTCGATTGCGTGCGCCGTTCCACTCGGCTCAACTCAGTGGAACCGAGATAATAAAGCCCTCTGACCTTGCTCTCGAGCTCCACTGACTCTCTTTAGCCGATTAATGAGCTTAGTTAAAGCGTGAGGTTTCTATCTCAGCGGAAAAGGCAGGCAGGACCGCGCCCGACTATCAGCAAAGGATCACATACCGCTGGATCTTGCCGGTCTAGCACATAGATATCTCAATGCTTTGAGGTTTGGCAGGAGGGGTCCTCTTCTCCTTGTAACCTCCATGCTCCATGCACACAAATTCAAAGCTGGCTTCTCGGCAAAGCAGTAGTAGAGGCAGGCACAACACCTACACACAAACCTGTGCCACTCGCTGTAATCTGCGATTCGATAAGGATCTTGTGCGAGTAAGTACAAAAGGCTGACAATCTTATTTATAAAAACACGATTCTTTAAACACTTTTCAAGTGCAGTTTAAATGGTCTTTATTGCACAAATACAAATATCTTTATTAATAAGAATTCCCATAAGATGGATGGAGTAATCTAGAATTCTAGATTATTTAAACTGTATTAGAGGAGTGTTGTTTTTGCAACAATGACTGGAAATACACCGTCGTCGTTCTTTACATGTTCCTTGCAGAAGATATGTTGGATTGATTCCCAAGCATTTTATGTCAGGTGTTTATGTCAATAAAATCGGAAAAACCGCGGCGCTATGGCATTTTCTAGAGTTCTGGAACAAAAGTTATAGTTATCTCCGGGTGTCACTGGACGTACTGGTATTATATCTACCTAACGTTGAGACCGATTAGCTATGTTTTTCTAGGTCATTCACCCGTCTGATTGCCTGTCCAGTAGGCAGTCTGAAGAAAAGAGTGGTAGATACAATAGATTTTCTTTCTTCGAAGAGACCATCGCCAGTCCCCGTATTGTCCAACAATACAAACAATAATTTGTAATGGTCTTAGGGGCCATTGTGGTTAATGTGCATGGCTTATTGCAGGGTTCGAGGATATACTTATATCAATAGATGTATATCATGACATGTATCGGTTTTTTTGTGATATATATCAATACAAAAATGGTTTAAAAATTTGATAGGTACCTATTATTAAGTAAATTTTTGCTGTTTGCTACTCAATTTCAACTTTCCAAATGTAGATGGCGTTGGAGTAGAGTTAAAACATACTCCCTAATAGAATAGTAAGTTGGCGTCAGTCAGGTCAGTGGAATACATGAAACATTTCGTATTTTTTTGTTTATTCTATTATTATTTACAAAGAAAGTAATTGACAGTGCAGAAACGATTTTACTTCATTGTTGTGTAAGAAAAGAACCATTAGGTAAATAAATTTTGTATTTATAGAATATAACTGTTAAATAAAATGATAATTTTTTAGGTATGTCATTAACAGAAAATGTTATGAAAGAGCTAGGCTATGATGTATTGAAAACGCTGGCCTGTTTATATGAACATTCGAGACTGATAGAATTTATGTTAACATTTCGGACTGATAATATTTTTTTTAAATAAAAATATAAACAGACTTGAAACCTCAAAAACAGAGAAATAATTTAAACGAATATGACCTTTAAATCCTTTTCCAAATTCGTCCACGCGTCAGTCGAGTAATCAGGGAATATACATAAAAAATAAAAATGATCCCGACGAATTGATAACCTCCTCCTTTTTTGAAGTCGGTTAATGAATGTTGAATTTGCTGGTTATAAGTAATATATGTATCTTAATCAGATGTTAGCTCACTTCAACATTAACAACCTACTGCATCAATACGGTTTCAGAAAAGGAAGGTGCACCACTAATGCGTGTGTCATGTTAATAAAACATATACCTATTTAGAGCATAGGAGAGATCAGAGGACGCCATTGGTGTTTTCTGTGACCTCTCGAAAGCGTTTGATTGTGTTGATCATCTAACACTTTTGCGGAAATTAATCCACTATGGTGTTACAGGTATCAAACATAAATAATACAATAAAAAAATACAAAATGGATAACACATATAATTTTTTTAATAAGTACATATCGGATATAATGTCATAAATAACCGATATTTTGATATTTATAATAAATATCGGATATTTTCGAAACCTGGATGTTTAGCAAAACAGCACCAATAACACAATCGGCTAAGTGCGAGTCGGACTCGCGCACCGAGGGTTCCGTAGTCGCGCTTGGTCATTTTTTTATTGTTTGTCGTCATATTTATTATTTCTATACACATAATAAATATGTAAATTTTGTCTCCCTCTGATAAAATTTTATCTGTCTTACTCTGTTTCTTCGTGCGCGCATCACGCAAATGAAGTAAAACTCAGCAGAATTATAGCTTAGGTTCCCGTGTAACATCACCATAAGCTGTGAGCTCATTGAACAGTGGTTTTACCATAATGACGGATACATTTAACCAGGTTATGAAGAACCAGGCATAAATTTTGAGGCATCAATGTAATAAATGATCAATAGTTTTACGCTGCTTACTGGTTTGATCGCTTAAAAAAGGTGATATTTATCGTTCAAAAATATATGCTACATTTTGGAAAACAAAGATAGAGAGTTGGAAATATTATCTAGGGTGTCAATTTACTAACGCCCTTCCCAGAACCCACGTTTTCTCTGCATCACCACAAACATTTTTTTCCAGACAAACCATGCCTAAAAAATCAAGGGCTTATGAGATAGTGAGGTTCAAAGTCGCACTTAAAATGTATTTTGCAAAAATATGCAAAAAAGTGGAACAAAAATGTGACAGTTGAAACAAACGAACATTTCTTCCCAATGAAACTCATCGTTTTCGAGCTTTCTTTTAGAAAACGACGTATTTAAAATATCGGGATTTTGGAATGTTTATGTTAGGAGGTAATTTTGGTATTTTTTACCAAGGAATGTAACGTGTTTTGGAGACAAGCATGTTTTCAGAAATATTCCTAAGATTTTTTTACTTACTGATTTTTTATTAACAAAATATTTTCAGGGACATACCTAAACCTTGTTGTGGGCAGACACCTAAACCTGTTTGCCCGTATAATCAAGATACCAAGTTTTGCTACTTGCTACAATCCTAAGAAATATCTTCATCCCCATACTCGGAGCAAATATCTATATTTCTATTATACCTATTAGCCAGTTATGTAAAGAATACTAAGGGCCAGTTTCTGAATTGAGAATTTCGCTGAGTAAATAGTTAACTGTAGTGCTGTCTCTTCGAATTTCACAGAAAAGAGCGTGACAGACCGCTATTTAAGTATTTACTTAGTATTTATTCAAAAAAATAAAAAACCTTAATATATACACAATTTCGCCAAACTGCGTAGCTATAATATTATTTACTTATATTATATCTATATTAATATAGGTATAATATTATTTACTTATATTATACCTATATTATAAAATTCTCAATTCAGAAACCGGCCCTTAGATACCCACTAAAGGCGGCACCGCCACACTACCGACGACGCCATGCATTCTAATGAAGGAAATTATTTAATTAACCCTCTCCATGAACCAGTTCACACTATCATCATGGCACCGCCAGGCGCCATCCACCGCTGCAAAGTGACTGGGGGAAAAGTTCCTTGCTTTCCATCAACGTCATGCCTTGGTCACGTTGGGATTGTAAGCAGGTTATTGTCTTAGGCACTAAAACATTTAAAATAGATAACAAGTAGGTAATAAATAAGATAACTCCTAAAAATTCAGTCCGGCTCCTTCTCATACTACGCGCACCAAATCGTGAACGATTTCAATCTTCTCTTCAAATTCAATACTAAGGAATTTAATCAGTATTGAATTTGACAGTAGTCGAACGTCGGGATTGCGACAGGATTTACTGCGCATCTGCTGTCATAACGATGCTATAATAAGTAAGTATCATAACAGTGATAGGTACATCTAGAAATATAAAAATACCTACTATCTGAATCGGTAAACGTTGTTTTGACATATCAATTAGCCTACGACCTATTCTCAGACCTACCAAATATACACAAAAATCATAAAAATAGGTGAATCCGTTTCGGAGGAGTTCGATAACAAACACTGTGACACGAGATTTTATACATTAGATACCATCGAAATCAATCGGCAAATCCCGTGATTTTTTTCCCATGTTTTAATATGTATTTATGTTATAATAGTTATTTTGCCATTCGGGCCAGAGACAAATCCAACAAATCAAATATATAATAAATATACAATAACCAAAGTCGGTCCAGCCGTTCTTGAGTTACAAATCGTGTACCTAACTAAACCGACTTTGTTATTTTATTGTTATATTATTTGGATAACCAATAGCTTGAAGAGCAATAAAGTATAGCAGTAACGATTATGTAGATTATTATTATTATTATTAAATCCTTTATTGCATTTAAACAGGCAGTTTTGCACATAGGCGAGTGTGAGACTTCATACATAGATAAGGAATTAATAAAACACTGTAGCCGAGTAGATCGAGATTTATTTCTTTATGCAGTGATTTATTTGCCCCTTTCTAATCTGATTCACCGATAGTCAGTCACGTTTGCTCCAGCAAGGAGGTATAGATATTCTCTACCTTGCAATCGTGCTAAGACTGCGCAAGTCGTGTGTAGTAAAGGAAAGGGCTTGAACTATATATCGGAAAATTACTGAAGCTATTACCCAACCGGATAGTTATCCGTGTCCGTAATGGTCTCATTGAACATGTAAAAATAATACAGACAAAGGACATAACAGAAAGAAGATTCGGCTTGTGTGGCCAAGATTTGGCTGGTTATAGAAGACAATGTTTGTAATTTACAACAAAATTCGTAAGGTATATTTTTTATTTTTAAGTATCTACCTGTGGTTTTTTTTTTGTTTTGCTTTCTGGTGGCAATGGCGCTGTATGATGCTTAAACTGTAATGACATGATGTAAAGCACTTAGCTACCTAAAAAGAGGTCGTGGGTTCGATTTCCACTGAGATCTGGCTTCAGTCTGGTTGTACTTTCATGCTTCTCACTCCTTGCCCGTTTACCATAGCACAGGGTATCCTAGTTTGGGACCAGGTCAAGTAATTGTAATGTGTGGAAGTTATTATTATATTATAATGTGTAGCACGGTAATACCGCTATGCTAGCGATGCAGAAACCTTTGAGTCGGATGTTCCTTGGTGGGTTGATTGACTTATTTTATATTGTTTGTTTTTCTTATTGATTTTTGTTTTGGATGCCGAATTCTTATTTTTAGGGTTCCGTTCCACAAAAGGAAAAACGGAACCAACCCCTTTAGGATCACTTTGTTGTCTGTCTGTCAAGACCGCGTCGAGGTATCGAGTTTAAATTTAAACCATATAGTCAAGTCTACAGTCCCTTGAAGCTGTGAAAACTTCTCAATAAAAAAACGTTACGGCCGTTTATGCCACAAAAAACGTATATTTCGACATTCTCAAGGAATAACAATTTATAGGGTATTATACTTTCCGTTGACCTAGAACTATGAAATTTGGCAAGTAATATCGTCTTATAGGTACTACAAGTACAGGGAAAATCTCAAATTTATTTATACTTATTCTCAATAAAACAAGAAAACCACAATTTCATCAGTTTGCCAAACTGATAATTCAGTTTATCGGCAATCTCTTGGTAACCATCCTTATATAACTAATACAATCTACACAACAAACAATATCGACAATACTTTCTAAATCTGAAGCATATAATAGGATACTTAAAACAAAGCGCTTAAGCATCCTTTTAAATTGTGCTTTTTTGAGACTTTTATTACATAATTCCTCTGGAAGGCTTTTATAGGTGGCAGGTACTAATCCCGGCTGAGGATAAAAAAAACCCCCGGGTCTTGGATGTTTACATGTTTGTGATGTCGCTGTTTCTGGTTCTTACGACACAGGGTATCCGAGTGTGGGGCCAGAAGCAATGTATGTGCCTGCATGTAAATGTTTATGTTTTATGTTTGAATTACCTAGTCTGAAAACAATAAATTTGTAATTATTTCATAAAAAATTGTCTTTGACGTTCGGGAATAGCTCGGTACCTACAAATTTGTACGGAACCCTCGGTCGCCGGTTTTTTTATTTATTAATTCTCAATAAATATTATTAAATTAAATAGACTCACTTCTTTCTAAAACAATGACATACTGTGTATCTACTGCGATTACGCTTGATATTTTAAAGATTATCAACCTGAAAAAAGCTCACATAAAAAAGTTGTTTTAAAACGCAAATCCAGAGGTAGGTTAAAATAAAATAATCCTGAGTACAGGCTGTATCAAAAAGTAGAGTCGACTTGGGGTCGATGTGGCATTTACAGGACTGTACTTTTTGGGACAGCCTGTATTTGAAAATCTGATTCAGCCAAAGGAGACGAAAATAGTTCGCTGAACGTTTCCTGTGTAATGAAAGTGTTCCGACAGTAGGTAACTAACGACCTATAGAACGCGTGGGGTATAATTTCCTTGGGGGAATGCTACCCGCTTTTTACATTCTACTAATGGAGTAAATATGGCGTGAATCACAAGTGACATTGAAGAAAGCGCAATGTAAAGATCTAAGGCGTGAAAGATTTTTCTTAGAATGCAGGGATGGTAATTAACGAACAAATAATAAGTTTTGGCTGTCACCACGCTGTGACTGTGACATTCCGTTTCCAATGTAGAGGTGGATGAATGTCTTCTATGTATGCACTTGGGTACTTCTTTCAATAGTAGATCGATAGATCGGGATAGAGAACACTTTATTGCACTACCAGAAAAAGAAGAAGAATAATTATTACTGTTGTATCTATGTTTCATAAATCTGTCGTCATCATCAGCCATTTGACGCCCACTGCAGGACATAGGCCTCCCTCATGATAAATCTATATTTATCTTTATTTAAGTACCTAATAGTTGAATAGTTAAATTGTTGTGGGTATCACTTTCTTAAGTAGGTGCTAACGACTGCATTGGCGTATCAAAAATTTGACCATGGAATGATTCAAACAATAAAGTTGGTGGGTAGAGTCACCCCATCCAGTTTAAAGTTAGCCTACGCAGACATAATTGGATCTGTTTGTGTCTTATGATGATGCATGCCTAGACTATGAGTCACGGAGTCACGGCATCAAGGCCTGAAGGCAAGTACTCACATACGACATGGGCCTCGTGACCAAATGTGGAGCTTCGAAGCTTTGTCACTCACCCTACTGTCCAAAATTATATGGTAATTAGATTATCGAACATTAAATTAAAGGGTGCTGGCAGAATCATGATGTCACTGATAAATTGACCAGTTTAAGTTCATACCCATAACATCTTGGAGTTGTAACTGTAGGTACCTATGCTCGTGAAAATTATTATCATCGAGATCGTGATTGGTCAGTTTAAACTTGTTTCAGAACTACAATTGGATGGCATTGTAGACTAGTTAGGTAACTTCTTGATTAGCGGCAAAATACGACGTAGCCCAGCGTCACAAGGCCAAGCAAGGTGAACTTGGTACCTAGCCGGTTTTCCATACTCGCGCATCTCCTCTTTGTAGACCGCTAGCACTGAATCAGTCCTACTCGCGGCTTAAAGTTATGACAAACAACAGGCAACGAGAACATTTTGAATGAATAGTACGTTGGATTTAAATTGTGACTGAAGACCTGACCAAAACGACAAATCCAGAAGAAATTAAATGAGTCACCAATCAAATTACGTATTCCTTCCCGCCGACTCGGTTGGAAGGGCGCCTTACGAATTTTTGGTTCTTTCTGATACGAGGAGAGCGTTTGGAATGAGCGAGAAGCAAAGTGTGGGCTGACGCGCGTCGACCCCGAGCGGCGGCGTCTGATCGTGAGGCTATTTAAAACTGTGCGCAGGCCCGAACTGCCGAGTCCGTGGATTGTAATGATCAGTGCTGCGTTGCCTACCGTAGAGTGCGTCCGACAGCGTGAATTGTGTTGACATAAGAACATAACCACAGTGTTTGTTTAGTTTCACGAGGTACAAAACAACATCAAAATGGCTGATAGTGGTCTCAAGAGGAACATCCCCATCAAGTTGGGCGACTTTTCAGTCATCGACACCGAATTTTCAAGCATCAGGGAGAGATTTGACGCCGAGATGAGGAAAATGGAAGAAGAAATGAGCAAATTCAGATCAGACCTAATGAACAGAGAAAGCAACAACTTCTTCAAGAGCACAACTAGGTAGATATTAGATTTAATGTTTTTGTTATGTCGATTTTTTAAATCCATGGCTTTGTGGGTGTTTTCGAAAATACTGTTAAGATTAAAAATAAAAGCATGATTAAGGGTCACGAAAATGCTGTATATAAACCTCGGTGAGGCTAATAAATTACTAAACAATCTCTAATAAAAAAAGCCGGTCGGTATCTTGCAGCGGCTATGGCGCTTACGACGTAGGCCGCTTTCCTTATAGGGAATCTTGAATTAATGATTATTTCGCAAGCTCGGCCCACCTCGGCTCGGCCTCGGGCGACCTGATGAAAGTATTCAAAAGGCATTATTCGGAAGCATTCTGTGGAACGCCATCAGCTGCAGACATCTCTCAGGCGACTCCATTTAAAGCGTGCAGCGATACGTAAGCACGACGCGGGATGATGTCATAAATAGAAATAGCACTACCAGTCGGCTTCCAACGCGATTTTGTTGGTAAAACACAGGGAACGCTCGCTTCTGTAAACAATTGTAATTGCCAAGACGGTCGATAATTTCTCTTGGTCACATGGAAATTCTTTCACGCGCCTTTTTTAATTAAGCGATACGAATAGATAAGAGAATCACGGGAGAAAATTCCAAACACTTCATAAACTTGGATAATTTTAAAAAGTAGGTGGTTACAAGTATTATTCCACAAACTGAAGCAGGAATGTGTTTTAAGTAGGTTAATAACTGTTTTATCAGTCTGAAAAGTGTTGAGGTATCTGTCGTATGCATAGCGCTGAAATATTAACATTCCGACCTAACGACATTAAATTGAATGCATGACCCAGTTGGAGCCAGTAGTTGTTTCAGCCTCAAACCTGGATGACGCAATAGGATAAGAGTTATTCATTTCGTCAATAACTGCGTAGGTTTGTGGTGCCCGCAGTTCAAACATACTTCTGGCAAGTAGTTGCCGCGGTGTTTGAGGACATTGTAAAACAAATATTACGTTCCGAGGAGAGGTATAATGAATGGCGTCACAAATATTTTTAGGTTGTAGAGTGTGGGTTTGTGGACTGGTCCGACCATGCGTAGGTTGTCCAATAATGTTTCCTAATACATTGCATGATCATGCACTTTTTTATCAACTTGCGAGACGCCTTTGTACCTATTTCACATTCTGGTACGGCGTAGCAACAAGCGCCCGAACTGAAGTAGACATGACGTCAATAAATTGTTCGGTTGAAGTAAATTTTATAGTTTCTGGTAATACCTATGAGTAAACGAGACTGTAATAAACACAAAAATACTAGCAAATTCGTTGAATCGTGGTTGTTCATATTATGTCAGGAATCGATATCAATGTCGTTTCCAAAAAGAGAAAAGCAAAGAACAGCGGTTTTACAATTTATTTGTACAGGGTGGTAATTTGAGATGGGACGGCAAGGTTTATTTAAAACGTTATAGGTAGCTACTGGAAAATGTCCTTGGGAAACCACCTCTAACTTCTAAAGCAATCACAAACTTTTAAGAAAAAAAATACAGTCCGCAAGAAGTCATTCCTTATTTTTTTTTATATCAGTCGATCCTGCGCTATCAGTCTTACCCCCAGTTTCTCGTACACTAACACGCTGTTAATCTACTGTTAACAGCTGTCAATTGACCATACAAAAAAACCACTGACAGCTGTTAACAGTAGATTAACAGCTTGTTTGTGTACGAGAAACCAGGAGTTAATGTGACTAATTATCAAGCTTTAAGTGCGTTACACTTGCGTTACAATTACAATACGGGCGACGTGGCTAGGAAAATGTAAAGGTTGACTTGGACCGACCGTTTTTATAAAACTACAATTCGTAGTTTATTACGTCAAATCGAGGTACTTACATTGCGTAGCAGTCTACTTGTTAATCTACGGGTTAATCGACTTTGCAATGTACACCGAATTGACAGAGTAAACCATGAATTGTAATTCTATAAAACAGGCCCCTGCTGTCGCCGTAGGTAATAGAAAAGTAATGAGTCGAAAAAAACCTTTTCCCATACAGTATAAATATACAACCATGTAAATAATTAGCATTTAGTAGACAGCTTTTATCTTATTATGTGCTCCCCAATAAATAAGTAAAATATAAAGCTTAATATTTAAACTGACAACTAATATTGCTTTTTGCATGTCTTACAATTTTGAATCCGTTTCCTCCGGAGGAGTAACTAAGTCGTCAGAGAGGTAATACACGCATTTGTACCGTATGTATTTCATCGGTACCTATCACAGAACATTCTTTGTTCTGTGGTACCTATTCTAAATGTATGTTTATACAGATTTGTGCCAAATGTACTTGTATTTATTGTAGCTGCCTACACTTACCAAGCTATCCATTTTTTATACTTATCAACATCACTTTTATGTTTACCTGCGTATCATTTCGACATTGGTCTTACTATCAAAACTGCAATCACTTCACTTGAATTGACTTCTTTCTTTAGTTTCTCTCTTTCTATGATTTTTTGACCACTGTGGCTTGCAACGCGTGGTTTAAGTACTTACAAGCTTAGTTATATTTTAATTCATTTCAAATTTATTGATGTTTAACCTTCGTTTAATGGTGACCATAGACCATTTGTAACCTTAGTCCTATCTAGGAAATTCATGTTTTTCTGAACGTATCTATCATTAATTTCTATCAAAGTTAATTGAGTTAACTTTTTTTAGAATACAAGTTAATCGAATAGCTGGCACTCAAATGTATTCTTCGCGCACACAAAGCTCCATTAAAACTTAATCATGTGCGATTCCCCTTTGTGGAGGTGTAGTCACTAACAAACTACCTACTCTGTTTAATTTCGTACCATTCTGTGATCTCATCTGTTGACATTAACCTTGCATCTGGCTTGAGCACATTAATGTGATAATCAATTGACAATTATGTAGGTACCTATGTACTCGTATTCACACGACTTAAAATGTATTAACGTCAGCCGAGCAGATAGATACATAGGGATTAAGCCAGTGTCATGTGCCTCTTCTATAGTAGGTATGTAATTGCCACTTGAGGCAGCCATGCCTTTTGTTTTGTTACGTATCTGAAATCTTCGTTAAAATAATTAAAGCACCGCGACGTTTCCCTGATTGTTTATGATCATTGATCCAAGGGCTGTATGGATCCAACAATATTAAAAAACTGAAATGCAAACAAACAAACAAACTGGCATTGGTAATAGTATTTTTCAAATGCTTCACATTGCATATCCTCAACAAATGTAGCTAGTAACGGTAGATCGCATCATTTCTATAAAAGCATTTTCATTCTTTGATTTTATTCGACATTCTTTTGCCAAGCATGTAGGTAGGTGCCTTTACGAGCTTTGATTAGTCTACTTTTAAACCTACTTTCTGCCCTTGTAAAGTTGCCGCACGTAATAAAACAAAAGGCGTTTAGTGGGTGGAACTACTATTTTTTAAACTTACCTACCTAGAATCTTCGTAGTTCGTAATATTTGTTCTCGGAGGATTCTTTTGTTCAGTTGGGTACATATTTATTTAGTTCACGGCTAAGGTGTTAGTCATAAATAAAGCATGGTGCAAAATATTTAAGAAGAATTGCAAGAGTAACGTTATCAATATTTTATGCATAATGAATGTGCCCCTAATGTTCTAGCATGTATAAAACATGCCTTCGCACTGTTATTACTACAACTCATCTTTTATGAATTAAAGGGCTCTACATATTTCAATGTTATCATTGTTTTCATCGGCATTTTTTCAAGCACCATCATGTTTTTTTTTGTGTAGTAGGTACTTGCCAGTACATAGTCAAACTTTTACTTTTCCACCTTTTTCCACCCAAATATCTCAATTAATTTCACGTCTTATTTTGCTGGACGTATAATAAATGGTTTGGTTTTCTCCATGATTATTTGCTAATTGCATATTGTTTTAACCATTTTCAGTTCCACCACATCGTCACACAACAGCGACAACAGGCAGTTGGCTGAGCCTAGCCACTGGGACAGCCTCAACTCACCCCTCATCCAGGACGAAGGCGACGGCAAATCGATAAAGCTCCGCTTCGACGTCAGCCAATACACGCCCGAGGAGATTGTCGTCAAAACAGTCGACAACAAATTATTGGTGAGTAATCGATCGCGGAACGCAATTAGTTAACTGTCTTCTCTCCGTGGCGCGCGGCGGCGCCCCAGCGGGACGCGTTTGCCTTGACCCATTCTGGAGTCTACAAAGACCATAATAAAATTACTCCTCAATTTTCCATGAACATTCCGGTTTTCACTTCAAGGTACTAGGTTTATTGTACTCTTAGAAACGCTCTGTATGTTAAGAGCACTTTCATTGAAACATCAGTAAAAGTGTTTCTAAATAGAAATAGTTGTTAAAAGACATTGTGATTGCATTGGTTGGCTAGAGTTCAAATTGCTCAATACACGTAGGCGTCTGTCTGTACACAGATAGTAGGTACCTTCTTTGCACTCAACTATCAGAAGGTTAAAGGAAATCTATCGTGAACATTGTTACAACGGCTTCTTCTTGGCGGACAAACTGAAAATATCTTTTTCGCGGTCTAATGATGATAAATTATGCGTCAGATAATGAAGCACATTTATTTATGTACGTGGAAAAAAATTGGCCCAAACATCTCGCTGTAGGCAGGATGCCAGCGCAAATGCGTACACTTTTGGGTTAATGCACATAGACGTCTCTCGTTTAATCAACACACATAATGACATCACCTTGCGATAAACTAATTGAAAGTGGCTCAATTTATTCAAGGCATAATTAAGCCTTTTATTTGACGGGAGCGAGACTGGGAGACGTTCCGATATTCTCTTATCTCCACCGAGGCCGCTTTTTACACAATTGCACAAAAAAAGGAGTGCCATGTTTTCATGGGATATGTATCACGTATGTTTGTCCGTTTCTTTATCCCACCATAACCCCTAAATTGATTAAGATCTATGAATTTTGGGCGGTTTGAAAGCCATAGCAAAATTAACGTGCCTTAACAATAAATAGCTATCGAATACAATAGTTTGTATTTTAAAGAAAAGGCACAATCCAATAATACCTCGACACAAACTCGAATCTATGAGAACCATTAGTGGCCAGCCAGAGCGGTGCGTGCGTGCCACGGGTCATTGTTCTGATAGATGGAGAGGCTGTACCAACTGTTCGCGAATTTTCAGAACAAGATTTCTCAACTCTTTTTTTACATTTTACGTCTATTCTTGAAAGTAATCATCTAATTAGATGTACTTTTTACATAAACGCGGCGACCCCCGTTTAAACCACCCAGATTGCAACGTGTACGCATAGGACACCTAATTTGGCAGTCGAGCGTTTTGTTTTTGTAATAATGATTTCTAACAAGTAGTTTTATCCACTTTCCAGGTGCACGCCAAGCACGAGGAGAAGTCTGACACCAAGTCGGTGTACAGAGAGTACAACCGCGAGTTCCTGTTGCCGAAGGGCACCAACCCCGAGGCCATCAAGTCGTCACTGTCGCGAGACGGCGTACTCACGGTGGAGGCCCCACTGCCCCAACTAGCCATCACCGACCGCAACATCCCCGTGCAGAAGCACTGAGCGGGCCGCGCCCCGCTGCAGCTATTCCATACTGTTAATAATTTATTTTTAATTTACGTTTGTAAACGCTAAGGAGCAATGGCGGTTTATTCTCTGATATTTATTTCGAATCTTGCGTCGTCTGGAGAATCTCAAAATTGTTTAACAACCCTTTTTCGTACTATAAGCAGATATTGATATTATTTTTATCTCGAATTATTCTTGTATTAGTAAGATCACCTGCGCTATAAGCACAACAGCTGAAGTAATAGGACCTCGAAGATGTTTCACGCTTCCACTGTGATCGTTTAGAATTTCATGCATTTGCGATAGTCGGTTTGAATCTCTGATTGTGTTGGCAAACGATAACATAAGTTAAATGTTAACACTCGTGGTTGGTCTTGTCATGTATGAAACTGTATAGAAGTATAAACAAAATAGATGATTATTTTAACGATACCAATTTCGGTCTATACCTGTACTAATAAATTCAGAGCTTATGAGAAACTGTGTTCGAACTGGGGTTTCTCGGCAAAGCCCCAGATACCTGACATGAAAGAGTGTCTTATTTTGTACAATATTAAAGTCCATTATAGCTTAACATCACTTTATGCCATAACAAGCATTTTTATAGTTACACATTAACAGCTTTTAACCTGAACACAGATTGATTGATACAGTGCAAACAGTTGTTATACCTACTTAAATGTTTTAGATGTCAATAAATCGTAAAACATCGAATATTATTTTGATTAAAACATCGCCGTTTTGAGTTCCAGTGTTTGTACAATCTCTATCCAGCCTAGCCTTGCGTGATTTGTAAACATTTTCGAGTCTTTGCGTCGAATCAAGAATGGGCATTGTTTCCATGCATGACGTAATTTTCAAAGGAAACCGGATGGCGAGTAGTTACGGAGCGTAACAATTGTAGTAGGTACTCTGGAGTACGGCGATAAATTCATGTGGCGTGAACGTTTACGAAATTTTTATGGAAAACTGAGTATGTTAACACATACTGCGTTGAAAGAAGCTCGAAGATTTTTGTATGGGGCCTGGCATAGTTCATAGTGGCGCCCTCTATATTTTTTTCAATATCGTGGAGCATGATGAAACCTAGCTAGATCGATAGAGGACAAAAAAGTAAACAAGAAATTATTAAGGTCACCATGTCCTAAAGTAGCACGTTTAGGAGTTATTGAGCTTTGAAGTTTGTATGAGATTTTTATAAAACTTAACTTTTGAATCATTTTTCACTAAATACTGGACTATATGCTTGGCACCTGTGACTCGTTGCCGATTCTGGACTAAATTGCTAAATAAGTCGTAGAAAAAACACCCAGTTTATTATAGATACCGTATATTAAGGCACCCGAGCGTAGCAAGGATGCTCACAATGCGAGGGTATTACGGGAGCTTTTACCAGAGTTATAAATCTGCTTTTCATCAATCCTATCAGGTAAATAAATAAAATAGTGTATTTAAAGGAAAATTCACAAAATATTTCTTTATTTTAATTACAAATTACACTTAGCTGCTAGACTAATTACAATATACAATTAGGCATTACTTATCATTAAATCATTCTACCGAACAGTGAGCGAGTTATTGATCGGAGAAGTAGGTACCGGAAGAAACATTTGTACTTAAATTA
The DNA here is from genome assembly GCA_947308005.1 of Yponomeuta malinellus. NCBI lineage: Eukaryota > Metazoa > Arthropoda > Insecta > Lepidoptera > Yponomeutidae > Yponomeuta > Yponomeuta malinellus. The sequence goes on from OX370994.1 coordinate 10,511,136, forward strand.
AGTTTTATGGTGGCTGTGTTTAGTTATAAGCATTATCTGATTAAATATTAGCAGTTAAACAATAATTAGGTAGTTAGACCTGAAAATATGATTAATCCCTGTTTCTATGTTTAATATGGTTTCATAGTAAACATATGTCACTTCAATGTAGGTAATTATTGGCTGACAGAAGTCATTTTTATACATATATCCTCATTCCCCAAGTCCAAGTACAGTCTATTACACCAGGTAAGGGAAAGGTTTTGATCTTTTTGGTTCATCCATAGTCCATCACATCCCACAAACAAGATACATAAAGCCGCAGTCTTCACAGCTACGAGTAAGACAGCAGACAACTATGAGAGCCACCAAAAACGAACATCTACGCCTTAGGCAAGATTGTGGTCAAGGGTAAGCTCATATCGGAATAAAAAAACTTTGGACTGAGCTGAAAAAAGATAGAATTTGTTTGATAACAATAAGCACCAACAAAATGTGTACTATATTAATTAAACTGTAGGTTTTATGTTGACATGTTTTGAATTTTAATCGAATTGAACGAATTGGATGCATGAATAATACTATAATTTCATGTATATATGTATATAAGTAGGTAGCTACCTACTAGACATAGCTACCCAGACTTTAAAAAACATCAAAGTAGGTTTGAATCCCCGAGAAAACTCATATCAAGTGACAAATTCAGTGATGAAACTCAGTTAGTGGAAATTCCATACAAACTTCAAAGCTCAATAACTCCTAAACGTGCCACTTTAGGACATGGTGACTTAAATAATTTCTTGTTTACTTTTTTATCCTCTATCGATCTAGCTAGGTTTCATCGTGCTCCACGACATTGAAAAAAATATAGAGGGCGCCACTGAGACTATGCCACTAATCTTCGTGGCTCTTTCGAGACCGCATTGCATAATTAAAATACAATGTACTTATAGTATATTATGACAGTACGATGTACATACTGCTGATTTCTAGGTGATATGAAAGCAGCGGTTATGTAAATAGTAATTTAAAAAACCGGCTAAGTGCGTGTCGGGCCACGCGCGGTGTAGGGTTCGGTAGAAGGACGGGTTTTTACCCGCTTTACAGGAGTAACAAATTCATCAAAGTAATTTTCAATTGAATTTGTACGAAGTACGTTAAGTTGTAAAGCCTGCTTAGCCGTTTTCCTTTTAAGTTCGTTATAAGTGCTGCTGGCCTGAATTTTTTCACCTTTCTACCGTTTACCGGTGGAGGCTGCGTGGGCGGGGGACGCTCTATACTAATTAAAAATTGCGATTCAAAGCTTAATATTTTGCAAACGGATCCCGAAATAAAAAAATGGTTTTCCTACACTCGCAATATTTTTAAACGACCAATCCAACTTTATTTATAGAGGGCACCATAAAAATTATTTCCCCCTTGTATCCTACCGTTTTATCGGCGTAATTAATGTGCCAAATTTCATCTTTCTAGTACTTGTCGTCTCTGTGCTAAATCTTTAAAAAAAAAAACTGACCAAATGATGAAGGGTTCCGTACCATCATCTATACAACATTAGCCACAAAGATCGAGGAAAAACGGCAAACACGTTTGTTGTTTGGAAGGCCCCCGTAAATATTTATTTTATATAAATTTATTTTTTTATTTTTGAAGCGAATATAGAAATATTCTGTGAATATTTTAATAGAAGTAGAGGTAAAAGCGTCTACCTGCCGTTATTAATATCAAGCAAAAAACGGAAAAAATTACGTTTGTTGTATGGGAGCCCCCTTAAATATTTGTTGTTATAGTGGCAACAGAAATACATCATATGTCACAATTTCAACTGCCTAGCTATCACGGTTCATAAGATACAGCCTGGTGACAGACAGACAGACGGACAGACAGACAGACGGACAGTGAAGTCGTAGTAACCGGGTCTCATCGAGTACGGAACCCTAAAAATGAGCGAAGAATTAGTACCGCCTCTCCGTCAATCAGAACCATGACCCGCGGACCCGCGGCACGCACGCACCGCTCTGGATGGCTACTAATGGTTCTAATAGATTCGAGCTTGTGTCTAGATATTTTCGAAAAGTAAGTTTTAAAAAAAAAATAAAGTATAGTATTCGATAGCCATTGTCAGGCACGTTCATTTTGCTATGTCTTTCAAACCACCCAAACCTTATAGTTCTATGAAACTGAACCGTGTGCCTGCATCGTTTGCTGACGTAGTAAAGTGTCTAGTTGTTAGTCTAGTGGATTCTACCTAGACGAGATACGTTAAGTGGCCGCTCAGACGCCGTGCTTGGTGCCTGGGACATATTATTTAGGTGAAGTAGGCTTGCTTAGTATCTACACCATCCTCTTAGCTTAGCCGAACTAATCCACAGAAAAGGCAGTGTCAATACGTGCGCGTACGCGGATTTCATCACGATGCTTTCCTTCACTTCAGTGTCATTGTTACAATAACGTACGTACCTAACTAAAAAAAAACTAAGTTTTGGTACATGCCGGGATTCAAACCCTCAACCTCTCGCATGTAAGGCAAGCGTTCTACCTATACGCTACCGCTTTACACGCTTTTACACTATTGTAGATTAGGACAACGAGGTGAAATAATTATACCTAGGTAATATACGATATGTCCCTTATTCTTTTAAAGCAAAGATTTAAAGAAAGAAAAGAATAAGGGACGTATCGTATTTTCATGCTCATTCGATCAAAAAAAGAATTGTCGAAATCGGTTAAGATTTGACGGATTTATGCGAGAACATAGCCCAAAAAAAGGTGATATACGCGACGAATTGAGAACCTCCTCCTTGTTTGAAGTCGGTTAAAAGGTCGGTTTAATTCCGCTCAGCGGCGTTCTAATCACGAAATACATAAGTGCGAGTACTGACAAAGGAGTTATTCGGTGGAGATCTACTTTACACGAGATGAGATCAGCATTTCGCTCTGTGCATCACACTTATAAATAGTGGTCTCATTCAATTCTCTACAGTCATAACTCAGATCCGCCAACTCAACTCTGTCGCCATGAATCAATCATAATTTCGTAAGGCATAAAGCTAAAACTGAGTCTAATTCGAGAACAAGTCATTAGGTAATTAATAATCCTGTGTTAGATACAATTAACGACACACGGCAAATGCACGTATGCTGCATGCAAATATGACAGCAAGGTCGGGCGTAATGAGATTCACCACTGAAGGCAATAAATAACTCACTGCCTTGCAAACCGCGTTATTCTGATACAAGTGGGCGAGGTGGCCATTTTATTGACTGGTATTAACGTTCAGTTTGCAATAACCGTCCATTTGCCAAGTTTGAAATGTGTTACAAACATCTACTCAGTTGCAACAGTTTAGGTGAAAATGTAAACAAATTACATTCAGGCAAGTGGTTAAGGAGACATAAAACTGTTTTTTCTGTTCCGCGTGATTGTGATTAGCTCAAGAACGCCAGCACGGGTCGACAACGCTAGTTACGCGTTTTAAAGTCAAAAATCGTGACTTTGGAGTACATTAATTGTCAAATTCTGACAGCTTAGTCACAGGTTTAGCGCCACAAAACGCATGACTCGTGCCAACGTACTACCCGTGCTGGATAGATCCAGGTGTTTTTGAGCTGGTCAAAACAATGTAATACTCCCAAAAGCTCCCGAGATAGTGAAAATGTCCAACACCGATCCACTGAATAAAATTAATTGAACGAAGTGTTTAAAATCATAACTTAATTAATACTTAATTAAGTTCTCATAAGTTCTCTTAATATCCTCTTTCTTTCTTTCTTTCTCCCTTGGCTCGGTTAGAATATTCTCAGCCACAGAACATCATCATCGGCCTATCTCTAGGTATGTAGGTACAACGTTCGAACGTTTTCATAGATAGATTGACTTGACAGTTTAAATATTGTATGTGGGATAAGAAAATAAAATTTCTAATTTTAAATTTTCGCTTATGGGAAGTCGTTTAACTTGACACCGAAGAATCGGTTTTCTGGTTTTGCATTATTTCAAGAACACGTTATACGAGTAGATATTGTTGTGTAAAATTTTCTTTGATCAGGAAATGGGGTGGGTTTTCTTTCTGTACCCTATTTTAAAAATAAAAAAGCAGAAGTGAATAAAAACCGGACAAGTGCGAGTCGGACTCGTGCACGAAGAGTTCCGTACCATTATCTATACAACATTTTAATATTTTAAGCGTCTACCCGTTGTCGTTGTCAATATCGAGCAAAGAGATAGTTACTTAAGATATAAAGAGACATTCTTTCACTTCAACATTCATTCATCCACATGAAAAAAATGCACTAACCTGGAAATCCATCCATCTAAATTCAATATTACCACTCGTATAATAGAAAAACCAAGTTTTATTTCTTTGTCAAATTGGAGTACAGTGCTTTAGCTACTAAGCCAAGTGAACACACGAACACAACCTCTGTGAAGCATCCAAGTAGTCTTTCAGTCATTGTCTTGCCTTTTATCAAGTCAGCTGGTCGCGGGTTGCATCTGCTGATCTGAAAGACATGTACATTTTTGTAAATTCCTGGCAATCGTAATCCTTAAGAACAAATTCAGATAGGCAGTGAGGATTACCTGAACCATAATAATAAAGTGCTCCATGCACCAGCGCCACCAGTGGAAAAAAAAAAAAGATTTTTTACAGATCGTTTTGGCAAAAAGTGTCAGTACAATCTCTCAATCATGTTAATAGTGACTTTCAAAACCCATGGCCGCACCTAAGGCAAAGAATCTAGGACTAGATAGCATTAACGCCAAAAATAGCAGTTTTTGGCATAAATGCTATCCAGTCCCATGTCAGTGATCCTAGGTTCTCAGACATGGGTCCTAAAAATTACTATCAACATGATTGAGAGATTGTACGGTTTTTGCAAAACGATCTGTAAAAAGATGTGATTTTTTTTTTCATTGTGGCCTTTGTGTTACCACTAGATTAGCCACTACAAAATATTCAATAGAAGTCTCTATTTCAAAAAGCACAGACTCTAACCAACAATACATGCATACATAAACTGACGCTTCAACACAAGCGTAAGAGCTAATGATTTGCCACTGAGCTGAAACATAAATTCTAAATATCTACGGGAAACAGAAAAGATCGGAAAAACGTTTTTCTCAGTACTACAATGCCCTTTTAGAATCGCTCGTAGCCCCGGCTGCCTGAATGATCTTAAACGATCACGAAGGTTAAGCAACACAGGGCGCGTTCAGTGCATGGATGGGTCGCCGTCTAAGCCTAACGCTAGTGGCATTTTTCCGAGCGGTTCCGTGCTTCGCAAGGCACGTTAAGCTGTTGGTGCCGGCTGCCGTCGATAGATGGCAGTCGTTAAGCCAAGTCAGAGGCCTTAGGGCGGCTTGACAACTTCTGACAGTAGACGAGCCACTAGTCTACAAGCCTCCACCAATCCGGACTTGGCCCCCGTGGTGGAGTATGGCCTATACCTTCCTCAGGGAAGAGACCCGTGCCCCTTGGTGGGGACATAATGGGTTGATGATGAATGCCCTTTTTACGTTCGGGGAAATTCTCAATCGGCAACTATTCTTTTTCTATACTATGTTCAATTCATGTAAATCTATCAAATAACCTTTACGGGATTTTGGACAAGTCCGTTTTCATCCTATACCAAACTATCAATGAATTTTCAGTACCAAAAAAGGTTTCCTACTACTCAGCAGTAGGAGAAGCTTGGTCAAACAATTGTTGCCAAGTTGGACTTATCACTAAGAGAGATATCTTCCAGCTATCGTCAGCACAGGATGTTTGATTTAGGATAGCAGAAGGGAGGTTAGTAAACATTAAAGGCATAGCAGCTGTGAAAATATTTCGTAACGCATCGTAAGTATTCTGAAAGCGATTTATAGCGACAGTTTGCAGCCATTTTAATATCGCAACTCGAATTTAAAGTAATTTGTAACATTTGTATGTTACGCTTTACACAAATAAAAATACAAGAATTGGTTAAAACAGTAATAAAGGGGAACTTATTCCCCTCGGCCAATATTTCCCATTTCAGCGCACAGCACACTTAAAAAAGAGAAAATGCGGGCATAATCACCATGGGTGAACACCGCGGGTGGCCATTTGATGTTGAGGTAATACGCAAACTACAGCAAAGTACAAGCAGAATAATCCTAAAAACATTTGTTGCTAATCCAATCCATCAGCCCATATTCGTCCTCTGCTGGGCTCATGCCATTTCTGTTTGTCCTCCATCTCATTTGTTGCTATACTAAACATAAAATAATGGTGTATGCAACGCATACTATGTATGTACATTCTACTATAGGGCCCAGACCTCTTAAAGATATGCCTCGTTGGTCTAGCGGTATCATGTCTGATAACACAATACTGGGGGTCTTGGGTTCGATTCCCACTGGGACCCGCCGTCAACTTGTGCAAATGGCACTAGTCTAGTCTGGGTGTATTTCCATGTTTGTGATGTCCTTGCCTGGTTACCATAGCACAGGGAATCCCAGCTTGGGACCAGGACAAGGTGATTGTGTTGTGTCGAAGTTATTATTATTATATGATATTGGTCAGGTCGCTCATTCCTCACGCGTGCCCAATGTAAACAAAACCTAATTTATTGTCATCTAAGTCTCACCTTTTTGAGCAAGTTATTCAGATTTTTACTTTCCTTCTTAATATTACGGATACTGCTATGTATTTGGGTGGCAGCACCCTCCAGTTTCACATTCGTGGGCGAGTCAGGCGGTTCGAACTTCATTTGGTTCCGAATTTTACCGTACTCTCTCAGAGTGTACTGTAGGGTCGCTTCTAGAATGTAGATTTGCTGCAAGTGAGTGCCCAGTGTCGTTAGGCAGTCCAGGACCCTGTAAGTGAGAGAAAAAAGTATGTTTACGAGATCTACTATAAATTTTCCCCGAGAATAAGAACAGGTCTATGTCCAGCAGTGGACTTCTTGTGGCTGAATGATGATGATGATGACAAGAACAAAGTTGTAAATATACTCGAAAGTCAAAGGAAAGTTCTTAAGATGTAAACATAAAATATTTGACATCAAAGTGAAGATAGACAGTACAGGGACGGATATATTCTAGAATTAACAAATGAATGACTAAAAAAATCCAAAACCATCAGCCCGAATTCGTCTACTGCTGAAATAAACCTCCATCAAGGCACGCCATTTTGTCCTCGGTCATGCTTATTCAGCCGCCAACTTATCCTCCAGTTGATATACAAAATATATTATAACAGAGGCACCCAGAAACGTAATAAAATGCTTTAACTTTAAATACTGGCGGATGGATGGCGTGTATTTTGAACTCATCAGTCGGATACAACGATGATGTAGCGGATAAAAAACATTTTACTTTGTAGCAAATCAAACGATCGGCGACCGGCGTGCATGCAGCAACTTTTCGTCCAATACAACAGCTTTACAAAAAAGGTACGCCAGAGCCATGACAAAAGGCGGCCTACGCCTACCCCATCTTTACCAACCATAGGAAAAACTGGAGTCAATTGCTTAACTGTCTTAATTTAACAAAACAAAGCTCACCTGTAGTTACTCATATTTCTTGCATACAATCCAGCCACAGCATTTAATTTCCATCCTCTCATATGAAAATGCCTTAGTCCCTGCATCAGTCTTTGTCTTTCATAAGGCAAGTCAATGCCCATTTTGATCATATCTGTTTCATCTAACAGGAGAAAAGAGCGTAAATCCAGCGCGTTGGTCTCCATGAGAGAGGTGAGACTTTCACAGTTCATACCGAAAAGAAGATGGGGGATCTCGCTTGTGTACTTTGGTCTGCGAAAGAATGATGAAAATTTAAGGCAACTTTTCCTTCTGGCATCCTTCTCACATAATTTTTTTTTTAATAATTGTAAAAATTATGAGTATACTTTTGACAGTGGCGTACTGAAGCGCTATTACCTAGACAGTAAGATCAGGAACATTCTAGAAATGTTATCCTATAACTGAGACCGCGCAGGACAGAGACAAGTGGCGACCCACTTGGGGTCGCTGAGCCAGCGGAGTAAGTAAGTATAACTTAGTTTATGATGAAGAAAATCGGCCACTAATAATTATGAACGTTGAACGCCATGCTTATCAAAAACCGAGCACATGAAAACCGAAAATAAAATAAAACTACACTATGTAATCTTATATAGGTATATAATCTGTAATTATTCTACACTATGTAGTGTCGCCTCGGACCACATTTGTTAAAAGTATAATATTCATTCTTTTACAATGATTAAATAGGTTAGAATGAGCGAGCGAAAGGAATTCCAAAGGGAAGAATGGCCTAAATTAGTACCTATGTGAAGTTGTTAAGAAGATGTTAGTGCACAATAAAATGACCAATATTCTAAAGTAAGATTTTAGGGAGGTATCGCAATAATAACGCAAAATCTGAGAAAACTGAGGAACATACTTTCATACAGTTAAAACAGATAATGATAAGAAATTTGAATATAACTTACACAACACCAGTTTTGATTCCAGGATAGAAATCATGCCAGGAGCTTATTTGAGTTGTGCAGTAGCTTCCCTCCGTTTCATCGTCCTCATCTTTCCTAGTATGACTGTTCAGGATGTCAACAATATTTTGGTAGTCATGTGTGTAGGCTATGTCTGTGGGTGTGCGACCCTGTTTATCGACCTCAGTCAGTCTAGCCCCGGCTGCTATGAGTACTTCTAGAATTTCAGGCTGGTTGTGGTGGACGGCCCAGAACATTGCCTAAAAACGTTTAGTGAAGAAGTATACTCAGGCCTTTGCGGTTATTGGTTGATTTTAAATGTGTACTAATAAAGTACAGGGTACGGGGTACTTTAAGTACCACAGGTAGATACATAAAAATTTTGAGCGAAAGTATTTCAATCTAATTAAATAGGTACACATCAGCAGGAGGAGCAAGGTTCGTGTAAAGGAGAATATAATAATTGATTATTTTCCTTTTTAATTTTCTTTTCCTTTTACAGTCTTAAGCCCGGTTTTGACGGTCTTTATATGCTCGGCCCGTGTGCGTACAGTTTTAGTTGATTCTGACGACGGTCAGTGCACTCGGACCGAGTGCGTCGTCATAATCAACTAAAACTGTACGCATACACACGGTCCGAGCGTACTAAGACCGTCAAAACCCGGCTTTGTTTATAAAACCACCATTCCTTAAAACACTCCTCCGATTAGGATCAGATGCAGTTTAAATAGCCTATGGTGAAGAGAAATATGTAACCACAGACATAGCTGGGCATTAACTCGTTAATCCGTTAATTGTTAACTATTAAGTTCACTTTAAAAATTTTAACAGACTCGTTAACTTCCGTTAAAACTACCCAAGTCCGTTAATCGTTAATCCAGTACCTACTATTTACCAAAAAGATACGGAACGCACCGCGCCGCGTCGCGAAAAACACGTTCTGAGCAGTACAGTCGACAGCAGGTAACTCTTTATATTTTTGTTGCAAAGTCGTCCGCAACGTGCACGGATGTAAAGGTGATGTGCTGTCGACTGTACTATTTGAAACTAGGTAGACATGTATGTCTTGCCGGCTTGTGTGAGTGAAAAAACTGCGATGAAATTTGATTCATATGATTCGTTTGATAGTTTCATTACCTACTTAGTGCCAGCGCTTAGCGTAACTAGTGTTTTGTTAGGTGTATATTTGCTAAAGAGTACAAAACGAGCCCCGCTTTCAGACGAGAACTTCAACATATTAATGATCATGAAGTCTTTTTTTGCTCCTAACCTGTTAACTTCCAGAACCCGAACCAACATTTTATATAATTAGATCACTAACGCAACGATATAGAAAATGCAAAATTTATCACGTATTAGCGGATTAACGATTAACATTAAGTCTTTCGAAATGCAACGCTTTAACGTTTAACGAAGTTAACTTTTTTCGTAACGGATTAGCGATTAACGACGTTAACTATTTGATTAACGGTGCCCAGCTATGACCTCAGATTATTAAATGCCTCCGCGGAGTGTTTTAGAGGAATCGTGTTTTTATAAGACCGAAAGGTTGTAAGATAAATTTTAAACTTGCCACAAAGACGATTTTTATTATTTTCCATATTACTTAAACCGGCCGAATTAAGTAAAACCAAATTGTTGACCGTTTCAAGATTGTATGAATAATAAAAAAAGAAAATTAAAGACTTTTAACTTATACTTCTTAGAAGTGGTTTAATGATTATTCATACAGAAGAAACAATTTTCCGGTATTTAAGTTATTTCAATAACACTGTTTACTCTGGATTAAAACATCATTACTTACTGTCCATCCTTGCTGGTCTCTCATTTCAATATTAACATTTTGGTCCAATAGTCTTTGCACAACAGTTACTTGGCCACTACCAATGGCCCTCATTAGTGGAGTCTGTCCATATTTATCACCAATATTTAATATACAGCCTTTCTCAATGAGACTATTGACTATACTCTCAATGGTATCAGCATTGGCACTGCCATTGGAACAGGCTACCATCACTGGAGTGACTGAATCTGGAATCACACATTACATATAAGTTGATCAGAAATTAAATACCTACTTAAAGTATTTTACAGCTTCCTTCTATCAGAAATATGTGGACCAAATCACTATTTGTGCTGTACCATGGGTTGATTTAAGGTACCTATATAAAGTTTGTACTATACATGCAGGGAATGAAATAATAATAGCTTCGGCACAATACAATCACTTATCCTTGAGCCTATTTTATAGAAATATAATTCATGGTTTACTATGACAATTCGATGTACATTGCGAAGTCGATTGACCCACAGATTAACAAGTACATTCTGCTACGCAAACTACGAATTGTAGTTTTATGAAACTCAGCCCTGGTCCCAAACTAGGATACTCTGTGATATGATAAGGGAACGTACCCATAGCACATGACCCATTTTTTAATTTTTTTTACCCCAATTGCTGAACGCTGCGCGCCATAATTTGAATATAGCTCGAAAATTATGCAGTCGCGCTGTTGAATAAAAGAAATGTGCAAGACTATGCAATACGCATAATCTCGAACAGCGCCTCAGTCCTACAAGCACTTGACAGCAATCTCACAAACAACAGCCTGATACAAGAGTGTCACCATGAGATGGAAAAACTGTCAACAAACAATTGAGTCACCTTACAATGGTTAAAGGGTCATAGCGGCTCCTTGGGCAATGATGCTGCGGATGAATTCGCTAGAAAAGGCTCGGAATCTACAGTGGAAGGATCCGAACCCCTGCTCCATACAACCATACAAACCTACCACTACCATACAACCAGTTTAGGAAATGGTTGAGGTTGCGCACAGAAAGCCAGCATGCTGAACTTTGGAGAACAGAAACCATTTCTCTAGAGGATATTGAATACGTGACGAAGACCTATTCGATTCTTTTTGTAAGTTAAAGTAAAATTTACAATAACTTAAGAGTTAACTATCAGATGTTCAATCTGTACAAGAAATTTTAATTAGAAAATAGTTACCTGAGTGCAAGTTAGGATCTGCACCCTCATTGAGAAGATATTCCACAATCTTCTCTTGAGCATGGAAACATGCATGCATCAGAGGAGTCCAGCCACTATCTAATTTTATGTTAACATTACTATGCAGGTCTGAAACAAGACAGTATGAATATAATTATGCTGTGAGTGAAAATACTATGTTTTTCACCACCAAACAAATCATGTCCTCTTTTTTACAGATTTTTTTTTGCAAATTGCCATTTTCAAATATCTTAATCATTTTTATGCGCTACGATCTCGGGTCAAGAACCTAGGTCTAGAAAGTATTTCTGCTGAAACCAGCCATTTGCGGCATAAATGCTATTTAGTTAGTGTCTTTGATCCTAGGTTCTCGGTTGTGGGTCCTAAAATAAAAAGTGAGCCTCGTAGAGCTCCTTAAGAAATCTATACATATAACAAATTTGTAAATTTTGTCTCTGTCTGGCATATGTCTGTCACATAGTTTTTTTTTCACGCATCACGCAAAAACCACTGAAGGGAATTTAATAAAACTTACTAAGTAATAATCATGTACTTAGATACCCGTCTAATGGTAAGGTAGCAAGAATTTCAGTAATTCAGTAATTTATTCATTATTAAAAACGAAGACAGTTACAATCCTTACACCATCGTATTTTGATGCTTATAGTGTATAATATATACATTCAAGGAAAAACGATAACATCTGAACTAGTGATAAACACTGTATCTCAGATGTCAACGCCCACTACAGCAATTTACTTTTATGGTGGCATATTCATAAAAACTCAGCGCCTTCTATTAAAAAAGATTTATAGGCGTCTGTTAGCCCGGCCGAAAATTTACTAAATTGATGGAGCCAATTTCATTCAGTTCTGTAAAAACAAAGCGATCTCAAAAATAAGAGACTTCTGCCTTACAATGACGCCAAAAAATGTATTCAATTGACAGTGGAAAGTTATTAAGAACGACTCCCAAAAAATTATAAATCTGTCTCGAAAATTTTATAAATTGACGGTAGGAAATTCATAACTTCCTTTATGTGTTTTTAAAACAGATAAAATATTCATGATGGTTCTGAAAATTTAATAGATATTTTGGCATTTGACATTTGGATTGACATTTTCATTTTGATATCTTGAAACTCAAATCCATCGAAAATGACAGAATAAAAAAATCAATTATAAAGTCCCGCAAGTCCCATTCCTGACTGTTTGTTTTATTCTACCACCGCCAAATTAGTCATTTTGCTAATTTGCCACTGACAACACTAACTTTGTGGTTAGTGAAATCATGAATGCTCAAAATTCTGACCGAGCCTCGTTCGCTTTTGATTGGGTATAGTCTTGTCTAACATGTGACCTTGGCGAAGTTGTACTGGATAATCAGCACAGAGTCCATAAAGCAAAATTGAGTTGAATTGGGTATTTGACAAAATATCAAATCAGTTACTTTTAAAACGGAATTTTGTATGAAAATACTGGCTTATGATGTCACATTTCAGAGCACTCTTTTTATGTATTTAAAAATTGTAATAACTCATAATTGACTAAAAAAGATACATTTTCCGAGATATTTGGTAAGTTTTGTTTTAATCGAGCATATGAAATAATTTATTGTTGATTGTGTCAAATACTGTATTGAAGGTTTGTACCTAGTATTTTACTTTTGTCTGGCTGGTGACCGCTACCCCACCTAGCGGTTTGAAAAATACTATTCTAATCCAATGCAAGCGTAGTCATGGACACAGCTAGTCTTCTACATAAACTCACGCCTGTATCGCAGCAGCTCGAGCTGATGTATAATATCTTATCACTGCACTTGATTGTTTTTGGTTTTTATATAATTATCTAAAAATGAAATGTTGATGTAATGAAAGAGTTTGTCGAGGTTGTGGCAAATGGCAAGCCCTGGTCTCTGCCTACCCAACTGGGATACAGGAGTGAGTTTATGTAATTATGCAGTCATAGTTAAAAACACGCATGGCACACAGAATGAACCCATCACAGAGTGATTTACTCCGCAGCATATCTTGCCCTCATTTAAATGGTAAAGACAATTTGAGAGGGCTGGGGACGTTATAGAGTGTGAATTTTGTAGGAAGAAATACTTCTATGGCTTTTTTATTCATAGAATGTGTGTATAAATATTCTTACCACTTTTGAGAATATTTTGTACTTCTGTAAGGCTTCCATTGATGATAGCATCTTGTAGATTAACCTCCAATTTCTTTTTTGAATTTTCTTGGACTTGATAATATTTTCTAACCTGAGAAGATTTTTGTTACGCAAGTATTAGCAGAATTTAGTTATGTTAGAACTGTTGAAACTTAACTTACCAATAAGATTGTTCAAAACAAATACAAATTCAAAAGAAAACCCGGCTTACCGGTTTCTCGTAAAATCCGTAATCATCACTGTCGGAGTCATCATCAGATGCTCCAGCTGGCCTGAAATTTGCCATTTAATGGACAATATCTTTCTTGAAGATTTGCTAATAAGCACAGAACACAAAATATGACAAAAAGGGACAAAAAGTATTCTTTACATGTAAAACGTTTTTAGTGAAATGAAAAGAAGATAGATACGAATACGAAACGTCAAAAATCAAGCAAAAGAAAATACATGTTCCGAGTCATATTCAACGAAACTACTACTTTGAACAATATTTACGTATATGTACAGAGTATAAGTCATACAATAAAAAATAAATCTCGGTATATGTAAGTAAATCTCTTATATTTTATAATGTACCTACATTGAATTAAATTACTTGTTTGTAGGTATGTTTTGTTTCACTTTTTTTTAATAGCCTTTTACATAGAAAAACTAGTCGGTACAATTCGGAACAGTCAGTATGATATTACATTACTTTGTAGATTTGTGAAGATAGGTTTAAAACATATTTCATGATAAAAACAGCCAAACAAGACTGAGCTGAGTTGCACGGACGAACAGATCTCAATGGGACGCACTGAGTTCTTCTTTTTTGCTGCGTTCTTGTGTAGAAATCTGTAGAGACCACAGAACACTTTTTTGTAGGGACACAAATTGTCTCACGCATATTGTGAAATTGGGCCTCTTATACGTACACACGTATACATAATAGCTCTAACCAAACTAAGTAGAATGGAATTCTTATCTTTTCTAATAGACAGTAGAATTCCGATGTCAAACAAAGAATTTATTTCCAAAGTTACATTGAAATTGGGAAATAAAAAATGAGAAAATAATAAAAAATCATATTTGCTACAAAACTATAATTAAATTTTAAAATGTAAACTCTGTAATTGGAAGAGCACCTTTTGACGTGCATTTTTCATGCTTTATTGTAATCTTATGTGTGCACCCAAGGTAAGGTAGGTACCTACCTACCTACCTACCTACCTACCTACTTAATTATTAATAATTTGTTTATTAATGGTTTATCAAATTAACTCGAAAGTTATTGTCATAATTACTAATATAATAAATGTAATAAATTAGAAAATTGAGGTTTATATATAAAGTCTTAGGTTATTTAAATATTTTTAATCTGAGATACCTACTCATTAAAATTTTTACTTAATTAGTTAAAATTTACTGTTAAAAAACATACATAATAGGTAATCCACTCAGTTGACAGAATATCGACCTTTATACCCGTGCACTGTATTCCGTTACGTTACGGGCAGCTAAAATGTAAAGGTTGATATGCTGACGACTATACTAAGCTTATTAATATCAATCTAGTAAAGAAAGAACAGGGCTTCCCGGCACGAGTGTCTATACACGTAATAGAAACTCCCCACCACAGTGTAAAATTAATTAATAAGTTGCTAGCGAAAAAAATATTTTATTCTATAAAAACAAAATAACATATAAAATGCATATATTTCAGTTTGCAAGACAATTTAATAACAACTAACAAAGACAGCATATACAGTAAAAACAAAGCACATAATCTATACATCTGTCAACGCAAGAACGCCGTTTTAAATCCAATAAATTACTTTCGGCATCGTTTTTTTTATGCTGCGCTCAATCGCTCTAAATTAGCTGCACTTCTCAGGTCTGTGTTTGGCAGGATGCCGTCACGCCAAGTGGCAAAGTGGTTTACTTTTAATTGTTTATTGAAATCTTAACTGAGCATAACAATCATACACATTTTTTCATTACTTATCCGAGGGGATGCCGTCTGGATGGTAGGTACCTACCCCAAATTATGGCCTAGGCCCATCCCTGTTGGGTTACTGCATACATTGGGAAAATTAATCAGAGGATCGAGGAATTTCAATGATTTCAGCCAATAAAAAAGTTAATAAATGTTTTTGTTTTCTTGTAGTTTTTTCCGTATCTACATCTACACTAATATTAAAAAGAGGAAAAGTTTGTATGTTTGTAAGTTTATATGTAAGTTTGTGTGTCGGGGGTAATCTCCGAAAAAAATATTTTTATTTCAAAAATTCTTTTACCAGATGGACATAGGCTTTAAATTACAGATCCTTTGCGTAGAGACCAACCTTGCCACGTAAGTCGTCGAAAAAACGACCGAGCGAATGCATTTCTTATAAACCCAGTCTCAACGGTAAGAGATACATGAACGCTTTCTATAGGAAAGTTAAAGATCTTAAAAAGGCATGTAAAAGAGTCCGCGATGATTGGCTACAAAATGTTACAACAAATACAAGTTTTGCGAAAGTTTAAGAAATGCTAATAAATCTATTTATCGACCTAAGGTTAATTCACAAATCGATAAAAAACGACTTAAAAACCGGCCAAGTGCGAGTCGGACTCGCGCACGAAGGGTTTCTTACCATTATCTATACATCATTAGACACAAAGATTGGAAAAAAACGGCAAAAATTACGTTTGTTGTATGGGAGCCCCCTTAATATTTATTTTATTTTAATTTCATTGTCTATTTTTTAAGCGAATATAGAACTAAATATTATTTTAAGCGTCTACCTGTTGCCGTTATTAATATCAAGCAAAAAACGGCAAAAAATACGTCTGTTGTATGGAAGCCCCCCTTAAATAATAATTTGGTTCTGTTTTTAATATTTGTTGTTATAACGGCAATTTTAATTAAAATTTCGACTGCCTAGCTATCACGGTTCATGAGATACAGTCTGGTGACAGACAGACAGACAGACAGACGGACAGTGAAGTCTTAGTAATACGGAAGCCTAAAAAATATGAAAATTAATTTCAATCTTTCGAAGGTAATTTCAGTACCTACGTGATATTAAATGTTTTATCAATATAAATTCGCTTATCATCAGGGAAATTTTGTGTAGTAAAAAATTGTTCTTTACAAAACGTTGTTTGGACGAATAGTTTAGAATCTGTGACCGTGTACAAATTTACAAGGATTAAATAAATTACATTCTGAACTGATGGCATATGGAGAGATTAAAGGTAGAAAAAGAAACGAACGCCGGCCTCACATTCGGAGGTAGTGAGTTCGAATCCCAGCATATATCTATACATGACTTTGTTTTCTAAAGTTAAGTAACTTTTTGAAGTTGTGGTAGCAATACCACTCGCTAACGGTGCAGGAAAACATTGTGAGGAAACCTGAGCGTCTAAGGTGTTAACATACTTACCTCAGTGCTTGAAAATGCAAATCCGTATTGGGCACGGGTGGTGACACATTCTCTCTCTGAGAAAAGGCCTGTGCCCTGCAATACGACGTACCTATATAGGCTACATAAACATAAAAAATCAGTTTTGATCAGGTGGAAAAGAGTGTAATGATGGATGGTGGATAAAATAAGAGTTTTGTTTTGTCAAACACAAAATATAAGGTTTAATTTCGTAGGAGACCCTTCGAATTGCAGCTTCTTTGATCAGTCTTAATGAGGACTTTGGTGAAATTTGGCTAGCAGGGCCTGACGTGACAATTGAACTGAAAGGAGAAGTAGAACAACGTATAAGGTAGATACTAAACTAGGTACTAAATGGATAAAAGCGGACAATTCGAGTTTCAGTTTATTTGGTTTGATGAGCATTTTGGTGAGAATCGGTGACCAGGATCTGGTACTGAAATTGGAATATGCATAGGTAGGGGAAGTACGGGCAAAATGACATAGACGGACAAAATGACATAGTGGGCTTATTTGAAAATTGGCGCGGTTCGGAACATCAAAAACCAGCCAATCGCAGTCTTTGTGTCGCCCTTACCAACCTTAGGAAATACCAGACCAATCCGGGCGCGCGTCGTTTCGGCACAACTTAATGTTTGTTTTCACCAACTTCAAGTTTGCTTTGAGCTCTGAAAACTGAAATGTTTTTGGTAAGTTTTTCTTTAAATCGTCGCTATTTGTTGCTTTTATTTGCTTTAGTATATTACAATCTATAAGTGAATAACATTTAGTTTCGATTATTTTATTCTTGTTAGAAAATATGAAGTTAAAAATATTCAATCTCATTGGTGGATAAAATGACATACCCTTGATATGGACAAAATGACATAGGTATGTCATTTTGTATGCAATGGTTTTAAAAAGACAGGTTAGTGGCCACTTAACCCGGATATTTTTCCTGACTATTTATTTCAACCATCAGAAACAACAAACATTCCCACAACATCCAATCAGGATGACGATGAGAATCACCAGGCACCTGGAGCTACACCTTCGAATGAAGTTTCTTGTATTCCTAGCGACGTTGTGTTTCTTAACACCTCTGCAACCACAGATGCCGCTATGATGCCTAGCACCTCCGCAACCACCGCAGCCGCTATGATGCCTAGCACTTCTGCAACCACGGCTACCGCTGGGTTACCTAGCACCTCTGCAATTACTGATAATGGTGTGCTGCCTTGCACATCTACGTGTAATCTGACTGTTCCCATAAATGTTCTAAAGCCCATTCCACAAGGCGCATACGTAGCAGGGCAAGGAAACCGCAAACCGAGGAAGCGCCAAGTCAATTTATTGTTGACCTCTACTCCGAATATGGAAGATGTAAAGATAAAGATAGAGATGAAGAAACCCTCGCGTGAAAGAAAAAGGCAAGCATCCAAGGTCCTCTTTGATAGCGATTCTGAATTAGAAAACATTCAATCTCAGGTAGAGGATGATGAGGACGATTGCGCTTGCATTTTTGCAACGATTTGTACTCCCGATCAAAACCCGGAGAAGGTTGGCTTAGATGTATGCTGTGCTTCCGTTGGGTGCATGCTGCCTGTGCTGATCTACCGAAGAAAACGAAGAAATTTGTGTGTGAATTATGCATTTAATTGCACTTTATTTAGTATGTCATTTTGTCCATATAGGGTATGTCGTTTTGTCCATGAGTATGGACAAAATGAATTTTCTGTGATCTAATTTTAAAAGAAGATATTTTTTTTTCTATTAAACCTAAGTGTTACGATAGATTTTATAGCTGATTAATCAAAGACGTTACTGTTACGTAAATTTTGTTTCTGAAGCTTTTAAATAAATATTCATGGTGAAAAAACGGGAGGGTATGCCATTTTGTCCGTACTTCCCCTACGGAATCTCCTGAACGGACAATATTACGGATAATTACTGTGTAAATTCTTTTTTTATGTAGGTAGGTGGGTACAATAAAGTTTTACGTCAATTTTCAGTAGAATAGTTTAAGAGAATATTAAAATTCTGAATAAATACAGAACACTTTATTGTGTCTAGAAAAGGTCAACAAACATTATACCTACCCATATTTTTTGTCCGTATACTCTTACAATCATACAACCTGTATTTAATAATTTGGAGCAACTTCTGTAAAAAAAAACTTTTACCGAAGCTTTTATATTTTCTGCAAGCCATGGACTTGACCCCTATACCAATTTTAAAAATAGGGCAAGTTTTTAATTTATGTAATTTTGACTATCGCCATTTTGAAAAAAATAAGCTACCACCCAACCTAGAGTTTCATTGAACTTTTGTTTCATTCTCAAGTAGGTAAGGTTCGTTCTGAGCCGTCAACTTCCTCCTTGGTTTTCACAACGCTAATTAAAGAGAGGCATTAATTCGAGTAGCCCATTAGGGGGAAAGGCAATTTCATTTTCTTAATGAATTAAGGCTTACTGGAATAAAGAAATTGCGTGTTACTTCAGCTTCAAGGTTTATTTTCGGACGTTAAAAATCGGAGTGAAATAAAAGAGTGTAGTGAGCTACTTTATCACCGAGGTCTTTCTTTGAAAAATGTATGATTTGGAACTTTGATGTCATAAATTTTTCGTTTAAATATAGGTCTACGAATAAAATACTCTTTGAAGAAGAAGAAGAAGAAGAAAGACATTTATTATACCAACAAGATACATCACAGAAACAAAATAAGCACATAAGTAACATAATATGCACAAACCTTGGAAACCTTGTTTTTGTCCGTCACCTTCGGCATTCCTTGTTCCCAAAAGAAATGCGCGGTTAAATTTTTCCTCATACCACTCAGGTTATATAAATAATCTTTGATCTTAGATTAGGTACCTATACATGTTCTTGCCTATTCACCATGAATTTTCTGTGGTTTGAGATCCATAGCAAAATGAACGTGCCTTAACAGTAACTATATAGAATACGCTAGTTTGTTTTTCAAACTCTGAGAGAACCATTAGTAGCCATCCAGAGTATTCCAGAGCGATGCGTGCGCACCGGGTCCGCGGGTCATTGTTCAGATAGATAGAAAGGCGGTATCTATTAATTGTTCGCCAAACGGAATTTTCGAAATAAGATCTCCCAACTCGAAACAAGATTTCTCAACAATTTTATTTTTTATTTTACGTCTATTGATATACTTTAAAGTAGTCGTCTAAATAGATGGGATTTAAAACTACTAATAAAGTACATAACTACCGGTCTCAAACCACCCAGATTTCAGCGTAGACCCATAGACCAAAAAGATTCGAAGTTCAGTTGTGTGACATAAATCCCGCTAAACAGCTGAACGGATTTCGATGAAACAAAAAAGACCATGTCCGATCAAAACAGACATACCTACATAAATATGTATATTTTATCTGAATACCAAACGCCACAACAAAAGAGACCGAGAGGTAGACCAAGAAAACGTTGGGTTGACTATATTGAAGAAGGCCTCAGAAAGATGGGCAAATACACGAACTGGAAGAGAAAGTCGAGGGCCCGAGACACGTGGAAGAAGACGAAGGAGGGAGGTGGAGGAGATGAAATGGTTATAGCGCCATAGGAAGTAGATAGGAAGTAAGCACCGAACGCAAACTGAGATACACAATTATTACACAGCAAGATTATTATGAAAAGAAATGAGTGGACGTGGACGTCATATCCAGCTAATTAAGCAGGCCAGTAAGAAATAAAAAGCAAAGCACCTCTTACACGGAAGATTCAGCAATAAGACGTGTCTCAACAACAGCCCTCGCGACAGATTCAAGCAGGAGTCCTCCGGCAAACCGTTGACAAAGGTAAGGATAATAGACTACAGTTCCAATTAGACGACGAGGGCGTTTGTTAACAATTAATTAATGTCAGACCATTGTGTCCGCAGCGCTAGAGGACCTAGGTAAGTTTCCCCATGCCAAAAAATTGTCTTTTAGTTTCTCTTGGTGACACTGGCCAATCTACATAGAGCAATAGAAGAGACACTGGCGTTCCTATAGAATTTGCAGCGGCCACATTTACAATAACAATCAGTCGTTCGAGCAGCTAGTTTTAGTTCTAGTTAGACCTAGATTTCCGTACTTAGCTTCATAGTTGGGCCACTGTACGTAGCAAGTGCTAAGGTATGTAAATATCTTAGACACTGGGGTTTCCTCACGATGTTTTCCTTCACAATTAGCAAGTGGTATTGCTACTACAACTTTACAGATGTACGTAAATTAGAAAACAAACTCATTGGTACATGACAGGATTCGAACCCACGACCCCCCGAATAAGAAGCCGGCGTTCTACCGCTCCGCTACCACCGTTCTCGCTCGAGCAGCTCAGCAAATATTTTTTCTTGCTCTAGATTGAAGAAATAAATGTTTTCGAATGTAACTAGGATTTCTCATAGCAGTGTGGCGTATAAGGTAAGAGATTTGATTTATCGTAACGGTCTGGCGCGGTGCGGGCGGGGGCGGGCGGCTGACCGCGCGGGCGCTCGGCCTCCGTCCGACGCGTTATTAAACTTTTCCCCATATTAAACATTCCGGAGACGAATACATTTTATTGTTGCCTCCGACCGACGTCAGAGGCCCCTACAAAGCGAAACTCAAAGACGGCAATTGCGAAATAAATTGAAAGCAATTTGATATTGCGATGTAAGTAATAGCCGTCAGAAATCCACATCTCTGGACGAGACATTTTGGTTTGCCATTTGTATAAGATTTAGAATGTTTCGAACGGGTCATTTCACAGCGTTACAATTTGTTTCTACTTTTGGGAAAATTGGGCCCAGTGGACTGTGTGCTCAGGAAATGTTCTTGAATTTCGTGACAATGGCGGGATAGTTAGGTATATTCTCATCTTGCATATATCAAAACTAAGTATAAACATTAGCTAGGTCACCATGCTTTTCATCATCATCATCGTCATCTTTCGCGGTCTCTCACCATTCTGATATTTAAAAATATATGTCTCAAGAGTACCCGAAACCGACATGAGCGCAATGATTAATTAATTAATGTTGATGAAGCGAAAGAGGTTTCTGGCAAGTGGCAAACCCCGGTCTCTGTCTACACCTCCGAGATACAGGCGTGAGTTTGTGTAATTTAATGTATTAATATTACTTTTAGTAATAAGGCCGCCAATTGTACTGTACTATATTATTGTTAAATACTCATATGTAATTCCTGGTGTACATACAATAAAGAATATTCTATCTATCTATCTATCTATCTAATACCTATAAAGGTAGGTATTTCTTCAAGATCATGAGGTATTTCTTCGAGATTAAACACTGTTAAACAGGTAGATATTAGATTAATAAGCCAACATTGCTACAAGCAACTCGTTGTTTAAATTACGTAGCGATGAAGAAAGTAAACATGATCTTAATTAAAATGAACTCGGCAGTGTTGGTATAGTGTAGTTGGCATACCTACGTACAATATAGCTAACAACAATGACTTAGAGATAAACCATCCAATTAGACACCGGCTTTGTTAACTTTTAATTAACAGAGTTGTGTCGTATCATGAGAGGTACGAAGACCAAACTAATTCTGCCTCTAATGATGCGAAGTATCTTCCACGTTAATTAGAGAATACTTTTACTCTAATTACATGCTCCCTCCTCGAGATGCTATAATACGCGATTGAATAAAATAATGATATCGTACTTCCTACTAATATTATAAATGTGAAAATTTGTGACGATGTTTGGATGTTTGTTACTCAATCACGCAATAACGGCTGAACGGATTTACATGAAACTTGGCGTACAGATAGACAGAGACCTGAATTGAGACATAGCATAGTTGATATCCCGGTAATGCGTTCCCTGCGGGATAAGATTTACTTCTAGTTTAAAATAGATGGCGCTGTGCGAGCGAACGTTGTGTTTTAAAAATAGATGGCGTTGTGCAAGAAACGTATAAACGGATTCTGTGGTGGTACGAAGTTCACCGGGACAGCTAGATTACAATAACTTGGTAGAGTTGGAAGATTACTCTACCTACGAATACTCTACGGTAAAAACAGACTCGGTACGTAGCTACGCACCGAACTCTGTTTTTACCGTGTAACAGTTTCTGTAAGTAACACAACCAAACTAGGTACGTATTCAACTCGGATTTAATCAAAATGTTATCCTCGTTTTATTGCAATAGAAAAACAACTTAATGAAAACAACGGCAAATGAAAGATTTCTTATCCCTCTAGGTTCTTGTGAATGTTGCTCTACTATGGTAAAGTCTTTCGATAACGTCTGTGTGAGTTCACGAGTATTTTTGTGCTATTTATATAAGTACTAGCTTTTGCTCGCGACTTTGTCCGCATGGAATGAGTAATTTTCGGGATGAAAAGTATCCTTTGTCCTTCCCCGGGACTTAAACTATCTCCATACCAAATTACATCTAAATTCCTTCAGCTGTTTTTGCGTGATTAAGTAACAAATATCAAAACATCTTCACAAACTTTCAAATTTATATTATTATTAGTAAGATTCCCCCCCCTCCCCTCTCCCCCTACTTTTATTATTTTGCGCTACCCACTCAGCCATTATCCACAAACCAAAGGTTAACTGGTAGAAAATACTACTTAGCATTGAGTACGCCTTTGCATCAAACAGGTATTTTGAGCAATAAAGAATTTTAATAATAACAGTACATAATAATAATAATATTTTAGTTCTTTCCCGACCTCGTCATTTTGTATCACTCCACGAGGTAGGTAATATTATTAACCTAACCTAAAAGACATAATTTTCTGCAACATAATTGTCTAGGTAGTAGATAATTGTCTTTTAAGGAAAACGTCTAACGAGAGTTCCAAAAACTAAAAACAGCAATCCTGCCTGGGAAACCTACGGGAGCAAACAGCCGCATGTGCTGCAGATCTAGTCTACTTTACTTAAGAGACAAAGAGACATCCAAAAAAGAGATCAAAAATAATAAAATTACTACATACTCAGCGTTACACTAACTAACCTGCAGAGTACAGTCGAAAAATGTGCGAGAAATCAGCCATACCTAAAATGTAGAGATACCTACAAATTTTCAGATTTCTAATATGTCTACTGCTCTACATAACGGATCGAGATACGTTGCATGAATGTAGAAAAAACCTCTAAGTTTCAGGGAACTAAAACCAGAATTTTCTGCAATATCTATTGGTTGAGTTCACATCGAGTCAAAATGATAGCGCGCCAGATAAGAGCGAGCAGCACAAGGCACTAGCGATGCGATCATATTAATTCCGCCCTTAATTGTTTTTTGTCTCCCGTCCATCTCAGAGCGTCTTCATCAGCCGCCCTAGTCTAATCCAAAATCTCATTTCCGACGAATAATTGTAGGAAGTAGAGCGGAGTACAGCTCCTCCGCCGAGAAGTGAGCTTTGCGCCTTTATTCTGGAAGGAAGCTCAGCGTGGAGTATAATAAATATCGATGTGTATCAGTTTCTTGTGTACGTATATCTAATCGCTATTACCTACTTGTGAACAATCTGCGGATTGCGGAATCAGCATTAATTAGGTGGCAACTTGATACGACTGACGCTTGTCTTTGAGGAAGACGCCATAAATCTGCCGACTGTATTGACCTCGATCTAAAAGAATCATAGTGAGGCAGGCGAAATAGAGCTCACCGGAATTGTAGCTTCATTGAGCCGTCATCAAGCTGGATTCTTTCTCATTTCTTTGCGCTAGTAGTGGAGATTGTGCTGAAACCATCGTGATCAAAGGGATTCTTTGCAGGAGTTGTATAAGGTTGTCTGTCATCGCTAACATTGGTCACACATGCCGCAAGCATTTCACTCACCGTTGAGTCAGGGGCCGTTTTAATGGGAGAGGAGGTCCATCCCAGGTAATTTTTAGGGCTCCGTAGACAAAAAGGTACTCTTTTAGTTTCGCCATGTTCGTCCGTCTGTCTTTCTGTCCGCGGCTTAGCTCAGAGACGATTAGCACTAGAAAGTGGTTTGGCATAGGTATGCATATCAATCCAGCAGACAAAACAGTAGAATAAAGTAATTGAAAAAATCTTATCTATCCTGCAGTCGGAAAGTGGTTAAAGTTGTCTTACATAATAATTATGAAGAGCCCTTAACGTTATATCTCTCGCACACAGAAGCTAAGCTCACGTCTCGGCAAATCGATCTGCGGCCCAGTCTCACAACGAGACGCACTGAACATCCAATGCGGATTTAAAAACGCTCCACCAGAACAGCTGCATTAGAGTAAGAAATTCTTATTTTCATTTTATGTTAAAGCTTGAGTGCAGATTAGCGTCGGTCGTGTCGGTTTTGTATCGGTTTTAAAATTAAACGTCGATCGGAGCACTACTAAAGCACTACCGCGTTCAGTACCTATCTCATTATCTTAAGGGGCTTCCTCTATGTACAGCCCATAAAAGACGTCCACTGTTGGACATAGGTCTCTTCACCATCACGTTAACCTCGCCCGCCCTCTTAACGAACGACTAATGAGAATTTTTGCAGAAAGCGAACATGTGTAGTTACGTATCACATATATTTAATTCTTCTTTGGACGCGCGACTTGTAAGCCAAAAAGCGACGCGCGCGCCGTTCCTGGGCAACGATTTCCTCGTGATTTTTTTTGAAAATACTTTGTACCAAATAATACACGTGATTTTGGGTAGGGGGGAGGGGTAGTCTAAAACCTCATCACGTATCCATGGGGGAGGGAGGGTAAAAAGTTGCTAAGCAACATCACGCGACTAATGGATGACCCCTGATGATGGCGGTATTATCTAATAAATAAAAATCTTGTGTCACAGTGTTCGTTATCGTACTCCTCCAAAACGGCTCCACCGATTCTTACAAAATTTTGTTGTGTATATTTGGTACGTCTGAGACTAAGTCGTAGGCTAATTAATATGGTATATATATACACACACACACACATATATGTATAGTGTTCTCTATCTATCTTTCTATTTTCAGCCGTCTAAAAGTCTGACAGTAGGTAGGCTCTTTATCGCATCGCTATAGCGCAGTCATTTCACGTAGAGGGAGAGAGACAAAAAATCACAATTAATCAAAATGAGGAAAGAGCGTAACTAAAAAGACAAAAATAACTGAAATGGAAATTTACAAAAAAAAACCTGACTGCAGGGCATTACTATATTAAGCAGGCGGAACCAACCTAGGTACAGTCGGTAGCAGGACAACCTTTATATATTTGTTGCGAAGTCGCCCGTAACGTAACATAACCTCGCAATGAGTCACTATTCCGAGAAGTCAATACTCAGTAGCCGGGTTTTTGAAATTTATTATGTCAGTTTGTTTTTGTGAACTGACGCTCGCGAAGCCGCGTTCACAAAAAATTGAATCGATAAGGTATATTATAACCAGCCAAACCTTGCCAGAAACTTTATTTCCATAAGCCAATGTTATGATCACAGCCGATCCAATACGAAAAATATATGCAGCGAATTACAGTTATTACTTATCTTAACTCGGTACGCCAGTACCACTGAAACGAAGAGAGCCTGAAACCAACAGCTAAGTGATTGGTCTCAGTTATTGGCCTCTCTATATTCTCTGATTTAGGGCCCGTACACAAAACTGCGATGCGACGTCACATCGTAAAAATCTGCGACCTCGCGCGACGCATCGCAAGAACTTGCGAATTGATTCGCATCGGCGTTCATATTAGTATTAAAAACCTATTTAGAGGCTAAAAATTCCACCCATGCCGGGACTTGAACCCGCAGGTCAACATGGGTTAGTGCAGGAAAAAGAATAATATGTTCATATTATTACTAATGGATGGATGGATGAACACCAAAACCTTCTTTGTTTCTTTTTCCTGTATCTTCTTAGCAATGACAGAGTGAGCACTTCTTTTTACGATCCATGTCACGACCTAGTTTACAAAATACGGGAATGGAAGGAAGGAATGGTCACCCGAATCGTGGAATCCTATCGCAGCGATTCGTGTCGCAGTTTTCTGCGTTGCGAATTCGCATCGCGCCAATTTGCAGTTTTCTGTACGACGCCTTACTTAGACGAATAAAAGTCAAGAGATTCGTACAGCAAGTATGACCTCTAACAGAAAACTACCAAGTTCGAGTCAACTCGCGCACCGAAGGTTCTCTACTACAACAAGTATAATATTCTTCACAATAACGTGATTTCTTTCGTTCTATTCGGGGGCCGAGTACTGTCTTCAAGTTAACTTCAAGTTGCATAAGTAACTTGAAGACAGTTTCCTCAGAATCGATTATTTAAATTGACCACTTCCAGCAAGCTTTTTTTTTGTTATTTATTACCTATTGACCACGCCAAGATAGTGCGAAAAAATAAACTTTTTCACTTCTCATGCTCTAAAAGTTCGTCTTTATGTCGTGCGTAGGCGACATAAAGTCGCTTTTTATGCTCTACAACAACCTCTTTATTTTATTTCGTTTCGTATAAAACGCGACCAACTAGATTGCAGGGCCAATCAGGTTGGTCGCGCTTTATTGAAGCTGCGCTCTCATTGGTTAAATTTTAATGGCGGCAAAACCACTGTGATTATACACGTACGCGTGAATTTAATTTAATAAATTTGTTGTTTGATTAATTGCATTAGTGAAGATAAAGATGTTGCTGTTTCATTTCCTCGCAATCGAAGTGAAAAGTAGAGTGTACAACTCGTCCATAAAACCCATTTTACACTCGACTTTATATCTATCCTCGCTCGCAAGCTCGCTCGGATGGATAAACGTCTCGAGTAAAATGGTGCGTTTTATGCACTTGTTGTACAATCTACTATTTCACTTCTCATGCTCTAAAAGTTCGTCTTTATGTCGTGCGTAGGCGACATAAAGTCGCTTTTTATGCTCTAGAGCATAAAGTAAAATCTTCGTCGAAGACCAAGGCAATCGGCCAATCAGGTTGGTCGCGCTTTATTGAAGCTGCGCTCTCATTGGTTAAATTTTAATGGCGGCAAAACCACTGTGATTATACACGTACGCGTGAATTTAATTTAATAAATTTGTTGTTTGATTAATTGCATTAGTGAAGATAAAGATGTTGCTGTTTCATTTCCTCGCAATCGAAGTGAAAAGTAGAGTGTACAACTCGTCCATAAAACCCATTTTACACTCGACTTTATATCTATCCTCGCTCGCAAGCTCGCTCGGATGGATAAACGTCTCGAGTAAAATGGTGCGTTTTATGCACTTGTTGTACAATCTACTATTTCACACCTCCTGCTCGACAATGCCTTATTACGTACCGTCAAATATCATCGTAAAGCATGGCCTTGTCTCTCGAGGGCAATAATAATGAAGAATTTCCCTAGGGAATAAAGTGATTTGAATTTAGAATGTCAAAATTCGCATGAAAACTATGGAGAAGCCCCGCATTGCAATTCGAAATTCGAATTGTTGTTCGAAACTCACCTCTTTTTTTTCTTTTTTTTCTGAAATACTGTGTCCTGTGACCGCGCGAAACACCAACAAAAAAAAGAAAAAAAGGCGCGAATTGCAAATACGAATTTAAAAGTTATATTCAATTTAAGTTGCTAAGCCGTAAAAGAGTGTGGACTTTATATTTAATTTCAGGTTTTAATACATATTTTCAACTTATGCAGCCCTGTCTTTTTATTGTCTCCCAGATGGTGTGAAAAGTAGAGTATTCACCTCTGGAATAAAACATGTCTTAGTCTCGGGCGGTATGAACCCCTCGCTTCACTCAGGACTCTACATAACTCCCTCGCTTCGCTCAGGAGCTCTATTTTTGAATCACTCGTATGAAATTGTATCGTCGAATGCGACTTAAGTCACACTCGTCTTCTAAGTCGCATGATGTCGTTTTTCCGTATTTTTGAATCGTTCGCCTGAAGTGTTGCCAGTACAATTTGAAGTATTGTATTTTATCCATTCCACGCAGAAATTAAAAAAACCGGAAACTACCGTAACAGAAACGGAACGTAAAACACTGTTTTATTGGCTGTTTAAATAAAAAATCTTTGTCTTTTGATACAAACAAAACACTACTACTGTCATTTTG
The DNA here is from genome assembly GCA_947308005.1 of Yponomeuta malinellus. Lineage (NCBI taxonomy): Eukaryota > Metazoa > Arthropoda > Insecta > Lepidoptera > Yponomeutidae > Yponomeuta > Yponomeuta malinellus. Next base: position 10,540,164 of record OX370994.1, read on the forward strand.
GTTTGTGTTCTAACGAAATGTCGAAATCGTTTTTTGACAATTAATCTACCGATCGCCATGCGAGACGAGTGGTAAGGACCATTCGTTGCAGTACGAGTGATTAAAAAATACGGAATTTCAGATGTCGAACGAAAATCATTAGAAATCGAGCGCTCGACGCGATACGAGTGATTCAAAAATAGAGCTCCAGGAGTTAAAATTTAACTCCCTCGCTGCGCTCGCGAGTTAACTCGGAGTCCTTCGCTCCGCTCAGGGTTCAATATGCCGCCCATGACATAATACATGGTTTTATTCCCTTAGTACATAATCTACTATTACTTGCTGAGAGTGTTTTAATTATTGTAACTGAAAAAACAGTAGTCAATTTTTTACGTCCCACACTGCAGGTACGAGAATAAGCTGCCTATATACATTTACTGCAGGACACAGCCTTTCTCACAAAGAGAGAGAGAGAGAGAGAGAGAGTACGGGCTCAATCACCTCGCGTGCCCACCGCATATCGGCGATTTGAAGTGCTAAGGCTTATGAACAATTGAGACACTTGGGTTTCCTCACGATGTGAGGTTTCATTTTCATTTCAGGTTCATTAGACAAAGCCCTTTATCAGACAGACAGAAGTCGTATGCATAGTAATGGGGTCCCCTTTTTCACGCTTTGGTAACGGAACCTAAGAGCATTCTGAAAATCTACGTATACCTACGTAGTTTTGCAGAATGCTCAGTTTATTTCAGCTCTTTTTGTTACATTAGTCCAAAGAACTCATGGAAGACCCATCTCTACTTTAAGGTCTAACCACATTACACCGGGCCACTACGTGCGGGTGGCGTGATATCAATCTAAAATAGTCCTTGAATACTAAATAAGTTAGAGACTACAACACAAGTGCAAAAAAGCACGATTCCTTGATGTGGCTTCGGACACATGTGGCCGGGTTTTTTTTTAGTTTATTTAAGTTTTTATCGTTGCGTCCGCACGTGGACGACACGTTGTAATGTGGATAGTCCTTTAGTTTTGTGATTCGTGAGTCCACTTCTTCCATATTGGTCTCAGTCAGTCATACCATGCATGATATAAATAGGTAATTTTATGTGTGGATATAACGTTACCATAAGTACAGTACAGTAAGAAGTGGAGAGTTACGAGATGGACTTATGGCTACCATTCAGCAGAGACGGGAGATAATGCTTGCAGGCAATCACATAAGTGGATCAAATAGCTGTAGTCCATTTAGATAATGAACTCGTAGTCTGAGCCTTTGTAAGCTTCTTTTTTGCATTAAACAATATATTACTTTGCTCCTTGTTTACAGATTGAAAGGATTCTTACAATGTAAAATGTTGCAATAAGTGTAAAAAAACGGCCATGTGCATATTGGGCTATGAGTAGTGTAGGGTTCCGTAGAAGGAGGGGTTTCTTTATTGCTTTGAGTTTGTACGAAATTTTTCTGTACTTGAAGTAGCATGCGTAAACTTAAAGCCTGTAAAGCCTACTTAATTAGCCGTGATAGTTTTCCTTTTAACTTTATTATATGTGCTACAATCCTGATTTATTTCACGTTTTTACAAACAGCGGTTAAGCCCGGAAAAGGGGGATGCTCTACTCTTACAAAATTAAAGTTAAATATGTCTCAAACAGATTCCTGAATAGAAATATGGTTTTCATATTTTTAAACAACCAATTTATGCCCACGCCGTGGGTTAGCTGAGAAAAAATTCATCCCTAATTTAGGTGTAGGGTAAGTGGAGTGTTTGCAAGTAAAACAACCGTATAGCGCTGTAGCTAGTTTATTACTGGTTGATGAACCGTCACAATGGTGTCGCTAGGCACGCGCTTATAAGTACATACACACCAATTCTCCCTCATTAATTTGTGACTCTGAGAACAATACAAAAGAAACATTAAAACTAAAAGAACGCCTTATAATTAACTTTCTTTCTTATCCTAAGACTACGGCCTTCACCCCCAGCAGGGGGCGGCTCGACCTGCGTGCACGGCTCCGGCGCTGCTTCCTCTCGCGCCTCCGCCCACTCATCCTCTTCCCCCTCAACATTTTCTCGATCACGCTGTTTAACACATCCGTCACTTAGCTCTATCTGTTCTACCTGACCTCCATGAAATGACGCACCTGGACGGGTTTCTACCGGTGAGGACGGCCCGGGTGAAGACGGCCTGGGCGGGGACGCGCTAGGCCCAGGCGGGGTCGGCAGTGGCGGCGGGGAGGGCGGTGAAGTCGGCGCAGCGACCATACCATCGCTGGCTTTACCCATCTCCTGCCCTCCAGCAAGGGCACCGCCCGAATATCTTATAAGCTGATCGAGATGTCGCCTGCAGACTACATTTGTGTCATGAACTAACACCTCGAACATTCTATTGCCTATAACCTTAACAACCTCTCCTGTAGTCCAGGTTTCTTTTCTTGAGACGAACCATCTCAACCAAACCTCATCACCTATGTCAAGTTGTCTACGTTTACTCAAACAGGATTTTTTGTTTTCAACAAGTAGCCCCTTTTCAGGCAAAACTAAATCTAACCTGGATCTCAAATCCCGCCCTAGCATCAGCTTAGCTGGTGTGTCGCCCGATGCACAGTGAACAGTATTTCTGTAATCGAATAAAAATCCTAGTAATTTATTAGCGACACTCTCGGGTGACGCCGTTGAATTTTCTATTAAAATGCACTTGAGCATTTTTTTACAAGTCTTAACAGAATTCTCTGCTTGGCCATTGCTAGAGGGATGGTAGATGGGCGAAGTCACATAACGAATGCCATTATTAGCGCAAAAATCCCTAAATTCTGATGAATTTATCTTTACGTCGTTATCTGACACTATGGCATTCGGTATGCCAAACCTCGAAAATAAATACTTTAATTTAAGTATCAACGCATGAGTTGAGGTGCCACAATTCATAAGTATGCACTCCAACCACTTACTGTAGGCATCGATCACTACCAGGTACACTTGCTGGCCGACAGTCATGTAGTCGATGTGCACGCGCTGCCAGGCACCGGCGGGGCGCGGCCAGGGAGCAGGGGGCGCGCGCGGCGGGGCTGCCCGTGCGACAGCACATAGCGCGCAGGCCCCGATCCAGTGTTCGATTTCAGCATCGATTCCGGGCCACCACATCCGACTTCTGGCTGAAGTTTTAGTTTTCACTATACCTAAATGGCCCGAGTGCAGTTCCTTTAACACTGTGGCCCGGAAAACTAACGGAATCACCACCCTATGGCCCCTGAATAGGCACTCGTTTTCCACCTCTAAATCGCCTTTACAAGCAAAATATGGTTTTATTGAATCGCAAGAAATTTTTCGGGGCCAACCTTGCTTCATGTATTTTATTACCGTTTGTAATACAGCATCCTTCTTCGTGGCCTCTTTTATGGTTTCAAATGATATGGGAACGACATTTGCGTCCAAAAACATCAAAAACGATCTTTCTTCTACCCCCTTATCATTGTTGACGTGCGCGGGAAGCGGCGCCCGCGAGAAATAATCAGCAACTAAATTGTCGGCGCTGTTAATATACTGCACAGTATAATTATATGCTGACAGTATTATCGCGTACCTTTGCAGTCGAGAGGCCGCAGTATATTTATTTTCAGAAATTATTCTAGTGTTTGTCGGCGTTATTAATATATTATGAATATCTTTGCCAACTTTTAGCTTTTAAGTACTAATCGTGTCTTAGCTAGGCCGCGGACAGACAGACAGACAGACGGACATGGCGAAACTAAAAGGGTTCCTTGATGACTATGAGCAATAAAGTGTTCTCTGTCTATCTAACTGTCTATCTACTTTTACATTATTTACATTGACGAGTCCTTCCTTATATTCCGTATTCATTAAAAAAATATGGTTTAATAGTTTTAGAGATAAATCATATCCTTTAATTTATTCTGGTCAAAAACATTTTTTTATTTGTTCCTAAAATTAGCCCTTATATTTATATATACGTATAGAACATGCGTCCATGGTAGGGTTAACTTGGTTTTCTACTAAATTTTTACGTTTCGTCTCCTGCAGATTCGCTAAAAATATGTTGAATTTAATAGACAATGAATATCAATCCTTGAAACCTTGTTGCACCTAAGAAATCTAGGTTCAACTCCGTACAAAAATAAAACAAAACCACACTCGAATAAATGCGCCAAGTCCCCTACAGATACGCACAGCTCACACGCTTCGCAACTAGGGTTGGCATATATCCGGGATCCACCTGGATTGTCACGGAATGTCAGTGTATGTCAGCGGTGTGCGATGGTTCGAAAAAAAGTCGTCGAATTATTTAATTGTCCATAAATGGATTCGAAAAATCAACAATCCGAATAACAATCGACCACCGACGTGCGTCATCGTCTGGGTCTTCTGCAGCTGCGAGCGCGCAGCTGAAGGTACGGGGTATGAGGCCGTGCCTCTTGTTCGGGCGGCCGGGCTTGGCGAACAGCGTGATTGACCTGCGCCCCCATGCGCACGTGCGCTGCGTGCGCGGATAGCACAAACGCACGCAACAGCAATTTAGTCCGGGATCTAGTGGCAGAATCCTGCATTCCTCTTACCGCAGTTGTTTAGTGGGTGTTTCCACTGAACAGAGAAAAGTTCTGTGGTTGATTTAGACCTATTAAGAGCAATGCGAAATCACCATGTGGGTAGACCGGGGACGGTGGAAGTTTGCTTCCGCCGTGCTCTTTATACGCGCTTTATCTGATAGATTATAGCTGCCAAGGCAAGTTGGGCATTATTTTTGGGCAAATAAAAGACGAGAAATTAATTTCTAAAAAAAAAATCGAATACTTTTTATATCGATATGCCGGATGGTAGAATAAAATCGGTCTAGTGCGAGTCGGACCAGACCTTAGAAGAAGGGTTTTTTCAATTGATATTATGAACATAGGTACTAATTGAGTTTACGTTTGCTTAGATAGATAGATAGATAGATAGAGGGAACACTTTATTGCCAACCAGAACAAAAGAACAACTATTATTTGTAGTTGGAGTCAACAATGATTATAAGTAGTTGGAGTTTTAACTAATAACGTTTATTTATGCTTCATCAGAGTAATTTCAAATTAACAAAGTAGGCTTTACAAGAAACTATCACCTTTGCCTTTTGACTTTGTTATAATTGTGTCCTATTGCCCAAAACTGATCGCTCTACTCTAACAACAAATTGCTGCTTGAAGCCTTATATTTCACAAATGAATCCCTAAATCGAAAAATAGTGTGCCGTACACCATGGGGTAGACGAAAAAAACATTTCATCCCTAATTTAGTGTACGGGAGGTATCCCAAAAATATTTTTAATGATTAAATTTTACTCTTTTGTCGGCTTTATTAATATTATCTTAAAGGTTATCTAACTCACACAGAGCTTTTACAAAGCGTCTTCCCCTTTATAGATAGCGGTCTAATAAATACTATCTTAAATTGAACCTTACCGCTTTGAAATAAAGTCCAAAACCAATGAAAAATTTATATTAGCTTTGCCTGTTAAAGGTAAGCCATGGCCAGACAGACAGACAGAAGCACTGACGGAGGGGCCCGGGCATGGTGAAACTATAACGGTTCCTTGTTGACTGCGAAACCCTAGTACCTAAGCGATGTTTTTTTATAATAATATGATCTATGAAATATTTTGGTTTTTCTTTATTAAATTAGAATTATACAGGGTGTCCCAAAACTCGACGTCAACCCGGAGCCGGGTGAAAAGGCAAGTCAAGCTGGTTGTCAGAAAAATATAAAAAAAAATCTAAGTTGTATGATTTCAAAATTATAGGCATTTTATTAAAAATCGCAAAATTACACACCCTGTGACAGTCTTTTTACTCCTGTTGCCACAAATCTTTACTTTTTCCAATTATTTTTTTTGCTGTGTAACCCTGAATAATGCTTCTCTAAACTGAAATCAAAATTTTGAAACCAGCTGCTCTAGCTTGCATAAAAAATAGGACTTATTTCCTAGAAAAACTTTCAAAATAAAAAAATGCCTAGTTTTAACTGACTGTATTGAAAAAAAAAATGTACTACGCGAGTTTGGCAAGTTATGTCAAAAGTTGGCGCATTTAGTAAAGATTCCAAAATGGTATAATACTTGGTAAATTGTAGCTGATAACATGGATAAAAAAAAATTCTCCTGTAAAACCCAGTTATTAACAATTTTTTCTTACTGGGTGAAAATGGCAAAACTTATTGCTTTTTACATTGGAGCCGATTCCAATGCACACACTGATTAAATTTAACTTAATTGTACCTGTGCTTGTCTATCATAAACCGATTGAAAAAACAGATTGTCCACTAAATTTAGTTTAGTTCTCTTTGTGTGTGGTATGAAATAGGCACCATTTTTTGTAAAAGTTTAAATTTTAATTGACACAAAATTTTTAATACTAAGGTTTATTTATTAAATTTACAATAATTTTTAAAATGTTTCATGATTCCAAAATTATTTAAAGAAATGTTAAGTGGAGCAGCCCCTGCTGCACGACACCGCGTTAAACGTTTTCATCATCCTATCGCGTAGCGCCATTGCCATCCTGCTTGACTAAGTGAAATACCTAGTTATATTCTTTTTGTTGCACTAACCCGTGCTGAGGTTTTTAAGTGAAATAATGCAAGAGAAAAGATGTAGCGACAGATTAAATACTTACACAGAGTTTTAGATTGGTTTTAGAGGAATCGTGTTTTTATAAATAAGGCTGATAATGTTTACTCGTGTCATGCGTGCAGCGAGGGCTGACCTCCATAAAATAATTGCAGCTGCCCAAAGTAATGACAAAATATAATTAATTAACTTATATGAATAAAAATACGAGTAACTATGTTCTGTCTCATAGGTACATAAAAATCGCGTGTTTGTTATCGAACTCCTCCGAAACGGCCGTCACCGATTCTCGTCATATTTTTTGTGTATTGTAGGTATTGGTAGGTCTGAGAATAACATGGAAAAACGACGTTTGCCCGGTCAGCTAGTAATTATATATTGTCTTCATAAAATTTTATAGATTACTTAATTTTAGTAGGTATTAGTTTATATTAATTAGTTTATAAATTATTTTTATATATTGAATATTATTAATTGATAAAGAACACTTTATTGTACATAAGAAATGAAATTACACAGATATATTTACTGACCTTAATGTTGGTGTAAATACCGCAGAAAATTTTTAGTGTTTTTTATTTGTCTCTTATCGTCGTCTTGGTCGGACTTTAGACAGAAATGCGTCAACCAAATAGGGGATGTTAATACATGTTAATGCGAAGGGCGAGATAATAAGTACTCAAAGCCGAAAAAAAGAGAAATAATAATGTTGATAAAACGAAAGCGAAAGTTTGTCAGGATCGTGGCTAGTGGAAAACCCGCGTGAATGTATGTATGAATTTATGTATGGATATACGCGTGAATGTATGATGTACGTTTATTTGACCCTGAATTTACACCAGCAAAAATCTGGCAACCCTACTTGCAATCAATCCACCCAACTCAAACACAACACAACAGAGCGTAGAGTGGCACAGTGCACTCAAAGTGGTATCTGATCAATCCATTATCCGAGCAAGCTCTGTCCAAGAGCCCGTTAGGCACTCGCAACTTGGCGATGGCGACACACATTTTCCATTTCCCCCCTTGTCCTTACCGGCCCAGTTTCACCTCTTCCATAATTCAATCCATACCGAATCCATTGTGCGACGATACACAGGAATGGCGGGCACAATACACATATGCATTAACTCACCCGTTGCCGTTGTTAGTTAGACTGAAAGTTTTTGCGGATATTTTATGTGGTAGTACCTTTTTCTGAGCTATGTTATGGTAAGTATGTTAGCATACGATTTGAGATTAAGCAATTTTCTATGATTAGTAATATTGTAAATTTTATTCTTCAGAGAAATGTTTATACGAATTTCCAGTCTGTGTTTGTATAGAGTGTAGAGTATGCACTAACGCGGGTCGCTCCCGCATTTTCTTGATCCAGTCCATTTCGGCGAGATCCATTACCTTGAGAGTGGCGGCAAGAAGCAATCTCATTGAATGACCGTCTTCCCCTTTATGCCCCCATCTCTTACGCTCGCCTCCTCCCACCGTCTGATCCACACCAATCGGTAAATATGCGTGTTAAATATGTATGTGCTGTAAGATGCTCGTAAGTGTATTAGATTCTGCTTGCTTTTTCATTCTGTCAAACACTTATGTGTGAACTACCTAATCGAAAAAGCAATGGGTACTTGTCCGTCCTTTCTATTTTGGCATGGATGGCAGAAATATTAAACTTCATGAGTGGAGTAGGCAGCTAATGCATTAGTGACTGCACTGCACTCTGCTTTAAGGAGAGTGCCCTAACTTTACATTATTTGCTGTCAGCAACAAAGCTTAAGTCATAACTTAGTGGAACTTGAAATACACTTCACACGAAGTGACTAGACTTTTCCATTAGGGGCAATTATCAGGCACTACGGTCGGATCCCGTGCTTTCCCCACTTTGGAACAACCCCATCGCTTCGCGGGCGACGAAGCCTGTTAGAGATAACGTCATAAAGTCGCCGATGCAGAGCCGGACTAAGTAACGTCTTTGCTGTTACGGTGTCCTCGCTGCGGAATAATGGACCCCGCCCCGCGCGCGCCTTCCCGCCCCGCCCGCCGCAGCCGTCTAAACTTTTAAGCCGAATTCAGATTCTACTGTGTCCACCTTCAGCTAATCTTGAATGCAAATTGCGTGTATCCACTTATTCGCCATTTCCTCGTGTTAACACTTCCACGTTAGGCGAAGCACTTAGCATCATTGCGGTGATATGTTACGACCTCAGACCTTATTTGACTCAGGTGGAGCGCATCAATATTGGTTCGGGCTAAGGCAAGTCAAGAACGTGTGAAACATATTTATTCGTTAACAGGTTCTCCCCCTTAACCTGTCTACGTACAGTCCAATAAAGAGTCACTCAGTCACTTAATCAATATCCATTGTCCGAAGTCGGCGCCAACATTTGGTATCGAGGCTTCGCAAACCAGCCCGTATGGCCTAATGGCGGATCAAATCTTCTATATTCGGCACTCTCCGCCTCTCCCCCGGTCGGCTAATGGAGCACACTGATGGACGTCACTCTCTATTTTGACTTGCACACTGGCATCTATGACTCACATTCAGTGCTCTAATAAAGTGCGCTTTCATGCTACGATGAGGTACTAATGAGTGGTTCACTTCAAATTAAATCCACTAATACTACTTACCTACAGGGTGTTAAATATTACTAACGCCTGAAAGCTACGCATACTGGATAGCTAAATAAACTACTTTATTGACAAAATATTGCTGGAAAAACAATAAAATAAATAGGGTCACCTACTAAAATATCAACAATTGACGCATATAACTTTCAGAGTTCTTGTGCCTAGGAGCATAAGCATAAAGACTCAATGACATTTAATTTTAATTAGGGTTAGAAGATCAATCCAAAGGTTTTTTTGGGGATTGGCGCTAGAGTAGCTCGTTGATAAGATTTGTAACTTTGTTGTTATTATTTTTTTTTCAAATAACAAAATTGGCCCACAATTACCCGATAGTTTTATTTTTCTTTGAATAAAAAAATCAATGGAATAAACAAACCAGCGCTACTACTGTTTGATATCCCGATGTTTCGAACACATTGCTCACTGAATTTTCAAATTGGGTTTTTTACAATAACTTGAAAATTTCGATAAAATTATTCGGGGTGAAATATTCGGTAGACGCTACTAGATGTCTTTCTGCAAAAAATATGTAAAAAACGGCCAAGTGCGAATTGACAATTTTGTACGGAACCCCTCGCGTACTAAGGGTTCCGTACAAAATTACAAAATTAGACACAAAGGTCGAGAAAAAAACGGCAAAAAATTCACGTTTGTTGTATGGGAGCCCCCTTAAATGTTTATTTAAATCCGTTTTTAGTATTCCTTGCTATAGCGACAAAAAATACATTATCTGTGAAAATGTCAACTATCTAGCTATCACGGTTCATGATCAGCCTGGTGATAGACGGACAATGGAGTCTTAGTACTAGGGTTCCATTTTTACCCTTTGTGTACGGAACCCTAAAAACCACCCACGTGCAGTGTAGGGTTCTGTAGAAAGAAGGTTTTTTATCTGCTTTACAGAAGTAACAACTTCATCAACGTACCTAATTTTCAATGGATTTTGTACGAAGTTTTCCTTTTGTAAGTTGGTCGCCTATTACTCGTGAACTTGTAAAGTCTTGATAGTTTTCCTTTTAAATTTATTATATGAGCTACTACCCCTAATTTTTTCACGTTTCTATAATTAATTGCTTTGGCAGGAGGGTGGGGAGGCCCTATTCGGACAAAAATTTGCGCTTTAAAGCTTAATACTTCACAAACTGAACCCTAAATAAAAAAAATAGTTTTTAAACGAATAATTTAACTGTACCCCACACTATGGTTTAGGTGAGAAAAAAAATGGCATCCCTAACTTAGGTGTAGGGGTGTACCATAAAAAAAAAGATTTTATTCTACCGTTATGTTGGCGTGATTAATGTGTATGTCTATGCTAAATTTCACCTTTCTCGTACTAATCCTTTCTGAGCTAGGCCACGGACAGACAGACAGACAGACGGACAGACAGACAGACAGACCGACGGACATGGTTCCTTGTCGACTACGGAATCCTAAAAATGAAACATTGAAACGGAGTATTTCTTAAACCGTTGATTTTCAGACATAGTTCCTTTGGAAATAATGTTCGTAATACTGCAGAAAATACTTGGATTTCATGAAGGGCGTTAGTAAATTAACACCCTCTATATAGTGAGTGCTCACTCATCTAATTTAAGTACTATAATGAAATTATAACCTATAAGCCGAGACTTAGTATTTCGGTTCAAATATTTAAAACTAATTATAGATCGCGTCACAGCAGCTTAAAAGCTTTTTGTGTCCAATGTGTTGTTTCCGAGAATGGGCTTCTACGTGTGCCGCTTTACTGACAGTACCTACCTACGTATAAATGGGGAAAAATAGGAGATCTTTTTAGGCTTATGTCCAGTGTTGAGTGAGTCCACAAATGTCGCTAAAAGGCTGGACGTCATTGTTTATCCGGAGGACATTAGGCGGGTAACCGGACACGCGCGGCCTGAGTGTGCTACAAGTATCCGCTTTCAACTCATTACTGCTCGGACGTGGTGCGTGGGATGCCGCACCTCCCCTCACCCCGTTCCGCTTCCAACCTTGTCTTGTCTTCGTCCTTCACCAATCCCTCGCAACCTTCGATCCAATTCCGAATATCCAACTGTCTAATGGACTTTGCATTCTATTAGGTACGCGATAATATTGGAGCGATACTGCCTATATAGGATAAACAAGAGTTTTTCCCCTACGTATCTTTTCGTTGAGATTATTCTTAAACAAAGGCTTTACAAGCACTTGTTATAAGTAAACGAGATTAGGTACTCACCTCCACTGAAATTGGAAAATAAAGTCACTTAAGTGTCCTAATCAAGCAGACATTCTGAAAAAACTACCGGCCGTTAGGGAATTTGTGTGCAAAGTGTCAGCCCGGCCCGGACCAATAACAGTTTCGGCAAATTTACTCTAGGCGTTCGAAGACACAACATGATGTTTAGAGAAAGGCTAGCATTTGCCATTCTCACTCATTTTATACTTACTAAGCATTTTTTGCTATTATTATCAAATGTAGAGTCGTTATGAAATTATCCATAGGGTTATTTTGCAAGACCGCACAAAAAAATCCCCATCAGTGAAGTTTTGTGAGATTTTGTCCAAAAATTCCACTAAATCTCTATCAAGTGACTGTTAGGAATTTTGGGAAAAAGAATCCACGACTCCCCATTGCTAATTATTTATTTAAAGTATTTTAAATTTCCTGTTCGTTACTATTTTAATACTTTATTGCACCAAATTAAAGGTAAATAAATGCACAAGGAAGCATCTTATGCAAGGATTTTCCAGCAAACCTGGAAACCAAAATAATTTGAACTGCTACTGCTTTGTTAACTATTGAGTTATCGGGATTTGGGGATTTTTTGTCCGAAAATCCCCGCTAGACACTCGGCGGAGACTTAAAATCATTGGTATGGATAAGCAATCTCAACGGTATCTTGAGATCAATATCTTGAGTGCGCTATCAAGATTCTATTTTGTATAGACCAGCTCCTTGAATACACAGTCAAGTAAGATAAATAATCTTAGCTGTAAGAACGTTTTAACGTTTAATTTTTGACATGGCATTGATTGTATAGAAAAATAGTAAAAGTAACAAAGTGCGAAAGCGGGCATCGTGCTATCAAACCTTTCGAGTGTGGATTTGTGAAATAATCCATCTGTCGTAAATGAACTAATTAAGTTTATAATTAATATTACAGCTAATCGTCTCAGTGCGTAGGATAGGTAAGTAATAAAAAATCTATTCTGCCCCCAAAAGTCTTGTAAAAGGGTAGGAGAACACCGCGCGACCGCGGCGGCTTACACCGCAATAACATAACCGTTTGGACAAATTGTCCGCCCCGAGATTAGAGGAATTTGTACTCTTTATAGCACATCCCGTGCAGGACGCTGGCTTTTCTCTCTGCCTTGATAATTGATATCAATGCTTCGTCCAGCTGCAAATGAGATCACGCCCTCATTTGTCTGCATTTGACTTTATTTGCCTCGCTGCATGACTCCCGATCTGAGAATGGAGCAACGAATTGGACTAATGAAATAAAAGAACCAAGCTTGATGGGTAATTTCATTTATTGGCCTAACAAATCATACTTAGTTAGATCCTTTTAAGATACAGGGTGCAACGAAATCTCCGAAAAAAGAGAGACTCGCCAATGTTCTAGTTAGACCTGAGATTTCCACACTAAGCCACATAGTTGTGCCATTGTACGTAGCAAGCGCTGAGGTATGTCAACACCTCAGACACTAGGGTTTTGACGATGTTTTCCTCCACCGTTAGCGAGTGGTATTGCTAATACAACTTCACAAATATACGTAACTTAGAAAACAAAGTCATTGAACCCACGACTTCCCGAATGAGAAGCCGGCGTTCTACCACTTTGCTACCACCGCTTTTATTGCTCATTAATATGAACAACTTTTTTACCGGGAAAACTTCGAAATCTAGATAAAATAAACAAGTAGATATTTAAATGCTTATGGCATTAACTCCGCCGCATTGTACGATTTTTTTTAATGTAAGTGCAATAAAAGTGTTAATTAATAAATACATAATATTTACTTACTTAGGTTACTTTAGTAAGACCTGAAAAATTTTTCGCTTTTACGAAGTTTTCTCTATGATAAAAGTTGTTCGTATGGACAAATAAAACCCATGGATTTTTGTTACACCTCTATAAAACGAGCTATTAACTACGCATTGCATAACAAACCGTTATTGATATGGTATCCTGTGAATGAGAGATATATTCCTCCAATTAATTAAGATGTTTACTTACCGGAAGAGCTTACCGCGTAATACGTAGAGTTGGTTTATTACTTGTGCTGCGTCATCGATATTGGTAAGGGAATCCTGCAATTTTGTCCGCTTGACAGTGCTGCCTATTAATTATCAATCATGCGGTATGAAACTACAGCATGATTGTGAAATCGTGACATTACTTTGAGGGAATATTCTCTTCATTATGTATATATTTGTAAATATTCGTGATTTTCTACCTTTCTTTCGAAAATGTGAATCCAAATTCAAAGTGGTAGGAAGTAGGTACCGCAGCGTTGAAATGTGTTTTCTGTTATGTTAAATGTCTAAGAGGCTATTGTCCGATACGCGTAAACAAGTGAAAGAACATTTGAGTTGAACATATTTTGTAGCGCGCTATTTTTTGTTCAAAACTAATGCCATATTATGTCTCTAAGTCATGGTTAGAAAGGCCCCTTCAAAAACAGTGAATTTGACGTCACCCTGTAGTTACTGTTAAAGGAAATGTAGGATTACGCAAAAACGACGCACAACAACAAAATACCCTTTTCCACGTTGTTAATTAACTGCTTTCTTTAAAAAGTTTAATTAATCAGATACGGACATCCAAAACAAGGAGCGCAAATTAGTTTTTCTTTCTTAATGCAGGCCGTTGTGAATAGTAAACAAAATGAATGGGCCGCCCTAAGCTAAGTTTAATCCGTTTTTATTACAAAGAAAAGAAGTAATTACTTCTACCCCTGGCCCCTAAGAGGGTTGGGGTTTGAGGTAAAAATTTCCATAGATTTATCATAAGCAAATTAAGTTTATAATTAAAAACAGGAGTTTTGTATAGACACAATTTGAATATGTAAATCGAGTTATTCAGCGTAATTCTCATTAGAACAAAATCTCTCGTAAATTAAAGGTTTGCAAGTTACGATAAATATGCTAGGCACGTATTTAAAGGCTATTTGCTTCGTTTTTTTCTAGAAAGGGCGGTAATTCTAGCTAGCTATCACCGTGTACTGTAGACAACAATAATTATGGAATAATATTTTCAAAATACGGTTTGCATCCGCCCAGGGCCTCGATTCTGTTAGTGCATTGTAGTATAATGACAGGTACACTGTCGGGTCACGTGACGTGTTTTTTCATACCATTGACGCCTAGAAGGTTTGATACGTGTGCCCGCGCAGACTTAAAGCAGCCATGAAATGAAATCGCCATGTTCATGCAGTTGTCATGTTACTACAATGCATTAACAGAATCTAGGCCCCGGTCCGCCGACTCCGTAATCCACCTTTAGCAAGGTAATTATTCCATTAACTGAACAAATAAAGATAAACTGATGTTAGTAGCTACTATGAATCAGTACTAATGTAAGTAAATCACAGAGTTCTCTGTCAAATCAAATCAATTTAGGTGGTTGTAGATAATTATCTATTTGAATTTTTTCTATTTAATTCATTACCACATTGGCCTTGCGAACTGGAAGTTCTGATTTGTTTTGTTAGAAAAGCTTACAGCTCACGTATCTTCCAAAAGGATAGTTAGTTATCTATTTGATTTTTTCTATTTAATTCATTACCACGTTGGCCTTGCGAACTGGAAGTTCTGATTTGTTTTGTTAGAAAAGCTCACAGCTCACGTATCTTCCAAAAGGAACAATTACATTTTTATTAGTAGAGTGTACGTTTCACCCATAAATCGCGATAAACATGCGTGACTGACATTCCAATCTCGCGGTGTACTGTACAAATCGCAGTTCAATAACGTGTTTGTTTCTCGTATGACGCCGGCCCGTATTCATGCATCTGTGTGCGGGTGAACAATGTGAACTTCATTTTTCAGCCGTCTCCAGTATTGACGGACATTTCAATTAAATTTCCTAAGGACTTCAATAGCTTCCTACGTAACTTTAATGTTGTCAGCGGAAGCAAACATTTTGCTAGAGTTGTGTGGGCTTTGGTAGGAATGCAATAGGATCTATAGAAATTGTGGTTTTCTATGTACACAAATTAAGGTTAATTCATACAAAAATCGCACAATGGTCAATCTCAATACTCGTTTCCCTAGTGACAACCGTCCGTTTTATCACTTCATCAAGATACCAGTGAAATCAATTTAGAGCCCGTAAGGCTGAACGGACTCACCTAAGAGTCCCTAAAGTCCCAGCGCCGGGCATCCCCGCCGCCGCGTCTCGTTCGCTCGTGCCCGTTTATAAACGGTTTTATTGCTTTCGGAGCAACCGAACATTATTAAACTTTTCCAATTTCGATTTATCACGTAGCTGTCGGAATTTAATACCGCCCTACCTTCGGCGGAGGCGATCGCCCGCCGCGTCATTACAATACATGCCGTTAATAATATCTGCGCCCAGTGCCTTGGCGCTTGCTGACGATTACCACATATACGACGCGCCCTTCACCAGCCGGACGGCCACCCGCTCGCCCTCCGATTCCGCTAGAAGATACATCAGACTTTATTGGAATAAAAAGTGTGTATTTGTGTGGTGCTTCAATAACTTTAACAACATTCCAGTTAGATTGTTTTTCCTTAGCAAAATGTTACAACGTTGAATATTTTATCGCAGCAGTATAGGAGATTGGAGTGAATTCCATAAGGCGACATAGGTAAAGCGGTACCCTACCCTCATATCATATCGGGTTAAAATTGTGAAGCTGAAACTGTGGGTTATTGAAAACGTGACTTACATTTACATGGGCCATATGAAACTAAGAGGTCGAAATTGCTTTCTTGTATAGATACATTTTATTTGTTCAAGGATTTGTCGTTTATTTAACAAGTTAGCCTGAAGTCGGGAATTGGATATTGAACACGCTCTTATCCTATTTTCCGCTAGGCAGTTCTGTTATTGGAATAGATTGATTACCTCCGTATTGTCCAGATCGTTTGCCCAGCAGTGAGCTTTCTATAAGTAAAAAGTTCCTTTGTCTTTCCGAAGGGCACGATTTTGGGAAGATAGATATACCTATAGATAGATAGAATATTATTTATTGTATATAGAGATTACATTAACAGAAATTAAATAAATTGCAGTACAATTGGCGGCCTTATTACTCTACAAGCAATTTCTTCCAGGCAATCATAGACGGAGACAAGAGAGGAAGAACTACTATTTTACATGTTTTACTTTACACTCGGCAAACAAGCCACTGCTCTGGTTCTTATCAAATAAGTACGAAATTAATAATTGCAATTTTAATTTTAGAAAGGGACTGAATAAATATTGCCTCTCGCTCATACAATATAGACGGCAATATTGTATGATCGAGAGGTAAATAGTTGTCCAGTCCCTTCCTTTACTTACCAGTGTTACATCAATAGTGCTCAACATGATTTCTTTACACGATTTCTTTACAAGTGTAAAGAAATCATGCAACTATCTTCAAACTTTATACAAAATAATTTTCCATGGTTACAGCATTAATTTAATTGATAATGAAATGGGATAGCAAAATAAATAAAAAAAGGGTTTTTCGCGTAGAACATGAATTATTACTCGACAGCGAAAGCGTAGAAGACTAACCCCCGGTTTCTCGTACTCTAACAAGCTGTTATTCTACTGTTAACAGCTGTCAGTGGTTTTTTTGTATGCACTTTCGTCAACTGACAGCTGTTAACAGTACATTAACAGCGTGTTAGTGTACGAGAAACTGGGGGTAACAATTTAACGTCGTGCAATAGTTTAGTACATGTTAGTTTATTACCACTGTTCGTAAAAGCTAGGTCACACTAACGTTTTAATAACGATTGCTAAACGCGAAAAGGGCCCCATTTATACGACCTACATTGTTGTATTATGGACATACAAAAGTCATATGATGATTTCGTTAACGTCATTTAAAAGTCATGTGAACGTTAAGGAATTACCACATTTATCGAGCAGTAGTCGCATCATATCTTTACAACGACTTGTTTCGTTATTTTGTGGTCATGCAGGTGTTTTTGAATGACTAAAACGTTTTATTTGATTCAAGTAACAACACCTGTAAGACTGATTTGTTTTTCTAGTTGGTGACTCGTTTTGGTTTATTATTTCGAGATTTGAGTGCAAAATAAATAATTGCAAGGAAATAAAACTTATGTAACCTTCATATTTTGCTAACTGTAGGTACCTGTCTCTCATACCATTTAGGTCGACTGGGAACTAAACTATTATGATCATATACCTATGTTAGTATGATTCATAATTTCATGCCCCTTCGTAGTTTTATGTTTAAAACATTATAGGATTATAAATAAAAATATGTTTATTACTAAAAATGTAAGACATTAAAAATGTTGTTTTTATCTCACAGTTACGTCTGTACGACGTTGTAAAGACATAAAGTCGTTTTAAGGTCATTTGAAGGACCATGCAATACATTGGAGCTAGCTAATAGGGTTCCTCAAAATAGTTAAAACTCTTTTTTAATAAAAAAATATTTACCAAAATTTATTATCTTTATCAGGCAAAAAAGTACAGTGCAAATATACTAAAATATTTTAACATATTCAAGTAACGTTTATCTGAAATATGATTCAATATTTGGATATAGGTAAATTTGTAATGAGAGCAGATTTTAGACTTCTCAGTTAATTGATTTGGCCATAAGAAAGCACTCATTTCATATTAACAGACAAGTGCCACAGTACCATTGACTTTCATACACTGCGGCCATTTTGTTTCACTGTATGAAATAAAAACAAAATTGGAGATATAATGCATTGTAAGGATTTTTGGTGCCACAACTGTTTAAAGTTTACCGTGTAGGTACAATATTTTTGCAAGATGAATGTGACTATTGGTTCTACACAGTTCCTGGAGGAACTGAAAAATAGTATTATAATACCTTCAATTTTAAAAGTTCTCACTTAGCATCTTTTTAGGGTTCCATACCTGAAAGATGCCAAACGGGACCCTATTACTAAGACTTCACTGTCCGCCTGTCTGTCTGTCTATCACCAGGCTGTATATCATGAACCGTGATAGCTTGGCAGTTGAAACTTTCACGTAAACACGTTGCCACTATAACAACCAATACTAAAAACAGAGTACAATAAATATTTAAGGGGGGCTCCCATACAACCAACGTAATTTTTTTGCAGCTCTTTTCTCGATATTAATAACGGCAACAGGTAGACGCTTGAAATATTCACAGAATATTAGGTTCTCTATTTGCTTCAAAAATTATTAATTAAATTAAAATAAAATAAATATTTAAGGCTCCCATACAAACGTGATTTTTTGCCGTTTTTTCTCGATCTTTGTGTCTAATGTTGTATAGATAATGGTACGGAACCCTTCGTGCGCGAGTCCAACTTGCACTTGGCCGGTTTTTTTACTTAAGTACCAATTGTTATGAGTTAAAAATGTTCGAATGCATATTTTACTTAAATTTAAATTGATGTCCTTATAGTAAAATATTGTTTTTATCACACCTGCTCTGAAAATACATACTAATTATACCAATTAGAGGGAAGAAACGCCTTTATCCCGCCCTTCAAATCCTTTCATCCCAAGGTATGGAAGTTTGTATGAAAATCCTTCCGACCCAAGGGTCGGAAGTATGTATGAAATTCCATTACATACCCGTTTTTTTTTTTTAATTTGTCAGCATCATACTGCAAAGAGACTTTAACTGTCTACTAATTAAATTTCAAGTAAATTGTTACTGGCCACATACAGTTTTTTTTACCATTTACCAACCTCCTTGGTGCATACAGAAAATTAAAAACCAAATTATGTTTGTATATAAAACGTGCGGAATCACAGAAGAAATGGCTGCATGACCTTATGATCTTAGCCTTCTCCAGAAACGGGCGAATAAAAATTTAACTAAATATAAATTGCATTTATGTCTATAATTTTCCTCGTAGGTGTAATAAAAAGCACTATACATACCTCAGGATAAAGTACAGTTCCATACCTCAAATGGTTTGCGCCCCTCGCAAGCTCGTGGCGCAAATGCCATAATCTCGGTATGGAACTGTCACTTTCTTCCCTCTGAAGTAATGTACTATTTATAGTTAAAAACGAAAATTCAAATATCAGAAAAAATAATACATATTATTTCTTATAGTATACTACTGAACCTTTTTGTTGTTCATGCGTTGTAGGTTGTCTGGAAGAAATTGCTGTTAGCAATAAGGTCGCCCATTGTACTTTTTCATTGTAACTTTCATATTTTATGTCTCGCTTCTTGTGTGCAATAAAGAATATTCTTATCTTATCTTACACTATTTTTCTTGAACATTTGTGATTATTGCCACGGTGGCTGGTGTTGTACTTTTTAACAAAAAGAAATTTCTTTTGAAAGCTCTACTACGTTTATGTTTTCTCCACGAATTTTTTGTTTCCATTTTTCGTATTAATTTTTTTTAAACGTTCCGTAAATATGGCGGCCAACACGTTTTAGAGTCAAAACATGATACAAATGCTATAAGGTTCGTTAAAGTCAGGGCATGACATTAAATGGAAATTATGTAATATAAAGGTTATATTTGAGTCGTAAATAAAAAACGAAGTCATTTAAGTGTCTCAGATTGACTGCTATTAAACAAAATTGTGATAGTTTTATAAACGTTACTGTGAAAACGTGTGCACAACTGTCCCCTCATTTTATATAAGGGGGCAGTTGTGCAAAGACATTTATTGTCATAATATAAAGGTTTTCCATACACCTGATTTGATCCGTTGAAAACGTTTCATGGACTGTAGCGTTGTCGTACAAACGTTTTAGGTAAAACTGTATTATAACGTCATACAGTTAAGTCTTGCTGAAGTTACTATGACCAGTTTATTATGAAATATTCGTCGCACGACTAAAAAGGTAAAATAAAAACGCCTATATTATGTATGACCTAGTATTTATTATATTACTATTATAAGACCGCAGTCTTGGCAAACCAACTTGATGTCGTACAAGTCAAGACTTTATGACGTTTTTGCTTGCTGTGTTTTTTGCACGGATATGTATATGTATATAATATGTATTTAAGTATAAGTGTGTGTTTCTTTGTGACTACCCGGAGGACAAAATGCTTGTCCAACTTTGACAAATAAAAAGTATTGACAAATGACTGTCACTGAATATATGACGTCGCGCAAAAATTAAATAGCGGACGCTAGCGGTCATATTTCAGCTATTTAATACATACATTAAGGTTAATACATTATGTGCCTTCCAGTGGTGAAAGCTGGGAGAAGGATTTGGACTGGCAAAAAAAAAACACCGGACAAAGTTTGAGTTGGACTCGCCCATCGAGGGTTCCGTACAAATTTGTAGATATTTACATATTATAAATTAGTAGTTCAGGAATCGAGTCTCGCACGAAGGTACTACCTTCGTGGCTCGTGCGAAGAGAGGTACGGGCGCGAGCGGCGATGCAATCTGCTCGCATTCATAGGGCCAATCAAGCACCGGCCCGCTGCCGCCCGCGCCCCACGTTTTCCTCACAGGAGTGCACTCAGGGCAGAGAACCTTGAAATTCCTAAAAAGATTGCAAATCTATCTGACGCTAAGAGTACAATAGTAAAGAAGAGACAAACGGAGACGAATTTCTTAGCCACCTTCTTTTCCACTACAGATCAATCAATCAATCAGCCGTAGTCGTCCACCGCTGGACATAGGCCTCCCTCAAGACAAGTCACTTCTTTTTATCCAACCGGTGCAGCAACCTCACTCAAATCGTCAGTCCTGCGAACTGGTGGGAGTCTTACGCTGCGTTTGCGGGTGCGTAGTGCTTTGCACCCCATCGACCATCGGTTCTTGTCGAAATGTGACCAGTCTACTGCCTCTTCAACATTCTAATCTTATAGGCTAAGTCAGTCACCTTAGTTCTTTGGTGAATTGTCTTATTTCTGATATGATCCATCAAAGAAACTCCGACATAGCCCGTTCTATAGCACGTTGAGTGACTTTGTATCGGTGCACTAGTCCTACGCATTAGTATCCACGTTTCAGGTCCGTAGATCATATCTGAAATCTAAGGCAATCAATTGCCAGGCGACGGGTAGCAGCGTCTTCCTGAGATTCCAACCGCATACAGCGATCGCCAACCCGCCTGCCAAGCGTGGCGATTATGGCAAAACCCCTCATGGTTACGAAAACCGCGAAGGAGGCCTATGTCCTACAGTGGGCGACAAATGGCTGATGATGAGGTCATATCTGATAGGACGCACTGATTGAGGACTCGTGTCTTTAGGCTCTAACGAATCTACTACAGATCTGCACTAAAGATCTGATATTAAAAAAACATTACAAAACCGATAAAGTGCGAGTCGGGCCACGCGCAGTGTAGAGTTCCGTAGAAGTAATTTTCTATTGAAATTGTACGAAATTTTACTTTTATAAGTTGATCGATTATTATTAGTTAATTTAAAAGGCGTACTTACTTACTTTTTACAGCTGTTTGGCCAGAAGAAGGGTATGGGGATTCTCTAACAAAAAATGCACATTAAAGCTTACTATTTCGCAAACGGATCCCTCGAAATCGAAAAATGGTTATAAATATTTAAGATTTTAGTCTATCGTTCATATCTATCAGACAAGAGCTGTGGTAGCGGAGCGGTAGAAAGCCGGCTTCTCATTCGGGAGGTCGTGGGTTCGAATCCCGGCATGT
The DNA here is from genome assembly GCA_947308005.1 of Yponomeuta malinellus. Lineage (NCBI taxonomy): Eukaryota > Metazoa > Arthropoda > Insecta > Lepidoptera > Yponomeutidae > Yponomeuta > Yponomeuta malinellus. The sequence continues at coordinate 10,562,197 of OX370994.1, forward strand.
ACCAATCACTTTGTTTTCTAAGTTACGTACATTTGTGAAGTTATAGTAGCAATACCACTCGCTAACGGTGAATTTACGAGGTATTTACATACCTCAGCACTTGCTACGTACAATGGCCCAACTATGAGGCTAAGTGCGGAAATCTCCAGTCGAACTAGAACTAGAACATCTATCAGACAGACAGACGGACAGACATGGAGAAACTATAAACTTCTTTGTTGACTACGAAACCCTAATAATGACTTACTGTAGGTAAATGGGTTTTCATTACTCATACTCTGAAAGGGGGTCATTGTTCATCCAGGCACCGTGCTGAAAGTGGTACATGCCTGCTCTAAAGCAGAAAAGTATTAAAAAATAAAGCAGAAAAGTAATAGGGGTTAAAGTATGAAATTGCCGTTTTATTGCAATAGGTTCTTTGAATTGACATAGAATCTTCATGGTTTGAGGTTTTCGAATGAAACTTTTTTCAAATGGTTTCTATGATGTTCTTTTTTTAAAAAATGTGAAACATTTGAATATCGACTTTCAATTGTTTTTGTTATTCACTTTAGACAAGAAAGATGGATACTGCTCTCGTCATCTTTCAGCTCTCGGTTAACAATCTACTATTTCTACATTGATTTTTATTTGAATGAAGGAATGAAGATTTTTATTCAGGTCAATACAAAAAATACAAAGTTGCATTTCTGCCAAACTGCATAACAGTTTGTTGGCAGATGCTCTAAAAAATTAGATTTATCTAATTATTAATCTAAATTAGATTGGAACTTTGAAGTAAGTAGCAAACGTTTTGTTTAGCTTCAAAATATTTATTGTTACAAACAATATATTTCAAAAAGATTTCTTGGAAGTACTCTACAAGTCAGTAGGCACAAGCGTCGTTAGTGAGTCCAAAGACACCTACTCTTGTGGTAGCTACTAAGAAATTGACACCAGTTAGAACAATTTTAATAATGTGTTTGATTTGAAGTCTAAACAAGCAAAGTTGAGGGTCCTCGTTAGAGAGTCTCTAGCTATATTAATGAGGCTGTCACTCCTGGTAAAACTCTTTAGACTTATTCTACCTTGTTAACAGTTGGCGATGCTCAACCTCGGGCGCTCTATCGATTTATTAACAAACCTACTTCTCGCACTGAAGTTATTGTCCTGAAAATTTTAATATTTACTCTGTTTATTTTTTATTTACTTATTTATTTCGTAACAGATCCCGCACTTACAGGTTATCCACCTAATACAGCAGGTTAAATAAAAATAATATCACAGAAAAAAGAGGAAAATCGAGCACATTAACATACGAGTAGGTAATTAACATATTTCTTAATTACAATAAAAAGTTAAATCACATTAAAAATACGTTTCATTAAGCATATAAAATTAATAAACAATTTATAAAATTTCATCAAATATCAAAACAAAAAAAAAGAAAACAAATAAATAATTGCTTCAAAAGAAAAATACAAGATCATGTCAATTTCATCTATATACTTATATAAAAGAAAGTCGTGTTAGTTACACTATTTATAACTCAAGAACGGCTGAACCGATTTGGCTGAAAATTGGTAGGGAGGTAGCTAAGAACTGGGAGAAGGTCATAGGATACTTTTTATGCCGTTCCCGTCATTCCCGTGTGACGTGGCATAAAACGTTGTATAACAAAACGCAACTGACATGGAATAACAAAACAACTCAGTCAAAATATAAGCCAGCGGTTCATTTGTTAAAAAAGGTATAACAAAACGCAACTGACAGCTGAGCAAATTTAAAAAAAAAAAAAAAAAAAGCAAGGAAAATTAATACTCTCTGCCGGTTTAAAGTTTCTAATCCTTTTCCATAAAGGAAAAAATAGTACAAAAAAATAAATAAATAAAAAGCTACAAAGCAAACTTCAAATTCAAAATTTCTAATATTGTATTGCTGTGCCGTTTTATCATCTATAAAAAAAACCAAGCCGTGACCAAGACGATTGAGGTGATATATCACCGATCTCTTTGCGTAATTGTCGAGACTGGCATTATATCTTCTACTAGTGTCACTGTCTATTGTTGTAGTTGATATCTTTAAGTTAATAAAAGCCATATTTTCTATGGTTAATCGTTTATTGCTAATCAATTTTATTAACTTAAAATGCCTAAAGATAAACCGTCAACTAGCTCGCTTCTAGCAAAGTATTTGCGTCCTGACAAGTTCGATGTGGAACCTGACGCTGCCGAGGCTGATGCACAATGGCTACACTGGAGGTCTACGTTTGAAAGCTTTCTAGCTGAAGAAGTTAAAGCTGACGAGGTCCCTGATTCTCTCAAACTCAAGCTTCTGGTTAATCATTTATCGGCGTCAATCTACAAACACATCAAAACATGTGGTAGTTACACTGAATCAATCTTAGCTTTGGAGGCTATCTACGTAAGACCTAAAAATAACATTCTAGCCCGTCACATGCTCTTCAACCGGAAACAACGGTCAGGTGAGTCCATTGCCGACTACGTTAGAGCCTTGCGTTTAACAGCGAAAGACTGTTCATTCGGGCCTGTCACTGCCCAAGAACATGAAGACGAGGCGATCCGCAGTGCAATGATTTCTGGGCTGTTGTCACGCAAAATAAAAGAACGCCTGCTAGAAAATAGGTCACTCACCCTTGCTGAGACGCTTAATCAAGCTGTAACGCTCGAAACTGCAGAAAAGGACGCACAGACAATAAGCACCGACTTACCGCAACTTAACGCTGTATCCAACCATTCTGACCAAACTCAGCCAGAAAATTTAGCAACAACTACGCGACAGTACGTTCCACGAGTTACCCCTCCACAGCCTTCGCGGCCTCCAAGAAACTGTTATTTTTGCGGTGGAAATGTACATCGGCGGATTAAATGTCCAGCTTTTCGCGCCACTTGCAACCTGTGCTCCAGGAAAGGACATTTTGCTAACGTATGCAGATCTGCAAATGCTTCAAGCAATTCTGCATCAACTGAAGATACGGCTGGCTTCGAGGGAAATGACCAATCTCACTGCGGTGCGATATCTGCTGCCTCACCTTCTACGTTGAAGAATGCAACGGTCCAAATAACTATCAATGACTACAAAGCTGATGCCCTCATTGACACGGGTAGCTCATCCAGCTTTATAAATGCAAAAATTGCACGTTTGATGAAATTGCGTCTAAAACCCTGCTCACAATCGGTTAATTTAGCCTCTCTTAATCAAACATCAGTCGTCGAAGGTATATGTTTCGCCACTATCACGATGAACAAACACAACTACAAACAAAAACCTCTCCTTGTCGTCGACAATCTTTGCGCGGATATAATCGTCGGACACGATCTCCTCAAAGAACACTCGAAAGTTGAATTTGAACTAGGTGGGCCAAATGAACCATTACGAATTTGTAGCGTAATGCAAGCTTCGGTACCACCAGCTTCGGTTTTTACGAATCTATCTCCTGGCATCCGCCCTATCGCAGTAAAAAGCCGTAGATACAGCAAAGATGACGAAAACTTTATCAATCAAGAAACATCTAAGCTACTAGAAGACGGAGTGATAGAAACCAGCACGTCTCCTTGGAGAGCGCAAGTGATAGTTGCTGGAGGTGGAGCTCACCGAAAGCGTCTTGTTATAGACTACTCTATGACAATTAATAAATTCACTGAACTAGACGCATTCCCATTGCCAAATATAGAAACTGTCGTATCCAAGGTATCGAAGTACAACATTTTCAGCCAAATCGACTTAAAGAGTGCATACCATCAAGTGCCCATCCTTGACAGAGAAAAAATCTATACAGCGTTTGAGGCGAGTGGCGAACTCTACCAATTTACTAGAATTCCTTTTGGTGTGACAAATGGCGTGGCAGCATTTCAAAGAACCCTTGATTTCATAATAACCAAAGAAAAACTTGATGGGACATTTGCGTACCTTGACGATGTAACGGTATGTAGCAAGAATGAGAAAGAACATGAACTCAACCTAAAAAGATTCATGGATGCTGCGCGGAAATATAATTTGACATTGAATGAAAAAAAAGCGTCTTCAATCGAACGAAAATTAACTTACTTGGCTACACCGTCGAGAACAATACAATCAGACCAGACAGCGAAAGACTTAAGCCGCTTTTAGAACTACCGGCGCCTTCTAAAAACACAGAACTAAAGCGTGCATTGGGTATGTTTGCCCATTACGCTAAATGGGTGGAAAAGTTCTCAGAAAAGATAAAACCACTTACTTGTGTTACCAGCTTTCCTCTAACGCCTGACGCTCTGAAATGCTTTGAAGATATTAAATGTGATATAAAAAAGGCAGCCCTCATGGCTATTGATGAAAATGAAACTTTCACTGTCGAAACAGACGCCTCTGATTTCGCTATAGCAGCTACACTTCAAAAGGGTCGCCCAGTAGCTTTCTTTTCTCGGACATTATCTAGTCCAGAATGCCGTCATTCGTCAATTGAGAAAGAAGCATGCACTATTGTTGAGAGTCTCAGAAAGTGGAGGCACTATCTCATGGGCAGACACTTTATCTTGATCACGGACCAAAAATCAGTAGCGTACATGCTAAACCAGAATCACAATAGTAAAATAAAAAACGAGAAGATAATGCGCTGGAGGCTTGAGCTATCCTGCTACAAATATGATATTATCTACAGACCAGGCTCTGAAAATACAGCAGCAGACGCTCTTTCCCGAGTTTGTGCATACATGAACACAAACAAGCTAAAACAACTACACGATGCACTTTGCCACCCTGGCGTAACTCGGATGTTTCATTGGGTTCGGTCCAAAAATTTACCTTATTCGGCGAACGACGTACGGGATATGACAGCATCGTGTCGAGTTTGTGCTGAAACAAAACCCCGATTTATAAAGGTGAAAGGCCAACTGATCAAAGCTACATCTCCATTTGAACGCCTAAATATCGACTTCAAAGGCCCTCTCCCTTCAAATTCGCCTAATAAATATATTTTTACGATTATAGACGAATTTAGCCGATTTCCCTTTGCCTACCCTTGCAAAGACATGACTTCCTCTACAGTGATCCACTGCCTAAAAGATTTGTTCCTTACGTTTGGTCAACCACTTTACATACACAGCGACAGAGGTGCATCATTCATGTCAGAGGAGTTCAAAAACTTTCTAAGAGACTGGAACATTGCTTCTTCAAGAACAACTCCATACAACCCACAGGGCAATGGGCAAATTGAACGACTAAACGGAACTCTTTGGCGTACAATCCAACTTAATCTACGTTCAAAGAATCTATCAACCGAGAACTGGGAAAAAGTACTAAAAGATGCTCTTCACTGTGTCCGCTCACTGCTTTGCACAGCGACCAATGCCACTCCTCACGAAAAGCTATTTAATTATCCTCGAAGATCTCCAAATGGAGATTCGTTACCGTCCTGGTTGTCTACGCCGGGACCTGTCTTAGTAAAGAAACATGTTCGGCAATCGAAGACAGACCCCTTGGTTGAAGAAGCCGAATTGATCGAGAGTAACCCGTATTATTCTCTAATTAGACGGGCTGACGGAGGGACGTCGACGGTCTCAAACCGCCATCTAGCACCTTTCCCTGACGTCATCGAGTGCGAAGATGAACAGCATATTACCACATCACCAACGGAACTCTCTCCCCGACCACGGCCACGGCACGATTCCCTGCTGTCATCCCAAGAGACTAGTCTGCCGACTCTTCCTGCCCAACAATCGGAAGAGGCTCATGGGTGTCAAGCTCACACTCCTGCTAGATGTTCCATCCGTATCAGAAGACCACCATCTCGTTTCAGAGACTTTGTCGTAGAGGATGAAAACTCTACGGGGGAAGAATGAGGTGATATATCACCGATCTCTTTGCGTAATTGTCGAGACTGGCATTATGTCTTCTACTAGTGTTACTGTCTATTGTTGTAGTTGATGTCTTTAAGTTAATAAAAGCCATATTTTCTATGGTTAATCGTTTATTGCTTATCAACGATCAAATCTTTCTCTACAAAGCCGTAATGCAAGAGCATGAAATTGCACGTGAAGAGCGCCGCCTTTGTATGGCTCGACTTCGTGCTTCTCACTCACAAGAGCAAAGGGAGGCAGCCCGTGAAACGGCTCGGTTGGCAATGCGAAATCGTCGAGCAAACCTCAGAGCAAAGCTCAACAGCTAGATAATTTACGAAACAGAAGAAGAAATTCATCAAATACTGTTTTGAATCGGGCAGCGTTTCAATACAATTGCAGCACTGATTAGTGCTTGCATACTAGCGTTCGCATTGGGCCAATGGACGTTGTTTGCGAGGATTGTGCTGCCTTAGTGCCAAAGTGAAATCGACATCATTGACTCCGCCACCTGAGCCATTAAATTCATTGCTTCGTGGCGAAACACCCGAATCCCGTCATTTTCTTGGAAACACCCAAAAATACAATAGTTGTTTCCAAATGACCTCATTTGGGGCAGACATTATTGAAGAACGAGGATTTAGTCCGACATTGAAGGTATTTATATTTATTTAAACCTTCATGATTATCATATTTATATCATACACGCGATTAAGTCCCCGTAATACTAAAATCAATATTCAAGGTATTTATTTGTTTTTGTACTTATACACAATACAGTAGGATAATAAATATTATATTTATTCCTGAAGTGTTTGTAAATCAGTAATAATGACTGCTTTTGATTTTGTAGATACAAGGACAGATTCACCATCGAATTGGATCATTGCAACCTCTCGATGATGGACAGCATATTTTTTTACAAATATACTTCATGGGCAACACAGAGGAACAACTTGATTGACGTCAAGAGATCAATACAGCAACGAAAAGAGCAATTCTTCAAGATCTGCAGCAACTGCTTCATGAACATCATGCGTTGGTCAGGCTGTTCAAGAGTGCATTGGAGCGCATGCCAAATTATGACTACAAAGTCGTGATCAGAGCGGATAAACGACCAACTGGCACACACGAGCGCACACATTTAACGCTCCAACAATAGATGAAGTTGCCATTCTGATTGTTGGTAAAAATTTGGAATCACGAGATATTGGGCTTAAACGTCGCGATACTGGGAAACTGCAACAAATATCTGAAACACATCATTCATATGACACTATACAATACCCGCTGATGTTTTGGAAAGGAGAAGATGGAATAATAATATCAAAATGATAAATCCATTGAATTGTGAGTAAAAATATCAGTTTTGATTTCAGTGTTTGGTTTTGGTTTCCAATATAAGGCACTGCTTACTACCATGGAATAGAAATCGTAAAAACAGAATTATACATGGGTTGTTTGTTTAGAGAAAAACATTTTTCTTCATCGTTCACGTTTCTTCACGTTTTATAATAATTATGCTAAAAATATGTAAGTTTTACATACAAAATATTAATTCTACTGTTTTAATTTCAGGTGAAGAAACTACCAAGAAGGTTAGCTTGATGAATAAATAAAGAATCATTGAATAATTATATTTTTTTTATTTACAACTATCCTAATTTATAAATAAAAAAATGTGATCATGTGATATTGCCTTTAAGGCGGAACAAAGTTCGCCGGGTCAGCTAGTTAAATATAAAAATTAACCGTAATGTAAAGGCACTTTCAGGCGCAGGTGTGTATAAAACATTTTGGTTGCACTGATGTAAACTTTAGGTACTATCCGGTTCAAATGCTGTTAGAATACGACCTTTTAGAGTTGCGTTACGCGTCTCTGATGACTTGTAGGGTCAGAAAAACAGTCAGACGAATAATATTAATTTATTTTTCATCGAATGATCGAGTAGGTACGTAATAATACAGCTCTCTCTGGACCAGACTCTACTTGACCTGTCTAGAAACTTCAGGAAACACCTAGAAAGACGTTCTGGAGGGTTTCTTGTTTCTGCACACATAAGTAGTACCTATCAAGTAATCTATCTGCACCTAGCATCTAGATTATTCTACACAGTTCGACTACACTGTCGTCGTTCGTAACAAATATAATTTAAAAAGAAATACTTCCAATGAAGTTGTATTCGTCACTCACATGTCACGTGCTTTCCTGACCGCATTGCTAACAGTACTGACATACTCTATGGTACTGACAGGCGTCAGTTGACGTCGTATGCCGCTCCATTCTAAAAGGTCGTATCCTAACAGCATTTGAACCGGATAATAATGTTGACAAGTCTATAAGACAGCCATTTTAGTATCGTTTTACAGATTCTTCTTCCTGTGCCTCTAAATGCCGAGCCTGTGAATGTAGCATTCATTTAGTGTCGCGTGGCCCGTCATCGACAAAGCAATAACTCGGTGTAGTTGTGGCGTGTACTTGCATCAGGTGCTGCTTGTTGCGCCGGAACAAGCGGCCGGAGTCGGTACGCATCCAGTGGGAGCGCGATCGGCGGCGGCGCGCAGCACCCGCGCCGGCTGCCAGACGCGGCCGCAGCGTATGCGCACGCGCTCGCCTACCTCCAGCGGCGCGCGGCAGGATGCAGGGCGCGCGCGTAGCGCCTTCACGCTGGCGGAGAAGGCTCCCAGGCCTGGGTCGGCCCGCACTTGTATGGCCTGCGCGCTGGCGATCTCAGCCGCCCGACACCAGCTTACAGCGTCTTCTTATTTCACATTTTTGTTTCGAAGTAGCGGTTCGCTTAAATGCACATCTTTTATGCCTCGAATCAATTGTGTAAGCACCAAGCTATCACGAAGGTCACCAAACTCACACGCTTCCATAGGTAGATATTTTTAAATGGCTGTGAAGTTTGCATGGTTTCGAAATTCACATTCTTGTCCGGGTCACGACGGGTTTGAAAGCTACATAGGTAATATTGCGTAGTTACTAACTTAGCTTGTTCGAAATTAAAATTCTTCATATAATTCACGGCCAAATTTTTCTCTGACGTGTAGAAACAGAGCCACTCATCCCGTGTGTCCACTGCATCATCCCGCATCCTGGTGCAGATGCTTATCAATTGGAAGGAGTGGATATCGTCATTTAATTGCTTAATCAAATGACGATTTCCACTCCTTCCAATTGAGCGCCATAATATTGCCCTCTCGCTGCAAAGCAGCCGGTTGTTGTAACGATAATATCAAAGAGAATATAAGCACTTTGCTGCGATTTTTCGGTCGACATTCTACATGTCACAGTTGACACTTTTAGACTTTACACTCTTATCATATGTACACACACGTAAGCTCACACCTGACACCATGTGGTTTAGGGAGCAGAGGAGATGCAGTGAAACGGCCAACGTCGACAAAGCAACTGGTTTATTTATAAGTACCCCGGAATGTATTAAATGGTAAGACTACGCACAACAAATAATAGGGGTTAAAGTATGAAATTGCCGTTTTATTGCAATAGGTTCTTTGAATTGACATAGAATCTTCATGGTTTGAGGTTTTTGAATGAAACTTTTTTCAAATGGTTTCTATGATGTTCTTTTTTTAAAAAATGTGAAACATTTGAATATCGACCTTTAATTGTTTTTGTTATTCAATTTAGACAAGAAAGATGGATACTGCGAAAATTCGAGTGATTTTTTAATACGAGTTCCGACGCGGAACTAACGCGGCAGAAACAGCCCGCAATATCAATGCTGCGTTTGGAGAGGGGTCTACCAATGAACGCACCGTGCGATTTTGGTTTAAACGCTTTCGTGATGGAAATTTCGATTTAAAGAACGAGCCACTAGGAAGACCGCCCACACAGGTGAATAACGATGAATTAAGAGAGATAGTGGAAGCCGACCCTAGTCAAACTACCCAGGAATTAGCGGCATGGTTTAACGTTACCTTACCCACAATATTGACTCACTTGCGTCAAATCAATAAAATAAAAAAATACGAAAAATGGGTGCCTCCTAATCACTCGAATTTTCGCAGTATCCATCTTTCTTGTCTAAATTGAATAACAAAAACAATTGAAAGTCGATATTCAAATGTTTCACATTTTTTAAAAAAAGAACATCATAGAAACCATTTGAAAAAAGTTTCATTCGAAAACCTCAAACCATGAAGATTCTATGTCAATTCAAAGAACCTATTGCAATAAAACGGCAATTTCATACTTTAACCCCTAATACTTATGATGGTAAATTACTTTTAGGTGCTATTACTACTTACCTTTTGTTTGATGGGGAGAAAGGCGTTTATTAGCTACATTACGGGCCTAAAAGGATTCAATGGAATATAAAACATGTATACATCATCGTCATCATCATCATCATCAGCCATTTGACGCCCACTCTAGGACAGAGGCCTCCCTCATGGTTTTACAAGCTTCCCGGTCCTGTGCCGAACGCATCCAGCGACTTATATATACAATACGTACTTTTTTTGTCCTTTATTGCCCCTTTTACAAATTTGCTAAATTTTCAATTATAAATAAATTTCAATTTTAAATTCTCAATTTTTTTATAAATAAAAAAAAATATTATTATTAGTAACTTAAACTTTCGTAAGCACTGCACATTTTCTATATAGGTTTAAGGGCTTCACTTACTTTTATTAAAGTCGGGGTAGCCGAATAGTTTCGACCTCGTCCGGAAGTCCTAATCACAAAACACAAATGTCCTAATCATGGAGAAGAATCGATGCGTTCGCCGCGCCCTTGAGTGTCGAAATATACGGTTTTTGCGGCATAAACGGCCGTATTTTTTTTTACGTTAGCTTATAACTTTCTTTTTTTCCATAGCAAGAGACTGCAGGCCTGAGTATACTCGTATGGTTTTAATTTCAACTCAATACCTTCACGCGTTCCCAGGATAAAGGATCTTGACAGACAGATGGACAGACGGACGGACGGACGGACAACAAAGTGATGATCCTATAAAGGTTCTGTTTTTCATTTTACCGCAGGCACTGAATGAAAACCAGCGCTGAGAGCTCACACCCTCAGCACAATGATGAGTCAGATGCCCTTTGTGGCAACTTTGACACATCACCGGATGCACTCTGACGCTCTGACTTTGTCTTGTACTTATTATGTTGTAAGTATTTATGTGACTTGTTTTTCCTTTGTACTTGTTTATGTTAATTGTTATGCCTTTTTTTGTAATGTGATAATTTGTCCCAATAAATGTCGTTCTTTCTTTGTTTTGAGGTACGGCACCCTCAAAAAGCAATGAAGGTAATAATTTAATGTGAAGATATTTTTTTCAGATATTTCCTTACAATACCACTAAAATTGGGTTTTATGCCTTGCAATTGAACAGGAACATCTATTCCAAGAACGGTTCATTAACGGCACTTCGAAGAAGCTCAAGTAAACACCTAGACCCGTCTCTGGCGCGAAAGCTCACGTACGACCGCTCGTAAGTTCAATGGAGGTGTTGATTAAAAATATTTCCCATGTGCGGGCGGATAAGTCCCAATTGGAGCGGCAATCAGCCGCTCTCCGCCCCCGACGCTAATCATGCGCCCAACTTGCCGCTTATTGCCCACCGGCTTTTTGTATTCGCTTTTATTCCGAGCGCGGTCTGAGGTCGACCCGAGCTTTCTTACCTTATATTTTGCCACTTCTTTTACATTTCAGCGCGAGAATTTGTATGAATCTTTCGGTCTTATTTATAAAAAAAACACGATTCCTTAAAACGCCGATTAAAATAGTCTGTGGTGGAGATTTTACAAGGAAAAGTCGTAACGACAGATTGAATAAATTGCCTCTTGGAGTGCTTTAGAGGAACCCCTTTTTTATAAATAAGACCGTTAGTGTTTTTTCTGCAGTTTCATACCTCCGCCCTCTCACATACTTTGTGCCATGATTGCGCTCGCAAGAGTGACGACCGAGCGCGCCAGTGACTTCAGTTTTCTCGGTTTTGTTGGTGGTATAGTGAGCATTTCTTTTCATAATTCTAAGTAATTCACATTTTAGTCGGAAATGGGTTCGGATTTTCGAAACGTTGATTCCAAAATATGATACTTTGTAATGTATTCTTGGAGTCCCTAGCTTCATATTCATGATATCAAACGTTTTTCGCAGAAAGAAGACAATGATAACATCACAGGCGAGTCTTAGCGTTCGCAAGAAAACGATCAAAGCAGTTTTAATGAGGGCTTCTTGGACCAAAATGTGAAACATTCGTATTGCGGGACGCATGCGCGTGCGGACGTGCTCAAGGATCAAAGTATATGGAGCTGAATGGCTAATGCTGGCGTCGGCCGAATGTTTGGCGAGCTCCGCGGCGCTCGGCGGGCACAAAGCGTTTTGGCGACGCGCAAAAAAGACCAGGCTGCGTTCTCGGAGTACGTTTAATTGGTGCTCAATGTAAGTCTAAGTAGAGAACGTTCCAGGCAGCTCATAGATGTGGATGCAACGTCGATCCGCGCATATTTTGCCTTTGAAAACTCTGAACTAAACTTTTGATTATTGTTTAAGAAATACTGGATACAACACAACGTGTGATAGTACGCAGAGAGCGATGGATTGCTTAAAAAAAGAAGACGTATAACTGTGGCCTGTGCCGCGAACGATCTGGGACGCGGTTGTTTTTCTCATCGATCTAAATTCATTAGAAAACGTCGCCTTCGTTGCATGCGCACCGTACGCCGCGGATTCCGAACTTTTTGCGCAAAGCGCTGCTTAGCCAGATTGAAATAACCACTGTCTTTGAACAGAGAATTCAATTAGTGGTTACTGAAAATCAAACAATAGAAATCGATTCTTCGCTTACATCTTTCTACATGATTTTCTACGATGTTGCCGGTACCAATCAGTTGTGGGGTTAACAAACAGTTAATGACCGTCCATTTAATTAATTTCACTATCAATGCTAAATGTAGGCATTCCACTGAGTGCTTTCTATTTTTTTAATACTATTACGACTGTACTATGTTTAAGTAAACCAGATGTCACTACACATCACACGTTGTATTGTACTGTATCTAATGTTTCTTAAATAATAATGAAAAATTTGATTTAAATCAAACCGTCAGAGTTTTCAATAAGAAAACTATAGAGCAAAACTCTACAGTTTTCTTGTTCAAATTCCAACTACCTCCGTTATTCAGTCTGTCTGTCAGTTAGCAGGGCGAGTTATTCCAACCCTAAGTGATTAGGGACCGTTTATTTTATTGAAGCACACTATTTATTACGAATGCCACTGCTTTTTCTTGCCCAATGCCTTTTGCAGGCCTAGTGCAAAGCGGAGAGACCTAATTTATGATAGAGTAGATCCTCTACACACTATAAGTATACCGTTCGAATTTTAAATGTAGGTGAGTGGGTCGTAACGGTGCAATTTGTTCTTGTGACATTTTTCTCTAAAAATAATCACAAACAATTTATTAATGGATGTATAATAAATAATGTTACTTCGGTTACACTGCATTGAAATAAGTACCTGTAATAAAAAAGAACCTAAGTGGCTGTGGTGTTCACATATCTCATGGCTTGAAATTGCCAATCTGTGATGGACACGCATGATGATTGAGCCCATACTTCTCTCAAAGAAGGCCCAGGCCTAGGCCCGAGTAGGACGTATATAGACTGCAAACATAAAAGAATACATTTGGCTACAAATAATTTATGTCGCTATCAAGTACCTAATAAACCACTCTAAAAGGAGAAAGTGGGCTTAAAAGCGTTGCTTCATTTCACTGAAGTCTTGATAGCTCAGTGGAATCAAATCTACAAATAAAGGGTAGTATTGTGTTAAGATCCTTAAACGAAGCTTTAAAGTTTTCAGAACACTTTTTTAAGTTAATTTCTAAACATTTTTTTTTATAATTACTCAATTTTATAATATGAAATCCTTTTTTTTAAATACTCCAAAAAATTTATTAATCAAACAAAAGTTGTTGTTAAACAGAAACGTTAAAATGACGTGTTTAAAAAATAGTAGCTGCGAAAAGTCGATAATGTCCCTGAATCACTCTTTTCTTTGAAAAATGTCCCTGAATCGGCTTTGAGTGGCGTTGAGCCTCATTTAGTGGTTGATCTGTTGTGGTTATGAGTAAATTCCCGCGCGGAGCCGGCCGGTCTCATTAGGCCGCCTGCACGTCCCCACCGATAATATCCACTGCAATATTTTCCTAAGCTATTTGCAGCGGTCAACTGGCGAGATTCTAGCCCATGCTTGTGTTGGAAGAACGCTGGGCTTGATAAGTATCTTCTTTGCGTACTTTAAAAAACTGAAATAAAAAATAACCAACTACCCGACTGCTGTACATTAACTACTTAGCAGCCGGGACCAGCCTAGATACCTCACAATGTTGAATATTTTGTTTCAGTTTTGTATATTTGTTGTTTTAGTGATTTTTTTCTATTTTTTTGTTTCATATGACATTGCCTATGACATTCGCGCAAACACGACCAATCGATTGATATCTTATTAACTGTCAAAATCTCACCTTTGGTTAGGGAGAACATAGTCGAACATACTTACATACATTCATAAGTACGAGCCAAACACATTACCTTCCTTTTCTGTTCCGCCACAGTCGGTTAAAAGGAGATAGAACGCCTGACTCTCTGTGGCTCCCTAAGATGTGAACTGATACCAGATTATTAACTCGAATAACAGGTTTAGAGTGTTTCAGCCGCTATGTTTCTAGCAACTTGTAATTTATTATCACTTGATTCTCTAAAGACTTCTGTTGATGACTAAGAACAATAACCTCTGGAATTCGGACACTGTTGCATATAGAAACTCACAATTTGAGATAAAACACTGAACTTAATTATATACTTTCCCTATCCAAAGACTTTAGAGCCTGATCTTAACCAGCACCTGAATCTAGAAAAGGATAAAAAATTTAAAACTCGCTACAGATTTTTAGTAGTACAGATTAGCAAACTTGAAACAAAGAAAGCAACTGCAATACTTACGCATGGCGTGTCAACTTACATACAAAACATTGAGACAGTCCCATTTTTGTGGATTTGGTATCAAATGATTTATTCTTTACTATTGCAATTTTGCTAATTTTAATTCCCAGAATGAAATTTTGATGAGAGAGCGGACCGAGGCTTTTAGTAACAGTACTCTTAACCATTATTATTTTATTTTTTCGGTCAAACTTTTTGAATAAAAAAATCATACTTAATAAGTTCTTCCTAGTATACTTGCATTGTTCATAACCGCTGCAACGAGTTGTACCGCACTACTTTCATAGTGCACTTAACTATGGTGTGTTGAACGTTTAAAATTGCCGCGACGAGTGGACAGCACGTTCAGAATAATATTTCCTGTTATAGAAGCCTTAATCATACGAGTATTATTGCATTATACTTTGATGAATTGTTTAATGGAGGTGTAACTTATTAAATTCTTTTACGACTTTGCCGGCATACAGAGTGTGTTTACAAAGTGTGCTTCTAAGACTTGACCCCATAAAGACATCGTGTCTGCAATATGCTGCTGCAAATGTTTAAAAATGTAAATCAAATTGATATAAACTTTTATACCGACAGCAAAATGGGCACATGGATGCAATTGGTTTTTACTTTAAATTTTCAATTTATCTAAGTGCAAGCCAATTTCCGAATGTGTACCAATCATGCCATTAAAAGACATGCGCCCGAGATATTTACGACTAATAAATTTCTCTGTAAAGTAAACAGCCATGGAAACATTTCGCAGAACTCGTTCATTTTTCTCGATTTTTATGTTTATACGGACACTTTCAACTATATGAGCCATTCGGCTATAACTTCTATAAGTACCGTGAAAAGTAAAGCAGCTATCGATCGGTATACAATAGACGATTATAGATGCTCTACTATGCGAGAGATCTTGGCTTCGGCTCCCGCGCATTTTCATTATCGTTTTCGACCCCGTTTTTGCGTCTATATACCTGTGTGTACCTGGGCGAATACTCGAATTATCGCCAATTCATAATTTTTCACAAGCTCTCTCAGTTCTCAGCACCACAGAAATGTACTGAATATACAGTTATTGTTGTTATAATATCTAAAAGGGTCAATCAAATCCAACTATTATACAATAAAAACGTTGTTTGACACCTGTTGCAGGATGATTCTCCATTTTGGCAATCTCCGCGTAACTTTCGTGGCGGTTTTTATTGTCACAATTTTCAGTAAATAAAAGTTAAGTCCGAAAGGGGGCTCTAATACAAGAAAAAGGATTGGGCGTAAAAATCGGACGACACATTTCGGCGGAAATCCAATTTCAAAGAATCGTGTCCACGAAAGTTACGCGGGTGTGCACAAAAGTTACTCCTTAAATAAAGCACAGTTATTGTAGAAAAATAAGCTATTTTACTTATGTTTAGACTGAATGGAGTATGTGTGAGTGATATATGTACGTAAATATATTATGTATGTAGGGCTATGAAGGTTATATTTATAGTTTTTACACATCAACATTGAATTATGTTACTCAATAGTAAAATATATGTAATAAAAATTGAGTTTGCACGGATATATATTTAAGCAGCCTATACACGTTCCACTGTAGGGCACAGGCCTTCTCTCAGGGAGACAGTATAGTATAGGCTTAATCACCACGCGTGCCCACCGCGGATTGGCGATTTCAAGTATCGAATAGCTCAGACACTCAGGTTTCCTCACGATGTTGTCCTTCACAGTTAGCGGAAGTATTACTACTATAACTTCACAAATGTACATACCTAACTTAGAAAACAAAGTCATAGGTACATGCCCGCACTGGGAATCGAACCTGGGTCTCCCGCTTCCGAGTCCAATGTTCTACCCACTAGCAAGCCCACTAGGCTACCACCTTGCACGGATACTTACTCGTTTATTTTTTTAGTTTACAATTTTCCGACGTTTCGGTACTTTTGCAAGTTCCGACGAGGTGGTGACGGGCATCTTTTTGAAATCAATCTTTTTTAACCTATCGACTTTTTTTTAATGATTTAATTACAAATGTATTATTTTCAGATTTGTCCCTTTATTTGTAGTATAAGACGGTATTACTTGCCAAATTTCATAGTTCTAGGTCGACGGAAAGTACCCTATAAATTTTGATTCCCTGAGTGTCGAAGTATACGTATTTGTGCGGCATAAACGGCTTTACTTTTTTTTACGTTAACTTAGACGTTTTACGTTTCACAGCTTCAAGGAACTGTAGACCTAAGTATATGGTTTTAATTGCAACTGGATACCTCCACGCGTTCCCGAGATAAAGAATGTTGACGGACCGACGGACCGACGGACGGACAACAAAGTGATCCTATAAGGGTTCTGCTTTTCGTTTTAAGGTACGGAATCCTAAAAAGTATGAAAACTAGAATCTCAGCAGCTATGATAGGTTTGCTACTCTGACAATAAAAATAATTTTTCTAAAACTTAACACTCAGCCCTGTGATTGTGGATAGACTTACAAATGAAAACATAACGGGAATTAATTTAAGGGGACGACGATGAAAACAGTTATCAGAGGAATAGCACGAGCCGGCAAAGAAAGACGTGGAAGTGAATGACTACCCGATAACATGGATCTCCACGGCTCCTTTCCGTCCCCAGGGCCAATATTACACGTAATATCGAGGTAAAAACTCAAGCGCAGGGCCCACCTAACATGCTTGCTCTGAAACTAGGTATACAGATCAACTAGTTACGCAGTGGGTGCAGCATGACTTATGTTCTTGGCAGGACAGCCTCATTAGGGACACATGATCTGAGACATAATGCAATATGAATACCTCTTTAACTTCGACTACAACATTTGGAAAAACAAAACTTAACAAAAATTACTCCCGATTTCACCTTTCGGGTTACGTTTTTAACCATTAGTTAAACTTTTTTGTAAAAAGTAGTTGAGCTGAGCAGTCTAATAACTAAACAGCGGTATGAAACAAATTTTATTGCCCTGGATGCATGCCTTGTGGGTAATTCTTCAGCTTCTACCTAACACGGCGACAATTTCTAGTAGATTCACCCACCTATCTAATTTGCATTACTGTAATTTTATAATTTATTTGTTCTTTTATCTAATTTATGCCGATTAAGTCTTTGAAACCGGCTGAATTATCATCATAAATACGCAGGTGTTATGACATCACGATCTTATTTATTTTGTCAAAATCTGACGACAGGTTAAGTAGTTAGAAGGCAACATAGGATTGAACATACTTACATGCATACGGACCAAACATATTACTCTCTATTTGGGGCCTCCCCCAGTCAGGAAAAAAGTGACGTGCCATCTAACTACGGTCCTACGGTAACTATAATCTATCTGTTGGGCGAATGTGCGTGGAAGGGCTGATAAGAGACGTCCCAGGCGGACATACTACGACCAAATAGGGCATGTATTAGCAAATGGCAAGATAAAAATAATCCGAAACCGGCGTGCGTGCAAGCGATGCGAAGCGAAATAGATCTGTTAGGATCGTGGCAACTGGCAGACCCTAGTCTCTGCCTACCTATCCGTGATACAGACATGAGTTTATGTAAGTGTGTATCTGTAGGGCACTCTATAAATAAGGCGACGGAGAGTCCAAATCAAGGTAGGAGGGCCCCCGCCAGCCGTTTACTCGGTTTTCTTTATAGTGCTCACTCTCTTATGGAAGTGCTTGGAGGCGTCGTCATGCAGTGGATAAGACGACGGCCTTTTTTGGCCGGTCCTTGATATTATGTTCTCTACTTATAAAATATCCATCTATGCACCGCGTGATACGTTAAACACCTTAAACCGTTTCTTTAGCATCTTATTTTATTTTTATTTTATTCATTTTACAAAGTCCACAGCACAAAGTTACAAAAGATAGGCAATTAATGTAGACCAAACATACACCAATTACGGACTAGTATTTTTTAAACTTCTCTTGTTTACAAAGCACAGTTAGAAATTATACAGACAGGCATAAACAAAATAAAAAAAGCAAAACTAACGTAAATCTTGCAAAGTTTGGCGTGTGTGTGCGTGCGTGCGTGCGTGCGTGCGTGCGTGCGTGCGTGCGTGCGTGCGTGCGTGCTTGCGTGCGTGCGTGCGTGCGTGCGTGCGTGTGTGTGTGTGTGTGTGTGTGTAAGAATGAAGAGAAAGACTAGACTTCAAGTTTTACCCTTTATACTTTCTATAACCTGCTGTTTAAAAGTTTCTTGAGACACATGAAATATAATCAATGTCTGAGAATAATTTATTGTATGTTTGAGGCAAGCGACAGCTTATAGAATTTTGAGCATAGTTCGTGTGGACAAAAGGAATGTGGAAGATACTATGCATGTCATGTCGAGTGCGAGTAGATGGGGCTCGTAAGTTTAGTAATATTTTTCAAGATAACTTTGTTAACTTTTTATAATAAATTCACTAAATCCACAAACGGCGGCATATTCGGCAGTTTAGTTAAATTAGTGTCAAAGTTTCCAAATTTAGTGCCAGAAAATACAATATAAACTCTAGATAACGAATGCTTACTTGACTTACTTTACAGTCAACCTTTCTTCAAAGGAACTATTGTTTCGAAAACTTGTTAATTCGGGAGTCACAATTTTTACCACTTTTGGGCAGTCGGTCGGGTATACCTAAAGCAGGGGCGTTTAGGAAAATAAATGGGGGATTTTTTTGTAGGACATGGCAACACTGACTTCTTCTTTTCTTCTTCAATGGATCTGGCTATCGTTCGGCTGTAGTTTTTTTTTTGCTTGTTTATTCATTTTATGTTTGTTTGTGGCCCGCGTATTATTATTTGTGTTCTTGTGACTTTGTGTTCATTGCCAACGAGTTCTGATAAGACATTCTCCGAGTGCAAGCAGGCAGTCAATGCATTAATATTGATCATATGTCACTCTAAACACAGGGATTTCGTTGCTCTATCTATACATTCTACCGTATATTATGAAAATATAGTACCAACATCGACTGAATCGTTATTATAATAATTTTAATGAATCATAATAATAATAACTAATAATATGATACTTAACTAAATGGATAAATGTGTATTGTATGTGATTAAAGCATGTGTTCTTTTTTCAGGCTTTGCCGGCAGCTGGGAACAATTTTTTGAGAGACGATTCTTACCAAAATAAGTTTTATATGAATTATCGCAAACAGAAAATGAAGTTGTAAATAATCTTACAAGTATTTATTGATTTTGGCATCATCTCTCAAAAAGATTGTAATAATAACTCCTTCGAGTTGAAGGTGGTTTCATTTACTTACACCCTCTATTGTTATCAGTTAATCTGCAAAGCTGCACTACCCAATTAGTATAGACCAAGTAAAACTACAGTACTAAAAGCTAGCAATAGAGCGCTAAAACACCTGTAATGGTAGGGCTATTTTAACTAATCAACATGTTATAAGTAAATGTTTAGTTAATTAGTCTGATCTGAGGAGTTCAGTTAACCAACCGAACTGTTACGGAATATACACTAAATAATAAGGTTACTACGTCCAACAGTCAGTGTTTTCCTAATCAAACAGTTTAATAAAAATATATAAATGTTTAGTTATAGAGACTTATGAGTTTAGTTAACCAATCGAACCATTATGTACTGTATATTAAATAATAAGGTTACTACATCCAAACAGTCATGTTTTCCTAACTAAACATTGTAAAAATATTTGGGTATAAAATACGCAACTTATTTAGTTAAAACAACAATAGCTGTCTCAACCGATTAGTTCGGCTAGAGTATCTGAATCGTAAAGCTGCCGTACAAAAATCACTGTTTAGTAAACAGTAGCTTAAAGTTTAGCAGTCACCACAGCAACTAAGCTGTTATGTAAATAACTACTGAAAATTCGGTACCTAGTATCAAAACGTTTTTTTTTTGCAGTGCACCGAGCAACCTAGTTTGGGACCAGGATAGATGATAACTGGGCAGAATAACATCGTGAGGAAATGAGAAAAGTTATCTTCCGTTTTCTAGTTAGTAAATCATACTGTATCACGCGCTGTACGTATGTGTTACACAGGGACAAGACTCTTAAAGAGTCTATATTTAAAATATAAATTTTCGCAGAAACCATTAGAAGATCATATCCATATCCAGCCAACCGTCACAGCAATACTTTTAATGGATCTTGTGAGTTTTTGCCTTTATTTATACGTTAGGACGATGTGCGCATAATGGATAAGCGAGCGCACACTTCATACATATGTGATAGCCATTATATTGCTTATCGATTTCTAAAGGATTTTAATCTGATACTATGTCGTATTTATTACCCGGTTATTCCATAATTGTATAAGCTGTTTCGAGATGTTTATTTATCTCGCCTGTTTGTCTTGGATTCCGTTAGAATTTCCGAGTGAATGCGGCACGCAAATTGATAGTCTGTCTATATTTTGCTCGTATGTAGGTATAAAAACAATTAAACTTACACAATGAAAACGCGTTAGCATTGCGCCGCTATTGTGCCGCTCTAGTATTAATCGAATAAGTCCACTGAGTAAAGGCTCGTTCACAGATAGATTCATCTCATTCAGCTTTTTGTAAGCAAGCTGGATGTAAGCAATAGTATTTTTAAATAATAATGAAAAAAGTAAAAAAAAAAATTGGGATTGATGCTTTAACGAATGAGACAAATGAAAGACCTAGGACGAGCAAACAACTTGATAAATTCCTTTCCGTATTTCAATAATATCTAACAACGGTTTGTTACATTTAAAAAAATCTGATGTACTGAAAAATGTACATACGACAATGTAACACAGCTAGTTTTAATGTAACTTACGCTTTCCGCTTTCACACACAAAACACCAAACGGCATGAGACCTAATCTTGGATCGAGAGTGTTTGCCGGAGCATGTGAATGTTCGCTGCTCGCCCCGAATGCTCGCCATCGCGGAAAGTGTCGCGCAGTCCAGAACGCACCTAAGCTCGGATAGGTCGGCCAAAGTGAGTTAATTAACTGGGAGCGTGTAAGGCGACGCTCACGGCCGCTCTAATTGCGCGATTATTCCTGCGCGTCGCCTAACTGCTGGATGAAATTTAATTAAAGTTTGTTGTTGAAATAGATTTAATTAAAGTAATGTTGTAGCAAGCGGCGCGGCGCGCGCCCGGCTCAATCCGCGTGAGTGCTGCGGAACTTTTCTAATTCATTACTTCTGAAAGCGTTCCCGTGACGCCGAGCACTCTTAATAATTTGTATTGTATAGTTCTGGATCTCTTTGCACAGATTCAGCTCTGACTAGTCCGGACGGAACATTAGATACCTATCTATTTGCAGCCGCCCTCCCGCCACTCCAGGAAATGGAATTGTGATTCCAATATCACAACAACTGCAGGCGATTTTCTAACTAGGCCAGTCAAAAACGACACCAAACATCGCAAACGGGCATGTATAGCAACGATTTTTTTATATATTGTTAGGTTCCTTGAGAGTAGTGTACACCCAAGTTTGCAACTCTGAAACCCTGTGCTACCTCATGGTGCTCGAATAACTCCGAAAGGCACTTGTTTCAGTTTTTTTTCAAGTATGTTTGCTCCATTAGATAATTTTATAAAGCTTACTAAATTTGCTACAATTTGAGCTTAACCCTAGTAAATGTAGGTCCATTGGTTGCAGAGATACAGCTAGTCAAACATGAGCAATTTTTTTTTAAGTTAAAATTGTGTGGTCACTGGTCAGTGTACTACAGCTGTACTAATGGGCTGCTCCTGGGTAAAGAGATTTTTTTATATAGGGAATTGAATTAGCTTCAATTTAATGCCAAAGTTGTGCCTCTAGGTCTCATAGTTTCATCCAAAATAAAAAATAGTATAGTATCGAATTTTGGCTAAATAATAAAAACATTGTACCTACTAAATAATGTTGGTATAATTTTCTTTAAAAAAATGTGCAATAATATGACTTTACCATTTTAGGCGAACAATATGGCTTCAAATAAATATACACTATAGAAACAAAGATACTCCCACGTTGTTTGGAAAACTGCGAAAATGTTTGCCACTTGTTTCAGTTTTTTCAAAATAATTTAAATAAAGGAAGCGTTTGTGGAGTATCTTTGTTCTGTACTTTAATAAAGCTTACTAAATTGCACTTGGTGGTAGGTCCTCCAAGAACGATATTTTGCAGTCGTTGTAGTTGGGGTGCGACGAGCAAGGTCGACTTTGACCATTACCGCCGATTTTAAAAATGCTGAGTATCGCAGGGTGCCTCATCTCCTCCGTAGAGTTTCATCAAGATCTTATCGCCAGCATTTACAACTACTTACTTGTTGAAGTTTGGATCAAGGAAAATGCTGGCGATGTCTATTCAGTCGGTGTCTGTTTTGAAGACGTTGCACCACTTCATCTTGCCTTACCAGAAAAGTGCAGAGGTTTTGTCACACCCACTGATGGCATGCAGAAATAAAACCATCCCGCATGGACCCAGCATTTCTCCATGTAAAGGAATTTTCATGGAGAAGCCTCTACTGACTTTCTGAAAGTACACGTTCGTCTCTCCAGAACTTAAGCCGTTAAGAAGGACCAGTGCCAATAGGTTCACGTCCTCCCCAATGATGAAAACTTGATCTAAAGATGAGCTCTTGGAAAGGATATTTCTCACTGGACCCTTAATTATAAATTTACATTCTTGCGCGTTTTTTCTAAAGAAATTAATACCAACTTTATTCTGTACAATGTTTTCATTATTTAGTTACATGCGCGTTTGCGATGTTTGCTTTTTTGTGTTGATATTGACTGGCCTAAACGTTCTATAAGCAAATTCAATATTTATACGTATTTATTTGATATTTCTCCATTAGCGAGGCAGTCGGCCCTACCGCCGAAAATTACATTGGAATGGCCTCTCGAATATAAATGCACCGTTAAAAGCCACATTAAGATAAAAGCAATGCGCCATTAATTCTGATTAATTATTAATAGGATTGTCAATTAAGACGAAATCACTTTTGGAAGACCTTCTGAAAATAGGAAATGTTTATCAAAATGTAGCAATCGCAGCGGCTGTATGGCGGCAGTAAGTGACGAACGATGTTCGCGTCAATTACCGCTAATGGAAAACTTAAATATGAAAAAGCCGATTGGCGGATCTGCGCCTTAACTGAGCTCCACACTTCACGGGTCAACAGTCTATCGACCTAAGTGGTTCGCGAAAATGTATCAAGATTTTATCATTTTATTTGCTTATTAAGGAAATTAGATGCGATACATATGATTAGCTCAGCGATAAGCTAAATACGACTTTGGAATTCATAATGCCGTGTTTCAATAATACTAGGAACACACTGGTACAGGTGGAAGTGAGCGAATTGTGGCGAGACCACACCGTTCCGTGTGTATAGGATCTATCCAACAAGAACAGAGCAAGGAGTGGAGCGACTTCGTGACGAAACGCTCTGCATACTTACTAAATTTCATATACTATATATATATATACATACTATATGAAATTTAGTAAGTATGCAGAGCGTTTCGGGGGCGATTAATCGCTCTAGCTAGGTTTCATTTTTAAAAAACGTGGTTTTATCCATGTTTTTAGGCAACGAAAAACTGCTAAAATATCATTAAAATACAAAGATAAATCTACAAGGTCGTAATAGCTCAGGTGGGAAATCGGGCGGCCCTGAAACCAGAAGACGCCGGTTAGAGCCTGTCTCTAGTCCGATTATTTTTTTTTCTTTTATATTAACACCGTGTCTGTGACAGCCATAAATCTTGGGTTCCAATGAAATCTAAGCCAATAAAAAACTGTGTTATCAAAACAAAACTATAAATATATTTTATTTATAAAATGGAAAACTCTAACACATGTTTCATCTACTCATGTAGACTCGAAAGACTAGCCAAAATTGTCGAAATCACAAGGTAACGCGGGAAACAACATTCGCGGAACCAAGCGAAAAACGGAATATTTGAAAATAAATGAAGTCTTCATGAATTTGTAAAACCTTACACCCAAGGTCACCAACGTCCAACTGTTACCAATATGTAAAAAAGTAATAATGCCATTTTACTTCCAAATAAAAATTGTGTCAGTTATGTTAGTGTTTTTTTAAATACTTTTTTTACGAGTATAACTTTTTTTTGCATCGAATGGGGATGGCAACACGAAACTAATTACAGATGGCGCTACTGAGATTTGCCCCGACAATGCTTGTTTTGTTTTTTAATTGTTGCTTATTTTCGGATTTTTTTTCATTGAAATTCAACATAAACACGTTATAAAATCCTTTTCACTAAAAAAGGGAAAGCTATAGTTTATACCAAATCTGAAAAAGCAAAGATTTGTATATCGCGAAAGGAATACAGATTGTAATACAAAGGTAACCTCAAAAATATTTTTTAAACATACCCTTAATGAAACACCCCTTCACTGGCTAATTTATTGATTATAAAGTGTAAAATGCTGCGAGACTACTAGTTGTAGGTTCCTATCACCAACAACTTAATTACCCTATCAGAAGCATTGATCTGCCCAGTTCAATGTTATGGGCTGGCTCTGGGTAATTAAGTGCTGCTGCTTACCTATTTTGAGATATGGGCTTAGGCCTATAGAAATGCGTGTCACAAATTATTAAAATATAAAATAATAATGAAGTAATATAAAAACAGTTTTTTAAATAAAAGTTTTATTTACACGCAATGAAAGAAGATGCCGCATAGATAAATTTTGAAAACTAATCATAACTCCCAATAAACATAAATATTATTAAGATGCGTTTTTCTGAACAGTTAAAAGATAATTTTTGAGATTTTTCTTAAAGGTTACTTTAGTCTGTCATTTATGCATATGTTCACCAGTTTACATGTGGCACTCATTCAATACGGGTTTTACAGGACGACTCTTTGGTTCCGATCGTGTGAGAACCGTAACGATGACAAAGCCAGCCTGTGAAAACACGGCCATAAACAACATATAATCCTATAACAACTCCAATCTTTGTTTCCAAAAGAAACGAGCACAAAAAACCCTCGTCGACTCTACGGGCGCCGCTGCGCTGGGCGCCCCGCGCCGACCCACAAAAGCTCTCTGTCGGGCAGCTTTCAGCCGATTACCCGCGACGCGGAGCCTAATTTGATTGCCGCCCGCCATCAATTACCGCGACCACCGCCGCACCGCTTTTTATTCACTCCGCTTTCCGCTTGCAGCTTGTTACCGTTGAAACCCAGTTTTTGATTCATTCATATTTAAATATATGCATATATCGGGCTCTATAAAATTGCTTTCGTATTAAATACCTATGTAAACATAAAGAGTCTCGTGTGTGTTACTAATTATTATGACATGAATCATTAGCATGACCGTATGGATGTACATTCTGTTATCTGTAAATTCCTGAACTAACTGTTAAGTAGTAATGGAGACTGTTACCGCCGTTTTTTACTGTCCACTTCAGTTGATGAGATAAGAAAACGAGACCAAATGGCAACAGCGACTTTTTACTCAGTCCGCTCAGCTCGCCGCGCGATCTCTCGCTTATTTATTATACGAGCGATTTATTGTCGAGACTTTTATTGGCATTGTTCGCTGTGATTGCTCGATTTTCGACGGCTAAATACCGTTAGTGACCCTTAAACTCGATGATGATTCAATAAAATCGGAGTGAAACTGGGGCCGTCCGTTGATTGCTTTGAATGCGGATAAGGATCTTAGCAGATGGGTCGGGCATTTTTGGAATTCCCTGTTTCTCATAGGTCGTTGATTAAAAATCTATTAAAGTAATTAACAGCTTTCAGTAGGGAAAAGTGCACAGAAAAGAGTTTCAATAACAAATAAAAACTGACGTTAAAACACTACATCACTAAAAAGTTATAAATAATTGAAAATAATACATTTAAATTAGAAGTACCTACATACACATATATAGTTTATATAATTTGGAGTCAGTGCCTAAAATATATGTGCAGGTCATGAAACTGGGCACCGACTACAAATTATACTCCTACAACACCTACATGTGTACGTACTTCTAATTTAAAGGTCGCGTATTATATATACGCGTCGAATTGAGAACCTGCTCCATTTTTTAAGTCGGTTCAAAGTAATCAACTGATAGTTGTTACCAATATGTAGTACATCAGGAACTACATTTAAAACTTAAATTAATACCTAATAAATTGACGTACAGTTGGAGTTATTACTAAGACTAATTTCTTCTAGACAACTATACATACCTCATCATCAGCCCACCTCTACCCGCTGCTGGGATATGCCTTTCTCCTATCGCGCCATCTTTTGCGATCTCTCGCTATTTAGCAGACACATAGCTACTTGATAAATATTCCTGTAAATTATTTAAGTCTGTAACCTCAAGTAACAAAGAACGAGACAAAAGGCCAAATGAGAGGTTGCCCTGATTGTGTCTAAAAGCTGACTGCGTTTTAGTACTTCAATCTGTCGCTTACGAGTCAATTTCCCTGATGAACTAACAATTACGGAAATTGGAAGCGCCCGCGGCGCGACGCGGCGTGAGACTATATACCCTGTCGCAACAAAAGATGAAGAACCCAGAAAGTTCGCTTCTAACTCCTTGCTCCTTGAAATGAAAGAGGTTTCCTCTCTAAAATGCGCAAAGCCTTGAAACATTCACAGGTTATGTTATACAATAACTGTTGTTCTATGGAAGTGTTTTTCCCAGATTCATATTTATCAAAGTATCAGTATTTACATTTGCTGGCTGACGCTTTACGCGCTCTACCAAAATAAATCGATGTCGAATTCAGTTTTATGGAACGCGGCCCAGGTACTTATAAGAATCTACTGGTTTATTACGACCCGGGGCTCAAATATATGGTAACAGCGTATAATGTAAACCTATACATGCGAGAGTAGTTTCAACGCCCTTTAGCTTCGTCACTATTTCAGACACGATACACGACCTTCTGTATTATTTTATCGTGTTGTCGCCGCCGCTTCTGGGCTTCTTTAGGGTTCCCGACCCAAAAGGTAAAGGACCATATTACTAAGACTCCGCTCTCCGTCCGTCCGTCCGTCTGTCACTAGGCTGTACCTCATGAACCGTGATAGTTAGATAGTTGAAACAGTTTTCATAGATGATGTATTTCTGTTGCCGCTATAATAACAAATACTAAAAACAGAATAAAATAAATATTTAGGGGGGCTCAAACGTGATTTTTTTGCCGTTTTTTTGCTCGATATTAATAACGGCAACATGTAAACGCTTAAAATATTTAAATGTTGTATAGATAATAGTACGGAACCCTTCGTGCGCGAGTCCGACTCGCACTTGGCCGGTTTTTTGTCAGCTGTCTGTTTTCGGTCATTTGAGAAATTATCCTGTTGATTGTGACGGAAGCGTCCCAACCCCACGATTATTAAATCGTAAGCAATTTTACTAAAATATCTACCTACGTAAGTGTAGGGTTTGAAAATGTCAAGAAAGATAAAAGTGAGACATAAGAAAACCACATAGGTAATGGGCATTTCTCCACGGGGTCCGAACTTGACGGCCCGGATAACATGTCCAGATTATCAAAATATACCCCTGCAAAAAATACTACAGTATCCTCTAGGTCCTCGTCTACCTGGAGAACATGCAAACTTTGCTGAAAACCGTTTGCAACTCACAGAAAAAAAATCTGAAATGGCTGAAAATGACCTTCGGTGGCTTGTCCCCAACCCAAAACTTGACAATTTACAATTATTTTTGTAAAACTCAGACTGTTTTCGGGGAATGTATTTATGTTCACATATTCTCAGATAGTTAAAGTACCTCTCATTTAAATACCATAAGAATCTAAACAATAGCTCGCCTACAATAGCAAGATGTTTGAGTGTCCCTTGCTTCTGCCTGAATCCGGTGGCACTTATGAACCAAGCGTTTCTTCGGTCGTAGATTACACTAGGAATTCGCGGTGTGGATGAGCCATTTTGTCGGTCACGCCGTAGCACCCGAGGTCAAGGGACGGGTGATTGAATGAAAGTCTTGGGAAATATCAGGGTAAGTAATTGATTCTTGAGATTTGGTCCAGGGCACACTTTGACTTCGGTGGAGGTGTTATTGGAAAGAATACTTGTTGACTGTAAAATCTAGTGCTTACTGTATAATTTATCTCAGTGACTAATTTCTAGTGCCTTGAGCTGGGGTTGATACGTGTTGTTGTTTAAGAGTGAACTTGAAAAAACATATCTTTTCGGATTTCGGTGTGCCTGATTTCGGTGACTTTTTGAGAACCGAAGTCAGAAAAACTTCCACCGAAGTCAAATTTGCCTGATTTCAATGTATTTCGTTCGACTGTAGAGAACCGAGGTCAGATTCCTTACATGTAAGTTTCAAGTAGGATATGCGCATTTGTTTTTTTTTTGAAAACTAATCGCTAACTGTAAAAGAAAACATCGTGTGGAACTATGAATAGTTTTACACGTGTAGATATTTTCTTTACTGTTAATAATAACGACAAAAATACATGTGTTGTTTCTGTCATAATTGATTTCAGTTAGATTGTTAGTTAACTTGAAAATGTGAAACATGTGTACCTATTCGTGTGTACATTTTTTCATGTGTATATGTGTGCTTATTATGTCTGTATTTGTGAATTATGTGAATGTGTCAACAATGGCAAGTTAAAGTACCTACAAGAAAGAAAGTGGGTGTACATTTCTTTAACATAGTTTTCTTATAGTTTGTGGTCAGTTGGTGTGTACGTTTATGTAGGTATGTACAGTAGGCTCTACATCAACCTACTCTACCTACCAATCTATTCTATTTCAGCTGACCATGGAGCAAATAAAGCAAAAACAAGCTGCGAAAAAAAAAACAGGAACAAAAAGAAAGAAAGAGATTGAAGGAGCGTGCTAGGAAAGTAAAAATCAAGAGTGATCCAGTCCTTTATGAACGACTTAAGGAAAAAGACAGACAGCTTTACTTAAAAAGGAAGATGGAAGGGAAGATTGTAAAGCTATCTTTACCTGTACTTTGTATTACCTCATAAATTAAGTATAAAAGACAATATTTTTAAGAAAGATATATTTTTCTTAGTAAGTTTTATCTTTATGTTAAATAAATATTTTCCGAAGACTGATTTAAGTCTGAAAAAAATTTATGGAAAGTTATGATTATCGATTTTTTAATTGTCTCAATTACTATTATTGACAAGTACAAACCGTAGCATAAAAAATAATAATAAAAACATATCTTTGAATGTTTACACAACATTTTGTGTTGAATAAGTCCAAAAGACTATTTTGCTAAGTAAGTTTTATAATAAGGTTATCGACAATGTTAAACAAATATGTTCATAAGACTGATTTAAGTTTAAGGAAAGTTTTGTTTGTAGAATTTTTATTTGATTATTATTAAAACACCTTTTACCTAGGTACGTAGATTATTTTATTCCATTTTATGGCATTTGAAGTTGAGTAATGTTAAATTCGCTTTTCATGAAAAAAAACGTTAAAATGGAATAAAATAAAGTCCGGAAATAAAATTCGCATTTCAAAAATCATTTATCATTTATCTCTTTCATAACTAATTATGCCATGTTAAAACCAAATAAAGGGTGTCTCGAATTCCTTTTTGTTTTTGGTGTAGTCACTTTATAAAAACAAGGCTATACTGAGACAAAAATGTATAGTTTGACTTTATTGCGAGTTTTGATAAAAATTTGCCACTTTTTTTTTTGAAGGATTATTATTTTTCGTTCTAGAATAGTTAGCTAGAAATAGTTACCTACTTACGCAATTCGTGTTAGATTTTTAGCGCTTGCATGACGAGCTGACAGACTGACAGATGAGAAAAACTGACTGAAAAAATGTGATTTTAGGTAAAAGAATTAGGTACTTTAGAGCTTAATAATGTATGAGAATTACAATAAACAAGTTGATTAATTATATCTGCCCGGTTTTTATTTATTATATCCTCTTTTAATTACTAGACAATGCCTAACATTAATGGTATCAAATTGTGACTTTGGCACGTTAAATGATTCTCTGGTCATTTTCTGATTCCAGTTAATTATTTCCTGATGTCGATGCTTACAATCTGATTTCGGTGCAGGTAGTCAGATTTCGGTGTTAGTTTTTCTGATTTCGGTGCTGGTAGTCTGATTCCAGTGTACAGTTTTCTGATTTCGGTGTAGTCTGATTTCGGTGATTTAAATATTTCGTTTTATAACCGAGAATCTGGCTACCCAAAATATATCATGATTTATAGTTTTTAGCCCTTTATCCAAAACAATCGATAAAATTCCCGAAAGACGAAAAAAAAAAACGACCACCGAAGTCAGCCATTTTTGCCTCTTCTGGAGAAATACCCTAATACAATAGCGACAGACCCGAAGCGCGAAGTTTAAAATTTCATAGGGTAGGGTGTGACATCAATATCGAAATCTTTAGTGAGCTGTTTGTTCTATTCTCAATTTCAGGCGTCCTTGCAAGTTTACGCATCTCTTTCATGAGCAAATTGCTTTGCTCCGTTGGAAGAGTCGTAAAGAAAATTGCCATACAGTTGATAAATAATTTATCTGAAAGCCGGGCCCCAGTCACCGAAACACGCTCGGGGTAGCTCGTACCTCCACTTCCACCTAATATTACTTTCCTTTTGTACAATTTTGCAACAGAGCCGTTTGCACGTTCCCTCCCTTTTATGGGCAATAAGTGGAACGCAATTATATTTATGGAGGAGGAATGGTAAGGAAAACTAATTTGAGAAAGTTCCTCGACCGTGTACATTAGGTCTAATGAGCTCGCGGTACAACATTGTAGCGCCCTGATCAGTCAATAACGAGCGGCGAGTCCCTCTTTGAATACCGCTTCGGGTAAACGTTTGATTTCTTCACGTTCATTCTATGGATTTACTACGTATCTGCTTCGTAGACTAATTAAGTGAGCAAATGGAACGGTGTCCGTCGTATAAAAAGCGCATTTAAGTGTTACGAAAAATATTCCACCCAGCGCGCTGGCGACGTCAAACTAAAAACGCTGATAATGAAGTTTAAATATTTTTTCGCGGAGTGTGTCGAGTTTGCGCTATGATGTTTCCTCTAATTAGGGACAGCCAGCTTAGTTTCTGGAACAGCGGCGTCTAATTAGTCGAGCAGTGGGTTCTCATTACGACCTGAACGTCTGTTTAATTACCCGCACCAACAAAATTAATAAGCCCACCATTAGATTCCTGGTAATGTTCGCAGGGCGTCACATTCAACTCGCGTGCATTGATTTATTAAATTAATTAAAATTGTGGATGTGAGTTTCCAACAAACTGCGGGGCCAAATAAGTCCTTCATTATTTCGCCATTAGTGTTCTACCAATGCAGAATGCGATTGTGGTACGTCTAACAGGATTACAGATCTGACGGATGAATATTGAGCTTACATTATAGAGGCGCGACCAGTGATAGTTAAAAACATAGATGTCTAACTAGCGCTAAAAAATGACCCCACGTTCAATTGTGTGAAGGTAGGCGGGGCTTGTCAATTGTGTTACCAATCGGAGCGAGTTTAGTATTACCCTGCAAAATATTTACGCAGCTGCCATCATCAGACCGCCGCCATCTTGTGACGTACATATTTCGACGGGATAAACCAATATTTTGTCGTTTTTGTAAACAACTAATCATCAGTTACGCTGTCACTTACTATCGCCCGATGAACGTTCACGTCGTCACGCATGGCGCACACAATGATTTGGGTAATCACAGAGTGATTTACTCTCTGCAGCACATCTTGCGCTCATTTCACTGGTAAAGAGAAATCGAGAGACTGGGGCCGTTTTTGAGTGTGAATTTTGTAGGGAGAAATACTTCTACGGTTTTTTTATTCGTAGGGCGCGACCATCGGCCAGTGCCGTTAAGTCTTCGTGATGTCCTAAGCAATCCAAGCCTAGTAAACCAGTGTTGACCTTAAAAAAAATCGACGAATTTTACGTACTTTTTTAGGGTTTCTTACCTGAAGGGTACCAATGGGGGATTACTATTACTGTGCTTACAGACTCTATCTGTCTGACCTTTAAATGACTATCTCTTGAACTATCACAGTAGTTCTAGTTGGATGTGAGATTTCCGCTCTAAGCGAGATTTCCCTCATGTTGGGCCATTGTACGTTGTAGCAAGGGCTGAGGAATGAAAATTCCTCAGACATTTTCTTCATGTTAGCGAGCGGAATTGCCACTAAAAATTTACGAATGTACGTAACTTACAAAACAAATCAATTGGTACATCGGCCGGCCGGTATTCGAACCCACGACCTCCCGAATGTGAGGCCAGCTCTCTACCGACACGCTACCAACATAATAAGTAGCCAGTTTAACTAAAATAATTTAAAAAAATGTACGAAAAAATCTTACCAAGAAAATAAAAACCAAAATTCAATGTGAGAAAAAAATTGGTACGTTTTATGGTGTCTTGTCTCCCGAGATGTGATGCCCTAAGCAATTGCTATAATTACTTAATTTGCCTATAGGCTAACCCAGGACTGCCATCGGCGGCTGTTTTTTATATCATTCGAGTAGTTCGTTAATTAGACAGAGTGCGGGAGATAGGCGCGAGCTCTCGTGCCTAATTAGACCACACAGTGTCTCAGCCCGGCCTCTGTTGCCGGTCGCTCTAATTACCAACCCGAATAAGGCTCCTGAGTACGCTTTGCTACAAACACGTCCACTTGTAAGTCGATTTCTTATTTACAGACGCTTAATTGGTTGCTAATTTAGGACTCCTTTTTTACAACAGCTGGAGGTTCCGGGAAGTCCGGATCTTAATTAGTGAGACGAGGATCTTTTCTAACTATACCACTTTCTTCAATCTGAGTGGAGAAAAAACTGGAATAAAAAATAACCAACTGCTGAGCATTAACTACTAAGCAGGCAGGACCAACCTAGGTACCTCGTAATTTCGCATTTGGGTCCCGCCTGCTTAGTAGTCAACAGTCGCTTTGGTGGTTATTTTTTATTTCAGTTTTTTTATTTGGCCGTTTTAGGGATTTTTTTATTTTTTGTTGAACTTATGCTGATGCCATGTAGCCTATGACACTCGCGAGGACACGACAAGTCGATCGAAATCTTCTTTGTCAAACATAGAACATAGAATCAGACATACTTAGATACATACATGCATACAAGCCAAACACATTACTCTCCTTTTGGGCTCTGCCGCAGCCGGGTAAAAGAGGACACGAACAATTGAATGAACCGAATACACTCAACAAACTATTTTTTAAATTTTCTTAATTAATGTTTAAGCTATTGCAAGATTGACAGATTGCAAGATGAAGATGTGAGCGGAGAGTATAGGAGGAAACTCAAGGACAAACTCATTCATGTAAATGAAGAGTATGAATGTGGAGTGGAAGAGTTATGGGCTCAGTTAAAAACTAATATAGTAGAGACTGCTGCCGAAGTATGTGGAGTCAGAAAGAGACTGAATGGAAGAAAAGCGACAGCTACTTGTTGGGATGAAAGTATTAAATAAGTAGTGAATGAAAAGAAAAAGTCGTGGTTGGACTTGTTAGCTATCAAGTCCATCAAAAGAATGCAAGGAAGTAGTAGTGAGGATGAAAATGTGGTAAGATTGAAAGAGAAGTATAATGTGATAAAAAAGAAGGTGAAGGATGTAGTGGAGAGAAAAAAGGATGAAGAGAAAGAAAAGTATGATAAGAAATTCTCACGAAACTTCAAGGCCAATGTAAAACTGATTTGGAAAACGGTGAAATTGGCCCAAGGTAGATCGTTATTAGCGATGTAGAAGTGTTATTAGCGATGAGGATGGCTCCATGCTGAAAGATTAATTTAAAGTTATAGAACGTTGGAACGTTAGCATGAAACTAGGTAAAGCTGCGGGATATGATAGAGTGTCGTTAGAAATGCTGAGGGCTGGTGAAGGCATTGTAGCTAGCAAGTTATACCTGCTTTTCAACAAGTGCTGGAGGAGTGGCACAGTGCCTGAGGACTGCAGTATGGCCGTCATAGTGCCGCTTTATAAAGGCAAAGGGTCCCAGCAGGTGTGCAAAAACTACCGCGGTATCATCATTCTCAGCATTGTCGGCAAACTGTATGCAAAGGTTTTGATTGAAAGAGTACTAGATGTGACTGAAGAAAAGATATGGGATGTTCAAGCGGGTTTTAGAAAGGGAATGGGATGCGTGGACCAAATCTTCTCGTTGAGACGGATGGTGGAGAAACTTCTGGCCAAAAGTCAAAGGGTTTTCTGTGTGTTCGTCGACTTGGAGAAGGCTTATGATAGAGTGGTGAGGAATGACCTGTGGTCGGTGCTGTCTGTGTATGGGGTGGACAGCGTCTTGCTGCGAGCTTTGAAGTCTCTCTATGAAGACTCCAGTGCTTGCGTTAGAATTAATGGGGCGTATACTGACTGGTTTAGCATCCGCTTGGGTGTGAGACAAGGATGTGTCGCCTCCCCGTGGTTGTTCAACTTATTCACGGACATATTCTTTTTCTTGCACTAACCTGTGCAGAGGTCACGGATTCAAGTCCCGGAATGGGTGGATTTTTAGCCTCTAACTCAAGTCCTTGCTCTAAATAGGTTTTTATTCATGGACAGTTGCCTGACTGATTTGAAAGGTGAGCTACTGGTCAACTTGTTATAAGCCGATGATCAGGTTTTGTTCGCATCGTCAGTTGAAGACCTGCAGACACAATAACAGTAATGGAATGACAGGATACGCAATAGTGTGATTAGAGAACGTGGTGGACTGAAAGAGGATGTAGTGTCTAGAATTGAGAAAGCATTGTTGCGTTGGTTTGGACATGTGGAGAGGATGAAGGAAGAAAGATGGACGAAACAAATATATCGAGCGAATGTGGGTGGAAGGGCCGGTAAGGGACGACCCAGACGGACATACTTCGACCAAATAGGGGATGTATTAACAAAGGGCAAGATAAAAAGTACCCGAAACCGGCGTGTTGAGGAAGTGAAAGTGATCTGTAAGGATCGTAGCAAGTGGCAGTGCCTGGTCTCTGCCATCTCTTCTGGGATACAGGCGTGAGTTTATGTATGTATGTATGTTTAAGCTATTTCAGCAGATGTGGCTGACCCAAGCGAAGATGGTGTGACGGCCTCATGACCTTTCTACCGGGTTGGCAGGCAGTGGTCATGAACAGGGAGGAGTGGAAAGCTAGAGGGGAGGTCTTTGACGAGCAGTGGGACACACTCGGGACTACACAAAAAAGAAGAGTGAACTAGAGTATTTCTCTTGCTTATAAAATCTAACATTTGAAATCCACACGTTCCAAACGGTTTCGAAGTGACCTAGAGCCTAGAGTAGGTCTCTTGCTTATAAAATCTCAGATTTGAAATGCAAACGTTCCAAATGTGGAATTTAGTAACATGCGGCTGGAAATAGGAAAGTGACCACTTTAGTATTCAATACAGATATTATACACAAATAACTCTCTCTTATTGATAGATATCTCTTGATATAATTTTGCGCCCCATAAAAGGTACCCTACCTATTAGTACCAGCTAAGTGGATAGCTGTTATTTATCAAACGCTAGTAATTATCGTTCAGGTGGATTACAAGGCAGACGAAACGTGGCTCAATTAGATGAAGCGCTCGGATGGACCTCGTCACCCCGCCCGCCGCGTCTCTGTTTAATTACCAACTCTTCCCCTCCAACTTGTCATAGATGAAATGCAAGCTCGATGAAATCCGAATGCTCTCTGAATGCTACGTAACTGACAAACCTCTTAAGCTTCATCAACAATTTATTAGCCGATGAACAACGGATCGCGTGATCAGACCCCCTGATGGCACTTTTAAATTTTGGGCCAATAAATCGCCATATTCGCTCAATACCTATATTTTCTTCGTCAATCTCACACCACATCATACTCGTACTTACAGTATAAATAATATCGATTAAGCGAAAGAGGTTTGTCAGGATTGTGGCAAGTTGCAAACCCTGGTCTCTACCGACGCTTCCGCGATATAGGCGTGAGTTTCAGTAATGTAATAAAATGTACGATGTGTCCGACTGCCGAATAAAAGGCAGGACTATGCAAAGGTACTTAAAGAATCAACTATCTGTAACAAATACTGGTAAGCCTTTTTCGGAAAAAATTGTCCTTGTACGTATTTGAAAATTCTTGATGTGCTAGTAGTATAGGTACTTAGATTTCGTGTGTACCTATAGTATAGGTGATATGTCAACGGGCTCGTCGCCGACGCGGCAGCGAAATCAATTAGGTTCGTTTGCGAACAGCTCCAATAAATACTGCTATCGGTAATTAGAATCAATCGTGGGATTGCGTCTGGCGTCCGTTCTGAAACACTATACTGCGAAGCTACAGTCGTGAAATTGTGATTTGACTGAAAGGTAGTTTTTTTGTTAATTTGACTCATGAAACTAAATACTGTCAGTTATGGTACATATGATTAAGTAGGTATGTAACTCTTTTTTATTTCAAACGATATTTTTCGGAACTGAAGATGGCGATGGCGTGAGGATAGCTGACGATGGGACCATGGTGTCCTTTATAATTATGCAACTATCTTATCCACTTATATTTATCTAACCTCTTGTCACAGATCTATTTATTGATTACTGTCCGACCTGATCTGTCGTCAGATAGCAATCAATAAATAGACTGCGTCCTGACAAATTTCATCAAATTGGTTTGTGATCATTTTGTCTTATAGAAAAAAAACGTTATACAGACTATTACAAACTTAAAAAACTGCCCAAGTACATGTCAGGCCACGCGCAATGTAGGGTTCCGTAGAAAGAGGGTTTTTATCTGCTTTACAGAACTAACAACTTCACCGAAGTCATTTTCAATTTTATACGAAATTTTACTTTTATACTGTTGGTTGTCTAGTACTCGTTAACTAAAAAATTATATCTTTTCTTTTAAGTTCATTATATGTGCAACTATCCAGAATATTTTCACGTTTCTACAATTCCCCTACCCGGACAAAAATTTGCGTTTTAAAGCTTAGTATTTGGCAAACGGAACCCTAAATCAAAAAATGGTATTCCTACACCCAATGTTTTTCAATGACCAATCCAACGATGCTCCACATAATGGGGTAGACGAGAAAAAAATCATCCCCGCTTTTCATGTTAGGGGGCACCGTAAAAAAAAAATATTTCCAACATTCTTTAACTTTGTCGGCGTGATAAATATGTATACACATACCAAATTACAGCTTTCTAGTACCAGCGGTCTTTGCGCTAGGCCCCGGATGGACAGACAGATACACAGACAGACGGACATGCATGGCGAAACTATAAGGATTCCTTGTCGGACTACGGAACCATAAAAAACTGCCTTATCGGTCTATCCCTTCCCAAATCCAGTGCTTACCAAAGAACAACAATAGATTTTTAGGGTTCTGTACCTGAAGGGTGCTAAACGGGACCCTATTACTAAGACTTGACTGTCCGTCTGTCTGTCTGTCTGTCACCAGGCTGTATCTCATGAATCGTGACAGCTAGGCAGTTGAAATTTTCACAGATGATGTGTTTCTGTTGCCGCTATAACAAAAAATAGTAAAACAAAATAAAATAACTATTTGAGGGGGCTCCCTCACATCTAACGTAATTTTTTGCCATTTTTGCTCGATATTAATAACGGCAACAGGTAGACGCTTGAAATATTCACAAAATATGTAGTTCTATATTTGCTTAATAAATAAATTAAATTAAATTAATTAATTATCAACAGCGGCGGTAGCCTAGTGGGTAGAACATCGGACTCGGAAGTGAGAGACCCAGGTTCCATCCCCAGCGCGGGCATGTTAGTACCTATGACTTGGTTTTCTAAGTTATATATATTTGTGAAGTTAAAGTAGCAATACCACTCGCTAACAGTGAAGGAAAACATCGTGAGGAAACCTGAGTGTATGAGCTATTTATATACCTCTGCGCTTGAAATCGCCAATCCGCGGTGGGCACGCGTGGTAATAAGCCCATACGCTCTCCCTGAGAGAAGGTCTGTGCCCTACAGTGGGACACTTATATAATTAATTATCCCATACAAGAAACGTGATTATTTGCCGTTTTTCTCAATATTTGTGTGTAATGTTGTACAGATAATGGTTCCGTACCCTTTGTGCGCGAGTCAAACTCGCATTTGGCCGATTTCTTATTTAAACAAAGTGTTATTAAAAAATACAACACAATTAAACCAGTTTCAATACATACATAAAAAGATAGTATGGTTCGAAATTCGTCTAAATCCGTCAGTGGCCTAATTATGCGCACCACATCCTGAGCGTTTCCAATCGTAATTTCATTCCATCAATCAAATTGCCTCTATTAAATATCATTCAGCATTTTCTTGGGTGTAGATAGATAACATTTTATTGTACCCCAGTAATTTATAGAGATATGAGGTACTTAATATCTAGAAACAGATATATAGTTTTTAAATACTATCAAAGTCAAGAAATTGTTAAAAGGGGTTGACATTTTTTGAATTTATGAGATGAATAAATGACCCAGTACGAGCAACCGACTTGATAGACGTTATTGCTTTTTGTATTTTAATGATTTCTCTCAACGGTTTACAGAAAAAAAAACCTGCCAAGTGCATTTTGGGCTACACGTAGTGTAGGGTTCTGTAGAAAGAGGGGCTTTTACCAGATTTACAGAACTAACAACTACTTCATCGAAATAATGTTCAATAGAATTTGTACAAAGTTTTCCTTTCATAAGTTGATCGCCGATTATTTGTTAACTTGTAAAGCCTACCTAGCCTTGATAGTTTCCTTTTGACTTCATTATATGTGATACTGTTTTTTATGTTTCTATAATTCCCTACTCTACCGTAGGTAGGTAACAAAAATTTGCGGCTTAATATTTCGCAAACGGATCCCTACATACATACATACACATACATAAACTCACGCCTGTATCCCAGAGGGGTAGGCAGAGACCAGGGACTGCCACTTGCCACCATCCTGACAGATCACTACATTTATAATATTTTTAAACGATCAGTCTAACGATAGGCCATACTTTGCTGAAGGTGTGAAAAAAAAGCATTTCTAATTTAGGTGTGGGGGAAGTAACCTAAAAAAATAGATTTTATTTTACTGTCGGTGTGATTAAAATGTATGTCTATTCCAAATTTCAGCTTTTCGTACTAATCGTCTCTGAGCTAGGCCGTGGACAGAGAGACAGACAGACGGACGGACATGGCGAAACTATAAGGGTTTCTTGTTGACTACGGAACCCTAAAAAGGCTGGATGGAATGAAATATACCTACTTTCCTTACTGCAGGCACGACTGCCAAATGAAACGGAGTAGGTATCATGTTTTCAAGATTCACGTATGTGTGTTTGCCGGTTTCTGTATTCAACAATAATTTCTTAATGCTTAAACCAATGTAGATGTCTCTGTTGTTGTCACAATCCCTATGTCATCTCGTGTAGTGTAGTATCTTAATCTGGTAGTTGGGTTTAATTTGTATTTGCTACTGTACCTCCGTTATAGTATGTCTGAAATCAATCGAGCCGCGTGGGCGGACGGGACAGTGTTGACAGCTATTAACTTATTAATGAAACGCAATAGTAACTCGATCGGCGGGATTAATTCACCGATGTTTATGAATACAGACTCGCGAGATTGTTCATGTTAATTAACTAGAACGATCGGTGATACCTACTTGCTTAACGAATCCACTCATCGGCAGGTACAGTCCACAGCATATTAACCTTTATAATTATTAAAGATACAAAGTCGACTGTACAGTGCTAGTTTTACATGGCATTCAATTTAATGAAGATAACTTCTACGAGGTTTGCGGGAAGAAATCTCTTCCGCAGTTAAGCTCATCTTTGTACGAGTTCATTTTGCCTTCTCCGTACAAGTTTGGCGGTAGCCTAGTGAGTAGAACATTGGAATCGGAAGCGAGAGACCCAGGTTCGATTTCCAGTGCGGACATGTAAGTATAACGTTGTTTTCTAAGTTATGTACATTTGTTAGTCTAAGTCAGTTAATAGTAGCAATACCACTCGCTAATTGTGAAGGAAAACATCGTGAGGAAACCTGAATGTCTGAGCTATTCACATACCTCAGCGCTAGAAATCGCCAATCCGCGGTGGGCACGCGTGGTGATTCATACTCTCCATACTCTCTCTCGGAGACAGGGCCTGTGCCCTACAGCGGGACGTATATAGACTGATTATGTACAGGTTCATTTCTACGTCCTTTTATAAGTTTCATATGCAATTTAGTATAATTAATTAATAAGTAGCATAACAAAAAATAATATCGTCAAAATAAGTCGAAGGTCAATAAGAAGTGTCAATGTGCTTGCAGACTGTCATCCTCGTTTTATGACACAATTTTATGTGAATGGGTACCTATTTATCGGCTAAAGCTTCGGATTTCGATAATATTTTGACAGACGGCCGGCCGTGTTCTGTAAATAGAAGATTATATAAAACTTTACTTTGTAGCATGAGTTGTCTCGTTTCCATTCCTAGGAAGTTCATTGGCCTAAGTGATAGCTTTGAGGCCATCGATTAGCAATATCGTATAGCGTCGAGACTGGTGAACGAGCCTACGATATCCGAAGCTACGTATGGCGCGTCTTGGTAGATTTTCTATAGTTGTGTCCATAACTAGATAGACATTATTGCTTTCCGTAATAAAACACAAAAGTCACAGATTTCGTGCCTCACACGACTATCGAGCGCATTGGAAATGAATCGAGTCATTAATGTTATGTGAAAATAGTCGTTCTGACTTTTTGACTTTTCTCAAAAAGGTTAGGCTACAGGCCAAACCCTTAACCCGATTGTATTTGTTTTAGGCTCAAATTGTAGCTGAATAAATTGTCCATTAGATTTTTTCCCACATTTGGTATCATTCTTCGTTTCCAAAACATCGGCGCCAAATCAAAAATTCGGAAAAAAATACTTTTTTTTGTCACTATTTCGGCCATAATTTTTATTGTTTTTGACTTTCTCGAATAATTCTTTTTGCACCTTACAGCTCTTTCAGCATCTCTTTCAGCGTCTTTTGAGCTTTTTAATTTCATATCTTTACAACTCTCCATGATATAAAGGGATCCCACTTTTTCATGAAATCGGAGCCTACACTGGAGCGAACGAAAAGACATTTCCAATGTCAAAACTGTGAACGGGCTTGTTTACGTCGGGACGGAAGTTGCATAAAATAACATATATTTCCTACTTCATAAAACTACAATTCATGGTTTACTATGCCAATTAGATGTACATTGCAAAGTCGATTAAGCCACAGATTAACAAGTAGTTAGACTCGGCTGCGAAATGTACATTGAACTGTCATAGAAAATTATGAATTGTAGTATTATGAAACGCGTCTGCAGTCTTTGGTTGTCAATTGTGAAAATGGAAATGCATTGTCCATTTATTTATTGTTTATGCTCGGAAAACATCATGAGGACACCCGCGGCTTGGTTGGCTCCACACGTATTGACGTGTCATTCCTGTGGGCTAGGCCGACTAAGCTGTCGGGGATGGTATAGGTGCTGAGCAAGCATACTCTATCTAAACAGGCACTAATCTAAAGCAGGCACTGCAGCGCACTGGACGCTGTATAAATCATCTCATTACGAAGATGCAAAGGTCAAAGTTTTTTTGTTTATGCTATTGGTATTTTGCACTAATATTTTGCCACAACTGTTTGATTTCTCTCATAAATAAAATAAATAGATAAAGCTTCTCCAGTCACGGAGATTAGCGGTCATCTCTTTGCTTCATTTTTTGTTATTTCAATCCTGGTGAATTATCTAATTTCTTATCTTTCTTCGCTCCATGACAATCAAAATAAAAAACATTACTTTTAAGCAAAATTTCAGTCATTTGGTATGTCTTAAGTTAGTGCTCAGATAAAAGGGAATATTCTTTTGTTAAAAGTTTGGTTTATTTACCAGATTATGAATTTATTAAAAAATCAAAATCAATTTTTTTATTCAAAGTAGCACAGAAACTGCGACTTAATGAACGTTACAAGTTAAACTAGGTGTCCATTTCAAAATCTAGATCATTTTGGAGAAAAAATGGACAAAAAAACTCCAAACTTAGTCTTTTCAAGTCCTTAATTTACAGGATTTATATAAATGTTCTAAAACTCATGCATTGAACTGACTTTAATTCCAGACATCATTGTCACCTAAATAATCTTTAATGTCATAGTAGCTTTTTTGGAACACATGCTATTTAGTCCCAGGTTCGTGATCCTAAGTTATTTGTCATGGGTCCTAAACTTCGCTATTAACTTAAATCGCTAATTAAGAGACTGTACAGAACTTTTTGCAAATACGATCTGTATGCTATTTAGTCCCAGGTTCGTGATCCTAAGTTATTTGTCATGGGTCCTAAACTTCGCTATTAACTTAAATCGCTAATTAAGAGACTGTACAGAACTTTTTGCAAATACGATCTGTAAAAATATATGATTTCATTTTTCATTGGTGGCGCTAGTTAGTCTACTAGATACTTTAAAGAATATAACGTCACTTAGATTTAGATTTAAGACAAATAGGCTCTGTTCCAGAACGGGGCTATTGATACTTTTTAAAATTGTAAAGCCAAGATTGACTAATTACACTTGGGGAGATATAAATCATCATCAGTGAACAAATTAAACCTAAGACGACAGCACAATGGTTTGTAATGAACACGCCAATAATGCGATTAAAATAAGCCACGAATAATTTGTCCCTAACAGGAACTGGAGCTATTCTTTGTATTAATTAAACACGACAGTTTCTCACGATCGGCTATTCCAATATAGCCGTGGCATTATACGCTCCGAGAAACCTTAAACCGTAACAGGAATAGCTCCACTTAATTGATTATTATTAACTGACTTTGCTTGA
The DNA here is from genome assembly GCA_947308005.1 of Yponomeuta malinellus. Lineage (NCBI taxonomy): Eukaryota > Metazoa > Arthropoda > Insecta > Lepidoptera > Yponomeutidae > Yponomeuta > Yponomeuta malinellus. The sequence continues at coordinate 10,605,777 of OX370994.1, forward strand.
CTAAACAAGCCCAAACTCAACACTAGGCGCATAAACTGCTAATTAAACGAGGGTTTACAGAGATTCGAAAAAGAGGCACTCAAACACGCTTAGCTGGTATTATTACAGTGTATTCAGGAGGCTCGGCAAACAAGCGGCCCACTCCGCCCGAGTGCTGCTCTCAAGTTTCGCGTTTAATTAGACAGATAGACGCGCGGACGGGCCTTATTAGTATTGTCTACGGGGGCCCAATTAACACCCTGGAGCCTCGATGGGTGGCGTTCGTTTTAATAATCAAGGGAAACCCCTGGCTTCGTTAGCCGAATAGTGCGATCCATTGAAGATCCCGCCGCCACCGCAGACGCTTCTCATCGAAAAAAGCGATATTTACAGCGGACGTTATGCCACAGGCTGACTTACATGGTAGTGTTAACCAGTAATACGGGTAATAAATTCGCCGTGGCGTTTTGTTTGCCGTTTAATTAATGACTTTGAACGTAGTTGTGAAAAGATTTTCGCTCATGCTGCGAAGTTGCGTCAGCAACTTGTGCAATATTTAAACTATGAATATTGCAGTTTGTTTTCTTCATTATGTTTGCTGCAATTAATTAGATGCAAGTTAATAGGCAGTAAGTTACGCGGGTGTATCCAGTGGGTGGTGTACGATGGTACATATTGCGTCGGGTCATAAAACTCACATTAGTGTACGCCCCATCGCGCTAGTTTTCCCATTAGCGAACATTGTTGCAAACGGTGTAATTAAAATATTAATTATAGGCTTAAAGTAACCTTACATTAAAACAAACATTCACTCTTTCTATGCCCAAATCAGTAGAAACCACAGAAAAACAGGTAATTTTTTTGGCCCAGCGAACATAATTTATTCCGAGCCTTTAGGAGTAGAGTGCGAAGTGAAGCGCGCATTTTGCTTTGACCCACAAAATTGCGCACGAAAATGCAAGCGCATGTGCGCCGCATGGCTTGACTTCTCGGCAGTAATAAGTTTTTCTTGAAACACTAATGAATAGCTTGTTCCATATTACGGGGCACGTTTTGCCACTCGAGGGCGCAGGGGCGCGCGGGGTGGCCAGTGCCAGGCTTACAACTTACCATTATGTAATTTTCATCAAGATGCATGTTTAACTTAATGAACTTCTGCTGAGATTAGGAACAGAACGTATTTTCTGAAGAAATTCTCTCAGTCAGTGCAGCTCTTGGAATTAAACGATCTTGCGCCGGCACGACAAAATTAAATCTACCTTCATTATAATTTTGATGAAGAAAATTATTCTATTACTTTTCTAATTTAAGATAGTGTTGTTTTTGTATACGTAACTTACTCCTGCGTACCACACCGGATATCTACTTAAGTACTAAGTAGTAATGAAAACTCGTCTGAGTGTAGTTTCTCTATATCACACAAGGCTAATGAAGTTTTTCTCCTACGTCCTTACGACTAATCGTCTCCTATTGGCGCTGCTGACATTCTACTAGGCCATTTATACTGAAAATGCTATGCACATGACATTTAATTACGGAACGCAGTGTTACATTTTATACTTAACGATATACGTATAAGGAATTAATGTAATTGACACCAGTTTTAATGGTACATTTATACGGGGCGGGTGATTACCGGCGGCCATAAGAAGTGCAATTCTCCCAAGTCGACGCGGACTTGAGCCAATTTAATTCACAAAGTCGTCGGTCGAGACTGGATTAAGTGAAGCCCGCCTGTCGCCGTCCAACGCCGCTAATAATGATGTGCACCCCGACAGCCGTCATCGATCACACAGAGCATGGACCCTTACCGACGTGGCTGTTGTCATGTCCTCCGCGCAGTGTCTCATCATCATCATCATCATCAGCATCATCAGCCATTTGACGCCCACTGCAGGAAATAGGTCTCCTTCGTGGTTTTCATAACAATGACGGATTTTGCCATAATCGCCACGCTTGGCAGGCGGGTTGACGATCGCAGTATGTGGTTGGAATTTCAGGAAGACGCTGCTGCCCGTCTCCTGGTAATTGATTTCCTTAGACACCTTCTACAACATTCACGGAAGGAAATGGAGTGACGCTATTCTTATTCCGGCGCCACACGGCGCAGTGTCTAATGCTGCAATATGTTTGCGCCTGTTATGGCCAGCCCGAAGTAGATTCTTTTTGGTTTTTCTGAAAGAATACACTCAGATAAGCTTCGTAAGAGCTCAACTAGCGATAATGATGGCCCTTTTACGAGTTTATTGCCATAAATTGACCTTGCGCTGGCGCATATAAAATTTAACGACAAAACCTGTAATACAGGATACGTTGTCCTCATACAGACATGTGTTCGGCGATTTGTTGTCGGCTAACGGGCTTTTTGCATTTATTAATAGCGCCTATCGTCCTTTATGACCCGCCATACAGAGGGCGATTATCGTAACATTATGCGAGGCCTCTGTCACGGCCACATTATTGTTTCTCATATTAATTTCTTAGAAAAGGCACCGCCGTCGCGAGGCGAGAACATTCAAGAAACTTAATAAACTTTGGATAGGTGAAAGTTTGCAATTTAATACAACATAATAGTGTCTGAAGAATTTGTATTAGATGGCTAGGTGCGGCCGGGCGGATGGGGGTGGTAGGCGTCAAGCTAGTGGCTTAATAACACAAGTTTGTCGTGGACCCCGCCGTGTTAAAATTCCAGCAGGCGCTGCCACCAGCTCGCTCGGAGTACACGAGGCGCCGTGTAATTACACCAGATACCGGCATTATGCACTTAATTAAAACTGTAAACCCCGATGCTATTGTTAAAGTTTTTTAATTAAATGACTAAACGAACCCGCTACGATGTGCGCGCTCTCTATGTTGTTCGTTTGATTAAAATGCGAATTCTGATTCAGATTTAAGCGAAATACTGAAATGACTTGCATCGACTTGGAATAGGAGCGGTAGAACTTGAGATGCTACGAGTAGTGTAGCGGAAATGCGTAGCTTCATTATGGCTACGATTCTTCTAAACCCTTGCTGCGGGTGCTACGACAATATTTTTACTTAAGATGGCACTCGGATTTGATCAAGATCAAAGTTAGTTAAAAATCATTATGCCTAGTGAAACGCCACAAATCCCATTCATATTTTTATACATCAAACAATGTTATATTTCTGGTTTCTAGTTTTATGTCGCCATCAATGGATTTAAAATTAATTAATTTAAACTGTATCTTTCAGTTGACTTAAAGTCAGAAGTGCTCTTAAGTAGAGATTAATAGTAATGTGTTAATGAATAGAACGACAGTGACAAGTTTTTCCTTTGTGTCGCGAGATTTATAGGCTTTTTGTGAACAATGCGACTTTCTCTAGCAGTGGCTGAGAGACCGCTAATGGAGCGGGCAAAGTGATGCCTTTTTGTACATTAAAAATATCCATCTAATCCCAGAGTCGATCCACCTAAAACATTCCCGATCCGAGCGCCGCGGCGGGCGACGGGAAATGGAACGTCTCACCCACTTATGACGGGCCGGGCGACACCGACTAACGGTTCTCACTTAACCTCCGTTTAAGTTATAAACAAAAATATAAAAAATAAGTGTCTTTTCCTTTAAGTGGTTCGGAGAAGTAATAAAAGTGTAGTAAAAGTGTTTCTGTGCGACACCTTTTATGGGTGCACAAAAAGGACTTGGATGACGTTAACCTCTATTATTAAAAAGCACTGCCAAAGTCCAATAAATAAGGTTTTACAAAGTAGCAAAGTAAATGACGGTGCCAGCCCTACACGAGGGAGGTGAATGGTATTTATTCAGCATTAGAAAGCAGGCACTCTCCGTTGATGCGGCACTGACATATCCGTTAATGCTTTTTCCATTTCCCCACCGCTACAAGCTCGCCACCCTCCCCGCGAACTTGACCAAAATGCCTCATCATTTCAACATGTTTCCACCCCGTGAATAGCTAGTCGAACACCAAACAAGTTCTCTACAATAGGTTGAGTGTCTGATTATTTCTTAACTTAAGACCGAACAGGAACACAATTTGCCGTTTGGCGTGGCGAGCGCACAAAAATTACACTTCTAGTTGTGTATCAAAGCAATCAAAACTGTGTTTGGAAAAAAGTAGAGTGAAGTGGGTGCCGGGGTGGTCCTCCCCCCTCCTCCGGAGCTCCCCGCCGCTCCCCCGCGAATGCCCGGCTGCATAGAGCCTTGGAGTTGGTTGCCTGTTGCCCTTATGATTGCGCATTCATATTATTCGCCCGTGTTTATACAGTTAGATCGTTGCTAGATTGTTGCTATTGTGATTTCGTTTTTTTATCGGGTCGGTTTTGAAGGGGGTTTTTAATTAAAAATGTTTGTGTAAAGAGATGAAAGAGCCTGCTTGACTGCGGATGCCTCGTATGGAGTACTTCATGGTTTGCTATATTCTTTTACCTTTATTGGAGTGGATAAATTCTAAATAAAGTTTAGTTGAATACCAATGAGTGACAAAAGTTTTCGTGGTTTTGAAAGAAGATAAATAATGTAATAACTTTTTCATCGGACCTTTGTGTAATATCTTATTTAAAAGTTCCACCTTATTCCAAAATTCTCGTTAGCCCACCCACGGGTGACGGCGTCCATTCATCTCCCCAGCGCATTTAATACATTACTCACGGCTCAAGTATCCGATTATATAACACGCAAAATTTCAATTACAACTTGTAATTAGTTTTTCGAGAGTTTTTCTTTCAGGAAAGGGGAGTGTGGCAGCGCTCGCGAGAGAGCGAGACGTCTAACTGTACCATCCCGCTCCCACCTGCAGCTGCGGTGCGCTGAGTAATGTCCATGGCACTTATTTGATTATTTTTATGCAATCTGCGCAGGAAAATGAAGGATTTATTCACTGCATGCCCCGGTGTTAATTAATTTTACGAAGTCCGAACTGTTTTCCACCCAGTTCACTAGTGGGTGGCGCCACTCTCTCCACTTCCATAAATGGATTCGTTAAATATTAATAACTTGAGAGAGGAATAGGTTAATGTCCATCATTGTTGAAGAAAGGAACTTTTGTCTGCAAGCCTGTACAATAAGCACTTTGCGCACACATGTAGCGCTCATGATGGACACGTTTAATAGTGCGTACTAAGTGCTCGCTTTATTTTGTTACGGAACCCGGCTGCTCCTCTCATAGCGACCCTTTCTCGTGGATTGGCAGCGCGCTGCCCGCTAATGCACGGAAGCGGGGCCACGCGAATTAATGGTAAGAATAATGGCGATCCCATTATGGATTGCCGCCAACATACTTTAGCCATGAAAAGAACCGAAAGTTACATTTGCGATACTCTGAATACTGAGCGCTCTTGCCCGCCCCCGGGTTCCCCCGCGCCGGGGGTGGGACAAAGAAACAAGTGGAGTGAATTTCGTAACACTTATCCTGCTAAAAGGACTCAGGGGGACATGTTTGTTTGAGCTATTTTATCCTACGCCTGAAAAGTTTGCCTTCTATCATCCTACTATGTAAGTGGACGACTGTTCTTTTTCACGCGCTAGCTTTTCAAGCCATCTAACATTACAAAAATTTTAAAACTCAACGATACACTCCACCGCACCCCTGTTACTTTGTCATCGTCTCCATGTGAAAGTTTAAGAACGGAAAAGTCTTTTAAAACTGCTTTCAAGAAAATTAAAGCATTAATGGTCGGTGTGTCTAAGAGCAAGAGCAATCTCGGGGCGTGTTAGCGAAGTCGTTTTCATTATGTTTACGGTTGATGTGACGGCGGCCGGTACGGGTCCGAGCTGGCTGGAGTAACGTCTGGAGGGAGTGGGACGCAGGCTCCCTCCTCTTGCGCCGCCCGCGCCCGCGCCCGGGCCGATGCCTCAACCCGTCGACGTCGAGGCCAGCACCAACGCGCCACTAATTGGCAATTTGTTCGATCCTTAGATCTGACATAATGATGCGAGTTCGTTTATTTAAATGATTCGACGGAAACTTCTTGCGCCTCACAATGTAAAAGTCACTTTAGAAATAAATCAAGGAGTAATGGCCCATTCATGTCTGAGCGCTCATTAACTACACGACTTTTTTTCTGGTTGCTGTTTCTTTTAATTGGTTTTCATGTTTTGTAATTTGATTTTAAATCTTACGAAATTGTTCTGGGATGAAAGGGGCTTATCTCGATTGTAGTTAAGATTGCCGATAGACGAGTCCCTTTGAAACAATTTACTGGCTACAGCCTGCCTACTCATTACGCCTGTTGACAAGATATCCATTAGCGACTGAAGCCAATTAATTAGCAGAATGTCAATTATTGATCATACAAGTACTTAGATATTTGCTGAAGGAATTCAATGGTAGAAACAAAATTAAAGCCTATTAATTAAAGTGTTTTGTGTCTCTATATCTTGCTAAATTAATAAAAAATATTTCACACTAGTTTTAGCGTGACAAGTTGGATTTGACAGCAATTTGACATTTAAATCATGGATCAACAGATCTCAATATTTATAATGACTTTCCTGATGCTTTGGCGGATAAGCAAATTACTGTACTTTGTTTATAAGTAATGCACTGTATATTTTGCCTCAGAAATGTGAAATATAAACATCTTACAAAGTAGATACTTAGTGCCTGAGTAATTTTCTTATGTGTCGCGTCGCAAAATTAAATATTTTTTATAGTTCCAACCAATAATTAAAAAATAACTTCCACCAAACACACATTATACACTCTTGTTCTGTCACAAACTAGGGGCTTATTTATTTATTTCATTATAGGAAATTCTACACCGAAATCAATAACAAAATGATTTGAGAGCATTTCGCTCACACGTGATAGCAACGACGGAATGGGTGTACTTTTTTGAAAAACGGGCTACTTAAGTATATTCTGTTACAACACTCCTAAAAGGAAGTTAAATACGAGGTAACGTCGACACAATTGACATTCTATTAATTTCAGTAAAATGAAATTAATTATGTATCATAATATGCTCATTCATTCTAGTTTTTGTAAATCATCGCCGAAATGTTCTCCTGTTAAAGGAGAATGATCAAAAACAGTCTATGTTGCGCTTTAAGCATTTATACCTCAAAATGTTTCTTTCTAAAAACGATTTCATAGTTCTATTTGATAAATTAAAAGAATCAGGGGTTTAAAAGTAATAATTAAAAAATATCTGTATTTATTGTATAACTAAAAAACTTCAGTCAGTCAATACAGATTACAAACACAGATTAGATTACATTATTGCAAAAATCGCAAATCGTGTACACACATAAAATGCGAAAGTGCAAACTGCAAACGGGGAGGTTTTGACGGGAATTCTAACGAGCGGTTTTATTACGCTTTTATTTTTGCAAATTGATTCCAGTGGATTTTATACTGTTTAATTAGTGTAGTTTATTGTTAAAATGACCATGTGTATGAACAATCCAACTGGCCCTTCTGGAAATCGTTGAGGGAGGCTTTTGTCCAGCAGTGGACGTCTGATGGCTGAAATGATGATGATGATGATGTATGAACAATATGTGGAATAAATAACTAAAATAAACCGCCATTGTGGGCTTAGGATAGTTTTGTCTCAATTGTTCGCAGGACCTAAGACTGTTTGTGCTTATTTATCAGAAATTATCTCTTTGTCCCCCATTAGGCTACTTAAACACTGCGACTTTTTGAAGCGATATAGTCATATTATATTTTGTATTTTATACAGAATTATTACTTAGCACTAACTAACCATACCTACCTAATAATAACCTATGTTTATAATTTCAAACTGACTAGGAGCCAATGCCAACCCAAAATAAAACCAAATCACCAAAGTTGTCATAACCTCAAAACATGGGCTCAAAATTAAGATTTCTCGAAACTCCCATCTAATATTTTCATAATATTTTTCCTGCATAATCCAGAGCTAATTTCTTAAAGTTTACCGTTGTATTCATCAATGCGCAAGAAGACGCAAAAATAGACGAACTCCTATAGTAAATTGATCGCTCTCCTTTGCAAATATGTAATCACGTCGTTGTCATCCCGGATGAGCGATTTGTGTTGTGCATTAACACTTTACTTGGGGAAACCAAGTGACTTAATTTCTTTTTCCACATCCGTACTTTTGGTACGCAATTGACGAAGAAGCTACCAGACAAGACAGAAAGTCAAAATCAACAATATTCTAGATAGAGAAAAAGGGAAACAAATTAGAAAAAGAAACTACAAACTAAGTACGTCAGACGGACAAGGATGGATAATAATCGCTTTTTAGGGTTCCGTACCCGAAGGGTGCCAAACAGGGTCACTATTACTATGACTTCACGTATCTTATGATCCGTGATAGCTAGGCAGTTGAAATTTTCACAGATAATGTATTTCTGTTGCCGCTATAACAAAAAACACTAAAAACAGAATAAAATAAATATATAAGTGGGGCTCCCATACAACAAACGTTGTCTAAAGACAGCGCTCGCCATCTAGCGGTCATCTATGTAATCTTCACAGCGCCGATGTCATGTCGTTAAATGTCAATGTTAAACGCTTCTTGTTGGTTTATATAGATGGCGCGGTTCTCAAATTCGATCTTTGTCTAATGTTGTATAGATAATAGTACGGAAGAGATAATAGTACCTACTATAGAAAGATGAAACAATCGATTTTAATAAACACAGCCCACAGTTGGGCAAGGTCCTCTTCTCTCACACGTGCGGGTCATTGATAATCTAATGTACGCAGCTGCGGATAAACTACCTGTTTTATCCTCCTCAGTCCTGACCTTGAAAATAGCAATGGTTTTCAATTATTATTTTCAAGGTCAGGACTGAGGTGGTTTTAAAACAGCAATTAGTAGGTAACTAATCAAGTGTTAGTATTTTCGACCAACTGACTTATAAGTGAAAGTGAACTACATTTATTGCCAAAAACACTCTTTATATATAAATATAGACATAAGCTTACATAATTAACGTTATCTTTAATGTTTAAGGTGAGGTGAGCTAGAGTAAGCGAAAATTACTGACATCGTCGCTTGCCAATTGTCGCTTTATAAAATGAGGCCTTGAGCGATTTCTGGCAATGGATGACAATACCCATTAATATTTTAGCAATTTGTCTCTTTTTTTTATAATGATAATTTTACAAATAATTTTTGGATTTGTACCTATTTAAATTTTATGAAAACATGCAAAAGTTTGACAAAAGTTACTAAAGTGCAATTAACATTCACAAAAAGCTTCGCCATAAAAAAGGGCACGACACAACAAAAGAACAATGGACGTACTAATATTATAACATAATGGTCACTAATATTATATTACCATTGTGAAAAAAGTTGAATCATTTATCTGCTAAATCGCATTGCTGGTACCATCCAAGTTGAACTTCCGCATCTCTTTCTTCAGCGGAAACTCCGTCCGTCGCACGGAGCGACCGGAGCTAATGAGCGGCGTTTTCGTTAATTAAACGCAAACATGGTAGCCGGGGATGGCTTCGTTAAGCCTGGCGTCCACTAGCAGAGCCGAACCTAAATATCGCTTGCGGCTAAGATTGTGAAACTCCATTAGCGCCGCGCCTAGTCAAATCGCCCACGGAACAAAATCGCTGCGGCTCGGCGCATTTCGGCTCGAGTCTGCTCTAATGAATGCTAGGCACGAGTAGATCTCGATCAGATAAATCTAGATTATACAAATCACGAGCCAAAGGATTGTATCAGTTTATCATCGAATCATCTATCTGGGATACTTACAAGGCGGTACTGATCAAGGTGCACAGAGTGCCCCAGGCCAAGTTCTCGGCGGGCCCGCACTGTGCGTATATTTACACGAAGCGATCCCAGCACTTTTCTGCGCCAGGCCAAGTTCTCGGCCGGCCCGCGCTGCGCATATATTTACACGAAGCGATCCGAGTACTTTTCGGCCCCCCTCTATCTTTTGCCAGGTTTGTCGCATGACTAAAAATTTTGAAGAGAATCCAGCGATTTCCTGCCACCATAATCAGGTCGTCAGACCATCTGGTAGGGACCTACCTACGCTGCGACGTCCAGTCCATCCATAGTCGCCAGGTCAGAACTTTTCCGCCCCAACGGCCATCAGTTCTCCGAGCTATGTGCCCCGCCCACTGCCACTTCAACCGAGTAATTCTTCGAGCTATATTAGTAACTCGGGTTCTTCTGTGGATCTCCTGATTGACTGCGCTATAACATTGGATTTCCGTGTGGCGCCGAAATAAGAACCGTTATTCCATTTCCTTCCGTGGATGTCGTAGAAGGCGACTAAGGAAATAAATTACCAGGAGACGGGCAGCAGCGTCTTCCTGAGATTCCAACCGCATACTGCGATCGCCAACCCACCTGCCAAGCGTGGCGATTATGGCAAAACCCTTCATGGTCAAGAAAACCATGAGGGAGGCCTATTTCCTGCAGTGGGCGTCAAATGACTGATGATGATAACACTGTCATATGTATAATAAAGGTGCTGGACAGCTATTCGCCTCTCACTGATACAATATTGCCGTCTATATTGTATGAGTGAGAGGAAAATATTTATGCAGTCCCTTTCTGAAATTAATAGGTGCTTTACGCACACGGATGACTATATCATTAGTGTATCGGTTAACAAGGTTGACTATCGAAACAGAGGTCGTGGGTTCGATTCCCACTGGAGGCCGCGGTACTTTTTTACAATTTTACTTTGACGTTTACAATCGCCATTTTTTAACAATCGGCCTCAGTTTCAGTGTATTTCCATGTTTGTGATGGATGCCGCCTGGTCACTATAGAACCGGGTGTACTTGGGGACCAAAACAAGTGATTGTGTCGTGTGGAACTTATTATTGTTATTAGGTATGGACTTCTTACTCAGCCTACTGTAGGTAAATATACGACAAGGCAGCCTGTATACGTCCTACTGCAAAGCTCGGGCCTTCTCTTAGGCCATCGCCATCTAGGTATAGGCTTAATCGCATGCCTACCCCCGAATTGGCAATTTCAGCGCTGGGGTGTGTGAACGCCCCTGACACTCAGGTTTCCTCACACGGTTTTCCTTCACAGCGAGCGAGTGGTATTGCTACTACATATTCATAAACATATGTAACTTAGAAAACACAGTGGACCTGCAACTCCGTTCTACCCTCAGAGCATTGAGATATCTGTGGTTCTACCAAAGCGCTCTCACGACTTACGCGTTTATAGCGTTTTTTTTAAATGCGTAATGGGGAACTTGCGTCAGTCAGGCTTAGATTGAAGTGGCATTGCTGAAGACTTAGGACACATCAAGATTTATTTTATTTTATTTTTAATTATCTATGGAAAACCAACAGCTAACAAACAGTACATGTGACTTATATAACTAGTTAGTGAGCCAATTACAGGTTTTCACCTATAGCAACAGAGTGCTAGTTTTCTGCTGATACAAAACTTGCACTTGTAGAGACTTAGACTTAAAAACTTATAGCTAAACGTACACGGTGCGCGCATCACACTATGAAAAAAATATAACCATAAAAATATTTTTTCAATCAAGTTACTCTAATTATAAGAAACACATTACATTTCGTTTTCTCATTGAATTCTAAACTTTTTCTATAAATGGTGTAGAATGTAGATGGATAAAAACATTATTTTTCGAGATAGCTCGAATATTGATAACGGCGTTACGTTCAAGTTGTGACGCCATAGTTTGAATCCGATTTGTATGGCGCGTTTTTATATCACGTGACTCGAATATTGATAAAGGCGTTACGTTCAAGTTGTGACGCCATAGTTTGAATCCGATTTGTACGGAGCGTTTTTATACCACGTGACTAGAATGACTTATCGACAGGTCACATTATGAAAAGTATTAGTAGTAGAGAAAAAAAATAACCGCATTTATTATTCTTCTAAAATGGCCTCTCCTATTACATTAAAACATTTTGTGCAATTTCTCCATTTCTGAATTACAATTTGATATTTAGGTACGACCACTTTTCTTCTAAGACTTCTTAATTTTTTAATGTGGTCTTCTGTTTTTTCGCTTGGTTGTGGCGTATATTTACAATAACATAATTATATGTGGAAAAGACTTATAGAACAAAAGTTAATGAAAAATGTGTTTCACAAATTGCGCATTTTAAGGTTATTTCCATTATATTTTTTTGTCTCTATTGCACCAGCCTAGTGACACGGTCATGGTCAAAAATGAGTATCCACACAACACAACCGCTTATAGGTCCCAAACAAGGATACTGTAAATAATATTGGTTTGAAACTGAACCGTATTCAATGTATTTTAAAGTAATTTTTACGGTAGAAATTGAAAGCGATTAATCAAGAACTAGTCAAGGCATATGAAGCTCCCGCTGCATGCCGTCAACGTTACTTATAGGATACATTTTTCTTGCATAGGTACGTTAAGAGCATAGCAAAGGAAACTTATTTAAAAGTGTCAACAGTCAACTCTTTAGTTGACACTTCTGTAATTTGATAGTCCTGCCTAATCAACGTCCCAGTCGGCAACCTACGTAGGCTATTAAAAAAGTTTCCTCGGAGCCGGAAGGCTCGCGGCTGTGTGCATCACAGCGTGAAAGTCGATTAAGGTGGTCATTAGTTACCAACCAGTACCTACGCGGACTAATTAATACAACGTTCTGAATAAAGCTTTGGCAAAGATTCTCTGAAGCGGGCGCGAGGAAAAATCTAAAATTTAATTAAAAAACTTTAAGTGAGTTTTCACGGGTACGCGGCTCCCAATAACTCAGCAGTTCCTATCCTTTTCCACTAACCAAATTCCTCCAAACGTCGCCTAACGGTATAATTAATTGAATTTTATTCAACTGTTTTATTTGTAATTACTTTTTTCAAGCTTAAACATACGGGGAAATAAGCGAGAGTAGGGTTACCGCCTCTGTTACGTGAATGCGGGACAGGTGCTCCAGCTTTTTACATAAATTAGGTACATCATAAAATTATGCTTCACTATAAGTTGGGCCACACGCAACTAACTTTATTTTTTACGTAAAAAAGAAACAAACTGATACTTTTTCCCTTTAAGTATTATGAAGGAGAGTTTTCTGCAAGTTTGTAAACAGGAAAATACTTTGCGATTGCAACTCAACGGATTCTTAATTCGATTACTCCGAATTAAATATTCTCGTGTGATCTTTAATTTAAGTAACCTGCTCCTGAATATCATTATTTCATTACAGTTACACAAGCCTGCATCGACTTCCAGCAGTGATAATGATAGCACTTGATGTCCATTAAAAATAAAAGCATGCTCGGGATATCTACACCCGTCTTAACTTCTAAGGGCATAATTAAGAGACTTTCTGGTTCTATAATAACCCTCCAGGGATGATGATACCTACTTAGGATACGGTTGAAAAACATATTTCATAGCTGCTAGGCGTACGTTGATTGTTGCTACAACATTAGCCCTCATTTGGAATTTTATAGGTACAAAAAACTACGTGCTTCAGAATAAACTTTGGGTGCGCCTCCTGATAAAAAACATTATACAGAACAATTAATGCAAATAATAGTATCGTTGCTAGAGACAGCAGAAAACAATGTTTTGCGCATTAAAAACATATGATTGTGTGTTATTTCGTGAAAAAAAAAAAACCAGCGCGGCCGTACTATTTTATTACCATATTATGAGGTACTGTACGTTTGTAAATATTTTATGTTTGTATTTTTCCTGGTACAATAAAGAATTTTCTTATCTTATATAACTACATAATGGGGTGTTTTCTAAAATAATCATTATCCCACTGCAGGACATAGGCCTCCCCCATGGTTTTCCAAGCTTCCCGGTCTTGTGCCGCCCGCATACAGCGACTCTCTGCCACCGTAACTAACCATCTGGTGGGAGGCCTACCCGCGCTGCGTCATCCGGTCCGCGGTCGCCAGGTCAACCAACCCAACGGCCATCAGTTCTCCGAGCTATATTTTCTAAAATAAAAATAAATAATTGCCTTAGGAAAAAATTTTTTCACGCGAGTCACTATATTTTAATAGTGATTTCTGTTTGTTTTTTAAGAGCCTCTAAATGGGTCTCTTTTAAAATCACTTCGCCATTGCGAACATTAAAAACCAAATTCTCACTCGAGTTACACAACTTTGATTGGTTCCACTTACACGAAATACTGACTGACAATACTACCTCAAGGAAATGCCACCACTCTTTCCTCGACTCCGCTTCTGTTGAGTATCAATAGTCAACGAGACTTTGAGGAACGTCTTGAAATACGGCTGTGAAAAGCAAAACCGAGTGTAACACACGGGCGTGGAGGAGACATTGAGGAATTTCTTGGAATCTGTATTCCAAGAGGTTCCTCAAAGTCTCCTCTAAAGCATGCAGTAATTTAAAAGAGACTCATTTAGAGGCTCTTTAAAAATGATAGAAATCACTATTAAAATAAAATGTTTTACAATATTGAAAATGTTTTATTCGAAGGCATAGCACAGCATAAGCAGCCTATATACGTCCCACTGTAGGGCACAAGCCTTCTCTCAGAAAGAGATTATGGGCTTAATCACCACTCGTGCCCAGCGCGGATTGGGGATTTCAAGCGCTAAGGTATGTGGAGGAAATCTTTGAAGCTTTGAAAAACTGTTTTAATCAGACAAGGAAGAGTGGAGTTGAGGAAGACTGGGGAACATTTTGGAATACGGGATTGAAACAACCTAACAAACAAAGTAATTCTCGCTAAATTGGGTTATCGCACTGCGCTTTGACGAGTGAAGAGTGCTGATAAGCGTTGCTGCAAATCTATCGCTAAAAATCCGATCGCGGTAAGACCTGCCAATATAAAACGCATTATCCTGCCCCTATTAAACAAACCGTGTGGCGCCGGATTAAGAATAGCGTCACTCCATTTCCTTCCGTGGATGTCATAGAAGGCGACTAAGGAAATACATTACCAGGAGATGGGCCGCAGCGTTTTCCTGAGATTCCAACCGCATACTGTGATCGCCAACCCGCCGGCCAAGCGTGGCGATTATGGCAAAACCCCTCATGGTTAGAAAAACCATGAGGAAGGCCTATGTCCTGCAGTGGGCGTCAAATGGCTGATGATGATGATATAAGAAACTCATAAGTACTAGCTAGTTACGATGTATCTGCTGGGCAGCATAAACTTTCGCACTATTCTATGTAAATAGAATCGCACTAAGTATTTCGCATTCCATATTACGTAAAGAAAGAGAGAGAGAGAGAGAGAGAGAGAGGCTTTAATGATATCACTGTATTGACCTAAGATAGACCTAAGTAAGCATCTAGCATAGCCTGTCTATCCATACAGTATTATCCATACAGGTTTATCTACCATAATAAGGCGTCAGTAAGTCCAAACATTAATGTCGTCGCCGCCGATAACTTGCCCAAAGTGACCATATTTCTTTAAGCTCATTAAAATTACATTACAGCTTTTATTTAAATTGCAAACAAACGACTCTTGTTAATGCATCCCGCCAACGTGTGTGTGTTATGGACACTGCCATTCGGCGAGATTTGTTTTTATTTTACGTCTTTACGAGACGGGTAAAGTCAGCAAAGAAAGCAGCCTTGCACTTATATCTCACTAGGTTTCCCTATGTAACCTGTACTGGGCGGTACAACTCGTCAATTCGAATAAAAATGGTCGAAAAAATGGGGAAAACTTTGAAATCGCGAAAATCGCCTCATATGGGACCACTTAAAGCTGCTGTTATGTCTTTATAGCATAAGTTCTATCTCGCTTGCACATTGTAAAATTTTTAGTGATTGTAAAAAAAATATTTGATAAATGTGGTCTGAGAGTTTGATAGATAATAAAATAAAACAAATTACATAAATGACATTTTAAATACATTTTTGTTGTCCTATACGTAGGTCATAATATAGAAAATTAGTTTCCAATTATTATTAATTTTAGTATCAACCTTACTCTATCAAAAACTAGGTACAGGATGATAAAAAATATGTCTTGAATGTTCGCAATTTTATTACCTGTTAAACCCTCAGATCCCATTTATCAAAAGTGTACTGATTTTAATACAATGATAAAAATGTTAAGAATGTGCGAGTGAGACAGCACGTCAGCTGTTACAGCAACATTAAGCATGAGACAGCTGATAATTTATTTGCGATTTCGAATTGATAAAAGTTGTTCGTATTGTCACTCCCCTTTTTCAGTAAGATAAACGGGGGAATACTGAAACGTCTCTCAAATACATCAATCAGTTGAAGGGCTCTTAAATTTAAATTTCTCCCAAATTTAAGTGGTATACACAACCACTACTCAAACGATGAGTACGCATTATCAGCTAAGCAGCACTCAAATATTTAAGTCGTGGCAAGACCATGGCAACATTATCTATGCCTCGATTTACGCAAACTTGCTTTATTAAAGAATATTTACTCTACTACGTATTTCTCCTCAAAATTGTATCGAATAATAAAAGTTTTGATTAATACACTATTCTATTCATATGCACAATGTTGTGATATTTAAAATAAAACATATCAATTAAATGAACATTAAACAATCTAGAAAAGATTTCGTAGAATGAAACGTGTAGCTGAGTGTGAGTGACACTTTGCTATCGCGCGCGCGAATTTTTTCCTGTCGTCTTGAATTAAAAATATTTTTTGAATTTTCTGGATAGTTATTTGGAATATGGAAGAAAGAAAGAAACGTAGTTGTAATTATACTATGGCGGAGAAAGACATTCTCGTAGGACTGGTAAAAAGTGAGTATTTATTACGTATAATATTATTACGAAACTCCACATCATCGTATTTTTCGAAAGCATTAAATTCCACTTCATTTCGACGACTCACATGTGGTCTTTCATCATCAGAAAGAGAAGATAGCGACGATAAAGACATTGTTTTAAAGTGTTTAGATTATTTGGGAGACCTCTTGACCACTCTCAAATCTTGGGGCACTCGAATAAGATTGACAGTTCATTTGACAGCTAAATAAGATTGAGCTGCGTTCCAGTATACGAATTGTGTACTAAGTAGCGTTTGAGCGTTACTTACGCTAAGGTCCTCTTAAATTTAACACATGCTTAGAAAAGACGTTTGAGTATACGAAATTTGGGTTTAAGAACTACTTAGATATTTAAGCAGTCGTTAAATATTTGAGAGACGTTTCAGTATTCGGCCGAGTGTTCTAAATACTCTATAAGAAAAGATAAGATAAGAATATTCTTTATTGTATATTTATTGTATTATGTGGTCGCGTATTGTTTACTGCGGCTAACTTATTTCGGAACAAAGTTATAGGTGCAGTATATTCTTACTGGTCAATAAACATTTTCCCAGTAATTAAAAGACAATGTTAACAACGCAGATTGCACTTTGTGGTTTGTCCATAACGTTCTTACAACACTAATTGTGTGCGTTAGTTTTTTGTTTGAACAGGAACGTGGGTAATGGATTTTTAAGCGTTTTTGAGATGTTATATTGAGTGAGGTTTGAAATGCATTTGCCTGTCAATTAGCACCAGTAAGTCATCATAATTTTTGAAGAATTCCACTTGTCGAATGAAAGAGCGAAAACTTTGCTAGGACCAAAGACAGAGTAGAGAAGTTTGTCTGGCCACACTTATTTCCTTTAGTGGTTTTAGTTAGATGTTATCAATAATTTTCTCCTTTTGTCAACTTCAGGAAGGAAGAAGGACGCTTCCAAGTGAGTTTCGTTTATGAGATAGGTAAACTAATGCAGAGCTTAATAAAACACATGTTTTAATCAATAAATAAATATATTTATTTACACAAGTAACGGTCAAATGATGAAGCATGTAGCAAGTGATTGTGTCGATGTTCACGAAGATTTCGAAACATTCAATTTTTATACAACTTTAATGTTTGCTAATTACAATTTCAAAATTTTTCTTCACATATAAATACATCTTTTAATATTGTAGAAACCTTTTATATTACAGCGTCTTAATATTAGAGAATTATAGCATCTTTCCTATACTTACGTCTAGTGTTGAATTTATTATCTTTTATTTAGAAGTAACGTAACATTAAGCGTGATTCTGAATTAAATTATCATCTAGAGTACGTTTATTTGCGTCCAACAGTATATTGAAGCTATGGCGGTGGAACACAATCCTTAAGAACATTTTGTCTCAACCTGAGGAAGGTACTAACTAACCATTGCACCACTTCATTGTTACCAAGTATCACTAACTACTATCTACAAATGAGCTCTATAGTAGAGTTACTAAGAGAAGCAGTACACATAACGCAGTTTCAACCCATTGACTCCATGGTTATTCCACAAACTTGCTTTTATGTGTTTGCTAAGAAAAACAATTTAACTGAAAATTATCTTTGGTGAAAAAAATATTTAAAACTTATAACTATTTCATTACGAACCAATGCAAAAAATAAAAAACAGTGTTTCAAACTTCATACCTTGTATGATAACAATTGTATTATTTTTCACAACAATGAGATCGAATTCAACTAACAATATAATAGAGCAATATATAATTTAGTGGACCTGACTCGTTGTATAGGTGTTTAGATGATTTGATGTGGTTCTATTAAAAATTACATTATGCAGATGAAAAAAAAATCCATGTGAAAATGCAGTAAGGTACTTTACGCTTATCTATTGTTTACAAATTTAAGAGCGAAAAGCTGTGTTGTTCAACATGTGACGAGGCGGACGGTGCGCTAGCACGTACCCAGGCGTCGCTGCTGCGGTGCTATCTTAAAATGTAAACAAGTTCTCAAATCGTAATGGAAATATCATGTTCTGACAACGCTATCGCGATTCGTCGCGGGTATTTCTTAAAGTGGCCAGATATCCATGACATCCTTCTAGACTAATGTACTCCGGTCGTGTAGTAAAATATTGTCCATGTTCGAAACACTGGTCGCCGCCGCCCGCGCACCGCCTCCGCCGCCGAGTAATTTGTACACTTAGACACGGTATTGCAATAAACACCCAACTCGATAACAAGTTTTTTATAACTCAATTTTTAAAAACAATAAGACAAACAAAACAACGGACGTTTAAGCAATAAAACGTAATGAAACCTTATTAGTTTCGCAGGGCGATGGTTAGTCGATTAAACAAAAATCCAAATAATATCAAACGCGTGGAAATGCTGTCAGTTTCTGCAAAGGTGACTTTACATCAGGAAAACCCCGCAAACCTCTCGAAGAACACCATGTTACTGCGAGCTATGCTCCTGCTAGTGAGGCTTTACCTGGAAACGAGATAAAATTTATGTTATCCGTGTCAGTTTCAGTAAAAGAAAAACTTGAGTGTCAATGACTCATCATCAATCAGCCCGTATTCGTCCATAGGTCTGCTGCTTGCTGCACATAGGTGTTGGTATCGCAACGCCACTTCTTTCTGTCCTCGGCCATCAATCAGAAATCTACCTTTACTTCGGTGTTTCCTACGCTGCGTTTGCAGTGTTCGTGGTCTCCACTCGAGAACCTTTGTATCCCACCAGCTATCAGTTCTTTGTAGGGATGTGAAAAATAATCGATTTAAAAAAAACGATTATTTTTTCAAATACCTAAATATTCTTTTAAAAAAATTTACTACTTTTTCAAACATATCAATGTTTTTTGTACGATATTAAAAAAAAACGATTATTTAAAAATAGTTTTTCTATATATAGTAATAGCGTCTTTTCGATTGTTTCATAGCCATCACTTACAATTTCTTAGAAATTTTGCGCCCCGTGCATTTATAAAATGTCGGTAAAGCAGCAGTGTTTTTAGGGTTCCGTAGTCCGATAATGAACCCTTAAGTTTCGCCATGTTCGTCTGTCCGTCTGTCTGTCTGTCTGTGCATCCGCGGCCTAGCTAAAGACCGGTGGTAATAGAAAGCTGTAATAATCACGCCGACATAGTTAAACAAAAAAAGGTGGATTTTTTTTTTTACTGTACCCCTTACCCCTTAACATGAAAAGTGGGGATGATTTTTTTCCATGAAGTGGTTTGTTCTGTAAAGCAGAAAAAACACCCTTTTTCTACGGAACCCTACATTGCGCGTGGCCCAACACGCACTTGGCCGGTTTTGTTTTGCAGATTCATTTGCAAAAAATCAATTCTTTTACCTACAATTACATTATTTTTGTTTTAGCTAAGTCATCCTAAGAATGCCGTTGACGATTCATTTTAATTACAAAAACTCAATAAAAATTGTGATTTTACTGTAAATATAATATTGTATAAGTATACACGTAAAATAGATAAATAATGTAATCAAAAGTTTTGATAAGTAACGTTCTATTAGATGATTTTTTAATCTGACATCGTAATTCTTGGATAAAGTCTTCAAGTAACCGAGGCATTTTCTATTCAAACTATGCCAAAGTTACTCTGCATACAATGCGTAGTACTTAAAAACATGGATTCTATTTAACATTTTTGTTTTTGTGTGACAAAAAACGACTTTTGCAGAAAAAATCGATTATTTTGCTAAGAAAAATCGATGTTTATAAGAAGAGAACAAATCGATTATTAAAAAATCTATTTTGGCTCATGGGACCAGCCCGCTGCTACTATAGCACTTTGTTGCTTTTATTATTTTTCAATAAAATCATAAGTGAGATCGCACTTTGCCTAAAATAGCAAGCTGGGGGATGAAGGGTTTGTGTAGTCACACGGTTCTCTCGTTTTCCGTCTCCCAATTTTTACAGTCAAATACAAAAATGAAAACATTTTATAATAAAAGTGGGCATGGGTGCGATTTGAAGATTTGCAAAAGTTGTCATTGTGCTACCGATTGTATTGAAATGAAATAAAACTAACAAAGTGCGATAGCGGGCATCATGTTATGAAACCGTATACAGTATCCTAACATACTGGGGTGGGTACGGCTTATCCTGTTCTCCCTACGGGCTTTATACTTATTTTAAAATTTCTTACCGAAGCGAGCAGTCGGCGAGGCATTGTCGGTCATCGCGCGGCGTCACAGACGTCGGGGTCGGGCGGGCTGCCGTACCCGCTGGAGGCATCGTCGGCGCCCGCGCAGCCGCCGCCGTCCTTGTCCGCCAGCGCAACCCCCACCGCCGCCGCCGCCGCACCCCCGCAACCCCCTGCGTACCCGCCGCTCGGCGACTGAACAACAAAACAATACTGTAAAACTAATCCATCGAAATTCGGTTTTCTACATTAGCAGTTTCTTGCCAACTTTTTGACAGTAGACCGAGGACGCAATCAAAAAGTCGATTAGAAATGTCGTGCGGCTGAATGGGCTCCCTCCACTCGCGCGACTCATAAAATGAAATAGATTCCCCCACATTCGCATTCCGACAAGCGTTCGTACGAGAAAGATTAATGATCTTATACAAAAGAAACATAATAAAGTGGAGATAGAATCTCCCACTAACAGTGTCCTTGTGGGAGTTATTTACTTCGTCGAGCCGACTTTTTCACGTTGCTTTTATAAGAATGGCCCTCTTGCCGTATAAGGAAATCTTCGCAATAAATATGTAATTACATTCGCAGAAAGAAACTGCTATTAAACAGTCCAGTAGATGTAAGAGCTGTTTTATTAAGTTCAAACAAGCATGCATAACAACCGCGTCCATATTAAATCGATAAAAGTATAATGACAGTGTAAGAACGGCAGTTACGCGTCTTTTGATGATGCAGGGAAATGCCGACCGCCTGTTTGAGTGAAGGGTTATCTGCTAAACTTTGATAGAATGATCACGATTCATGCGGGAAACCGCACTAAGAGAGAGAAACAATGACGTAAATCGTTGGCTAACGCTCTCGCCGAGGTAATAGCGCCTGTTAACGGCTATTAAGTTAACCATAATTTACGAGTTGAACGCAGCGGCGGCCTCACGCTGCAGGGTTGCGGTCTGACGGACCATATTGGTCCACGTCAGGCTACGTGGCCTCGTGTGAAAAACTACCATATGACAAGCCCCATAATTAGAACTCGGTAGCGAAGCCTTTATGAATAAAGTCCCACAACATTTTCCAGTAGCGAAGCCTTTGTGAATAAAATCTCCGTAATAAAATCGCCACCTGCAGCGACTTATTTCCTTCCCAACACGTTTTTTTTTTCATGATAATGGACGGTTTCATATAGGGCGATAACTGTAACTGTACGACATTTTTTTGTATGTATCCCCCAGTTTTTCGTACATGAACAATCTCCCAGTTTATTTTTGTATGCACTGTGACTGATAGCCGTCAACAGTAGATTTACAGATTGTTAATGTACGGGAAACAGGGGGTAGACGTCGTGTCGTTATGGCCATCGACAAATATGAACCTGTTCTATGAGTATGTGAGAAAATTGATACATATTATTATATTCTTGACTTGGTTTTGTACAGTTCATTTATTCTCCACATTCGTGGAATTAGGGTAATCTATTTTTGCTGAATCGGCTAATTAAGGTCACAGATGAATAAGTTATTTTATCACATATTCAAAGAAATGCTAAGGCAGGGAAATGGATCAATAGAGGCAGTCTAGACCACGGCTTGGTGCTACAAAAATATGACATCCCAAAATAACCAGGGGGACGAGTTATTTAATAGATACTCGCCACGGTGGTAATTTTTAGCTTGTTTCAAATGTTCAGTTGGATAGTTTTTAAAAAGAGTGATATTAGCACGGCAAGGGCTGTTTTATTGACACCTTTTGTAGTGTACTAACCAATATAATAATATGGAAGGTATAACCCGTGCTACAGACCCATTGAAAAGCGTCTTGCACATGCTTGAATAGGTCATTGTCCAGCAGTGGATACTGACGAGCTAAAGCTGATGATGATGTTGACCTGTTAAATGTAAGCTATGTATGGGCTTAGCAGACTAACGGCCCAGTTTACCTGTAATCCGCTAACTTGTCTTCGGATATGCGCGAGTCCACTTGGGTTAGCGGCCATACTCGCGAACACCAGCCTCTCCTCATAGTCGTACTCGCACAGGATCTTGTTATCGCACAGATAGAATCTATCGCCCACACAAAACCTGTCAAAAGAGAATTTAACTTCAACACTGAACAAAGGAATGAGCTTAAAAAAGTAACTTATAAGTTTAATCGTGTGAGCTGACCTGTGATTGCACTGTTGGCAGGCGAAGCATTCTAAATGGTAAACGAAACTCTTTGCTCGCATGACCATCTCGAAGGCGGGAATGACTTTGTTGCACGCCACACAGTTGCCTGTGGCACCGAATAACCTGATAAAAATACAATAATACTTTACTAACCATTAGCAATGTGATACATGGGAGTTTTATGGTAAGGAATGGAGCTGATTGCATTATTGTGCACGATTGTAGGTGCAAAAACGGAGCGTTTTGCACAGACACACATATTTCTCAGGTAATGAAGGAGAATAATGACGATAGTGGATTTTTTCTTACTACAACAATGTAGTAAACAAGTTCTCTAGCTATTTCTGTGGAATTGATACGGAAAAGACTATTTATTGATTTCTAAGCGTATTCAAAGGTAGATTTAGAAAGAAATATTACAGCAAAATATCATCTTGCCCTTTGCTGTGATAGCAAAGGGCAAGATAAAAAGTGCCCGAAACCGGCGTGCGTGCATGCAACGACTAATGAATGTTGAGAAAGCGAAAGTGATGTGTCAGGATCGTGGCAAGTGGCAGTCCCTGGTCTCTGCCTATCCCTCTTGGATACAGGTGTGAGTTTATGGATGTATGTGGATGTATTTAGAAAGAAAGAAGATTTCTAGGAAGCAGTTTAATAAGAACGTACTCGCCACATCTGTTACAGGTTTAGGGTAAAGATTAGGGTTTAAAGAATAAAAAATAAATCTGTACAAATAAAATGTAATGTTGTTCGTTGAATGACATGAAAACGGCTGGACTGAGTCGGCAAATTTGAAAAAGTTGCCTGAAAAATTGGAAAATTCGGGACAAATTTCACAAAACCGTCCTATTAATGAAATTGAAATTGGATAATACAACGACTACTAAAATAATTATAACTTCGCTCAATACAATCACTAAGCCCGTCGCAAATCACAAAATACGACGCCGCTGTGGTACACAACCAGATAAGGGTAATACAAGCATGAATAAACGAGCCAAGCTGAGGAGAGGCAGAAGAGGAACAAAAGTGTTAACGAGCCTTACCTAAGATAATCCCGTTTGCAGAGCATCAAGTCTGCTTTATAGTAGAGTTTGGAGCCGACCTCACCGAGTCGGCAATCACAGCAGCCGCACTTGAGGCAGTCCTCGTGCCAGAATCTTTCCATGGCCTTCAGGAGAAACCTCTCCGTGATCACCTTCCCGCACTGGGCGCAGAGACGAGCGCCATTCGTGTTGCTGGTCACGGCGCTGCTTAGGCTGTATTTGTTCTCGTCGTGTTGGCCTGGTGGAAGAGCATTCAGGTGACTTAAATTTAGAAAGAAAGAAAGAAAATATATTTATTATAACAACAAGACACATCACAGAAACCAAATAAACAGATAAATAACAAGTAAGTAATACCACACAAAACAGCGTTCACGGGCAAGGGTTTCTTTGGAATGGTCTCAAAAATGTTTAAGAAATTGCCAATAACTGTCCGGCATGTCGACAACTTGCCTTATTTTAGGCGTTAATTATTTAGCTGGCTTGTAACAAAAAACTATTATAAGGTAGTAGAATTTCTAAATGACAATACATTTTGAGGTCCGATCGTATTTTGTGTGTGATTTAAAATAATATGTAGACGACCTTTTTTGCCACGCCTTCTCGGTAAAATTGCAATGAAACATATTGTATTATAAAGAAATCACTGTAAACATGTAATTTATGGCAATAAAGATATTGATTGATTGAACATAATATGAACAGCAACAGAAGAGAAGTTCGATTGAATAGAAGAAGATGAAATTACATTTATTACAATAAATATAAATAAATATAGAAAATACATAAAAAACCATACAATACACGTATCTATCTATCCAGCCCATGAATAGAACCCACTGTTGGGCATAGGCCGCTTCCTTGTCATGCTAACGATCGAGTATTTAAGACAAATAATATGATTTTCTGTTAAGACACAACTTTCACACAACACAATCGCTTGTCCCAAACTAGGAAACCCTGTGCTATGGTAGCCAGGCAACGACATCAAAAACATGGAAATACACCCAGACTGAGGCCATGTGTACAAATGTACGGCGGCGGCCTCCAGTGGCAATCGAACCAACGACCTCCGGCATAGTAATCAGTCGTGGTACCGCTAGACCAACGAGGCAGTCAATTCAGACATGATCTGAATGTGTATTCTTCTCAATACCTATCAATAAACCTATCAAAATTTCAATAAGAGTGATGACGAAGTCTTTTGTGAATTGATGACGACCACTATTTTGTAGCAACAACGCACTTTAAAAATATTGGCTTTATCATTCTACTTTGCACTGTAGAAAAAAGTTACGACTGCATTAGAATTTACTAACCGCCTCATAGTAAAAATCGTCCAACATTTCCGTCCCTCTAAATTAATAAACTAAGCTACAAAAATGTATAAAGCTTTAAAATATATGGTTTCGCTATACAATAAAGTCTAACTAAAATGTTTCTTCAATGTCGCTTTGTAGAAGCAATAAAACGTGTTGCTTAATTTTACCGAAGTCTCACATCACATATCTTGATATCCCAGTGTTATTGTGTCAAAATTCTGATACGGAGAATCCTGGTTCGGGTTCCAAATAATAATTTTAAAGTTAGTAGAAGAGCATGTTAAGTTGAAAGTAGCTATTTTAAAGACCACTTATTTAAAGTTACTAGTAGTGAAATAACTGGTGTACAATAAAGAGCTATCTATCTATCTGTAGAGAAATCCATTTATTTTAAAGACCATAATTTGTATTTGGAAACCTTTATTATAAAGTGTATTTATGTTTATATCCTTGTAGTGCTAGTTCAATATCTTTCCATCGATTCAGTGGATTCTATCCATAAACAGGTGGAAAGAGAACGTCCATTTCAGTGGCTATGGAAAACAACGTTCGCCTCACTTTCGTCCGGAACCAAAACGGTTACCCGCCAATTAACACCTCGCTTGGGAATCGTTCCCACGGCGCAGTCACGGATTCAGTCAGTGAGTAATCTCTTGAAAGCTTTAGGTAATTATCATAATCGCTCACAGAAAAACTGAATTCGACATTTGCAATAAGCCGAAGGCGAAACCCCCGACCGATCGTTAAATAACTTTCCCACTTTTAAATGTTAACTGTGACTAAATACCGCGGCAAATAACTCAAGAGGCATTTTTGTTTCTAGAACTTAATAATAATTAGGTGCAATTATTTAAGGGCGCGGGAGTGCGGTTGAATTGAATTAAAGCTGGCTGTAAGTAATGAATTCCCATTTCGCTACAGAGCGCACCCGGTAATTGTTCATAATGCGAGGCTCATTAAGGCTTTAAGCCCGGCCTGATTGTTTTCTAGTGTGTAATTGTATCAATTAATTCAAGCAGAGCCGCGCCGCATGACATTTAACTTATAAAATAAATTGACGTTCCTAATTATGCGCGAACGCATTTTAACCGCGCTCTAAAAACCAATAGTGATTCATCAGCATTGCTTCTTACACAAGCTTTAAGTACACACGTATCAATAATTTCATTTGCTGAAGCGACATAAGCAAACAGTCTGTATCAATTCATCGGAGATGGCCGACGGCCTGCGTCCGTCCAATCAAGGAACCAATTGAAGGGGTAACTAGCTGGACATGTCGTCTCAATCGATCACGCGCGCCGCATCGCGATAGCTCTCGTTTATTGGAGCCGACGTCGCAACAATAAAGTTAATTGGACGATATTAATGACGGATCGTTAATAATAAAATAATAAGGATGACGTACGGCCTCCGGGTGTGGGCGGCGCAATTAGTGGGCCCAGTGGGGATCCCACCCGTCTCGTGGCCACAGCTTAAAAGGGAAAGCCCTGTCTCATTTGGCCTTGAGAGATCAACGCGGTGGTGGCCGCTCACAAATTAATTTCATTAGCTTGAGTTTATTTTACTGTGACGTGAATGGATGTGTTTATCCTATATCGCGTATGTATAACTACAACATTTTATTCAATACACCGGAGATTAATCGTTGTTTCATTGACCCTGGCATCGATATATACCTAATCAATTCAATTACATAAACAGCATTATTCAGAATCAATTTACATTAACCATCACTGCATCGAAAAAAATAGCAACTAGGTACATGCTTAGACCTATTGTGGGTATGCGAATTTACCATTATAAAACATCAACACGAGAAACGTGGAGAGTTAATCAATTCGTTTTCCTTTAATATTCTCGGAACGTATGCATGCAGCCGTGGCTGGGGTTTTCTTCGAGATAATATAATCAACGCCTGTCGTTTTGTACCGCAAGTATTCGGAATCTGTATTTTTTCCTGCGCATTCCCGGCGACGACGCACCGTGCGGCTGGTGGCGTGCTTTGTCCATTTGAGGCGTGCATGCTGTTAATGCTGTAATTATGGCGCGGCGGACTGCACACTGCCTCCATTGGGCCGATATTATCGATCGCATGCCTATAAATCGTCTCCGATTCGCACTAAGTCTCGAGCGCTCATCAAACGCTCTAATCGAGGGACGTAAAGCCATTGCTGAAAATCTCTACAAAAACTCTGCCGCTGGGCGTTTTGCACGCATAGAGATCAGCGGAATGCACAAAAAGCTTCGGTTTCAAGTTTTCCGTGGCGTGGTCTTATTTTATGGTGTAAACAGGTTAGAATTTCAATAAACCTATTGTTTAGGGGAGCAAAAATGTTATTGTTCTCGCCCATAATATAAAACCCAATAAAGGCATCTTAATATCCTGGACTGTACATAAATATCGGATGGTCGGTGGAGGCGCTCTGTATTATTTTCGTTTTATTACTGCCGGGCCGAGTATTTGATAGAGACTTGGCTACCGAACTGCCCTGCCAGTATTAATTTCGCCAACACAGCCGGCCGGTCGCCACCAGCGTATTAAGGCGCCGGAATGAAAGAAAACCGGAAATGGATGAAAAGTAATTTATTTTTGGCGCGCGACAATGTTGCGGCATGTATCGGGCTCCGGCGGAAGCGAGAGCAGAAGCCTCAAGGATCCTACTCTCTTGCCCCACTTAAAATTAATTTTCTAAAATTAAGCTCCAAAATTACTTCTGAATATGGGATCTAAATGAAATCTGTAATGGTCTTTTGTTAGTAAAATCCGCTCACAGAAACTTGTTTAGAGTTCAGAGGGCGCTCGTGTAGTGAGAACCTGACTTATCTTCTCACATTGACACTTTACTTCAGTGAAGGAGATCGACAGGATTGTGTACTTAGATTAGGATTGTGTACTTAGAAAAGCGGTGGTAGCCTAGTGGATAGAACATCAGACTCGGAAGCGAGAGACCCAGGTTCGATCCCCAGTGCGGGCATATACCTATGAATTGGTTTTCTAAGTTGTACATTTGTGAAGTTATAGTAGCAATACCACTCGCTAACGGTGAAAGAAAACATGGTGAGGAAACCTGAGTGTCTGAGCTATTCATATACCTCAGCTCTTGAAATCGCCAATCCGCGGTGGGCACGCGTGGGGATTAAGCCTACACTCTTCCCTTGAGGGAAGGCCTGTGCCCTACAGTGGGACGTACATAGGCTGTACCTACAGAGTATTATTTCTGTGTTTTTAGTGCTGTAGTGTTGTGAAGCCGGTTGGTATTTTTCATTAAAAAAAATATTTTACCATTTTTTTACGACTTTACCAAATTGTGTTTTCCGAGAGCACTATAAATACACCGAGATCGCCTCAAGGAGGGCTTTAAAATTCGAAGAGTTCCCTCGATTTCTCCAGGATCCTATCATCAGATCCTGACTTGATGATCACCTGTGAAGTCTACCCTTTCAAATAAAAAAGTATTTTTCGAATCGGTCCCGGGTTAAAAAAAAAATATTTTTCACTTTTTAGTGGGGGAGCGGGAGATTAATGAACAAGTCTCTTATAACCATAACCAACCCTACATAATTCGTTGCTTGAAAATTCGAAGTTCTCAATTTCCATCTCCGAAAGTCTTCACCAGAACATCACTAAATTACCTTGGAACTACTTTTACGCTATTTTATGAAACATACGGATATTACTAAACGATGGTCCCCATTAGGCCTTATTTACTGCTGTCCATTGAAGAGTTCCTTTATCCATCTGTAAAAGTCTTTATCAGATCTTCACCAAATTAAAATGGGACCAATGGGACGTTATATCTATTCGAACAAAAAAAGAATTGTCGGAATCGGTTAAGATTTGACGGAGTTATGCGAAAGCATAGCCAAAAAATATATACGCTTCGCATTGATAACCTCCTCCTTTTTCGAAGTCTGTCAAAATAGAAAGATTCCGACGAATTGAGAACCACCTCCTTTTTTGAAGTCGGTTACGGATGCACTATTTTAAGCTATTAACCGCTTGTTCTTTGTACTTAAAGTCGTAATCTGTATTGGATAGTATAATACATGTTTATGTAGATATTTTTGTAACACTCTGTGGATGCAAAGTAGGTAGGTCCCTGCATGGGCCGACTAGCACACGGTAACATTCCTCCGATTCAATTAAATGCTAGGTTATTGTAATGAACCCGCATCACGACCACTCCGCAATCATTCCGAGCAATTTACAGTCGCTCATTGCGTTTCACAATTAATTTTAACTGCGATGCGTAGCAAATATATCAAGCAATGGTAGGTTAGTACCTGTAACTCTTTTATTCAAATTGATTAAAAACTCTAGCAAGAAGTTTAATTGCGGCAACGACTATTTTCCAAGTCATTGTTACTTACCATTGCAAGGCAGTTAATGGGTGACTATTAATTTGAATTGAATTCGTATAGTATGTATTCAATGTTTCCGAGCCCGTGTCATTACGGAGATCTGTAATCATCCGCTGTATGTACGTACAACACTGACACACCTTTATTGGATTTGTATAATGAGTGTGGTTGCAGCTGTTCTAAATGCTCGCGCAATCTATTTAGTTTTAGTGGCTCCGGTCACTCAGTAAACAACAGGCTGATTGCATTGTTGCGATATCCATTATGCGGGCCCTAATTACATTTAACCAAATGCGGGTTTTGCATTATTAATGATGTCTATCCATATCTATATTAACATTATAAAGAGGAAAATTTTGTATGTTTGTAAGTTTGTATGTAGGGGGTGATCTCCGAAAGTACTTATCCGATTTCAAAAATTCTTTGCCAGTATTTAGAATGGATCTTCAGGGTGGACATAGGCTATAGTTAATCCGTTTACCACGCGAACGTAGTCGCGGGCACTGCTAGTAAGCTAATAAAAGACCGGCCAAGTGCGAGTCGGTCTCACGCACGATGGGTTCCGTACCATTATCTATACAACATTTGAATATTTCAAGCGTCTACCTGTTGCCGTTGTTAATATCAAGCCAGGTTTATCGTACGGGAGCCCCCCTTAAATATTTATTAACCGACTTTGAAAAATTCGACGCGTATATTTTTTTTATTATTTTTTTTTACTATGTTTCTCCATAACTCCGTCAAATCATAACCGATTTCGACAATTCTTTTTTTGTTGGAATAGATATAACGTCTTGTTGGTCCCATTTTCTCTGATCTGATGGAGAACGGAACTCTTCAATGGACAGCAGTAAATAAGGCCAAATGGGGCCCATCCTTTAGTAATATCCGTATGTTTCAGAAAATAACGTAAAAGTAGTCCTAAGGTAATTTGGTGATGTTCTGGTGAAGACTTTTGGAGATGGAAATCGAGAACATAAAATTTTAAAGCAATGAATTAAGAAGGGTAAATTATGGTTATAAGGGACTCGTATATTTTTCTCCCGCACCCCCAGTTTCATGACCAGCACATATATTTTGTTCTGACTTGCCATTGGATGTTTTGCTCGTAATTGCCACGCTGAGCAGGCGGGCAGCTGGATGAGAGTAGCCGAGGACCGTGCTCAGTGGCGTGCTATAGGAGAGGCCTATGTCCAGCAGTGGACAAGCATAGGCTGATGATGATGATGATGATGATGACGTATATTTTGGGCACCGACTCCAAATTATACTTCTACAATACCTACATGTATACATACTTCTAATTATTTAAATTATATCTAACTTTTTAGTGCTGTAGTGTTTCGAAGTCGGTTTTTATTTTTTTATTTTTTTTTATTCTGGTTTTAGTATTTGTTGTTATAGCGGCAACAGAAATAGATCATCTGTAGAAATTTCAACTGTCTAACTATCACGGTTCATGAGATACAGCCTGGTGACAGACGGACGAACGGACGGACTGACGGACGGACAGCGGAGTCTTAGTAATAGGGTCCCCTACCATTCAGGTACGGAACCCTACAAAACATAAGCAGGGTAGCCCAATAGCCTAATTGCTACCGAGAAACGTAAAAACAATAAAGGAGTTCTTTGTAGGTTGTTACATGGTTAAAAGCAAACAAACTTGCGATACCTAATTGCTGCATAGGAATAAAGTAATCAAAAGTTGTCTGGTTGTTAAATAACTGAAATTAAAGTGTACGTGACAGTAGGAACGCACCCTTGCATTGCCCCGTACCCCGCGCATCCGCCGCGGGCGCCCGCGCCGCCCCGGTTAACATTTCCGTTATTAAAAAAGTACGGGACTTTGTCATCATCAGAGAAGTTAGTTTTTTTTTAATTAAAATTATGAAATTGATATTGCCTTTACGGCAAAGCTCGCTTCGCAACCTTGTCAAAGTTTAAATTAATTTTTGAGTTAGCCTAATGGGAAATTATTTCTAAGGAAAGAGATTTATATTCGAGCAATTACAATTTCAATTACGTTTGATGGATTAGCGCTAGAACAGCGCTCAAAATGTAATTGCTAGTTGAAACGTCCAGCCATGATAAGGGTTGTTGAAAATTAATAGAATATTTTTATTAGCCTTCTACTCTACCTTCTTTTACACAATATCAATGTGTTTGTAATATAGGTTCAATTCTATGCGTAGTTTTATGGAGGCAGTCCTGTAGTCCAGTTTGATCATTACAGGACAGAACCTATAATTACGTTAAAGACCGGTCACGTGCGTGGCGGTCCACGCGCTGTGTAGGGTTCCGTAGATGAAAGGGGTTTTTACATGCTTTACAGTACTAACTGCGGTACAGTAGTAACTTCATCAAGGTAATTTTCAATGAAATTGGTACGAAATTTTCATTTTACAAGTTGGTCGCCTATTATCCGTTATGTTGTAAAGCCTACTTGGCTGTTATAGTTTTCCTTTTAAGTTTATTAGATGTCCTACTGTCCTGAATTTTTTTCGCCTTTCTACAGTCAACCGTTTAGCCAGGAGAGGTGGGGGAACGCTGTACTCTAACAAAAAATTGCGCTGTGAAGCTTAATATGTCGCAAACGGATCCTTAAGTCGAAAAATGGATTGCCTACACTCACAATATTTTTAAATGGCCAATCCAACAATACCCCACACTATGGTGCAGGCGAAAAGAAATTCATGCCTAATTTAGGCTTAGGGGAGGTTATAAAAAAAAAATTTAAATATAACAGTTTTCTAATACTTGTCGTCTCTGTGCTAAGCCGCGGACAGACAGAGAGAACAGACAGACGGATGGACGTCGGACATGCGAATGCGGGTTCCTTGTCGACTACAGACTATTGTCACGCATGAGGAATGTGAGAAAGCTCTTCACGGTGTCAATCCAACTGTTACATTCGCCAGCACGTTACGAGTCGCTGTTATATTTTAATCTCGCATTTATTTGTATTCGGACCGCGCTAGCTTCTGCCGGTGCTAACTGGTACCACCAATTGAAACAAAAAACCGGCAAAGTGCGTGTCGGGGCACGCGCAGCGTAGGGTTGCGTAGAAAGAGGGGTTTTATCTGCTTAACAGAACTAAGAACTTCATCAAAGCAATTTTCAATGGATTTTGTACGAAGTTTTCCTTTCATAAATTGGTCGTTATGTCCGTATTGTCGGCGTAATAAATATGTATGTACGCGTGGTGATTAAGCCCATACTCTCCCACTAAGAGAAGGCGGGCGCCCTACACAGTGGGACGCATACAAGCTGCTCATGTTATAATGTATGCCAAATTTCAGCTCTCTAGTACTTATTGTCTCTGTGCTAAGCCGCGGACAGAAAGTCGGAAAGACATTGCGAAACTGTAAGGGTTCATTGTTGACTACGGAACCCTAAAAATCACATCTTCTTTTAAAATTGTTTTTTGCAAAAACTGAACAATACGTAAATCTTATTATTTTGAGAACCTTGAAAGATTTTTTGTCAAATACAGCCGTTTTTAGCGGAAATTCTAAAAATTGCTAACACAATTTTTCTTAGCGTGTCGATGGCAAAACCGATTTTACTAAAAGTTTTTATTAAACAGTGGCGGCGCAGAATTTATTGACAGTTATTGAGATGATTTGATTTCACTTTTAGCGAAAATCTATTATAAAAGAAGGATATATATATGTATACTAGCTGACCTAGCAAACGTTGTTTTGCCATATTAATTAGACTGCGACCCAGACCTACCAAATATACATCAAAATCGGTGAAGCCGTTTCGGAGGAGCTCGATGACAAACACACGAGATTTTTATATATCAGGGATATAATAAATTCATTGAATTTTGTTTTTTCTACGTTTCTTAATTGTTAAGTTTTTTTTTTAATATCTTAAAAGCCAAAAATATGTGGCTCTGTAGAGTATTAACTCTATTAAGAAGAACTTGCACCCAAGGTAACCAACCTGTATAGATTAATCGTAGTAATAGCCACCAGGGTTTGGTTGGACCTAGTTCTAGCCGGAATGATACCAGCTAGACCTAGTTTTACCCGAAAACAATAGGCTTTTACTACGTTTAACCCTGAGTATGTAAGTGGCTACACCTGAGGGCTACACCTAGTTATAACCGGCTAAAACTAGGCGTAGGCGCACTTCGGGTTCTAGCCGGGTTACGTCAACAACATATGTCTTTTCATGGTGGCGCTAGTTAAGGCTGTTATTACGTCTGGCATGTCGTCTCGCTCGCACAATTTTGACAAGCAGGGGAAGTGTATGAGGAATAATATGTCAAAACTGAACAGTTATGCTGTTTCCTCTATAGTTAATTTTGCCGTTTTAAACTTATTTTGTGGCTGACAGTTTCTTCCGTTGTAAAGATAGCTATGCTTGAATGTATAAAAATTACACACCCAACATCATTATTTAAATAAACTCTTCATTAAGAGTCCTATCACTCTAGTGATTTGCGAGCGATTTAAAAGCGATGCGGTTGCGTAACAACGACGCTGCGTCGTCGCGGCGATAGCGCCGCGATTGTCACGGTTGACGCCATTTCGTACAATTGCGTTCGATAGTCAGACCCGCCCCACTTGAGTCATATCAAAGATACGTGTGTAAACGGATGTAGCATCATTAAGATTGACAATCGTCGTTGATACAATGGATACGATGTATTACATAGTAGTTGCCCTCTCCCAGTCGATTACTTGATAGTGGATCCTCCCAGATTCGTTGTGGACTTGTATCTGTTTTCATTTTTGCGTCTGCAAAGTAACAAAGCAAGCAGTAGTTTCCTCGTCAGATCAATCTATTTTGCTACTGAGTGTCCAAAATGCGTCGAGCTCACTGCGCAATCGCATCGCTTTCGAATCGCTCGCAAATCGCTGGTGTGCTAGGGCTGTAATTTTTACAAGTCGAAAGAGGTAGTTAAAATTTAACGTACCTACTTGTAGCAGGGCCGCATTTCATAAAACTACAATTTATAGCTATTATGAAAATTCGAGGTACACTGCGTAGCCCAGTCTTCCTGCTTGACATTCCGTAAGTTAGTCGACTTTTCAATGTACATCGAATTGTCATAGTGAATTGTAGTTCTATGAAATACATAGATTCCGAGTGAACTTATATGTTTCCAGAAATTGATAGTTTTCATTTGATTTATGATCTGACAGATTAACAATTACAATGACAGATTCATGTTTGGGTCACGTGACATGTTTATTCATGCCATTGACGCCTAGAAGGTTTGATATCTGGAAGCGTAAGTGTGTTTTGGCAATAAATTTAGTTCACTTTCACTTTCACTTGAAGCGGCAATGAAATTTAATCGACGCACTCATGCAATTGTCACTGTTAATGTGCTTTGATAGAATGCAGGCTCTGTCGTGGTCTCCATATT
This sequence comes from Yponomeuta malinellus, assembly GCA_947308005.1. Classification (NCBI taxonomy): domain Eukaryota; kingdom Metazoa; phylum Arthropoda; class Insecta; order Lepidoptera; family Yponomeutidae; genus Yponomeuta; species Yponomeuta malinellus. The sequence goes on from OX370994.1 coordinate 10,640,852, forward strand.
TTGGTATTAGGTATTCCATCGTGACAATGTAACGTCATAAATTATTTTCTCGAAGAAAGGCTCTGGGCGAAACTTAAGCCAGACATAAGTGGGCAATAAAGTTCAGCCAATTTGGAGATTCGCATCTGGAGGCTCTTATTAAAGCCCGAAAGTTAGTCCTTTTCATCCATCACCCATAATACGTGTGTGAGTTATTGTATGAAAAATTGGAGAATAAATTGAGTCGCTGCAGCAGCGGCGAGACATAAATCCCAACTGAGCCCTCAATATTGTTTTAAAGGGGAAGTGGCCATAAATTTTATCAGGGCCGCCCAGAGCAGCCGCGAGCGGCCGCCCGCCCGCCCGCGCCGCCGCCCGCCCGCGCCGCCGATGCTCGCGCCGCTCCAAGGCGCGTGCAATTTTCCGCCGCTGCTTGTTTGTGCATTTGATGCGCCACGTGAATTTGTTGTGTTATTTCAGGAGAAATTGAAATCTTCCCCGTGGATAAATATCACGGAATAGATAGATAGATAGATAGATAAAATAGCAATACGCCTCCGGTTTTAAACCGCTTACGCTCGATTGAATTTGTTATAGCAAATCATGTTTCACATCCTGCCCGTATGTAATTCAAAATTATTCATTTTTATAGCGATTCTATCAAATTGGATTCCCAATTCCGTAATGCGCCGCCGCCGCCCGTAAAGAAGGCTATTCGATTTTCCATCACGTCGGATAGCTTAATAGCTGTAATGTAACAACGTAAAATACGATTTTGATTACGATAAGGCTTATGAAGTGCTGGAGGGATGAAGTAGGTTTTGCTTGTTCATAGTAAGGGATCGCGCCGCTGGATGAACCCTTGTTACGTCGCGACGACGCGTCGGTTAATCTCTAAAGCTACTAAGGTTAATTTCATTAGCCTTATGTCTTGGCCAGTGTCACTACGACATTTATTTTAGTCGCCATTTATAACGTAGACTCATGTCATGCTCGGTGCTCATGCCTCAGTTAGAACACTGTTCCTATGACAATGGCTGAGCAAAACCGCACTCGATGCTTTCGTGCAAAGTGTACTATAGACCCGAGATTACAATGTAAGGGGCACAATAAAAAATCGCTTATTTTTATCAATACGATCGGACGTTGGACATTTCGCATAAATGTGATATTGCAATATCGCGCGTCCCCTTTTTAATATCGCGCGGCGTCCGGAGGCCGGGCGGTTTATGACACAACCCTTCTCGCGTTTTATTCGCGGGCTGCTTGTCCTAATATGAAAAATTGACGTCAGCGCAAGTCATAGCGGGAACTCGCCTCGCGAGCATTACCTACATGACCGAGTAGTGTAGTAGGTACTATCTTATCCCCCCACAGACGAAACAGCGGAATCGTTCACTTCATCCTGAAACATTTAATGAGGGGCTGAAGTATATGTTCCTCACCAGTAGCGTTATCTGGTTTATGCATGGCCGGTGGATCTCGTATCATGGTGAAGCCGTCACGCAAACATTCCAAATAAATTGTTATCTGTAACAAGCAAAAAGTAAATGTTATTTTATTATTAAAAAAAAACTATACACTGTAAGTGGCAAAGCTGAAAGGCTAATCTTCTTATTAGAGTCCCAAGGAGGAAGTTGTAGTGTTATTTTACTTTCAAAGAATATTTACTGAAAAGCAGCGCACTGCGAATTCAAGGGACGGCTCTCGGTGGCGGCGCGGGCTGGAGCACACGTCTCACCGTGAAACCTCATTAGAATAAACGATATCCTCTTCTTACGTCCACTCCGTGCAAGACCTTATTACTACGACAAACTGCCGTCAAACGGGTGCGACCCGACCGCGCGAAGCTACCACGAATCAACTCTATTCTCCGCACAAAAAGGTCATTTTCCTGTGGCAGAGCGGCACTGATCAATTTCCCTTCTATTCCTCGCTCACCATGTACGTTGTAGAGTCGACTTTCAAATAGCAAAAGTGAAAAACAGGGAGCTATCGTAGCGAGATACTCTGAAGGCTGAGACGTCCATACAAAGCTGTAAATTGGAATGTAAGGGGCTCTTAACTCTTCTCATGGTGCTATTGTTTGCTAAGTACCCTTATTCATTATCACATTGCCCTTGTCAGCCATTTGACCTTTAGCTAGGTCGATACGTATTATCTATTGTTGAAAACGACGCATCCATAATTGTACATAGGTTAGACCTTGTATCACCTATTTCATTACAATGAAAAATATAACGGCGACAGCTGACAGTAGGTATTTCTTAGACATTATTATCACACACCTAAATCGTATCGTGACGTGATCAAGGTGTAGACAATTCATGGGTGTAGAGGGTTCTTGTTCCTAAGGTGTCAAAAAGGTCAGTCAATTTCATGGTCGTTAGTGTATTCGCGTTGTTGCTGTCGACTTTGGGACCGCTTTACGAGGCCCATAAAAGGACTAGTCCACTTTACGAATGCACCCAGATAGTAAAAGTCTATCGACATTACAACGTGCCGATGTGTATCGGGAACGTCATTGACGGCACATGGACGCGGCAAAGATCGAGAAAAAACGGCAAAAAATCACGTTTGTTGTATGGGAGCCCCCCTTAAATATTTAATTTATTTTAATTTAAATATTTATTTTTGAAGCGAATATAGAACTAAATATTTTGTGAATATTTCAAGCGTCTATCTGTCGCCGTTATTAATATCGAGCAAAAAACGGCAAAACAATCACGTTTGTTATATGGGAACCCCGCTTAAATATTTATTTTATTCTGTTTTTAGTATTTTTTGTTATAGCGGGAACAGAAATACATTAGCTGTGAATTTCAACTGCCTAGCTATCACGGTTCATGAGATACAGCCTGGTGACAGACAGGCAGACAGACGAACAGTGAAGTCTCAGTAATAGGGTCCCGTTTGGCACCCTTCGGGTATGGAACCCTAAAAAGATTGATGTAATTTTACTTTGACTACCTACTTTATTATTATTGACCGATATTGATTTGCCTTGAGTGACGTCCATTAGTTACGTAAGGAGTTTATATTAATAGGCTATATACCTATTTATTTTATTTCAATTTTACTAATTTTTTTTTACTCGAATCTAAATATTCTGTGAATATTTCAAGCGTCTACCTGTTGCCGTTATTAATATTGAGCAAAAACGGCAAAAACAATACGTTTGTTGTATGGGAGCCCCACCTAAATATTTATTTTATTCTGTTTTTAGTATTTGTTGTTATAGCGGCAACATAATTATAGGTACATCATCTGTGAAAATTTCAACTGCCTAGCTATCATGGTTCATGAGATACAGCCTGGTGACAGACAGACAGAGAGACAGACAGTGAAGTCTTAGTAATAGGGTCCCGTTTGGCACCCTTCCGGTACGGAACCCTAAAAAGTTCGCGCTAAAGCACCTATAAATGCATTCACAGATTCATTATTTACCTGTGGATATGTCAAAAAACGCTGATGTTGCTTTAACGACGAGACAATGAATTCTTTATAGTCTATGGTCAAGTCTCCAATTTTTTTTTATTGTTAGCTAGGTAGCTACATAGCTCATTTTTATCGACAGAATGTTAATTTACGAATAGATCCTCGTTTGCAGAAAACAAAATCGGACAATAAAATACCACCGCAAAGTTCCTCTGACATGACAAGGTTTTTGTTTGACAGTATAGTCTGTGCTCTGATCACTGACGTCTGTGGCTCTAACATATTCTTATCGAACATTAAATTTATACGCGACTTTAGGTTTTCTATTACCTACTAATGTATCTAGTTATTTATGTATTTCATGTATTTTGTTATTGGTAGGTACTACATCACCACAACTAACCTACGGGGTTTTGTTAAATAATAAAAATAAAAAAACTTGCTATCTCCAAAACTCGACATTGGCAGAATCCTTAGGGAATAATTATGGCTATAATTAAGAATTGAATTGACTTTAGGTTATGGAGCGTTTATATTGAAACTAAAGTGTTGAGGCCCCCACTGGAGCTTTGCATCAATTGTGGTACCTACTAGAAATACAGTTTCTTCTAGAAGGTCTAGTTTGTCATTACCCATTATAACGTCTTGCATGTCAGGTCCACTTTTTGGAATTCCAATGTACACTTTAACGTGGAATCGTACTCCAAATAAACACACTACTTTTCGTAGCAGTATTATTTTTCACTAAAATTTTCATCGAATAATAGTTTGTTAGTTTGACAAGTGAGGACCACCAGCGGGGCTCGGCGCGTCATAAAGCGGGCTGCCTACCAGCCTGCACAGACTAACAGCCGGAAGCGAGCTATTTATTAGGTACAACCCGCGTTATAACGATCCATCTCGCGGCGATCGCGCTCTGATAAACGATATTGCAATCTCCCGCGCTGCGTTACAGTCGCCTGCGCACAATACGCGCCGCCGTAACAAACAACTTTTTACAAAAGCTAATAAACAAAACGTTTAAGTGAGCACTTCTGGCATCACCCCCTTGACATTAGAGATATGGCTGCCATAAACTGTATTGTTCACTCATTCATAATACATTTTGGTATCTGCTGAAATACGAATATAAAATAAAAACAGAATATGCTATCAAACTGGAACGGAATGAAAAAACATTTTATAACCGCATCGAAATTCCCATCAGCACCTGTTACAAAGGCGGCTATCAAATTACCCGCGACATAGCCGCGCGCCGCGAGCGAGCACATCTCGATCCATAAATACGATATTCGTTATGCATTTCTCATATTCATGAATCCGTTTTATTAGCTACAATAAAATATGAATATCTCAGAATGGATACGAGAGAGCGGGCCAATCTAATATGGATTGCTCTGCGCTGGATTCGGTCGGATTGGCGGGTGGGGGCGGACAGCTGCGCTCCGGCCGCCCGCGAGAGTAATGTGAGACGCGGAGCGACCTGCCGATCCCGTTATCCACAATGAGCCATTCAGCCCAATGAGACAATGTATTATTAAATAGCGAGCGTGAACGAGCCTAAACAATATCGGTACAATAAAAGCCACGTTTCATTGTCCAGTCACAAAAGAAGTTAGAGTCTCCTTGGCTGTCAGACTGAGCAGCGCTTAAACAGTTCGCGCCGCAGACACGGGAAGGACAATAACTCAGCGCCGAGCGATTACAATAATCTGGAGCGATGAGCGGAGTCACACTCGCGGCGCCGACAAAGAAGCAACTGTCGTCCCGGGTGCGCTCCCTGGCGTAAAATACGAATTTAAAGGCCCTGTCATACTAAACCAGCCGCAGAAAAGGGCAGCTCCTCCGTCGACGTGTCAAAAATGCAACTGAGTGCCGGGATAAGTGGAATGGATGGCGGCGCCGAGGGACTGGATAAAATATTCTACGTCAAATCGTACGTCACCGGCTCTCGGCCTGCTCTCCCTGAGAAGTCTCATATTTATTCACCGGAGCGTCACACGCAGCAAGTGTTCTTTGTGCTCCGGCAATTTATTAGGTTTTATAACATGCCTCTCTCACCACAGCGTAGGCCATATACTCCTGGCTTAACTACTCAGGTAGTGTACACACTAAAATTTATTATAGGGGCTGTAACTCTGTCAATGCTTTTAGTATCAGTTGATGGCTCGAGTGTACGTAAGCAGGCTTATGACGAGCCCCTCTTAAATCTAATGTAGTCACTAATAATGTAGCTACCCTTGTCCACAATACTATGTAACCGACAGAAACGCATTAAATCGAACTCGCGAGAAGAGAGATCCATTAGGTTATTCCAGCAATTTGGGGTGCGCGACGCAAACCCATTTGGGAATTATTGAGGTGGGATGGGTAGTGGCGACTGGCCTGGCCGTGACTACATTATGATCACGTTATCAACGCGATCAATTAAGCAGCATTACGTTAAAATTCACCACAGCCATCAATTACGTGCCGACATTGGAACGCAATGCATGGATATGACCATACCAAAAAGCTTATAACACAGAATATTTTCTGATAATATATGTAGGAGTAATCATTGACTCTACATTGCAGTGATTAAATTGATACAGAGCCAACTCTTTCGCTAAGCCGTGTAAATTGGTGCGATATAGTATTTGTATTTAAAGGAAGAAACATTTCGATCTATTAGCATACGGGCAATCAGTTAGTTAGACACTCCTCCTGACTCCAGTAGTCGAATTCATTATTCACCGGCAGTGAGCAATTAAACCTCCACTAATCAATCTCAAGCCTGCTCTGAAACTGAACTCTAATCAAAAAAACTCTAATTCCGTGAAAGCTGCCTAACAAAATTTAACTTAATTAAAAATGTAAATTAAATTCCTAGGCGCTTCCACAGGCATCTCGTCGAGTAGTCGGCCCGCGCTGCGCCCTCCCGCCCCGCTCGCTGCTCGGGGCTTTTGATTGCAGCTAAAAGGTTTGGGATTAGTGCGCGAAAGAGCTTTCAGTGCATTTGTAGAGCTTTTAAGTGGGAAGCTTTCGCTTAAGATACTTACAATGTAAATGTATCTTGAAAGTGTACGGTATCAATTATGAAACAATAACTTCTCCATGTTTTAGGCTAAGTGCTTCCTTTAAGTGATTGCGATTAATTAGAGCAAGTCAATTCGCGTCAGATATGAGAAGCGTCACGTCCCCGCTAAAGGGGTGAGCGGGGTGGGAAGGCGAGGGTCCGACCAAGGAAGTTCGGTGTCCGGAAATAAACCGCCCGTAAAATTGTCAATTCCGAGAGGGAACCGCCTGGGCCCGACAATCTCCCGCGGCCGGCCCGGGACGGCCCGCCCGCTTGCTTCACAACACTCTATTTAAAAGCTATCTTGTGTCAACACTTCATTACAGCCACTATACATCCATTCTGCTAGTTGTCTGCTAATGGTCCCCGTCATCGCGGACCCGTCAGACGACGCACTTAAGTAAAATTCGCAAAATAGAAGCAAAAAGGTCCAATCTCCACATCAGCGCAAAACACGATGCCATCTGGAAATGTGCCAAAACAATCACTGTTATTCACTACTCAGCTACAGAAATGCAGCGCATTACAACACGCTACATTAATCCGTTAAATTGCACGCATTCGTAATAAAACCCTAATTGACTCCTCTCAGAGACCCCAGATATTTTCCTTCATGTTCAAAAATCGTTTTAGCGAAAGGCATCCAAAAGAAAATTGGGTTAGATATATCGCACACGGCTACGCAGATAACACACGCAACGCCCATCCAATCACAACGCGCACCAAGCAGAAAGCTTAATATCGGGACACGTTCTAGCGTCGCTCAAATCATGAGTAGTAGTAGTACCTAGCGTCGGTAGAATCTTTCAGTCTGCATATCAGCCTCTGTAGTGTCTTAGCTACTGTAGTCACTCTCACCCATTGTAATAGGCTGCTGTAATCCCTTTAGCTTGTAGCTACATGTAGAGTACAGGCCATTGCAGTCTAGGCCACCGTATTCCTTCTACTTTAGTCTATGTTGCTCTGTATTCAACCGTAAAACTGACCATTTTATACTCCCTCTGTCTTAAATCCATCGGTCGGTCAGCCCCTGCAGATGTGTACAGTTCGCTTTCCGCGCGATTTTTGAACAGCGATGATCGCGACTTCCATCCGTGAAATTGATTCTCGGGAAGGAAGGAAAGATAAATAAAAACGAAATAGGAAAACACAAGCTAAGATTTGGCGTGAAATTGTTTTTCACCAGCGCCCATCCGCCACTGGCGGCGGCGGCGGCGGGCCCGTCTTGGGAATTTCCCAATTACGGGGTGCGAATGTTCTTGATTATGTAATTCGTGAAGACAAGACGCGAAACTCATTACGTTGCTTAATCTTTTACGACAATTATTTAAAGACAATCGCAATATAAGTATCATCAAAGGAAATAAATCAACAAAACTTATATACCTACTTATTACTATCAAAACTTGTGGGATAAGGAAGGAAGTTTAGTGAATCCAATAATGTATCACATCAAAGAATGTTATATCGATGTAGAGACTTAGACCAATTCGGGATACGTTAAAAACACTGTGACATCTCATCAACTACGTGATCCATTTGCTGAAGTAAGAAGCAATCTCATTCAATATCCGAGCGGGACGCCCCCCCGCCCGCGCCCGCCCCGCTAGGGCTGCTAACAAAACTACACTGCGCTGCTCGTATCACGGAAAGCAATAAAACCTTTACATTCTTCTTTAACTACTTTCCCTTAGTTATCAGTGTGTTATGGTAAATGGAGCATAAATATTGAACGGATTGTAGTTCGAGTTTATGGCAATTTATGTAAAGAATTTGTCAGGCATTGCGAATGAAAACAAATTTATTGAATGCTACTGCCGATGTGAAATCTGGTTTACTCGGCGGGCAGGTATGAAGTTCTGGTAAATCTAATTTAAATCTGCTTACACAAATTATAAGCTGATGAGCCAAGGGTACTAAAGTATTAAAAAATCCGACATGTTTGGACAGCCCTAAGGCGATCGTCGCGAGCATCGTTCCCCTCTATTGTATTAGATTCAGCTGCCCTTTATACATATCATTCTTACCTCCGCATCACGTCGCATCGTTCCGAAGGAATGGATACGGTTTGGATTGGACAGAGCAATATAGTTCTTGATAGATTGCAAATAATTATGTTAATAGCTCAGCCGTAATCGTTTGATCGTAGGAGCATGTCACAATAATTTGCACTTTAAATTAAGGATAAGGGTAGAGTCAAGTGGTCTTCACTTTGCACTTCTGTTATTTTATTTATGACTAAGATACTAAAATAATATGATGGTTAAAATAATTTCTTTGTGTGTACTCACTCTTTTTATTTTTCCCTCAGAGAAGGCGCATGTCTTGCAGTCTGACATGTACCTGAGTGTAAACTGTAAATGCTTATGCGTGTTCTGCAAAAACAACGAAATCGATTTTGTTTAACAAATGAGGTACTTATCAAATAAAAGGTATTGATGACGCGAGTCTCTTATTATTCAGAATAAGACTAGCACCAGTCTCGAGTGAAAGTTGTTTTATTCTTTACATTGAGCCTCTAAGTATATTATGCAATTAGTGAATAAAGGAAGGATTTAAAGCGAGGGCCATAGATGAGTCACGAGCAAGTGAAGGATTCTAACGACTGAATCACGACCGTAGGAAGTGATTCAAGATGATTGAATCCTTCACTTGCGAGTGATTCATGGCCCTCAATATAAATCCGTTTTATTCAAGAGTTGCATACTATACTTTATACCATGCCTACGAGAAAAATAAAGATTTAAGCGAAAATAAACAAAAATGAAGATAAAAGGACGATTAAATTAATGAAATGCAGATTAAAATTATAACAATTACTAAGTTTTTTACTAATGACAGCAAAGAACACGTTTTTACTATAATGCTAAACTCCTTGTTTGAAGTTTTTTGCACAAGAATTTTGTATGTCGAGTAGCCTTCGCACGAGGAGTTTGTATCGTGGGAGTGATTATCGTAGGAAGTGATTCATGATGATTGAATAACGAGCGTAGCTAGTGATTCAAGTGTTAGGATCGTGAGCGACGTGACTTATTCATGGCCCTTAATGTAAATCCGAAGTTTAATCAAGGGTTTCATAGTATACTTTACACCATGACTACGAGAAAATAATATATTATTCTAATGCTGAACTCCTTGTCACAAATATCGAACAATCAAATCTCGATGAGTTATTTGCACAAAGAGTTTGTATGTTGAGTATTCTCTGCGCAAAGAGTTTGTATCGAGTATGTTTTGTGCAAGGAGGTTGCACTGAGTTCTAGTGTGTTCTAAATTCAAACACCAAAAATAGTGACTAAAAGGCCTTTTTATTCCCTATTTTCAGTGAATGTCGTACAGTCTGTATCGTTTTTATGACAAAAAATGAGGCAGTGTTACCATTATAAAATATATCGTTATACTCGGTAGATATGTCTTTAAGTGTAAAGAAGTAGACTCGTGTGACCAAAACCCTTATTACATCAAAGACATTAATATTTAGTATTTAAAAGATAAGTATTTAAAAAAAACACTAACGTAACTCACACAATTTTTATTTCGAAGTAAAATGGAATTATTAGTTTTTTACATAATGGCAACATTTGACACACTGATGAAGACGTAATTTATTTTCAAACATTCCGTTTTTTTCTTGGTTTCGCGAATGTTGTTCCAGTGTTCCCTTGTGATTTCGACAATTTTGGCTAGTTTTTCGAGTCCACGTGAGTAGTTGCAACATGTAAAAGAGAACGGGTTCGGGTGTGGGTTCAATACCCGGCATGGGTGGAATTTTTAGCCTTTAAATAGGTTTTTAAGGGTTAGTGCAACAAAAAGAATATAATGTGAAAGACATTTCTGTTGTATAAATAAAAGATCTTTATTCTTTTGTTTCGATTACTAGTCTTTTATTAGCATAGATTTCATTGGAACCTTAGTTAGTTAGACCTGAGATTTCCGCACTTAGCCTCATGGTTGGGCCATTGTACGTAGCAAAGCTGTGAGCTCACTCCAGCCAGCCTATCTCTTTCCAGAAGGCCAGCAGTGCTCTGATGTCACTACAGGCCTCCTGAAGGGATCCCAGCTTCCCAATAATGGCGGTCCGTTACTTTTCCACGCCTTCACAGTGAATGGTTACGTGGGCGGGTGTTTCCTCTTCTTTGAGGCATCCCCAGCAAAGCGGGCTGTCGGTTAGTCCCATGTTGTGGAAATGTCTATTAAGTGAGCAGTGGCCTGTTAGGATTGCCACAACTTTGCGCAGATTATCCCTTCTCAGACGCAGCAGGCTATGTGAAAGACGTTTCGAGATCGTTGGTAGAGCCTCCTTGGCTTGTCTGCATTTGGTTTCTGTTCTCCAAAGTTCAGCATCCTGGCTTTCTGTTCGTGACCTCAGCCATTTTCTAAACTGGTTGTATGGGAGTAGGATCAGGGGTTCGGGTCCTTCCACTGTAGTTTCAGAGCCTCTTCTAGCGAGTTCATCCGCAGCATCATTGACCAAGGAGCCGCTATGACCCTTTATCCATTGTAAGGTGACTCGGTTGTTTGTTGACAGTTTTTCCAACTCATGGTGACACTCTAGTATCAGGCTGTTGTTGGTGAGATTGCTGTCAAGTGCTTGTAGGACTGAGGCACTGTCCGAGGCTATGCGTATTGCATAGTCTTGCACATTTCTTGTATTCAAGAGTGCGACTGCTCTTGTTATACCTATGCATTCTGCCTGAAAAATTGTATTCAGGGTGCCAAGGGTTGTAGACATTTTTAGGTTTAGTTCATTGGAGAAAACTCCTGCGCCCGTTCCTGTTTCGGTTTTGGAGCCGTCCGTATACACTCTGACTTCGTGTATACCCAAGTAGTTGGCTGGCTCCTGTTGTACTTGTACCCTGTATTTCTTGTCGAAGGTATAGGTGTGAGGTATCCTGTCACACGTCGCCTCCATCATGGACTGGTCCGAAACAGACTTATTCATTGGAACCTTAGATTTATGGCCATCACAGACGACGGCGTTGGTATATACGATGTTTTTTTCACATTGTATCCAACATGCAACCCGCGTCCATACACTATTGTGGTCCGATTTAGTATAGAACAAGACATCGTGCAATATATTATTATATATATGTATGTACAAGGCATGATTTGGGACATGATTATTTAGGGTGATAAATTTATATCAGTGAGTGAGTGACAAAATTGATAATACACAGTGTTTATACTATGCCTGCTTGGGTACTGAAAATTCAGGCTTCTAGTTTTATCCACAACGAAGTTATAGGGGGGGTCAAAAATGGCCTGCACGGCTTCGAGAAAAGGATGGTACAGCCATGCCGCTTTTTTGCTCGACTTGACGGGGGTACTGCTGTGCCCCCAGATGTGACTAAGACAGTCCTTTGACAATGGTTTCTTGCACTTTTTCATTTTCTATGGCCTGTTAAGGCGCTGATTACCCGATTAGAAGAAGAAGAAGAAGAAGAAGAAAGACATTTATTATACCAACAAGATACATCACAGAAACAAAATAAGCACATAAGTAACATAATATGCACAACAACAGAAAGAAAACTAAATACACAACAGACAAAACGAATAAATAAAACAGGACCATAGATGTAGCCTGTGATGTATCTACATTGCCACAAAAGGCAGCTGACTCAGCGTTGTGCTGAGGAAGTGATCCCTCAGCGCTGATTTTTAGTCAGTGCCTACGGTAACCCATAATTGTACTACGGAGTGCGTGCCGTGGTGCAGTTAAAGAATTAAGTCAAATTCAATTGTATGTATGTTATACAATAAAGTAAAAAAATAAATAAAATATAGCCAATTTATTTACTTGAGCCTTCATCATCATCATCATCAGCCATTTGACGCCCACTGCTGGACATAGGCCTCCTTCGTGGTTTTCATAACCATGAGGGGTTTTGCCATAATCGCCACGCTTGGCAGGCGGATTGGCGATCGCAGTATGCGGTTGGAATCTCAGGAAGACGCTGCTGCCCGTCTCCTGGTAATTGATTTCCTTAGTCGCCTTCTACGACATCCACGGAAGGAAATGGAGTGACAGTATTCTTAATCCGGCGCCACACGGAAATCCAGTGTTATAGCGCAGTCAATCAGGAGATCCCCAGAAGAACCCGAGTTACTAATATAGCTCGAAGAATTACTCGGTTGAAGTGGCAGTGGGCGGGGCACATAGCTCGGAGAACTGATGGCCGCTATCCTTAATATTAGCCTTATAAAGCATTTTTTAGCAAAATCTAGTTATTATATCGCAGTGAAAGAAATACGCGTTAATTTTTAGGATATTCCTAAAAACGCCGTTATTTCTGGAACACATTGTAATCAAAATCTCTCGATAATAAATTACAAAGTTACGTTAAAACAACGATTTGGAAATGATATCTAAGTTAATTAAATATGGAAGATTATGGAAACAATTTATTTATCTTATAAGACTTAAAAGTCTTTCATCTCTTCCATTCGTATGCACACCGATGCACGTGAATAGTTGAGGCTGGTGTCAGCCTCTTAACTTTGCAGCAGCGTCGTAAGCATCGGGAAATGTAGTGAAGTAACACACTGGGCGGCCGGCCGCGATAAGGTCTCGCTGTGTGTTTGCTCGCCGTCCCCGAACTAAGTGTATGATATCGACCTGAGTTATTTATTGACACTCCCTTCCATCTCTTTGTGAACTTACTGCGGATAAGGGAAACCGATTTTTCTGGATCACAAACAAACCATGTACAACAGAAAAGACCTCTTTTCTTTTGCCCTCGACCATCCTCATCCAACTGCCACCAGCAATCTGCCTCAGATCGTCGGTCCTGCAAGCTGGAGGGCATCCTACGCTAGGTTTGCCAGTTTATGGAATCCACTCGAGAACCTTTAAAATAAGTTTCCTTGTTGTAGGCATACGTCCAGCAGTGGATGCATATGGGCAGATTTATGGATTGGTTGATCATGCCCTCTAGAAGCTGCAGATAATTTATTTGCAAACATTAGGTTACACCAAAACATACAGATGCACACTGACATGTGGTAGTGTGATGTAATCTGTAACTTTCATTTACTGTAGTTACGTATTCGACAAAACACATCGCCTTTATAAGTACGAAAAGCTTTTAATACTAAAGCCAAAGCAATCAATCTACTTACAATAAATTTTGAGAGAAATGCGTTATCGAAATTCCCAACTTTACGTGTTTGACCCCGACCCGACCAAATTTTGGGCTATTATTTAGTAATATCCGGAGTGTCTCCAAAGAACACGGAAGTAGTTTTAATTTCCTCATATTAGATACTAAATACGTAATATCATATTTTCAGATACTGATTTGCGACCATCTCGCTACTTCCGATAACGTCGCATTTTTCATAATAAGGACCCAGAGCTACTTTCCGACTATAAGTAATGAAAAAGTAGTTTAGGAGATATGTATAGCACAATGTCTGCTATAAATAAGTGGATCCACTAAAATTTTAATAGGAATAAGTCAATAGAACCACTTATTTGTTTTGTTATAGAAGTGCGCTAAGTTGAGTAAGCTTTTATTTATCGCTTGTAGCGTTCGTGGTCGATTCGAGCAACCACAATCACTAATTTGAAGCCGCACCGCGGTCCCGGCGACCCGAGCGTGCAAATTGCGCACGATTAACCCGACCATGAGCGCAATTTACTGCACAAAACCCGTTGCCGTAAGAAGGTGCGTTCATAATAATAATTGAGTGCTTATAATGTCGCGGCTATTACATGCGACCTAAGGTCACACACCTATCAGGATTTACAACGAAAGACTGATCGGCGCGTGAGTGGAAAGTTGGAAAGATGTTCTCAATATACATGATTATAAGTAGTAAAAAAAGTGTTTCGGGATAATATGAAAAAAAGACAAAAACGCTCTAAAAATACAAAGGAAAACCGTAGGTCCATTTCAAATGGAAATCATTATGCAAAATTTCTAATTAAAAGCGTCAAAACACACTGGCTTGATTTCCTGCTGACACGACTTCAACTGTTCAACGTAATTGTATTTGAATGCACCTTATAAATAGGTGACCACCTTATCGACACAAAATTTAATTAAATGAGTACCTGCCTTCTTAATATTTACATTTGCTAGTTTTCTAAGTTTCAAACTTATACGTCACCTTCCCAGCCCTTGAATTGACAACAATCTGTCTCTATTGTGTCAGATTGTCAGCAATTCAAGGGCTATGGTGCGGTGGTAGCCTAGTGGGTAGAACATTGGACTCGGAAGCGGGAGACCCAGGTTCGATTCCCAGTGCGGGCATGTACCTATGACTTTGTTTTCTAAGTTATGTACATTTGTGAAGTTATAGTAGCAATACCACTCGCTAACAGTGAAGGAAAACATCGAGAGGAAACCTGAGTGTCAGAGCTATTCATATACCTCAGTGCTTGAAATCGCCAATCCGCGGTGGGCACGCGTGGTGATTAAGCCCATACTGTCTCCCTGAGAGAATGCCTGTACCCTACAGTGGGACGCAGTGGGACGTAGGTATATAGGCTGCTTATGCTTATGCAAGGGCTATCCCTTTGGATGTTCGAAATTGAAAGCAACAATAGTAAATGCGGGCGCATTGTTCGGCCAGCTTTGATTGCATCAAATAAACACCATCAGCTTAATGAAATCGCAATTCCGTCGAACCCACACTAATGACGAACGTGTAATGAATCGTCAATTAAACCTTAGCACAAACATAGCCAGTCGGGCAATTAAAATTTGCGGCTGAAGTGTAATTACTTGGACAAGGGGCTAGTTGGGAGAGGGTAATTATTGGATGTTAAGGTGGGCAGTGCGCCATATCGGGCGGCGGCGTCGGTATCTGTCGTGGCCGACGATAGATTTACCGATAATGTACCTTAATTAACGCCGCAGACTCAACACAGATCCACTGATTGCAGCGTTGTTAAAACGTTGACTTTTGCGGCAATAACTTACACTGTATGCTGTAAATAAGTGTTCGTGATCGACTAGGTATTTTAATGAGATTTAATAGCCGCTGCATGCCGCCACAAACAGACAGCTTAAGCTCGCCCTTGCAGTAACATTGTCGGCTCTCCATGCTTTAATTGGTTTCCAACGTGTTTAATCCGCTTAATGGTCGTTTTTGCTTGAGGATACAACAATAGTCAATAACCGAGACCGGTTTGACTTCTAAATTGTGGGCGATGTCTTTCCGAGCATTCATTACGCCTTGCTCGCGACACTTAGTTAATGAAACATTTTCTAACGTCTGGAAATTTTCCATTTCCACGGTTAATTTATACATTGAAACACAATATTAAATTGCTTCATTAGGTATGACGAGGCGGGTTGCTAATCGTTATTTATTGGCAATAAATTGTTATATTCATAGTGGTTGGAGCGGAAGGCGCATAAATTCGACAAGCGAGTGGCGGCCTGATACCTGTGATTGCATTTACAATGCTAATTCTCGGCACAATATCGCGTCAGCAGCCGCCGCCGCCGACGCAGACGCAGACGCCTCTCGTTGGCGCAATCATTGCGATGACACCACTACATCCTCGCATCGTGACACCTACTAACTAAACAAATATTTCAACGAAACGAGACTGGTTACGTGTACAACCACTCATAGTTGAAGACGTCTGAAGCAGTCCGCGTGGAAACACGTTTGACATTTCAATCTATTTGCATAAAACAAGGCTATCAGAGGTTCCGCAGTATCCATCTTGTACATAATAAATAAGCAAACATTACACCTAGCCATAATGAAAGTATTGATCCAACCATGATCGATGACGAGTTTAAAATTAATAATGAAAATTGAAGCGAGGAGACGGGCTCATTATTCAGCTAGTTAGATATACGCGCGGATAAGCGGCGGGGATAAGCCGCCGCGATCCATTATCGAGCCGTTAATTGATAATTACTTTCTTCCATTACGTTGAACGAAAAACTCTGTGATTAACTCGGAATCGGTTTAACGACAATGGGCGGACATTCAATTAAAATCCCTTGTCGAACGGCTTCTCAGAAAGCGGAATCGACGCTGACTCAATCTCGTATACATGGAATAAGGAATTACTCGCGTGCTGAAACTTTTTAATTAAATATTCACCCGTTTTGTAATTAAGACGCGATTCGAGCTCAACACAATGGAGATTCGTGTGGCGCGAAAGAAATCGGAGATGGATTAACTTTTTCAGTAACGCGACGCAGACGCAGTGGCAGCTGGAGATAATTACTTAATTAATTAGATTGTTGTTTTTAGTTCGTTTAATGCTATTTCAGTAATGTGGGAACGCTTTTAATGTAGCAATAGTTCATGCACAATGATTACAGTTGTTTCCATCTGTTGCTGTTGTCAACAGTTGCCGACGCATAACTCCATTTTTCAACAGATCTAATTTGAAACCACTTTCTTTACAGCTACAAACTTATTTGTGATTCGTAGGATATAATCCGAAAAAACTCAAAGCGAATGACATCCACTTCAGCAAACTCAAATAATGTCGTTTGATCATGAATAGAAATCTATCAGACATTTAATTTCGTCCGTTCTTAAACGATTCGTAGATCTCATATCCCATCTACAAATCCCCATCGGATTGGTTCGGCCCCTTCTTATATAAATTCCGTCCAAAAGTCATCTGCAGAATGCCAATAGATGGTCGGTGATGTCCAAACTCTTGATATATCGGAACGATCGCTTTGGGACGCGGGTGTTTATGAGATATTTCATAAAGTGCATAATTCCCAGACTATTCATCACAAACAATTTGTTGCTCTACGTTGCAGCATTTTGTGACAGATTCTGCGACAAAGTTTGAGTTGCGGTTTCAGCAAACAGAAATCTAGATCAAGAGGGCTACAAAACCAGTTTCATCTTGTCTACTTAATTGATATTTTGAAAGACGCAATATAAGGAAACCAATTTAAGCTAGCGAGCACATGTGCTAATGGAGCCTACAAGTTATATTTGTGCACGCTAAATAAACTCTACAAAAACAGCTATACCGATACAATGCTTTTGACAGTCTGGTGAAAATTGACACAACTAAATGTGTGCAAGAAAATTTACACGACCCAGCGAAAAGGCTTAAACGAGATCCGCTGAGCGTGACTTATTTAGCTTGTGAATTACGGAGAGCCCTGGCGAAGTCGTGACATGACATAGTGGACCTCAAACTCGTATTAGTTTCATTCAGATAACAATCTCAAGAAGGCATTCAATGACGATTGAGTACCGTAACGTCGCAACAAGCGGTAGAGTCCAATCGGTACTACGGTTTACCGAGTGAACATACCGAGTATCTCATCAGGAAGTGGTGGAGATGGGCGCCTTCCTGCGCACTAACATTATGCTATTTTTCTTACGTGGCGCGAGTGCAGAGGTTACTAATCGACCGTCGACAATAGTTCATCTTTTTGTGAAACAAAAATATTAACAATTTTGTTTTGTGCTCTTTTTTAGGGTTCCGTACCTAAAGGGGTAAGGGACCTTATTACTAAGACTCCACTGTCCATCAATCTGTCTCGCCGTCTATCGCCAGGCTGTATCTCATGAACCGTGATAGCTAGACAGTTAAAATTTTCACTGATGTATTTCTATTGCCGCTATAACAACAAATACTAAAATAAATATTTAAGGGGGGCTCCCATACAAGAAATTTATGAATAAGCAGCTCCTTAACTCAAAAATCTTTAAATATTAAGATTAGAAGTTAAGTTCATGCCAGGTAATATATGTATATAATTTTTTTTTTAAATAAACAGCTTAATTTTTTTTTTCCTGTTGGTTTCTATAGATGGAACAGTTCTCAATGTACCTAATCTTGTCTCGATCTTTGTTGTATAGATAATGCTACGGAACCCTTCGTGTGCGAGTCCGGCTCGCACTTGGTCGTTTTTTTTTTTCTAATACTAAGCTAAATTGGTGCCATTGAACATTGTTTTGTATAGCTGGTTTTATGGCTTACAAAAACCTCTTTTAAAATACTGGCTATATTAGGGGCACTTACTAACTGTCTGATCAGTGGTCGGCAGAAAACAAAAAAAATGATCAGCAAAATAATGAAATTAAGGATCAGAAAATTTCAAATACCAACATCATGTTGGTTATTTTTCTGATCAAATATTTATTTTGCTAAACGTTATGGTTTTTCATTCGTAGTTGTTTTTATTCATTCCATCTTGCTCATTTCATGATGTGACTGAATTATTTCAACTGCATGTAATAGAGTTATGTTGACAACAACCATAAACATAAAATACAAAATTACACGTAGTTAATTATATAACTGTAACAAAATAAATCTCATTTGGATTGATAAACGCGATTGAAATTAAATGTGACCGGGCAATAAAAATTTTTGTGTGGGATGTTTTTTTATGCTATATTATATTAAAAGTCAAAGTGAATTTTTTTTATTCCCTATAAAAACAAAATGTTTACTTAATGAACGTTAAAGCTGTTAGTTTCACAATTAATAGATTATGCCGAGAAGAAGCTAACAAAGAAACTCCACATTTATTCTTTTCAAAACAGAGTTTTTAAATTATATTTACCTTATATTCTATAGCATCTATATTCAGTTATCAGTTAAGGGAGTGAATCGTGTACATGATACGGTGAGCGGAGAGCGCGAGAGCGCGCGACAAGGCGCGACGCGCCAACTCGCGTGCCCGTCATGTCTCTACGCTCTCTTGCTCCATAAACAGGCTTCCGTATATTTCAATCAGAGAGCTGTCAAAGCGTTCTGACACCCTCATCCCGTCGGCTCGCATTCGCCGAACACTGAAATTGGTTTTCTACATTCAATCCATACAAAGTTTAATGTTATTCGCTCGCGATATCACCGGGATCCCGCCGATGTTTACCGCCGCGCCAAATCATATTGGATTTGCAAACTTTTGTTTGTCGACTTTATTGCATTTTACTGTTGGCTCGGCCTGAGTGGATGTAATTTTAGGTATTGTCCTTTTCGTATCTCTGTAATCGAGAAAGCGAGATTAAGATCGTAAACTCATAAACATTTATAATTTCCATCAGAAGATCCGAGTGCAAGTTACAAATTGCCGTGCGGATGCCTTGAGAGGCGGCGCGCAGGTCGGAACGAGCTCGCCAATAGCCGGAGTGCGGCCGCGAGCGTTTATAAATTGAAGGGCTGTACCTGCGGCTTAATACACCGCCGTTTCCGATTCATTTCCGGACGGTGCGCGCGGCGCCGGATATTGCTTTTAAGGCTGCGCCGCACGCCAGAGCCCTGCGAGCCTCGCCACCCGTCGCCGCCGTCGCTACCACGCTCTCCTGACCACACGCCCTCCACGGACCTGCTAAGTACAACTGCACTAAACGTCACCTTTGACCAATCCCAGTTTTTCACCAAGAACCACTCAAATTGCATAAACAACCGTCTTGCCAGTAACAACAACAAAAATAAGAGAAGCAGCTTTAACACAATCCCTTGGAGCTAGTCCGGAAATTAAATTTTCCCTTAAGATTAAAGTTTAATTAACTAACATCACGCGAGCGCGATGCTCAGTGTCGAGTGCTGACCGCTCGACGGTAATGAAAAACATCGCCCTCGAGTCGCCCAACGCCCCCCCAGCCGAGCTTTGCGTCAGATCGGAAACATGATATGATGGACAGTCAATTTAAGAGTGATGCGCGCTCGTAACATGTGCACTTCAATTTGCGAGCGAATAACTGACGAAGCTCGCATAGGGATTTATGCGAGAACAATTACCTGCTGCAACTGCCAACGGGGGTTTTGCAACACAAACAACTCTGCAGGTTAGAATAGCACCGAATATTGAAAATTCGTTACACTGAAACAAAAGGTTTTCCAGATATCGTAATATTAGAAATTCCTTGATTTAACCAAGCGCAACCGCTTGCCTAGAACTTTCGGTAGGGTGCGTTTGTTCCACACACTCTTGGCCAGTTACATTTTGATTTCGCAATAAAGTGGCCCCAACTTTTTTTTTTTTTTTTTTCATCAAGATATAACAAAAATATCACCACCACCACAATCAAACAATGCGATATAATTAATAACGTGAGGGGTTCCTGTACAGTCGACGTCACATCAAACATCCATGAACTCTACTCTACTGAATTACAACTTTGCAACTAAAATGTTATGTGCTTGTCCATTGTACGTGTGACGTTGAGAAAATTGCACCCAATTAAACCTACAAACGCTGTATGTGGCTCATATCTGAGTATCTATACCGATTGCCTATGCTACACTTCTCTCGAATTAAACTTCTTTTAATGAGTAGATTAGATCCAACAGACAACTGCACTAAGAATATAAATTCCTACTTGATATTCGCACACAATATAATGTACAAACAGTGCCTATGTAGTCAAAAACAGTAAACATTTAGTCAATAAGGAGTCAATACAACGAGATAAGATATAACAAAAAAGTGTAAATTAAGTACCGTGAGGTACAAAAAAATAATTGTGTATTATATTTGGGGACAAAACATTAATCTTGTCTTCATATTAGCGCAGGTGATGGCGACGTCCACGACACGACATGAGCGCTATATTAATTAGTTCGCCGTAACCGGACTCAACAACCATCTCTGACAATATGGACTCTCATATGATTACGTTGCAAATAGGGATTAATGTGTTACATTTACTGAAGTCATTTACTGAAGACAAACATACATTTTACTGACGCGATGCAGTTTGAGAGTGTTTCATACCTGTGAGGTTACAGGTGGCGTAAGACTGGAGTTTCCGTTATCATGTCTATAGATGTTTGAATTAGTCATGAATATTACACGGTCTGAGAGCTTCCACATGTCCAAACACAACGTGATATTAATGGCCGAAAACGTTTCATCCAATGTCATTTTATTGCCTACATGCTGTTTCAATTAGAGCCAAATTGTGCATGTTTACGAACACGTTTTTATGGCTTGAAAGCAACCACAACAAGCGGAGTATGTGTGTTCTCTTCTTTGAGAAATTGTAAGATTTTGTTTGCAATTACAGAATATTTTCAACATTAAGAGATAATAGTTCGAAACTGAAAAATACGCTATTGTCGGCTATTGCATTGAAAAGTAGATAATTTACTTGTTTCGTAATGTTTTGTGGCTAAGCCTAGAAGTGTGGATTACTTTGTCTAAATTAATTAAGCAAATCCACAAAATTTGATAATTGAACAATACCAATAAGCGCCATACACTTTTATATGGTAGTTTATTGTAGATTAACAGTTTTTTTGTTTAAGGTTAGTTTGTCAGTTACATACGAGTGAAGCTATTAAAATGGTATGGAAATAGGTACACATATTAAATTTTAATTAACTCATTTAATGCTAGCGCTATTTTATTCAGAATAGAGATTACGTCATATAGTAACTTGCCTATGCAATTAAACTGCTTGGAGAAGTAAAAATAAAAATAAAATCGGTCAAGGGCGAGTTGAACTCGCGTGGAGAGGGTTTCGTACAATGCCAAAGTCAAATGTTCTTATTCAATTGTGGTATCACAGTTAACTACTGCTAGTGCTATCTAGTGTTGTTTTAGTAAACTATTTTCCGTAAGCGAACGTCTAGTAGGTATATTGATTTTACCACTTCGTTTTCAATTGATAGAATTCTTATTTTCCTGTAATCTACAAGCAATGGATAAAATTTTGTATTTTTTCAAAATTTTAGGCTCAGTAGTTTTGGAGATCAGGGGGGGAATGGTCAATTTTCGTTTTCTTTCATGAATAAAATCATAACTAATTATTTTACAATAATAATAAAAATATATTTGAGATCCTCATAACGAGCCCTTTCTTTTATATGACACAGAAAGTTTTGTAAAACATGTTTTTTTATTTCCTAATTTGTCCCCCGAAAATGAGCGCTATTTAAAAAAAATATTTTGCACATTTGTGTTTGGGTCACTGGGTTACACCATCCTACCAAATTTGATCTGATTTAGTCCAGTAGATTCAGAGCAAATTCGCTGTGACAGATGGACGGATAGACAGACGCACGAGTGATCCTATAAGAGTTCCGTTTTTTATAAGTGTACGGAACCCTAAAAACTAAATCTGGTTAAATTACATCAGCTTCTACACAAAAAATATTTTAGGTGATATTGTATATCCCTCTTATAAGTACTAACGCTCATGTTATCAGAGCTTCTGCATAACTAAATCGTTTTCATTACTTTAAGTAGATTTCGTTGTAGTTGTCAAGCAAGACGATAACATCGCGATTTATACTATTAAAACATTCAATCTAATGTAACATGCTGTAAGTGATGACGACACCGGATTGATACATTATCTTTAATACCGATTATTCATCCGCCTGCTTACTTAGAGCTAAGTAAGCTTTGATATTTATGGGACACATCCGGCAACACGAGTAGATACTTCACTAAGATAAGTCACCAATCTCACGGTTATTTCGACAGTAGATTCCTTCAAAACAACGTGAAGACAACAGTATGACATTGGTAAACAAACACTGTAGTGACTATCAAGTTTTACTTTGCTTTATTTAGCTTAGCCTATATACGTCCCACCGCAGGGCACAGGCGATTTCTTAGAGAGAAGGTACGGGCTTAATTACTATGCCTGCCCATCGTGGATTGTCAATTTCAAGCGCTGAGGTATGTGAACACCTCAAA
This sequence comes from Yponomeuta malinellus, assembly GCA_947308005.1. NCBI lineage: Eukaryota > Metazoa > Arthropoda > Insecta > Lepidoptera > Yponomeutidae > Yponomeuta > Yponomeuta malinellus. Next base: position 10,663,943 of record OX370994.1, read on the forward strand.
CACTCAGGTTTCGTCACGATTTTTTCCTTCACAGTTAGCGAGTGGCATTCTTGCTACAACTTCACAAATCACGGAACAGAAAAAACATGTTTTTATTGTTCTGTGTCACAAATGTACGTAACTTAGAAAAAAAAGTCATTCGCACATACCGGAATTCGAACCCACGACCTCCCGAATATGAGACCGACGTTCTACCGCGCTACCACAGCATATTGTAATTTATTTAAGACTAATAGTTTAACAACCGCACTTGTCAGACTTATTATCAGAGCATGTTTGCACGCTGTAAATGGACTGTATTAAGAACTGGTTTCAACTTTAAGCATAATTTTTCATTTATACGGCTCGCTGTCAGATTCGTATAAAATGTGACACGCGCATTTTAATGCCATGGAAATCGGTTAGGTGGGTGCGTGTGCGCAGCGAATCAAATTCCACTTTATTAACACCTTTCTCTCTTGAGATTCTCCGACAAGTTGTTAGAGAGCCGTTTTAGGTTAAAACGGGACATTATACAAATTAAAGCTAGGTACGTAAATTGACTTTCTGTCGTGTGCGACCAAATACCAAGATAGTTGTAGGCTCAAAACTTGTATCTTTACGACTCTACCTATTTTCTGTCTCGTTATTTACATAAACTTCTCATTAAGTGACTTGCAAAATATGCAAATGGCTACTTAACACTTTCCTACTTTTATATTAGTCTCAGGACTCTTGTTCCGCTATGAGACCATTTTAAAAACGGCATCCCACAAGGGTTACATTACTTTCTTGGGCCGGCGAACCCTCACCCGTCCCTTTTAATACGATAATAGGCTTCTATCTTTCGTCTGCAGTCACACATGAGACCCTCGTGTGCTAATTGAATTTAAGGAATAAAATCCAATCGCCCCGATTCTTTATTATTCAAGATCCAATTTGGATAAGGCCAGATCGGTCGCGGGGAGCGGGCTGAGAGGGGCAGTCGAGAATGAAATTGGATTTGTCACTCAAAACATAAGGCTTCTTTAACTTTAGTAAGAAAGTATTATATCTGATGCATAAATTTACCTTAAATTTGCAAGCTTTACCTTAAAGTTACTTCAATCGTCTTCTTCGTAAATTTGCCTTAAAGTTGCTTCAATAGAAAGTCTGCATTGCACGGGGGATCCTTGATTATAGTAAAAAGTAGCTTAAAATATAAAGAACGGAAAGACATTTGCAGACTTTCTGTTGAAAAAGTAGTTGAACTGTCGTGTGTTGAACTGGCTAAGCACATTGTAGTAAGCATATACAGGCCCCCCGCCAGTGACTACTGTTTATTTGAATCGGTACTAGAGGATGCTTTAAAGTTGGCCTCGAGTAGTAGTAAGAAAGTTATAGTCTGTGGAGATTTTAATGTCGACTTGCTAGTAGATTCCCCATTAAATACTAAATTGAAACTTATTTTCAAGTCTTTTAATTTGGTAAATATTTTTGTTGAGCCCACTAGGATTACAGAAATCACTGCCACATGCCTTGATAACGTATACTGTGACTGTGAATTTTCATATTTTTCTACAATAAATTGCCTAAAGTCAGACCACAGTGCTCAAATTGTACATTTTGAAGCGGATTTTTAAAAATTAGAGCAAGATATATTTTTCAGGCCCATAACAACTAAAAAGCTGGAATTATTTAAAATTGACTTAAAAAGTAGCTTACCAATTCGAAAAAATATAACACAAAATGCTAACGCCCTTTATGGAGATTTTTTCAAGGTTGTTTCGGACAGTTTTGAAGAAATTTTTAAATTGAGAAAAAAACCATGCAAAGAAAATAAATTAGTAACTAAATTCCTTGGAATACCCATTCAGATCCCGTTTTCCAATCTTATGAGTTTATTAAATCTTATTATTTTGCGTTGAGAAAATGAGCTACCATTTTGACCATATCATTGACATGACTGTTCTTGAGTTTTTCAAATTATTAATTTAAGTCCAGATTCACTTACTTGTAATTTGGTCGGAAGAGTCCGACCGGTTTCGCTTTGATTCGCGTTGCTTGGTGCTCTGACAAATTAATAATGTATAGTACTGGCCACGATCCTGACAAACCTCTTTTGCTTCATCAACATTCGTTAGTGTCGGTCGCCGCACGCCGGTTTTGGACACTTTTTATCTTGCCCTTCGCTAATACATCTCCTAATTGGTCGAGGTAAACGTTATTGTCTTCCTACCCCTTCGGGGTAACGTGCCTAATGTTTACGAAAGTTTTAGTTCTTACCTACGAAAGTTTTTCAACTGGTGTGCTGATATAGCGATAACAGTAATGGAATGGCTCTAGTGGTATCGGCTGCGTGCAGCCCCAGCCAACCATGGTAACCTACCACTCCTACCACCAGCTATAAAATTGAATGTAAATATTAATACTTCAGGGGTGCATAACTAAGCAGGCCATAGCAGGCCTACCCCTAACTATACTGATTGAAGCTAGGTGCTCTGTTTACCTTCCTAATCCGCTGATCATAGAGAGTCCTCAGCTCTAATAAGCGAGAATAGAATATTATGGCAAGCTTAAACAAAATTAATAATGAACCCTGTAGGTGCCGGTGACGCGGCCCAATGCGTCCCGTGCTAATGCAATAGCAAACATGGCTGCGCTTGCAAAATTAATGGTAGATAAACAAAGGCTCCTATTAGCCAGCAGCGCGCTGATTGCGATCGCGGGCGGATTCACCCTCCGCATCCACCTACAGATAATTAGCTCACTTGCAGCTGCCCTCCTGCTGTAGACTTAATAGATAACGTACTACATTTCTTTAATTATTTTTTACAGCTGGAGTATTGGGGTTAAATACACTTTAAGTTTAGAATTCGTAATCATCAATTGTTTTACACCCTTCCTTGTGCGCGTTTCCTGTCATAAAATAGAACACTACTTATGACCATTTTTAACAACCAAATCGTACTTAATGTCCTATTAACTAGCAAATTGCAAATGATGAAACAGCACAGTCAACTCCGCTAAAACGGCTGTTTTAGGCAACAATACTCCGAACGCCGTAAGTGACGTAAGCGTTGGTGAAACGGAAATTTTAAGTAACCGTTAAAATGGATGAAGAAGGTCTAAAATCGGTAAAATTGGACATTACTCTCTCATGCCACATTGCGATTAACTCTCCCCGAGATTTACCATAAAGTATTTAAGGAGGCAGATGTAGAATATGTAGCAGCACCATGCAGATGTCGCGAGGCGGATGTGCGTCATGCAGTTCTGACGTCATCGCGACGTTGCAGCGGTAAAAACCGGCAAAGCGGACAATTTACCGGCATCGTGTTGACGTGGCGGTAATTAACGTAGGCTGCGCTCCCTCCCGCCTGCTCCCACAGGTTGGTAATTGATACGGAGCCTGTTACGATCCATCTACAGTGCATACAGACGTAACTACATACTACAGAGCAATGCTCTATACACAAAAAAAAATGAAACGGAAATGTGCAAATTGAACCAATTTGACGTTGAGCCGTTTCTGAAGTAATAAACTAAGTACATAGTTGAATGTGTAACGATTGGCTGAAAGCGCGGAAATTAAATAGCCGCTCATATCCGGACGGTGAAGTGTGTCGGCGTCGAGTACAGTCGACAGCACAACATCCTTTACACTCGTTTACGTTACGGGTGACTTTGGAAAAATAATGCAGGAACGTTATCTGCTGTCGACTGTACATGATGTGTCGGCATGCACCCTCCGCTGCCGATACCGCCTCAGCTCACGCTCCCGCTTATCACATTCACCAGTCATTAAACTCGCAAACATTCATTATGATAATATTTATTCTTTAATTAGCGGATTAATAGGTAGGTAACTACTTATTTTCGTTCGTAGTTTAAACACGAAGTGGTGCTTGCGAAATTAATGATGTTTTGAGCATGATGTGTCAATATTCATCATAATCGGTCGTTTTTTAAAACAAGAAGTCTTATTAAGATAAACAGAGATTAATAATCTACGTAATTTGACTTCTTATCCTGTTATGGCCAGATTGCACAATCGATGTTTAATTACATTTTTAATTGGTAGGTCCCCAACTTATTTATCATGTTGTTTAAGTAGTAACTTTAAGAGTTACGCATTTATGTAGATATTGAAACAGCTAAATAGCCAACGTTGTGCCACGCCTTACCTTCGTCGTTTCGATGAATTCGCGAAAGAAAAATTGTTGTATATTTTTGGTGCGTGTGCGGACAACCGTGGTGTCTGTTGTCAACTCGATGTTCGTCACGGCTTACTGTGGCTTGGCGAGAAGCAACGAATTCCGACAGCCAAGTACTACTTTTTTCGTAATTTTACCAAAACTCGTACGTAATTGATTTTTGTGCTGATTTTTTTTCCGGATGTCTACAGTTTAAATTTGCCCTTAAAAGGAACAACTACTATTTTAAATTTCTGTTTCAATTAAATTTTTCATAAGAATGTCGGTTGTGGTCTGTAGAAACGCGTGCCATTTTAAATCGAAAGAAAAATAAATAAGTGTATGTGATAAAAACAAATTATTTTATGAAAAAATATAAAAAATATTAAATCTAATATATAAAAAATTAAAAATATACCTGAAATCTCAGTGCAATAAAAGTACTAAAGACAAAAAACTTTTGCTTAAACTTATCACTTCAAAAAATTTGGTATTATGGGGTATGTGAAAAGGTTAGGTGTGTAAGGTTAAGGGGCTCCAGGGAGTGGCACTAGCGCCACCGAGGAAAAAAATCTTGTCTTTTTTTACAGATCGAATTTGCAAAAAGTGTCTGTCCAATCTCTCAATCATGTTAATAATGATTTTTAGGACTCCTGGCCGTGAACCTAAGGCAAGAAGCTAGGACTAAATAGCATTAACGCCAAAAACGGCCGTTTTTGGGATAAATGCCATCTAGTCACAGGTTCGTGATTCTAGGTTCTTTATCGTGGGTCCTAAAAATCACTCTTAACATGATTGAGAGATTGTACAGACACTTTTTGCAAATTCGATCTGTAAAAGAAGATATGATTTTTTCATTGGTGGCGCTAGTTAGCCCATTGGATCCCGTTATCCTGGTAGATTATGACCTTGAAAATACAAATACGGCCCGAAGGCAGCGGATAACATAGTAACATAGTACATTGACATTCAGCATACAGAATGTAAATTCTTTACGTTAAAATAAATTATGTATTTCTGATTTCTGTAAAGGACAATTAAAAACCATTGTTATGGTGGTCTTATCGGGTCATTTAGAATTCTACAGATTAAATACAACTTTGAATATGTCTACGTATAAATTCATTTCTTAAGGATACAGAGCAAAACAACATTCTGTAACAAACGCTAGAGCCGGGATGTAGAGCCTACAATGTCCAATTAGACCGTCGTATGTACATTCGACAGCTTGTAAACCTAGGCTTGTTTAGACACTGTTCAGTTTCCTTACAGGACCACGTAAAAAAAATGTAAAGGTCGACCTGCTGTCCACTATACAATTTCTCGCGAAACCACTCAATCAATGTGTATGCACCGCCGAACACGCCAATTAGCCGTATTCCCGCGACATCGCAACGAATCACACGCATCCGGCGAATGAACGATAACTCTACTTACCTACAACGACCAAATATCTTAATTTGGGTCATGAGTATGATAAAACAGTTAATCTCACGCGTTACTGAACCTGATTTGCTTATTACAATGAACATTGTGATAGGTAAGTAGGTATTGTATTTGAAATATGGTATATTTGAGATTGGATCCTGCTTCGGCCCGAATTTTTTTTCTTGTGTGAATTTTTTTAAGGCGACATGGTCACATTGTTTACAAGATTAAAAGAAAAGGTTTTTTACTTTTTTTCTATGTGAAGCCCTAAGATACAGCCTATGAATAACGCCCACTTTTTGGCATAGGCGACATGTTCAAGGGCCCCTTGCTAATCTCGTCTATTGTTCTCCCGCCGACTTCTTAATTTCACTGACCCATCGGGTAGATGGAATATCCATCAAGCGACGGCATCACCCTATTACCACCTTTGTCCACCGTTGTCTTCCCATCTAACCAGATGTACCGCCCAGCTCTACTTAAGTTTCGTGATTCATGTGCCCACTTTGGTCTTCTGTCGATTTACGCGCATAGGATCGACGAGAAAGATGCCTAGCATGGCTCGCTCCACTTTTCTCCATAAGTGCCTTTGTGAATTTCCACGCGACTTACTGGAAAAATCAATAAAAAATGTGTTATATAAAGTTTAAGTCACGGAGAGAAAAGCTTGTTTACTTTTTCCCTCGGAGACTGACAAGTGATAATGACGAGTGCACATTTTAAACAAAAGCCGGGCCTTTGTTAGCGTTGGCGAGCCAATTAGGAGTGTTAGGTGGTGGAGGAGCACTCGGGCGCGGGGGTGCCGCCTAGGGCTGTGACGGTGTCCAATTAAACTGACGCCGGCGACGTACAGCCTGCACGAAGCCTCCTCCTAATTGCGTAAGTCACTCCTAAACAAACCTCTGAGCCGCTGTTTTTGCACACTCACTAACAATGGAATCATGTCAGACGCCACAAGAACTTCCCCTTCGTTGTATTTTCCGACATTGTAAGTATTGAGTTGTTAATTAAATTCGCACAACAAATCCGTCCGAGGTATAGTCGCCGCTAACGCGGCGGGATAGAGTCGCATTTCGAAGGTAGCTGTTGTGACGTAGAGTTGTGTGTAGACGTTGTTGCTTGTTTAATTACAACAATAGTGGCCTCTAATGAGAGTTTGCGCTAATAAGCGCTGCAGAATGCAATCAACATACCTTGGCGCTCTAATGAGCCGAGCTGCAGGTAAAAACAACCGGCCGGCCAAGACAGTCTGCTGAACATTAATCAGCGACGAGCCCGTAACGACCCGGACTGTACCGGAACGACATTTTCCTAACACTTCACTTGCACTTCGTAGAACATATGTATGGAAATCCTTAGTACATTCTAAAGTATTCCTAATCGGTACATAATTATGGAGGATATCCCGTTATATCGGAGTTTCAGACGGACAGTCTCTATTACGCTAGTAAAACGCTTTAACTACGGCGATTGCATAAGCGTACGCAACCTTCCCGTCTTTCAATTAATAATTATGTTTGTGGAGTAGGTAAGTACCTACATAGTATAAACGTTCATTTAAATAAGTACCTATGATTACGTCGTAGCTACCCCATTAAAACTTAACGAGGGGCGAAACCCAGGGAAAATAACTAACCCAATTTCCCTTTGCCGGGAAATCATTAAAAGTCTTAAAAGGGTCTTTTCACATATATTTTTTACCCCGGAGCGTACGTGCAAATAAACACATTTTTACATACTCGAACAAACAATTCCCCTAACGAGGCGGGCTGGTAACGAGCTCGGCGGCCGGCAGCGTCCGCGCCGCGCCGCGCCGCCTCTCGCCGCCTCTCGCCGCGCCGCGCCGCCGCGACACCACCCGCTAATTGGAGGGATCCGGGAAATATGTCTCGTTATCCTACCTGCCGCCGCCGCCACCAGTCTGCTAACGACAATCTTGATTTATTACAACACATATTCAAATTGACATCGACGAAATCCGATCCGCGTTTGGAGGAACGGCGTGTCTCGACTCTCGGCCTCTCGATGCAAACGCTCCTTAAATAGCACGTAGAAATGAAAGTGCTGTACACAAATTGAGCTAATATAGCCAATATATATAGGGATTAGGCTATCAACCGGCTCCCACGCGTTAGTTAGTTGGGTTGTTATTTTAGCTGAGCTCGGAACGAGTTGGCTTGTTTACTCAGTCGATAAGAAGATTGCCCTAATGAGCTATGAATCCCTAACTTTAATTACGTTTCCACAAAAGGTTTGATGAAGTCCATGGTCGCCTTTGATATGTGTCATAGTCTGGTAGAACCGATAAATTAGTGTACAAAATGATAATTGGATCATCCGTATTTATAGGTTCTTAACGCACTTAGTCCTTAACGTAGTAGAGCGTTACGGACCGTAACGCGGGCTCGGATTCAAAGAAGTGACATAAGCAGCTTCGCGGCGCGACTCAAGTCATCTACTAGAGAGCTTGCCTTATTATGTCAGCTTATGTGTCAGTTATTTATTAATGATTTACTTATGAGATTTCCCAATTAAATGCTCGCGGCAGCGGTGCGGGCGGCGGTATAATTAATTTCAGTGTGCCGTATTAGCGTCAGCAGAGCAGAGCACAATCTTACTCGCGACTCCTCGCCAATTACCGACTCTACTACAAAATTCGTCGAATGCCACATAATTGCTGAGAATATTACGGCACCGAGCTTAATTGTTCTCGACTTAATTAATTAAGCTTTTGTTTGAAACTAACAGCAAAGTGTAGAGTTGGCAATTCTAAATTGGATCTTGTAATTACCTTACCCTCCCTTTTGGTAAACTGTCTACTTTCAATTATGGGTGAAGCTTTGTTAATGGAATCAATTATAATTGGGGCACAATATGAAGCCCAATGGCTTTCGAACAATCAATTACGACAATTTAATTAAATTATTGCCGTAACGACCACTACTCGTAGGTATTTATGGTAAACACCCATTCGATTAGATCGGATCGAGTCGCGGATAATTAACATAACACCGGACAATAACGAATTTCTGCTATGGAGCTCTGCATACAACTACATACAATGTGTAATTAAAATAGTGCAAAACCTGAAAGTACGTTTTCACCGAGCAAAAGTTTGAAATCCCCCATTTTTATTTCTCATACAAATGGACCGCATAAAGTGTCAAGACGTATAAAAAAAATCAAATTTGAAATATAGGTCTACCGTAGCAATACAAGTAGGTACTAAGTAGTACCTATTTGTATTGCTAAGGTAGATCTAGATTCAGAATACATGTTACGCATATTAAAATTGAGAGCTCTCTTTACGGTCAAGCTGGCATGTCACGCCAAACTCTTCCGTAATGAAGACAAAATAATGAGTGTAACGAGCGGCGGCGGGAACGTGGCCCGGCATACGTCAGTCGTTACGGCAAAGAGCTACGAACGTTGTTCTTTTTATCCGACTGTGGCGGAGCCCAAAAGGAGGGTAATGTGTTTGGCTCCAGTTCTAGTTCGACTGGCGATTTCCGCACTTGGGCCATTGTACGTAGCAAGTGCTGAGGTATGTAAATACCTCAGACACTAGGGTTTCCTCACGATGTTTTCCTTCATAGTTAGTGAGTGGTATTGCTACTATAACTTCACAAATGTACGTAACTAAGAAAACAAAGTCATTGGTACATGTGGAGATTCGAACCCACGACCTCCCGAATGAGAAGACCACCGCGAATGTGTTTTTGTTTGTACGCATGTTTGTAAGTATGTCTCTTTCTACGTTCCCTCCTAACTCCTTAATCAATGGTATGATTTTGTCAAATTGGATATCAATCGATCCGTGGTGTTAGCGTGGGTGTTATAGGCTATTACAAATCAGCATAAATGTAACAAAAAACATTACTAAAAAGTCAAAAATTAAGAGTGAGTGACAGTCGCATTAGTTACTGACTGTGAAGTAAACCAACCCAGTCTAATGCCTTCATCACACTAAACGAGTACAATGGCAAGTCACCTGACAACCACCTACTTCATTCTTCCGCACGAAGCGGCTCACAGTCTTGCTCGACAGTCGACTGCACTACTGACTGCCTCAAAACAAAACTGACTCGCTACAGTTTGAACACCTGCTCGACCACCCAACTCTCTCGGTCGAGTGTCATTTTACTGTCTCGCCACTGTAGTCATTCCGTGTTATAAACTCATAAATAAATTTAGGGCTATTTTCTGAATTGAGAATTTCGCTAAGTATGTAAATAGTTGACTGTATGTAGCTGCCTCTTCTAATTTCTCAGACAAGAGCGTGACAGAACGTTAGTGAAATTCTCGATTCAGAAACCGGCCCTTAGTCTTTCTTTCTTTAATATTCCTTCAGTTGTATCGTTGAACCTCTTCTGAAAACCACGACACAATTTTATGGAAGTGCTTTAGATCCAAAAAAAAAATCTTGTTGCACTTGCCGCTTAGATGGCTTTGAGTGCTTTCTTACAACGGAAGTAACGCAAAGAGTATCATGTTTTCGCGCCATAGAGTTACAAACGTCATCGTGAGTACGTTACGTTGTGAGTAGGGCTTGGACTTCGAATATACGTTTTATTCGAACATCGGTTTTATTCGAATATTCGCCTTCCTTACTATTCGAACATTTTATTTTATTTTTCGAGTGTTTTCAATATTCAATAAAATTTGCATTTTTTAACCATTTTCAACGCCACCGGCAGTGGATAGGATCAAATTAATTAAGGTTTTGTTACTATTTTTTATTTCAACGAGGTAAAAGTGTATTACCATGTTTAGGAAGACCTTCAAATAACTGGTACAAAATCTCCAAAATATACAAAAATTTGCTTAAGAAGAGAATAAAAGGAAATTTCATAAAATTGCACATTTTTGAAAATATTGATATATTCGAATAATTTATTGTGTATAGTACTATTCGAAATATTCGAATATTAAAAATGGGTGAATATTACAAGCCCTAGTTGTGGGCGCCCCGCGGGTCCTGGATTTGTAATCTGCCCGTCCAATTAACCGCAACATAGCCGATGTTAACTTGCACCGTGCCAGTGCTTATTACGAGTGCTCCAAAGTGCTGAATGCAAATTTCAGTTCTAAGCATGCTACAGAATTGAAGTCGTAGGCGTGGCAATGCGGTTATTTTCTAACAACGGTTTTGTATTTTTGTCCCACATAAATTTCAACTAGGGCAATGTCTACCCATAGGTGAGAAACGTATCTCAGGGTTATTTCATAAAGTTGTTGCAGCATGATTTTTCCGCCGTCGACTCAGTCGTAAAAGTTAAACAACAAAACGATGTCGTTACCCGCCTTTCTCCCTTACAAAGTATCGTGTCAATAAACTTACAATTAAGGCTCTAATTGGATAGGTTGTAAAGCTCTACAAACAAGAGGCTGAAGCTTTTCGTATTTATTACAACGATAACATCGTGAGTGCTATTAGCTATCTAATCTCGAGTCGCGTGCATTAATTAAGTAATTATCTGCAATACAGCGACGTATCGCTCGCTAATTAACATTAATTTGTCTCGACATAGTTGCTCTAAATTGTTCACTGTTGCTCTATGCGGGATTGTTTACTTGCGCCAACTGTTTAAGATAGAGCATTTGGCCACACGCTAAAATACGTTACCTTTAATGTCCGTTCATACGTTGCATAAGACAATCTCAGTCAGCTGATGCTGGGTTAATCCCCGGGTACCGATGAGATTGGAAACCTTATGTACATTGTTTGCCAATAGGGAAAATGTCTCAAACTTAGATAGGAATGGCGTTGTATTTATTCCCAGACGACATAGAATAACTTCGAAAAAAATTAAAAATGTAATCTTAAGACCATAAAAATATTTTTTTCTGATGTTATACCGGTCTCAAAAACGCGAATAGTCTAGATACTCTAACAAAAACCCTTACCAGATTTTTGTCTACATCCTTAGTGCGGCAAAGGTAACCAAAAAACTGTTATGCCGGTGTCCAATTCGACATTTGTCAGTTTTTCTATCATATGGTTGGTCAAAATGGCAGTTGCAATTAACATCTCGCCTTGCAAATAACTTAACAGCTGTTCTCTCTACCTTGACAGGTTAGAATGGGATCACGCAAGCTCCGTAAACTGAATCAGTGGCTCTAACACATGTAAACTGTTTAATATAAAACATTGTTTATAGTCCTCTAATGTAAGAACTGTTGTTTATTAATTTTTATAGTAAACACACACTCATTTCTTTCATGTTTGCATTATAAAGATAATCGTAGGATTTTTTATCTTCATTAAAGTCTGATAAAAAATAATATGTACTTTTGACAGAATAAATGCTAAATAAAAAATAAGTACAAAAAAAACAGTATTGGTTTTTAACGCTCTAGGTACTGACCTCAAAAAATGTCTTCGCGCGCAAAACACCAAATCTCTACAATGTTTATAACTCCGTCAGAAGATGTCTTTATTTATTTAAATTGAATCCACAAAACCACGTCCACAATAAAATCACCAAGTTTCAACACCTTCACACATAACCCGCGAAACGTATAGCTTCCAGAAAAACGTCCACGGTCGATGCGGTGTCCGGTACTCGCTCGTAATTAGTCCTAGCGATTTAGACCGCGCTTGGTGCAATAAGCTAGAGTCTCACTTTTTGTCGCGTCGAGTCACGGCGTCGTGCTCGAGTAAAGTTTGCGCGGGAGAGTCGGCGAGAGGGGACGTGCACTCGCGAGGAGGGCCGGACGCGGAGTGGAGTGCGTCGGGCTCCAGCGGGCCGAGCGTGGACTCGGAGAGCCACCCGCCGCCCCGCCGGAAGACGGGGTGGAACAACACTCTAATATAATGACGGGGGTCGGGCTTTAATACCCTAATTGAAAAAGTATACACAGACAACAGCTTTTAAGTGTTATTACGGAACTGATTCCAGAAATTTCGCAGAGTACGCTTTTGAGATAACGTATGCTTGAGTAGTAAGTTTTACGGGGCTTAATAAAATGGCCGTAAAGGTAAATATCAAAATTGCGATACAAAAAGGGTCTAAATCAATAAGATTGTCTTATCGCATCGATAGATTCTGATATATCACGAAGACTACCTCTGTAGTGGATTCCGGCCTAAATTCAATTCCACCCCTTTCCTCCACCCGTTCCACTAGGAAACCAATCTTCTTTACATTCCCTCGCCGACAAATTTATACTCCTCTATACGTCCTCCCTAAATAGGAACGGCTAGAGGCGACGCCGAGAGGTGGCTGCGTTAATAATTAAGTGACGCGTTGGTCAGCGTGGCCGTGAAGACGCGGCTAGTTGCGGCGACCGGCGACCGGCGACCGGCGACCGGCGACCGCCGCACCGCCGTCGTCGTCGTCGAGAATTTAATTTTCACGGGCCAGCCGCCCTACGCCATTGTCCGCCTCGTATTTCATTATAGCCCGAGCTTTTCTATTAATAAATCACTCTTCGCCAACGCCGTTTAATTACACCCCGGATCCGGCCAACGTCTGATTACACTTTCATCGAACATCTAATTAGGAGTGCAGCGGGAGTGAGAACGTGTGTATTCTTTGCAAGAGAGTTATTGCTCCCCGCCTATATTACACGCGAGCGTAGCGCCACCGAGCCAACTTCGAAATTAACGAACTTTGATTAAAATCGACCGCTTGCAATGCCAATTTAAATTTTATTAGGTATTCCACAGAGCAAGGTAGGTACGTGATTAGAAATAGCTGTTGCTAAATACAGAATGCAGTTTTCTAATAACACAAACGACGGCTAGTCGCGATATTTCTCCTCGTACAAATTTAAGGTGTAACAAAACACACAAGATAGTTGTATTATGATCTTATGACCACACAATATTATGTAAACACTTCCAGTGACATCATACATCGTTTCTCCTGGATTTGTTCCGGAAGTACAGTTAATTGAAAACTTTAAAATATCATTGTCAGTGGAAAATCGATTCGTACCGTCATTCGAGCGTATACATTTGCTGAGCACTTTGCAGTTTGCATACAGGCCGCTGTCGTTCCGCGAGAACACACATTTAAGCTGTGTCGCTTTAAAAACTCACAATCCTATCTAAAATTGTTATTCATACGGAGCTGCAACCTATCTTTGCCTTTCATTGAAATTTACTGTGACTGCTATGAAAACTAAAAAAATATTGAAAACTTAAACTTAAGCGTGAGTTTCTTCCAGTCTGCACTCGATGTAAGTTGTGTTATAAATCAGTTCTATAGAGTTGAAGCGACACGTCGCGTCGTTCGGCAAAGGCTCGCGGTTCGACACAGAGGCTCAAGACCTTTTTTAATTTCCTGCCATACGGCGCGGCCGGCGCGGGCAGCCAGTCCCGTTTAACTTATTGCCACGGTTAACGAGAATACGCCACTGTGTGCCGGCGAAATTGAAGGATTTACTCCGCGTCCCTCCTTTATTAAACGTATTGCACACTTCACCAGTGTGCGCCCGCACACATGCCCGCCCCGAGTATGCCGAAATTACATTTCACATAAGTCGTAATAACAAGGGCACACATAAATCAACGGGCGTTATTAGTTTCGCTTCTTATTAACCTGAATCTGTGTGACGGTGAAGGTGAAGTGAGGCTTTTTGCTTTTCATACTGACATACTGACGTAAATAAGAGTATTGAAAGGAATGTGTAATATTAGTCAGTGTCGACGGTATCGCGCGCTACGCGCTACGGTGGGCTACGTGGGGCGGGCGCTACGCGGCGGTGGCCCGCGGGCGGGCGGGCCGGTCAGTCGTGCGGGCGCTGCCGCTGTAAGGCGCAACACCAGAGGCTCCCAGCCCAGCGGATCGTTCGAAGTTTCGCAATATACGCCGTCCGAGCTCGTCCTTTATTAAAAACTATTGTCACATTTTTAATTAAAACTTATTCCCCCACTAAAACTTTATTTAAGCAATAAAGGCGGCGCAATTAGCGGCGCTGTCCCCGCCGGCAACTTCACCCACTTTTCTTCCGCTTTAATGAGTGTTTTTTAATAAAGCCGGACTGCTGCAAGTTTATTAATTTAGTTTTACTCGTGTCACAGCTAGGACGCTGCGTCGCACCCGCGCCCCGCACCCCGCGCGCGCTGTAACTATACTTTTTAATTTAACATGTTGTGCTCTACGCTATAAAGTCACAGCTTACATTTTCCGCGCTCCAATAAACGACTATTTATCCGAAAGCACTGCTTTGTCTTTTTACTTGGAAAGTCGCAACGCCGAGCGAGGTCACGTCACATCAGCGATCGATCACTCAGAAAAATCATTAGCTACATCAACTCTCAGTTGCAGAGCTGCGATGTTTTCTGAAACGTACATTACGATCCAAAGTAAGTATCGTTGTCAAGCAGTGAGCTAAAAGCTTGAATGGCGCGGAGACCCCTCTCGGGGAGGGGGGGCGCTTCCCTCGGAAAGTGTTCCGGCTATAATTACATTCCCGTGTCTGACAAATGGAGAATCGGTGTTGATTTGTGTTTAGCCCAGTCCACGAGTCCGCACCGGCCTGTATCTTGCAGACTACAATAGCTACATATATCTAAAATCTACGACCTATAATAGTAGATTGTGTCTCAAGGGAATAAAATGATATATTTACGGCGAGGGCGGTATATTGAATCCTGAGTGAAGCGAAAGATTCTACAATAGAATCCCGAGCGTAGCGAGGGATTCAAAAGTAGAATCTTGAGCGTAGCGAGGGATTCAAGTGTTTACGCCCAAGACGGAAATAATTTTACTACCGAGTGACACATACTGCTTTTCACACCTGCTATAAGGAAAATTTAAATCAAACACAATTAAGATATCGAAAGAAGTTTATGATCGATTGCAACAAAATAAAAATCGAATTGGAATTACATTTTGTGAAAATCTGCACACGGATCATGCTGAGGGCAATAAAAAAAAAACTAGAATATCAGGGAAGAAAAGTACAACTTTGATCCCTCATTTGAGGGAATCAAGGGATCTTTCCTGAATAGTAGGTGTGAAAATAAAATTTCAGTTAATTGGCTTCAAGTATAAGTGTAAGAGCGCCGGCGCTGTATGCTAAAGACGCGCGTTCGAATCCTGAATTCGGCCCAGACTTTTTCTTTCTATACGAAGTTTGTGCACGGGTTGTTAAGTAAAACATAATTATGTATGTATTTTTCGTTTCATTCAGCATAAGAAAAAAATATTACTAGGAAAATTAAGAAATTGATAGTAAAAATTTATATTATTTTAATTAATAAAATTAATGAATAGCCTAGGACGAGCAAACAACATAATACACTTTATTGCTTTCCTTATTTTAACGTTTTCTGGTTTGTTTACATGTAGACCAAAGATAAATGAAATATAACTCTCGATGCGCGAGTCCGACTCGCGCTTGACCGTTTTTTTCTGTCGGTGTTGTACCTGTATTATTTTGCTTTTTGTAATAGCAGCAATTGCGGGGTAAAGTATAATATAGGGTAAGTGGAAACAGCGGTCGTCACGAGGCCAGTGCAGCCAACAGATTGGATCAGCACACGGCTTTTCCATTACGCCCTGTTCTTTAACTGCAACGGATCCAGAAGTACATTGCCATAGGTCATGCACGCGCGTGCATGAGACGTTTGTGATTTGTGAGTTGGATCAATTACACGGTCACAAATTCACAATATTATATGTTCACCTGGCTCGATGACTTAACATCAGCGTTCTGATACGGTGTGAATTTTTTTTTAATGTAGGATGATGTAGGTATTCTTCATATGGGTGTCCCGCTCACTACAGGGTAAAGGCCTCCCTAAATTAGGCCGCACATACGCACATACTGAAAATGCTAATAAAGCGACGCGGGGCGAGCGCGGCGAGGTAAAGGGGGAACAAGAGGAGCATCATCACAGATATTATGACTGTGTGTGATATACTTACCAGAGTAAGTACAGTCAACAGCTAATCAATCAAGCTGAGTAGACCGGCAAGTAAAAGTGGATTTTCTGTACCTCTCGTGTAGGAGTAAAACCAACACCCCGCCTGCCCAGCGTGGTGATTACGGCAAAATCCTCTCATGGTCAGCACGTCTTTGTGGCGTGCCGTGGTGGAGGTGGCCTATGTCTAGCCTAGCAGAGGACAAACATTGGTTGATGACAATTAATTAATTTTTAAAATTTCACTCTGGTATTTCTTAATATTAGCTTCGTCATCATTATCATCAGCCATTTGACGCCCACTACAGGATATAGGCCTCCTTCATGGTTTTCCTAACCATGAAGGGTTTTGCCATAATCACCACGCTTGGCAGGCGGGTTGGCAATCGCAGTATGCTGTTGGAATCTCAGGAAGACGCTGCTGCCCGTCTCCTGGTAATGCATTTTCTTAGTCGCTTTCTATGACATCCACGGAAGGAAATGGAGTGACGCTATTCTTAATCCGATGCCACACGTCGTCATAATATTAGCTTAATCTGTACCTAGTGATTACTTGGTGAGAATTTTTATTAAAAAAATGATTCCTCAAATCTACCCCTCACAATCGTGTTTTCTTGAAATGTGACATGTAGATAAGCATGCAGATGTAAAACGCATGACAGTGCTAAGCTTATCCAATACCTTATGTAAGTACCTATACTACGATACTCACTAGAATAGAGTCAATCGAGAATATAGTTCAATCGCGAGGAACGCGCCTAAAGCGGAATCTTTACGAGCCATACCACGCTATTTATATGGTCAGTCGAGAGTAAGTGAATTGATTGTTTCTTATAGAAAACGGAATGGAGCTCGCTCGTTTGCGTAATGGTTCGCATGAAGTAAGGGAGTCGTTAGCAAGGCTCGTATATCCCGCCATCGCCGGAGCCCGTGAATATTGGCCGCGGCTAACAATGTGCGTCTGCGTCTTTATAAGTTTTTAACGAGCACCGCCCGGTATAAGTTATGGTAGCGGCGGGCACTGGGTCTCGTTATCTTGGTAACGGCGCACTAGCGGAAGCTTAATGTACCGCGAGCTTTATTGTAGCCACTTACGAGTTGTATGCTGCAACTTGTTAGACACTGGACGGTCTGCCAGCAGACGGACGGCGCACTGAACCAATATCCTTGTATCTCTGACAAAAGGAACCGGGGGGCGAGACTCTTAAAGACATAGTTGTTCAATAGAGTGAAATTAGTACCTACGGTAATGATGTTTCATATTGGTAGCCTACTAAGAAATTGCATTCCAATTCGGTATATAACCCTTTGCGACTTAACCTTCGCGCTTATAAGCAGCCTATATACGTCCCACTGTAGGGCACAGGCCTTCTCTCAGAGAGAGAGTATGGGCTTAATCACCACGCGTGCCTACCGCGGATTGGCGATTTCAAGCGCTGAGGTATGTGAATAGCTCAGACACCCAGGTTACCTCACGATGTTTTCCTTCACCGTTAGCGAGTCGTATTTCTACTATAACTTCACAAATCTACATAACTTAGAAATAAAATTCATAGGTACATGCCCGCACTGGGAATCGAATCTGGGTCTCCCGCTTCCGAGTCCAATGTTCTACCCACTAGACTACCACCGCTTTCCTTCGACATGTAGATGCGATATTCCGTGAGTCACTAGCCAGGCCCTTGCTGAAAATCAGTGCTGTGGGCAACAACCCTGCAACAATTACTAAGCCTGAAGCCGTTTTACCGGCGTAAAAACATAGCTGGTGTTCCCTAATTGTAGTTCTGGCGTGTTTTTTTTATTTTTTATTTTATTTTTTCATTCTGTTTTACGTCTTGTATGGGTCTATGTGGTGTTAAATAAATGTATTTCTTCTTGTTCCTCTTCTCAAGAAGATCAAATCGCGCGAGGCGCCGAGTTAAGTTGCACGGATTATTGGAATACGATTGGTACCAATTGTGTTAATGAAACAGCCGTTACCGTACTCATATGACTGTATTAAACAAGT
Organism: Yponomeuta malinellus; assembly: GCA_947308005.1. NCBI lineage: Eukaryota > Metazoa > Arthropoda > Insecta > Lepidoptera > Yponomeutidae > Yponomeuta > Yponomeuta malinellus. The sequence continues at coordinate 10,682,412 of OX370994.1, forward strand.
ATCATTGAATTTTAATGCAAGTATGCATTTTAGAGACTCGCCCCCCTGTAGCCCTGGAACATTGCGCTCTCCCACATAATGATATGTGAGACGGTGGTCTTTTAGTATGCAGATGACCGAAAGTGCGCGCACCGGCAAGGCATGATCGTTAGGGCGTTAACGATTTGCGCGCCCAAGTTGCGGCTCCTAACTGCGGCCCAGCTCGTTATAAATGAGCGGTCTCACATAACGACCTGCGACTTGATCTGCGCCCGGACTTGGAAATATTACGCCTCCAATTTATTGCCTGTTTCTGCCCCACGCATTTTCCATTAAAGTTTTTGTGATAATTAAGCGAAGTGAAAGAAAACAGGTCAATACAGTTCTTTCTATAGAGTTCTTGACGAGTAGCTGACTAATCAGCTGCTTTTGAGGAAAGGCCCAGACAGTATGACGCACCCATGTCATGCAAGAGGAAAGGAAAGGAAATCAAAAAGCGGAAAGGAAGAGATTTACAATAAGCCGCGGTATTCCTCACCATGTTTTCCTTCCTAGTTAGCGAGTGTTGTTGCTAACACAAGTGTGCATTACAGCACATCAACCTTTACATTCATGCACTCTACTCAATTACGTTACGGGCAGTTTAAATACTTATAACTAATAACGTATAGGTGTTCTGTTTCTGACACGCTTTCCCTGGTTGCTTAGTAACCAGTTAACCAGCCGTTGACTCGAGTCCAATGAGCAAGGTTCGCTGATGAAATCCTTCATATGTCAGCTATGAAAACTATACCAGCAACGTTTGCTGTTAAAAAAGTGCTTCCACAATAAAAATATGATAATAAGATATTATTATAATTTTATGTCATTTAATTATTTATTATTACAAAAATTACATAAAATTATAGATAGAGAACACTTTATTGTACATAAAAATGTAATTTACACAGATATTAAGCTAGCTAACATTTTATCAATTGAAGCATTGTCATTGAATGAATGAATGAAAAATTCTTTATTGCACTGAAACAAATTGCTACCCAGGCGAGCTTAATACTAGATACTATTTTCTTCCAGCTAACAGATGTCATTCGACGTGGCGTAGTCAGATCCCAACCATCTTTACCAAGACATGAACTATTTCATCAGTGTCTGTGGTGGCCCTTATTCATTGCTCTGGGGTATAGCAATTTGCTGTTCCTACGTCCTTTATTGATCTCATTGATTTAATGAATAAGAATCCCTGATTTCTGTTCATTTATTTATTTCAAAGAGTACTTTGTTCACATGCAGGGATAGAATGTCAGCCGTTCTTAGATAACAGGCGTAGACTTGGCTTTCGTCTACACCTAAAACATTGTGTCTCTTTCTAGCGAACAAAACTTTAGCATTACCGTCTCGCTTACAAGTAGACAAAAATCGGGTCTACTCTACGCCTGCCATGTCACTAGGACTGGATAGGAATAGGTTTAGTTATTTGGCAGAAAATTAAGAACGCAGCGTATTTCCAAAGAAACGATCCGCTTAAGGCTGTTCTTACGAGGAGTAGATAGATAGATGAGTATATTTTTGATGATCTGAGGGTTTGATTGATAATTAAATTTCGGATATTCGAGGCATATTTTTCTTACGCTGCACTAAGTTTTTGATTGAGAAAATTTGGTTCCAGACATAATAATTTTGGAAACAACTTTTTTTTTATTAAAAGCTGCGTATAGGAACACATAAATATTTAAAATGTCAGTAATTTAACTATGCATCAAACCCTCAGACTACATTCATCAAAAATATTCTAATTTTATTACAATAACTAAAAATGTTAAATTGTGCGATCAAGACAGCATCCTCCGCGTAAGAACATTCTTAAGCGGATCATTTCTTTGGAAATACGCTGCGTGCTTCATTGTCCGCCAAATAACTAAACCTATTAATTTCCAGTCCTAGTAACTTGACAGGCGTAGAGTACACCCAAAATATTAAAATGTGCGAGCGAGATAGCATGCTCCACGTAAGAGCAGTCTCAAGCTTAATACGAAAACCATTAAGGGCGGTTGAAAGTCAATAAGTAATGCAGCAATTGGGTGCCAGGGCCGCATTCGGCGGACCCCAATTAAACTTGTGTTGCTCATAACAAGCCCCTCCGGTGCTCATTGAGCTCTTTGTGTGTTTCGGCTTCAGCTGGGAAATTACGGAGAGTTAGGTACTGTCCGGCGCTGGGGAGCATTCTAACATACAGCTTAGCACAAAGAGTTGTCATATAATTGATAAGATTTATATGTCCCAGTCCTGCGTATTTTTTACTAGTGATTTTTACAAATTCTAATAGTACAATCACGTGTCTGAAGATACCTCGGCGCGTATTTTTGACAAAACATGCTGTGGTATTTTATCAATTAAACAAAATAAACGATATAATTTCATAAACTAAGTTGACAAATACATGTATTAAAGGTTGTGCTTCTTGATACAATACTTCATAATTGAATATTTAGTATTAAAATACGAAAATTAGTCGCCCAAAACCTCCTAATTTGAGCAAATGATGTGAAAGCCCTCTACTGCTATCAGTTGTTTTTTTTTTCTATGCACTTCAGCCAACTGGGAGCTGTTATCAGTAGATTGACATATTGTTAGTATACGAGAAACCGGGGTTTACGCTTTGTTCTATATTTGTCCAATCCTATCAGGTTTAATTTTTGAATATATAACGCAATCTACGAGACTTTACCACAATGTTCTCCATGATCGTCCTTAGACGGGACACCCAGAGGAGTAAACTGGCTGACAGCCAAATTAATAGGCCATAGGAAGAGACAAAGCTTTGAATCCTGTAGACAAGATTATAAGGACTATCCACATTATCTGTAACGGGTCGCCGGCAAAGCTCGAGCGCAACGTTGTAAACTAAAATAAACCTTGAATACTTCAAAGGTTAAAGACCACAATGCTGGCGCAAAAAAGTCCGGCCACGTGCGGCCGACGAGCACGATACGGGAAAGAAATTTCTTTGTATGTACTTGCAATGTAGTCTCTAATTTTAGATACTCACCGGCCCGTTTTAAAGTGGATAGACCTTGAGGTATACGAGGTAAGTGAAGCCTTTACAAGGACACGGTCAGGCAAATAACCAATGAGGACTTATGGTCTGCGCAAAATGAAGAGAAAATCTGAAGGGGGCTACATTTACTTGAAGACGAGAGTTATTTACAACGTGTACTGAGTTCCTGGTATCACCCTGGTTACTTTAATCTAGGTGAAGGTTTTAACCTTAGTACTTTAGTTCTGCTTAAACTTAATGACAACCCGTCATAATATAATCGACCACATATAAAACATTACAACTTTTTTGTCTCTTTTTGAGAACTTTTGACAAGACCCGGCTGGCAATATTGCTTTTGGTAACTTTTGGCAAGACCCGGCTGGCAACACTGGGACACGTTGTATGGGTATGTTCCCTAAGTAGGCTTAGTCGACCAACTTATAAAAAGAAAACTTCGTAAAAATTCTGTTGAAAATTAGTCTGATGAAGTATTTGTTAAACCATGAACTGAATCAAAATCTTCATCACATCAATACAAAAACCTTCCTTATAAATCCACATATTTTGACGACCAACTACGCATCGCCTGACACTCACTTGGCCCGTTTTTTTCCACTACAAACTCGATACTAACCCCCAGTTTCTCGTACACTAACACGCTGTTAATCTACTGTTAACAGCTGTCAATTGCCAAAGTGCATACAAAAAAAAACCGCTGTCAGCTGTTAGCAGCTTGTTAGTGTACGAAAAACCGGGGGTAAGACATGCTGCTAACATTGTGCATTCAACAGATCGAATGCAAATTCTTCCTGATTTCATTAATTCGGCTATTAGCAAATTAAACACACAATATCTGCCGTTGTAACATTATACCTACCTGTTATCACGTGCATTATATGACTAATTTTATACAAGATTAATTAAATTAAGTTAGTGGCTGTATTCATTTACATTGAAAACTAATATTAAAAGTTTCACGGTAGAGTATCATGGAGGAGTGGAGTCGACGCTTAAGCTTTGATTAAAATTAAGATTATAAGGTTTTATTTGAATTCCGGGGCTATCTTCAAAACCAGTACAAAGTGTTGGTCCAATTATTATTTTTTTAATTTCGCGAAAGGCACTAAAATATTGAAACATACAGAGATTATTAATGAGGAGATCTTTGATTCTCTACATTTTATTTATTATCGACTTAATTGGAGACGTAACATTTCGTAAAGTTTATACGATTCGATAAGAGAGTTCTAAGGCTAAACAGAAACCGCTGTCTGAGAAGTACTCTCAATTCTCCACTGACAGATTAAACTGGAATACTTCTGTTCTGACGCATTTTGTCCACTGATTTATCCCAGTATTAGTACAAATTTTCTCGCATTTCTAATCAAATTATTTTTAGAAACTAAGTGCTATGGAATTTTAGGTATCATTAGCACACCCATAAGGAAAAAAGTTATCGAATAACGGAATAAGCGAACATGCTTGACGCGGTATTCTAGCTGTAAGGTTAGGTATAACAAATAAAGGTAAATTATATTCGTTTCTCTATCCCTATTAATAGAAGGCGAGACATGCCTTTCCTTTTCAGAATGGCGACGAAGTAACAAATCAATATTTGGGAGTGAGTGCTTTTTCGTGCAATGGAGAAGCTTTTATCTGGACAACGGCCGACGAATAGCTACACAAACAGTCAAAGGACACCGACATTCACTTACCACCGAGGCAACGTCAGCGCCCGATTCCACTTACCCACCAGCTAAACCTTTTAACATAATTTACACAAAATACTTTTTCACTGCTAAGTAAGTACCTACTTCAATTTTGTTATACTCAATGACATTTCAGTTTCTTTCTATGCGGATGACTCTACAACTCAGTATCAAGTGTTGGGTTCATTAAAACATTTTTTTATCTTTGTTCAAAGGTTTGGTACACAATGTGGCTATGTCACCCAACATTGAAACAGTTATACCTAAATATCACAATTTCCTCTAATTTATTAATTAGTGTTTTAAATAGGTCTAACTATCCATTAATACTAGTAAATCGACTCCGCATACTAAGTATTACAGGGCGCATGGTTTAATTAAGTCGACGAAAACGGACGCGGAGTGAAGGTATAACGAGAACGGACAAAGTGGGCCTCTACCGCAAGCGTTAATTATTATCTGCGAGGAGTGCGCTTTGTTTAGTTGCCAACTCTAAATTAGTTTTCGAAATGGATCATTCGCACCCCGAGCCGCGCCCCCGCGCCCCCTTACACACCCTCGGGCCCGGTAATTGGAACGTTTCGAGATGACACCGCGCTCGCCCGCCTGCCCTCTAATCTGTTAACAAGAAACACCCCAACTCATTATGATTCTCAAACGTATGAGCGACATGTATGTACACGTGGCTCGTTATTTAATTAACAAAGTTGTCAAAACTCTAAAATAAACAACATTGATTTTGTGCCATTTCCTTCCGTGGATGTCGTAGAAGGCGACTAAGGAAATCAATTACCAGGAGTCGGGCAGCAGCGTCTTTCTGAGATTCCAACCGCATACTGCGATCGCCAACCCGCCTGCCAAGCGTGGCGTTTACGGAAAAACCCCTCATGGTTATGAAAACCATGAGGGAGGCCTATGTCCTTCAGTGGGCGCCATATGGCTGATGATGATGATGATGATGATCTTGTGCCGTCAACTTCCGCGTGCATACACCAACACCTATGGTTCTTATTGGCAATGACTCTCTTCTTAGGTAATAATAATTAAGAATAACTGATGAATTATTCGTCAATGCAATAGAAAAGCTTATGAAGCGAAATAGTTTTGTCAGGATCGTTGTCAGTAGCAAACTGTGGTATCTGACTACCCCTCCGGGATACAGGTGTCGGGTACGGGTGAGTTTATGTATGAAATAGAGAAAAGTAAGAAACGGTGTCCCTTTTATCCATAGGAAATTAGCCTAATGCGCCTAGCTACTTACTTGCAAAGTGCCGTCGCTACTCAGCTAATTATTTTGTGACTCTACGAGTACCGCGAGCTTACTGCCGTTACTTAATAAAAATTTATTCAAACTTCCATTAGCGGAATACTTTAATTAAATCACTCTACGGAGTAAACGCGGATCGCGACGCCATCTCGACGGAACTACCCACTCTAGTCCCGATTGACAAACCTTTTAGCGACATAATCATGTTTTTACTCGCATAAAAATATCTTCGGAGGACACCAGCGTGAAAGCGCTTTTAGTGGCCGGGCGCAAAGAGAGAAAGGGTTGTTTGTTTTAGTAGTTAGCTAGAGTGACGGGCGGACGTGAGCACTTCTCTACGGTGTACATTAAGTCGTCAACAATTAAGGCTCATTAAGTTTCATAACCGGCGCTGGCGGCGCGGGGCGGGTGCGGGGCGGTTGCGGGGCGGGCGCGAGTGCCGGCCCGTCGCCGTTAAGACGGATAATCTCCAGCTGTCAGCCGCTAATGCGTTTTAGAGTACGTAATTTGAACCGTCGAGATCAGCGGTAATTAACAGCCGCAATTAAGGCTAAGTGATTATTAGTAACAACGGCCTAAGGGTACCTCTTTTTGTAACCTGAATTTTTTAAAGCTTAACACACAAAAAGCTTGGAAACACTCTAAAGAGAGAGGTTTTTGCCGTTGGTAATTCCAAGTGATGATGCAGTTTTTGGAGATTTCGTCTTTTATAAGATGTATTGAAGTTATGTACTTTTCACCTTAGCTACTTAGCTAAAGATAAGTAGTAGGTACCAACGCAATAAAGTACCAAAATTAATATTTATTATAAGTATACCAAAATTATATTGACTCTACATTTTAAAATAATACGTTAACCCTTCTTTGCTTTCGCACAAGAGACCAACACCGCCCAAAAAAGAAACAGAAAAGCGACGTAAGTATTGTATTTAAGGGTTGCGGTTACAGAACAACACTTGGCATCCCCCGAGTCGTTTAGACTTATGGGCAAAATATACATTCAAGTATACATACAATACAACACGCAAAGGAGGGTATAAAGTGAAACCAATCCGTCACTTCAATTTGTGTTAAAAGTAAATGTGCGCCTCGAGTAACCTGGAGACGCGGGGTAATGTATTCCCACACATAGCTACATAAGTGAAGACATTTTAAGAAGCTCCGCGGGCCCGCCGCTGCACCCGAGGGGTTAGAGCCTAAAAGCACTATCTCCAAGCCAAAGCTTTACAAGTCTTCTCAAATTCAACTTACTTTGCTCTGTTGAGGTGCCCGCGTGGATGTTATACAGCGACGTGACTAGTCTTAATACTTTCTTGGCTTTTGGGAAATGTAATTTTTTTTGCAAATCCAATTATTTGGATTTTCGATCCGTATTTCACTCTTCATAACATATTTTAACTTTTTGGCTCCTCACCCTTTGCATGTTTTTTTTTATAATTTAGTGAATAAAGTCAGTCTTTTTTGTCATATCAAGTTGAGTAGGCGTGTGAGCGCGTGCAAGTACACAACAATTTATGCAACATCATAGTGACGGCGGTTGCTAATCGTATGCGGACGGTCCGTTTCTGAGATGAACTTACACTCTCCAGTGTCTTAGAGGCAAGATCAAGTCTATTAGTAATTAATTTATTATTATTTTGTTTGTTTGTTCTGTTTAAATGTACTGTGATTTTGTTTCATGTAGTGTGTTATTTATTTTGTATGTGGATCTCTAACGAGAAATAAATAAAGATATATACATATTTACGGCTAGTTATAACTTAACAAATGGATCCACTAAAATGCTCTTTAAAATAATGGAAATCACTATAAAAAATAATGGCTTTAACATACGTTATTTAACTTCATTGCAATAATTTCCGCTGCTATAAAAAAACCGGCCAAGTCTGAGTCGGACTCGCGCACTAACGGACCCGTACCATTATCTATACAACGGCACATTTCAATACTTCAAGCGCCTACCTGTTGCCGTTATTAATATCGAGCAAAAAACGCCAAAACATCACGTTTGTTGTATGAGAGGCCCTTAAATATTCATTTTATTCTGTTTTTAGTATTTTTTGTTATAGCGGCAACAGAAATACATTATCACTGAAAATTTTAACTGTCTAACTATCACGGTTCATGAAATACAGCCTGGTGATAGACGGACGGACAGCGGAGTATTAGTAATAGGCTCCCTTACCCTTTGGGTACGAAACCCTAATAAAAAAACAACTCTAAAGTAGGTGGTTCCCATTATAAAATAAAGCTTCAATGTATAATCGCGCTTTATGAACTTTTACAGGAGAAAGTGGCCTTAAAATGTGTTTCTTAATATCACCGAAGTCTCGTGTCTTGATAGCTCAGTGGTTTTAGGTCAAGATCCTAATACAAATGTTCCGAGTTTGCTTAATGTTAATAGAAGATGTTTCTAAAGTTAAAAGTACCAATTCTAAAGATGACTTATTTATAGTTACTATCCGTAAAATTATAGAGCAAATCATACGATTGAAACTTCTTGTTTACAGATTATAAACTTAGCTAACTGCCTCGACACTTATGAAACTACACGTCCGGCCTTTGATGTTGTCTCGCGTTTAAATACTATTTTTTCGTTTCAGTATTCATTTTCTTTCAAAGCTCATCGAAATTTATCGGCCATAAAATTATAATCATTATGACAAAAACCTATGAGGGTTCAATGAATAACTTGCATAAGAAGTGGCATATTGGGGGACACTTATGAGCAGCAGTGACTGATGAAAAAAAATACCTTAGCCCTCGCTTTTTACAAGGCTCAAGACTTCATAGTTAACAGTTCCACATGTTATGTATTATGAATGCGAATTAAAGCCGTGAGCGATGCAGCGGTGCTGAGGGGCGGGCGGAAGGTTTCTGTTCCTTGGACGAGCCTGCTGAGGCCAGTGACGTCACCACCGCTGATGATCAACACACGCCACTCGCTCCCCGTGTCACGAAGACCGTGCTCGATTCCATTATAAATAAATTGAAAAGTTTTCGAGTTTAATTCGGTCGCGGGAGCCGCCGCCACTTCGCACTCGCGGCAGAGCGTGGCGGAAGCGAATCTCGATGTTTTGTAATGGAGCTTTTTAAAATGGAAGTCGAACTTTTGTCAGACACTTTTAGCCGCTCCGGAGATACATTTAAGCTTTTTAACTTTTCCACTCCCGTAATGTATCCAGTCTTTCCCGCGTCCGTAGTAGTGGAGGTGCCATATAAGTATTATTCTATTTGTATGCCGGTAACTTTTTTGTTTGTGCGACTCGGCGAGTCCCCAGTCGCTCGCGATAATCCTGCCAAAGAGCTTCCTCTCCATCCTGTTTCTCTGTCGACTATTTTTTTATGTTCGGCGACAGTGTAACCATTTTGCCTACGATCCATTAAGTAAATGCACTCAGGCCGCCACTCGGCACTGCATTAATATAGCATTTCTAACTCCCCCTCCTGCGTAAAGCCTCCCGCGTCCGACCCCACTTAAATGGACATTGCTTCAGCAGGTTTTGAGAAACGGAACCCTAATGGCCAATACGTTTGCGTGCCGACCGGGCACAAAGGCTGAGCGAGGAGATAGCTCGTTTTAGAGTGAGTATTGCTCATGGACACTGCGCAACTAGATACTATTTGCATACCTACCTGAGCTGCCGTAGGAGACTTTATAATCTGTTTGACTTTCTTGTCCGGTGGGTACTTAATCATAAAAATAATGCGCAAATTTACGCACCTTTAAAAACTCATCGGGGACCTTTTTAAGGATTCGTATAAAACATGCACAATTCATGCTAGATCGCGATCAGACAACAACATAGTCGCGATCTTTATTTCAAGCTTTTTTATATCTCTGTATCGATATTAACAACAAGTTTATGCTATGCCAACATCACCCACTCATCGAACAACTCTGCAAAGAACTTAATCCAATAACGATTTTGGTTGCTTAAAAAGTAGAGTGATTGCAAGCCGCTGCCAATCTGCCATTAGGCAGAGTTGGAAACCTTCGTTTTTCACAAATTACATGAACTCTCAAAATCAATAAGTGTTTGCAGCTAATGTAAGCGCTTTAACGAGCCACGAGCGGGACTCCTGAGCGGATCGACAAATGGAGTGCTTCATGCATAATGTAGCACAGGCTGAGTGTTGTTTTGAGGAGCGTTCTGAATTCGTTATTTTTGTCACACCATCAGGTGACGGCAGTCCTACTTCATGAAACATTTATCCACATACATCAATGCATCGAATAGAAACGCCCAAGATGTTCTATTAGCATTTAAGCAGTGTGTGCTCTACCTCAGCGTTTTATCGTAAAAGTTTCATAACAGCCTCTACTCCCGCCTACATAACAGAGCATACCTACATACATACCAGTGACTGGAAATGGGCAACTAGCACTTGGCATAAAATAATTCTACACTAGATATAGGTGAGTAAATCTCGTGCCTCGTTCGCCTATGAACTCCCGTTACGAACTCTCTTTCGGATTTGGTTTGCCGCCAAAAGAGCGAATGCCTTTTTCAGGGCGTAAGCACTTTTATTTACCTGCCGCAAAGTTATCTACATTATTTAGGACTAACGACCCTCCGGAAGTATTTATTGATTAATACTTTTATTGCACATAAAATAAATGTACAATATGGCGGACTTGAACGAACGGAAGCGGTGGTAGCCTAGTGGGTAGAACATTGGACTCGGAAACGGGAGACCCAGGTTCGATCCCAGTGCGGGCATGTACCTACCTATGACTTTGTTTTCTAAGTTATGTACATTTGTAAAGTTATAGTAGCAATACCACTCGCTAACGGTGAAGGAAAACACCGTGAGGAAACCTGGGAGCTATTCACATACCTCAGCTCTTGAAATCGCCAATCCGCGGTGGGCACGCGTGGTGATTAAGCCCACACTCTCTCTCTCTGAGAGAAGGCCTGTGCGCTATAGTGGGACGTATATAGGCTGCTTATGATGGCGGACTTAACACCGTGAGCATAAACCAATCGATGAAATACGATAGGTAACGGGTAAGTACTTTTATTGTTTTAAAAGCTCAATTTAAGACATCACTGTTTCAAATCGTACGGCTACCTCGTATTGCATAGTTACGATGTAACGTAATTGAATACATTGCTAAGGTGTTAAGCCGTGAGTTGTCGGCTTATGGGGACCTTCCTTCTTTTTGTCCGTGACGCGTGACGGCTTGGCCACTTTTTGGTGAGGGTCGAGCTGCCCAATAATAGTCAACAGCACATCCACCTTTACACTGACCTTCTTAACTGTCTTGCTTTACGAACGTACGCGTAACGCGTCTTCTACGTAAGAGAATGATTTTATTTGAGGGTACGACATCGGTAAAACCCGTAAAGCAGGAATTTAATAAAATTATGTAGACCCTATTTTGAATAAGTATTTAACCAAAAGTTGTTTTTAAACACACGTCTGATTGGTGTTTCAGGAATTGCTTATTTTAGAGGCATCCCTGTATAACTCCTTTCCCTTCCAGTACTTAGAAATTATGACTCTAGATTTCCATATCCTCACTTTACTTTATTAAATGATAACAGAAGATAAGCGGCACCTCAGAATTAATTAATCCACTTAGAGATTGCATCTAGGCGCCGAGAAAACTTCGCCCCCCACCCCGCGCACCGCACCTGAGGGTACAACCATGTGTTGTAAACTGGAAATTCCTAGTGATGGGCGAGGGAGACTGTTCTCAGAGAATATTCCCGAATTATGAGAACTTAAAATAGGAAAGTAAAAGAAAGTAATTAAAATTGGGAAGAACCTATGAATTAAATTCAATTAAGTAATTCCGATTATGGAAAAACCCCTCATGGTTATGAAAGCCATGAGGGAGGCCTATGTCCTGCAGTGGGCGTCAAATGGCTGGTGATGAAGTAATTCCGGAAGTAAGTTAATAATGCAGGGATGACGTGGCGGGATTAATATTGAACGAAGACATAATTTTCATTTATAAGGACCGACACACCACTGACATAAGCTTTACAAAAAAGACCGACCAAGTGCAAATCCAAAATTTTAAAAAAATCTGTTTTTCATTCATAATTACATAGAAACTGTGACTTATTGAACGTTACCAGTAAAACTAGGTGTCCATTTCAATCAGACTTACGCACGTAACGGCAAATGTAATTCGCAATTGGACGGTTTTTTAATGTATGGAACAGAGACCATACATAATACCTACCTATAAATACGTAAGTAATTAACTTAAGTAGCAATGTGTCTTCTTTTATTCACTCAAGTGCTCTTAGCTCACATTTGGCCGGTTTCTATTATTTTCCTGTTACATATAGTAGAAGCAAAGCCACTAAAGTACGGCAAGTTTGTATGCATGTATTACCGTTTTTACAATGTAGCAAAAAAAAAAAACATAAAAAGCAAATAATAAAATAAAAATTGATTGACATTAATTCTTTGATTAGCATCAGTCAACGAATAAAAAGCCATAAAAGTATTTCTTACATTGGCGTAGTCACAAATCATGCAAAGCCATAACCAACAAAAACAAAGTATTTCTTCCTACAAATGTCATACTCAAAAACGGCCCAGTCTTCTCGAATATTCTTTACCAATGAAATGAGCGCAAGATGTACTGTAGAGTAGATCACTCTGTAATTGGTTCATTTTGTGGGCCATGCTTTGATTGTGCGATAGTAAGTGACAGCGTAACAGATGATTAGTTTTATACAAAAACGTCAAATTATTGACTTCATTCCATCTTCATTCATGTATAACCCGTCGAAATATCTAGGCACCTCGTAATATGGCGGTCTGACGGTGGCAGGTGCATAGATATTTTGCTGAATCTTGACCAAATGATTGACTTCGCATGAACTTATCTCGGATATCATTGTTATTGTCTCATTGTCATTATAGTCAATTTAACAGAATCTGTTTGATACGTAATGAACCTATCTGATAGGTTCTTAAATAAAAACCGGCCAAGTGCGAGTCTGACTCCGAAGTCACGCACAAAGGGTTCCGTTCCATTATCTATATAACATTAGACAAGGATCTAATTTGAGAACAACGCCATCTATAGAAACCAAGAAGAAGCGTTTATTAACATTGAAATTTAACGACATGACATCGGCGCTGTGAAGGTGGACATAGATGGCCGCTAGATGGCGAGCGCTGTTTTTAAACAACGTTTATTGTATGGGAGCCCCGATTAAATATTTATTTTATTCTGTTTTTAGTATTTGTTGTTATAGCGGCAACAGAAATACATTATCTGTGAAAATTTCAACTGTCTAGCATCACAGTTCATGAGATACAGGTGAGAGACAGACAGACGGACAGTGGAGTCTTAGTAATAGGGTCCCTTACTCCTTTGGATACGGAACCCTAAAAACAATATTTGCTCTTTATGTGCCCATCGAAAAGTCGTCCCGACTATTGCGTTTATATTTTTTTTTTCAAGTTATCTGCCGGGCAAGCATTATAACTATCTAGCAGTTTATGGTAGGGGGATGGGGCGTTGGTTCGGGGTCGATCCGTTTCCAGCCACTTAAACTTCACGCGGCACGCTCTAGCTTCCGTTTTAATTGCAAAATTAATTCAAAATGTAATTAAACTTAACAATAAGGCAGCAAACAATTGAAGTTATTTATGTTAGTTTATGGTTTATGCTTTATTGCGAGGAGCGCCGCGTTGGGAAAGCGATTTGCCGGAACACCTATTCATCATCATCAACCCATTATGTCCCCACCGAGGGGCAGGGTCTCTTCCCTGAGGAACACCTATTACATTATTAAAATTTGCGCTCCTATATTTTTTTTCTTCTTAGGTACCTAGGTACTTCTTAGAAGAAGAAGACAGTGGTAGTTAAACAGACGCTAGAGTATTTCGGACATATAATGCGTACAGTATGCAAGTACAGTCTCCTTCAAGCTTCAACTTATCAAGAAGGAGACATGGAAGACCAAAGCCATCATGGCTACACCTTACGACAATGCTTTCAACAGGGTACCAGTTCCTTGTTTGTATTGGCAGCTTCGAAAAGCAAGATAGCCAACCTCTGATAGGAGACGGCACATAAAGAAGAAGAAGTTACCTGCTGTTACGCAATAAAAGCAACGCAAATAAAAAGTTGTGTACGTTTTCTCTCTGTTATTTTCATATTATGTCACTTATCTGTTTGTTTTTTTTTTCTGTGATTTGTCTCGTTGTTATACCTATACGATGTTATAATATAATACATGTCTTCTTTCTATTCTTTCTAAGTGATTTTATATAGGTACCTAAGTACATTTTTATTCTACGACTTTGTTTTTTGTTTGAATGTTTGAAAAATGTTTTTAATTTTTAAGGGTTCGCCAGTGATAGTTTTTTATTCGTAAGGGTTCACGAACCACGAGTACCTAGGTACCTAGATACTATTTACAAAAGTCACACTTACATCAACTTCCTGCACTGATAACAAAGCTGTGTTTAAAAGCACTTACCGGGATTGATTCAGCCATTTACCATTTTTAGAACAAACACAAAGGCGCCCACCATTACAATGCAGTGGAAAACCTTTTAGACAATTAAAACAATATAATAAAATTTGTGGGCATTTCCTGAACACTCTAAAAAAAATTGGAGTAGGTACCTACACACCGATTTTTACATTTTTAACGGAGATATCTTTTAGACTGGTAACATAAGGTTTACCTTTACATTTTCGTTGCGAAGTCTCCCTTAATGAAACGGATTAGAGTGCATGTAATAAATATGATGTGTGAAAGTACCGAAATGAGCTGCAGGCCTAGCAAGCAGAACATCGTCTTGTGAACCACGGTAAGGGCAGGGTCGCCCGTGTCCAGCCTGGGCCGTGTTTGTTCCAGAAAACTACAATTCCGAGTATATTATGAGTTATGACAATTGGACTCGTGTTTTTATAAAAAAAAAAAGGGCCGCTGACAAGCACGTCACGGCAACGGGCTTTTTTGCACGTGTTTACTGTGTCTTTAACATCGTAAAGCCGCCAGCATTCGACAACATTCGCCGTCATAAGCCCAATAGTAGACACGATATTAAGGTCTTAACACGATACAACGACCCGGTAACGTAAGGGCAGCATGATTTCAATATAAAATAATACTTGAGTGCGTACTTATGAAGTTAGAGATGTCGCAGTAAAGTAGTTAAATCAGAGAGTCAATTGAATCTCTAGACAGTCAATCAAGTCGCTAGCATTTTGATTTAAATAAAGCAGCGTCGAAAACATTTAACTATCTATCTGACCGAAAGCCAGCGTGTTGATTAATAATGTAAAACAAGATGGCGGTCACGACAACAGCTGATTACTTTTAGAGTCTTTCTTTTGGCAAACGTTGTGCAACGTTGGTTTGTTTTCGACTCCGCCATAATTATTTCATTTGTTATTGTTATTTCGGTGTGATCGTGAAGAACTCAGAGCTTGGAAATTCCGTGTTTAATAAAGGTAAAACGAACCAAACAAAATGTACCAAATATCTCCAGCAGAGCAGGTTTTATTCTTTCTAATTAAAGAAACATAAAACAAAAAAATATATATTTTTATTGGCTATTCATTTTCCTAAATAATGAAATATCTTGGTCCCCTTCAAAAGCTAAATTCTTACCAAGTAAGTGGGCACGACGACGCCTAAGATGGACGTGATGTTACATCGATCCGACAAAGGCCAGTTTAGCAAGGTATGTTCTTCAATTTCGTTTGGGTAGAACATGCCGTGCAAAGGTGGCCCTTATCAGATCGACAAACATCCACACTACCTAAGAGGGTATTACGCCTTATGAATAAATGTAAGACAAGCAATGTCTTTTTACCATTTTTTTCCAATCAAATATCTTGGTCACCCTACCAAAGTTTAAATGGGTCTTGTTGCCTAGGAACGTTTAGGAAACTCGTTAAACGTTTCGTTCACTCACTTGTCTGACGAAACTTTAGCGACTTGATTGAATATCGATCCCCAATTAACTGTCCAGCGACTCAATCAACTCTCCGATTCAGCCACCTTACTGCGACAGAGATACAATAAAGCCCGTTCCCGTGACGTGCTCATCGGCTACCCGTCGGCCTCATGGCGCCTGGCTTTTTTACGCTGGTATTGTAGTCTCTAACTCGGAAAATTTAAAGATTATTTGAGTTTGTTTCGTTGCGCCCGCACGTCGCTGGGCCGTAATGCGCGTAGTAGGTACTTTAAAAGGCAGAAGATGACGGGATATGATAATCTTCTCAAAACTCATATCGATGCCCTGCAGCGGCTACTGAGCAGCACTCTGCTTGATAAAGTTAATGCTAAGCCAGAGCTTAATGCTAAACACATCTTACAGTCGAACTTCATAAATGCTCTATTTAATTTTCAATGGCAACACCACTTAACTGAGGAAAAAAGTAAACTGTCAGTTTAAAATTAAAAAAACTCCTGTGTGTGATTATTATGGTGTGATTTCATCAGATTGTTTTGTTCACCCGGCAATTCGTTTATTTTTGTACGACCTAAAATACTATAATATAACCGGGTATCAAAAGTGCTCGTCAAAGGCTAATAGACTCAATGCCCTCTACCAGAAAGAGAGTTATAAAAACAGTTTACAAAGATGAAGACGATAGTGACGCGGGGGAAACTGGTGATTTCAGCGACTCTGGTTCGGAAGCCAATATATCTGACGAAGGATCATCAAGTGATGAAGAAGAGGGAGAGCCCGAGGTCTCCTCTGGCGATGAGTTCAAAAATATACCAAAGAAAAGAACAGTACTGAAACAAACAAAGAAAATTCCCACTGTTAGGAAATCGTTTGCGAAAGAATTTATCAGCAAAATCAAACAAAACTTGGCTGGTAGTGATGAAGAAAGTCCCCCAGAGAAGCCACTACTATTTTCAGTGAAAGATTTGACAGAAGCAGACAAGCTCTTACCTGCCTGTTTAAATTTATCTGAAAGTGGTATGTCTCAAGGCTAACAACAACACATAGACTAGTTATTAGACAAAATTCCTATAACACATTACATTTGGGCCTCACATAATTTTAAAATGGAGCCTACCAAGGGCAGTTTTCTAAGCCTGTATAAATCTTATGTGTCCTAAAACTTTCTTTTGCAGACAGTAGTGATGATGATGAAGCTCCAAAAACTTCTATCTCAAAACAAAGTCTACCCTCGACGAGTAATGTCAGCCAAGTTTATCAGTCTGATAGTGAGACAGAGACCAAAACGGAATATAAATATGTAAGTAGACAATGATTGGATAGTTGCTTAACATTATGAAATATTTTATGGTCTTATTTATAAAAACACAATTACTCTAAAACACTCCTTATAGGTAGTTTATTTAATCTGTGATTATGTATTTTCCTTTTAAAATCTCCATCACAAACTATTTTAATCCGCATTTATTAAGTGTTTTAAGGATACTTGTTTTTATAAATAAGACTGTGTATATATTTAAAATTGTTGGTGGCAATTTTAATAGATTAGATAGATAGATAGATAGAGAACAGATAGATACATACTTATATCAACTTTAAATCTACAGAGATTGAATTTGATAAAAATTTTAAGTTATTCTATAGCTACTTTTTAAGCTATTTTAAGCGTAAAACTATGCCTCTCTATTACCTAGGTTAACTTACTAATATAGAGTAAGTCCTTCTGTTGCTAATACTATTATATTGATTTATTCTGAAATAAATATATTATTGTATTAAATAAATATAACAATAATAAAAAAATTAGCAAAATTGTAAAGTTCTCGTTATGACAGGCGAGCCATATTATTTTTTAGTTGTGATGTGCTTGCGCATAATGGCTGGGCGATACTAAGCACTCAATTTACTCCCAAGTTAGCACACACAGAAACAATGTGCATATTCACTGCCCCGCCAACCCTTTTAAAGTCATAAGATGTCTCAATATCGAGATTGTGTATAAATATAAACAAAACGTGACAGTTTATTCCAGACAGGAGCTGCTTGATTGGATGTGCAAAGACCTATTACAAACTAGCTGTGTATGTGATTTTCTTTATAAATCCCATCTAATGCTACACAAAAGTGTGTTTTTTTTGTCATTTCACACAGCTGAGGATAAACAGATGAACATGACTTTTTGCATAGAGATCATTTATGGGCTGACATAGGCATAACATCTTTATGACTATTATTTGACAACATTCTTTTTGTCTGCCAAACTTCGTCCACCACCAATCCTAGTTTCTTTACAAGTAATTTTGAGTGATTGATAACAAAACATCCAAGCTTTCATACTTACTTATAATATTAATGGGTTTACCTACAGGTCTGGTCAGAAAATCTGCAAGATGACAGTGAGGAGGTGGCCAAGAAAGCTTTCCAGGAGCTCGAGAAACACAAATCGAAGATTGAAGAGACAAAAGCCAATATCGCAAAGTACAACAGCATCCATAACACCAGCAAAGAGCTAGATGTGAAGGATCTACTTGCTCAGGGAGAAGAGGTGGTGCCGGTACCAGAGGCAGTTAAAAAAATTGCATCTAGGAGAAAGAAAAAGGAAGAGAGTGACTCTGAAGTTGACGATTGGGAGGAAGTAAATGGTAAAAAAAAATTGTAACATGAGATAACTAATTTCTTGATTCTAGTACCCTAAAGAATATCTTACATTTGAAGTGCAGTGAGGTGTAGATTAATGTTCAATGATAATTTTCATATATGTACCACTACGGTAGATTTGTTTGTTGTTATTATAAAACAAATTTGTCTTGTCTTTATTTTAGAGGCCAAAGCAATCCCACAGCAGGGTTTGCAGCTGTTTGTAGACTTCCCTGATGGAGCTAGAAAGTCTAAAAAGTTAGATGCGGAAATGATGATGAAAAGGAAAATAAATAGAGTGAAGAAAGAATACCAAGTCTACATGCACAAGGTACATGTTCTGTGCTGGCTGGCCCATGGGAATTACGTGAGCAAAGTACTAAATGACCCAGATGTGTTGGCAGCTGTTCTAACTCTAGTGCCTTCTAAGGAGTGCTACCCAGGTGAAAGAATTGACATGAAATATGTGGAGCAAATCACCACATGGTATGAAGAAAAACTAACACTCAAGCAAGACAAAAATGAAGACAAATATAAGCCTAAAGCACCACCATTGAAGGAGATTTTACAATCACAAATAAAAAGTGGGACAGTCACTACAAAGAAATATCTAGTTTTTATATTTGTTTGTATGTTGCGGGCTTTAGGTTTACAGTGCAGAGTAATGTTCAATTTTGTCACTTTACCCATAAAACCGCCCACATCAGAACTTTTGTCTTTGTCAACAAAGGCTAAAGACGAAAGTAAGAAAACTACCTCAAAAGCAAAGTCAGAGACAAAAGAGTCTAAAGGAAAATGTACAAAATCTAAATCTAAGAAACCTACCTCACAATCTATATCACAAGTAGATGGGAATTACGACTCAACCAACGCTGAAAGTGAATTTGAAAACTTTATGCAAATAGATGGCAATGATGATACTCAAGTGAAAACTCGAAGCACGAGGTCCACAAGGACAAAAGCTAATACAAACATTACGAAAAATAACAAAGCAGAAGGAGATGATGTATCACCACCTAAATTAATAAAATTAACGCCGAAATCAGTTCAGTCTGAAAATGAGAAGAGTCTGAAAGAAGAAGCGCCTGTTAAAAGAAGAACTACCAGAAAAGAAAGCAGTCCACAACCAAACAAGGGCGTTAAAATAGACAAGCGAAATAGTAAAGAAAGTCCAAGAATAAAAACAAACCCCAAAGCTTTGGATAAAGCAAAAGAAACTGTTCCAATTCCACGTGCGAAAGCAGCACATAACAAAATTGAAAAAGAAAATAAGACAGTGAAATCTGCAAGTACATTAACGACACCTATTAAAACCCAAAATATCCCCAAAATAACTATTACAAATGAAGAGGACGCCCCGGAAAAGTCCAGTAAATACTTCGAAAAGTCCGAATCTTCTACAAATCCTACAAAGAAGTTCAATTTGTCCAGAAAACGATCAGCCACTACCACTCCAGCTTATCCGCAAACAAGTAAAGCACCAGCTAAGTTTCCCACTGAAAGTGCACCTGGAATTTCAGTGGAAACCAGCAAATATTTCACCTCACCTGATAAAGTAAACACAATAAAATATTTAGACAAAAAAAACACAAATACTAGGCAAAGGAAAAAGAGGCAAGAAATCTTGGAAGATGCTCAAAGGGTCAGTCACAAAGACATTTCCAAATCAAAGCCTAAAAATGACGTCACTGGCGAACTTGTTGATATAATTAAAAGCAGAGTTAAAGAAGCGAAGCAGGAAACAAAAAGAAAGCTTGTGAAAGGTAAGCTAATTGAAAATCATTATCGTAAGACACTTGTACAACCAGGAGTCCTTTTCATTTCTGGGCTCCTGGTCGGTCTTTTTATAGCCATGGCTTCCATTCCTATCCTACACCATCTATAGGCATTCCTATACCATAGGTGGATCACTGCCTCTTAGGCTAAACTTTAATATAGTCCTGAACTTCCAGCACCTGGATGAAACAATTGCAATCTAAAATATTGACTAGCAAACTCATACTTTATTTTATCAGGAAAAGACATGAAAGAATCTGATGGTGAAAGCGACTATCTCCCTGAAGAGGATCCGCCAAAACGTCGAAACGTCGACAGTGATGACGAATTCAAACCAACAAAAATCAGCCCCAAACCAGCGGCTAAGCGCAAGATTGACCGCCGTGTATTGTCCGTCGAAAGTGATGAATTGCCGAAGAATAAAGGTGACGTGTGGTGCGAAGTATTTGTTGAGGAATTGGAGCAGTGGATCTCAGTTGATGTCATCAGAGCAAAAGTGCATTGCACCGGTGAAATCTACGTAAGTATACGGTGAAAAAGTAAAAAATGTAATTCATAGAGCATCATCCTGTCATGTTAATAATATTCTTTCTTTTCCGCTAATAAATCTGGTTCTTTTCAATCGCATGCATGTAGCGACTATTGAATTTCTATGAAGCATAAGAAGCTTGTCTGGATTGTGGCAATGGGCATTGTCATAAAAAAATAAAGATCTGTTTTTATGTCTTATTTCGAGAAAATTAGTAAATTTGAGAGTCTGGGCTAAATATTTCGATTTGGCTGCTTTAATTAATTTTTGAAGCGAAAAAAAGATCCATAGTCTACAAAGCCGGAAGTATGCCATCATCAACTGAGATCCTACGAGCTGTCAGTTTCTAGTGATACCATGACTAATACAAGAACTCTTTAAATAAACAAAACTAAGAAGACTCCTAATTTCCTTATGGAAAAGAGGTTGTATTTGTTTTTTTTACGGACTACCGAGATGTCAACATCTTGGCGTTTTTTATTCAAAAATATTAAACCTACTTTCAGTCATGTGTGATACGAAAGTTAGAAGCACAGAGAAAATAATCACTAATCAAATTATAATATCTCTTTCCTTCTACATTGGTTTCTTGTATATATAAAGTAGCGTGTACCTTTCACAACGTGACACTGGCAAAATCCCTGTGCACCCTACAAGCACGG
The DNA here is from genome assembly GCA_947308005.1 of Yponomeuta malinellus. Taxonomy (NCBI): domain Eukaryota; kingdom Metazoa; phylum Arthropoda; class Insecta; order Lepidoptera; family Yponomeutidae; genus Yponomeuta; species Yponomeuta malinellus. Next base: position 10,703,923 of record OX370994.1, read on the forward strand.
GGCAAAGTCCAAATAAAAAAAAAAAATAATAATAATAATCACTAGTTAGAAGGTCGAATCTATTCACTTTTTCACAAAAATACAAGAAATCAGTTAATATTTTTAATATTTGCTGACCTTATAATAGGTAACTTTAAAATAACGTAGGTATTATTTGTAACTATTGTAAATGTCTAGGGCAATGCCCATTGGCAAATCTGGTCTCTCCTACCTCTCCGGGATACAGGCTTGGGTTTATGTATGTATGTTACTCTTGGTCTGGCAGACTGATAGGCAGTATCCAGGTCTCAATTCAGTCTCGTGCAAGCTTGGTCTCGTGGCTTACTGACTACTTGCCTCCTCTTTCATCATAATCAAGTTGCTAATCCATCTGGTAATTTCTCTACCTGGTTCACATGACAGTTTCATATATCGCAAACCTATGACGGTATTTCCATTTATTGTCAGAGTCGCTGCACTCACCCAGTTACCTACATCGTCGGGTGGGACAACAACAACAATCTCAAAGACTTAACCCGTCGCTACGTACCTTCGTGGAACACAGTGACTCGCAAGCAACGCGTGGAGCCCGCGTGGTGGACTAAAGCCATCGGCCCTTGGCTGGGCCCCAACAATGCCAGGGACAAGGAGGAGAATGAATATCTCGATAGGATGCAACTGGAAGCGCCTTTGCCAAAGAGTATCGCTGAGTAAGTATGATGATATATACACAACGTAGGTATAGTCTCATCAGATTGATTTGGGGAATAGAGATGGCCGCACTTTTGTTTGCTTCGCGCTCACACAGTGTTTCCTTGTATGTTCCCACGCGCCAGTTCGGACAGCAAAATAGTTTGTGGGTACATCGTTAAATTTTTCTATGTTTTGTGAAAAGAAAACATTGCAGGCAGAATATAAAATTAACCTTATGTAACAAACGACAATTGGTTACATATTACAACAAACTGGTTACATATTACGAGAGATAAATCCCTTTCATAGATCACAGATCAGCCGCAAAGAATCCTGAACGATTCCACTCATCCAAATGTCAAATTCCATACTAATTGCTATTGTAAACAGCCCCTGGAAGCACCGGTATGCGCTCTTCGAGTACAAAACCCTAAAAACAATACTCCACACATTCCAGGTACAAAAACCACCCACTCTACGCCCTAAAGCGTCACCTGCTCAAGTTCGAAGCCCTATACCCGCCGGACGCAGCGACTCTGGGCTTCGTCCGAGGCGAGGCGGTTTATGCGAGGGAGTGTGTGTACACTTGCCGGTCAAGAGACACGTGGCTCAAGGAAGCCAAGACAGTGAGGCTGGGCGAAAAGCCGTACAAAGTTGTGAAGGCTCGCCCGAAGTGGGATAAGGTAGGATTTCGTTGAATGAAGGTGTTGGCGCAGAGAATCATCAAGGTTCGCCCGAAGTAGGATAAGATACGATTTCATTGAATAATGAAGAAACTGTCCTCTCGGTCCTCTTCTAGCCCGAGAGGACCGTTTCTTTCCTAGAATGATACGCGAGGCAATAGAGATCCGCCGGCATCCAAATTTCATTAGAGATCGTGGTTGGAACATAGCTACAGCATGGGAACCAGTGCTTAAGTGCATGAGACCCCCTTGCTAGATGTGTGACTGTGGATTTAATTTTAATTTCAATAACTAATAATCAATATTTTTGAGGTTATATAAAATAATTGTTTTTTAGATTGAATTTTAATTTCAATAACTAATAATCAGTATTTTTGAGTTTATACAAAATTATTGTAGTTTTTATTTCAATTTAAAATTTGCCAAAATATTTTTGGAACGTAACTTAATAATTTTTGCCGAGAGTAGTAAACTAACAGTTAATGCTTTCAAAAGACGCCTGTAACCTCAGTCTACCGACACCACGGCACTTGCAAAACTACCGAAACATGGAAAAATTGTAAAATGGAAAAGTAAACGAGTAAATGACCGTTCAAATTCAGTTTTCATTACGTCTAGTGATTGTGTCAACCTCAGAAAATACTATAGATATCGATGTCTTTGATTGCAGTTTATCTCGTTTTAACCCCTATCCTCAGGTATCTCCCAACTAACAATCTAGCTTGATTTTTAAGTTTTAAGCTTGTTTCTTTTTATGTTTCGTTCTAGAATTTGATTAGATTAAATTTGAACACCACAATGATGTCGATACAGTTTTTGGCGAGTCAACTAGGCATATCAATATTAAGTGTATTATTTAGTAACACCATTGTTGCCTTACTCTTTTGTGTCGCTAATATAAAATAAAAGGTTAGATCGTGCCAGCGAGATAGCATGTTCGACGTAACAGCAGCCTTAATTGATTGGTTGTTTTTTGTTTCACAGCTCTCTAATAAAGTGATCAGCGACTTGCCTCTAGAAGTGTTCGGGCCGTGGCAAGTGCAGGATTACGAGCCCCCGACAGCGGAGAACGGGATAGTACCCCGGAACGCCTACGGCAATGTCGAGCTCTTCAAAGACTGCATGCTGCCTAAAGGCACCGTTCATATTAAATGTAAGTGTTCAAATTGCCGAAGGTAGAAATATTTAGTAATTTTTTTTTTTTCAGAGAATATTTTGAGTAAATATATTTACGGTGCTATTTAAAGTCTTTCCCTTTACCGCAAACTATTTAAATTGCATTTGAGGAGTTTTTAGGGAATTATAAAAGCTTGTTTTTTATTGATATAAAAAGACTAACTGTGAATAAGATCGTTTTTAACTGTAAATTATATTGTTATTTGTGTAAATATGTGTGTAGTGTATCTTGTGTACGTGCGTAGATCCGTTTTACATCTACATTCCGACTCCCCAAGGTTTGCTGGAAGAAATCTCTCACAGAGATAAGTCCGCCTTTGTAAACGTATTTTCTGTGTTGTGTTTTCGTGTGCAATAAAGTATAACAATAATACTATTAACTTTATTCCAGAATTACTTGAGTAAGCTCTTAAGCTCTGCGAATCTTGAAGTAATTCTGGAATTAAGTTTATAAAGATTTGGTTCTAAAATAATAATACTGTTCAATTTGTCATCCAGTGCCCGGGCTGAACAAGGTGGCGAAAAAGCTGAACATCGACTGCGCGCCCGCCATGACTGGGTTCGATTTCAATGGCGGCTTCACCCACCCTGTGTTCGACGGCTTCGTCGTCTGCGCTGAGTTCGAGGAGATCCTCACCGAGGCCTGGGCTACGGTAGGCTCACATTATACATACATACATACATAAATTCACGCCTGTATCCCAAATGGGTAGGCAGAGACCAGGGACTGCCACTTACCACGATCCTGACAGATCACTTACGCTCCCTCAACATCCATTAGAAAGTTGCAGGCACGCACGCCGGTTTTGAGTACTTTTTATCTTGCCCTTGGCTAATACATCCTCTATTTGGTCGAACTATGTCCGCCTGGAACGTCCCTTACCGGCCCTTCCGCCCACGTTAGGCTCACGTCTTTCCTGATTTTTTTCTTTCACACTACAGGGTGACTTTGAATTCGTTCACCACGTTTTAAGGGGACATTCTAACCATGATTTAGAAACATAACGCTCTGTTTGAAAGTGACGCGTCAAAAAAAATTTGTTACCCAAAATTACATTACTTAAGCATAAACAGACAACATTAGTACAAATACAAAAGTGAATAAAATAGGAAATAAACCATAGTTCGAGCGTATTATGGTCGGCGCTGGCCAACGTAACTGTTCTTTCACGTATATCAACCAAAATACTAAACACTTAGACAATGTGCGACTACATTCGCTGCACGTTACCAAATAATTATAGTAAATCTGTGTAGAAATACTACCCAATTATCGAATTTCAGGATCAAGAAGAGCAAGAGAAGAGGGAGCTAGAGAAGTTGGAGGCGAAGGTGTACGGCAACTGGAGGCGTCTCATCAAAGGTCTGCTAATTCGCGAGCGTCTGAAAGACAAGTACGGCTTTGAGGAGCCCAGCACCTCCAAGGAGGCGAAGAAAAAGACAAAGGCACCCAAGTTGGTGGTTAAGAAAAGATAGTCGCTATAAAAATGTTACCGTGCCATTTATGAGAACAAAACACTGCCTAAACGCCGTATACATAGTCTGTGGTAGAGAGTTTACCAGAGAAAGACCACCATGGATTATTTATACTGCGTTTATGGAGTGTTTTAAGGGAATCTTTTTTTTATAAATAACACCCTTTGGCTTTAGATACATGCATGCTTCTAGGATTAAGATAATTTTGATTGTTTTGTTTTATTTGGAAAACCCTGGGCTCTACCTACCTGTCTGGGATACAGGTGTGGGTTTATCTTATGTGTTGTTGTTTGCTTAATGCCTGACAAACAACTTGATTAAATGTCTTTATTTCGGATATAGCGGAGCATGTGACTATTCGATTGAACCAATGACTTTTCGTGCAGTTCTTCGAAGTTTATTCAAATAAAATGAAGAGATAATTGAAAAATAAATTGTTCCAGACCGCAAGGATTTTGCTCAAGTTATCTGCCAGGCATTATACTATTCTTTATTTGTAGAGCGGTGGTAAAGCATCGCGATGTTTTTGGCCGACGTTTGAAGGAAAAAATCGTGAGGCAACCCGAGTGTCCGAGGTGTTCACATACCTCATCGTTTGAAATCGCCAATGCGCGGTGAGCACGCGTGGTGATTAAATCCATACTCTCTCTGAGAAAAGACCTGTGCCCTACCGTGTTATGTATACAGGCTTCTTATGTACTTTTATCCAACATCCAGTCCCCCTAAACTACCTGATAAGTGTTATTTCGTTCACTGCCTGTAAGTAGGTGCAAATACCTGCTTCTATAATTTGTAAACATCAAAGTTTCTTTGAATAGTTTTATATTTAGTACTTAGCTCGTTTTTAGATGTTCTGTAAACATGTAGAACATCTTATTTTCATGTTTAATTGTTATAAGTATTGTGTCCTCAATAATAATAATTATTTTTATGTGTTTTTTTAGGACTCTCGATGCTCACACATTTATTGAGCTCGTAAAATGTTACCTAATAAGTTATCGCAGTTAGACCCGTTTAACGTATCATCATCATCGTCAGCCATTTGATGCCCACTGCAGAACATAGGCCTCCCTCATGGTTTTCCTAACCATGAAGGCTTTTGCTATAATCGCCACGCTTGACACGCGGGTTGGCGATCGCAGTATGCGGTTGGAATCGCGTATATCTAAATAATAATGTTATGATAAAATTATCAGCGCCTTGATTCTGAATCTTTCCACTGGGTGGGTGGACCTTTTACCCGGCAGTGGTACAATAGTTCCCACCGAAATTAACCTTATCACTTTGAAATAAAGTCCACAACCCATGAAAAGAATAACATCCCCATCAAATTAATTCTTATATTGAGCAGTGGATGAAATAGAAGTCCACTCGTTGGAATGTCACAGAATGGGGTGGCTGTTATCAGTTTCCTGTACAGTATTTTCCAATTATGTTATTTTATATTTGTAGGTTTTATTTTTTACGCCTTTTGAAACCATAATATTGAAGCTGTTATTACATTTTTTTATAACTAATCATTTGTTTTCTTACCTATCTATCCAGTAAGCTTACAGCAAAATAACATATAAGTAGGTACTTACAATGATAAGAACATTGGAATAATCAATCATCAAGTTTATTATTATAAAGATATAAATAACTTAAACAATTGATTTCGATAATTGTCATTAAATATTTGCAATAAGCTGTCTCACAATCTCAATTTCGATTTAACTGTGCATGTTATTTTGATATAGCAAAAAGCTCTTAAGCATTTAAGTAGATAATAATTATAATGTGACTTTATAAAATACTTACATAATAATACATAGCACAGCTTATTGCTGTATAGAGTAATTATCATACAATAGCAAAATAATTATTGTTGTAGAAAATTATATACAAAAATCTTTGGTGTATAAAAATATGTATAGACACTTCAGATCTATAGGTAAGATCTGGTCGGTCGAAACGATTGCCGTTACGTGCAATCTTATCCGCAGGATAGTTTAATTACTTCACCTTCATATAACTTTATTACATGAAAGGTACCAATCACAATGCCATTTCTTTTTTATTTAGTTTTTCTCGTAATTGTTCAATTTTTTTTGTATTTTTCACATTTTATTTATCATGCCCTTACCTATATTCTTACATGTCTACATAAGTCTATACTTATTAAAAACTAACATAAATATTTTATGACGAATTTATAAAATAAGGGCCCAGACACATTCTTCACTATTTGTACATAATATGAAAGGAATGTAACCTTTAATTTATACCTTCCTATCATAAAATATATGCAACTTATTAGCACTTAAAATCTACCATTAAATTCAGAAGTCTCATTTTTTTATCAACCATAATTAAAGCCAGTCTAATTAATGGTATGATCGGATGCATGCTGGGTAGGTAAGGGATCACTTCTCAGATTATATTCCTTTCAAGCTACCACTCGGCAAAATTCTGATAAGGTGTCTACGGAGACCAGCTCCATAGATGTTTATGCCATGGTTAAAGTGCCTGCGCCCATTCCGAAACCTACTCCCTTGGGGCCGTAGTTCCTACCGTAGCAGCCGCGGCAGTAGATCTCGCCGTTGGGACCGTCATTCAGGTTGGTAGAATCCTGTGAAACAGAGACTATCAGTTTTAAAACACTAGCAACGCGGGACAATGTGTAACCAACAATGGACAATGTACTGTTACAGAGTTCGGATAAGTTCATCATCAGCCATTTGAAGCCCACTGCAGGACAGGCCTCCTTCGTGGTTTTCATAACCATGAGGGGTTTTGCCATAATCGCCACGGTTGGCAGGCGGGTTGGCGATCGCAGTATGCTGTTGGAATCTCAGGAAGATGCTGCTGCCCGTCTCCCGGTAATTGATTTCCTTAGTCGCCTTCTACGGCATCCACGGAAGGAAATGGAGTGACGCTATTCTTAATCCGGCGCCACACGGAACCTGATACGTTATAACGATAAAGTTCAATCATTTATATCAAGAAACGTTCTGTAAAACCCGCAATAGATATATCTATATATATATAGGTCACACCAGTCCACTCGTGACCACAGCAACTGCAATGTTGATGAAACGTAACTTTTGGGAAAAGGTTCTTACTCAACTTAACTTAAGTTCCATAACGTAAACCAATACTCCTTGCGTAAACTCTCATAACTTAGGTACAATGATTGAGTAAAACCCGCAATGGATATCACCTATGATCAAAATTCGTAGATATGAAGTTAAAATTACGCTATCATAGATCTATCCAAAGATATCGGTGTTGGATAAGCTTCTAAAAATATATGTATGACTCCACAGCGTCTGAGCAGTCGCTTCACCTATATACAGAATGAGCAGAATGACTGATCCATTCCTCGTTTTTAAGGGGACTTTCTAACCATGATTTTGAAACATAATGCTTATGGTGCTATGCTAGTTTTGAAAAAAAATTACGTCATGAATTACTACACCTAAACATAAACAAAATCAGGGCGAAAAGTAATAAACATCGAAAAAAAACTACGGTTCGAACGTCTTATGGTCGGCGCCGGCCAACTCTATTCTTCTTTTATTGTTTAAGTATATCGGATGACAGACTCAAGCATATTAGAAAACATTTTTCAACGCTATTTTAGCCACCTAATTCCTACCACTTCGAATTTGGTTTCACATTTTGGAACCACAGGTTGAAAATCGCGAATATTTACAAATATGTAATACCCCATGAGAGGACATGGGCCGTTTTTGAGTGTGAATGTTGTAGGAAGAAATAGTCAATCAAGCGTAGACATGTTAAACACAATACGTATTACGTACGCTAAGTGCTGCACCGCCGCCAAGGCACCGCTGTAATACTAGACCAGTAAAGCGAGTGTCCAGTCCACAGCACTTCGACCTTTACATTTTAGTTGTCAAATCGCCCTAGAGGGCGACGTGCTGTCGACTGTACATGGTAGAAACGACGCGCGGCGTGTCGCGTAATTATTTCTGTCTAACTGCCGCTATTAGCTACCGTGTGACATTTAAGAAAAAAATACCTATAACCTAAAAAATATAAGCATCACTGTCTGTGGCACTGATGCCAACCCATGGATGTAATTGCCAACCCTACTGTTTTAACAGGAGATTTACTGTTTTTGCCTAGTCATCCCTGTTTTCTGTTTTAGTTCGTGTTTCTACTGTTTTTTTAAAAAATAATTCATTCCAAATTCATCACCAATTTGGAAACATGTTTCTTAAATCAAGAATGGAGATGGTACACAAACATTTCCACTATTAAGCGACATGGTAAAAAAACTGCTATGTCTGCCCCATAGCAGCGCTGCCGTAGGAAGGCTTTTTTCAGCCATAAATATAAAGAAAACAAAGTTAAGAAATGACATGTCCACGATGACAATTAAAGGCAGAAGTAAAATAATGTTTTACATTTAATGCAACTGAAAAATATGCATATGAAAAAAATTAATAAAAGCATATACGATTTTAATAAAAAAAGATCATTCCGAAAACGTTGAAGACCGCGAAATGAAAATGTTAATAAGTAATTTTTCCATTGAAATACCTAAAATGTTTGATTTTGATTAAATCTTTGCATTTTGACTTTATTTACTTTACAATTTCCAGAAATTCCTTAAAGCAATTTGCGGTAAATCTAACAGTAGTTGTATATCAAATCTATGAATGTTATATCGGACAATAGATTTGATGTTTGGAAATTAGTATTTTACTGTTTTCTGCTGTTTTTTTAAGTTCTATTTACTGCTTTTTGTTTTCCTGGGGTTGGCAACACTGGTCTGTGGGTACACGTCAGTTGATGGTGGCGGTGAAAATAATATAAACAAAGATATTTTATGCGGAAATTTAAGTCCAATCATGTCTTATTTCAAAAGTGTGACCTTGGTTCTACTTGTCGGCGCCTACTTTTGTGATGGAAAGAGCGAATTTTCCTCAGAAGACTGTGCATCCTTGGGATTTAACAAGGCAAACCTTTTATGCTCTTCTTGCGATCAACTCAAGGACTTCGGATTAGAGCAGCTGGTTGACCACTGCAAAGAGTGTTGTCACAACGACAATAGTGCCCCGAAGGAGAAAAAATACGCTCGGGCTATTCTTGAAGTCTGTACATGCAAGTTCCCTGCATACCCCCAGATCCAAGCATTTGTAAAGAGTGACCGGCCGGCGAAGTTCCCTAACTTACAAATCAAGTACGTGCGAGGTCTAGATCCCGTCATCAAGCTCCTAGACAAAGATGGCTTAGTGAGAGACACAGTGGCCATTGAGAAGTGGAACACAGACTCTGTTGAAGAGTTTTTGAACACACATTTAGATAAGGAAGTTGAGGATGATCGTCATTACTTGAAGACTAATCAGATTTAAGATAAGTTTGTAATAAAGAATAAGGTATGTACTTTTGTTGTTTTATTACAGTAGTTCATGTCAATCATGGTCACTGAGAGAATAAAATTAACTTAGGCAAGATTTGTTTTGACCTGCAAAAAATTATTGTAGAACTCTTTATTGCTCACTAGTTATCACACACCATGCATAATGTTTCTTCAATATCAATCAACATTAAATTAACTCCTGAACTGCCCTCGCAGAACGCAACATATAGGTGGCCCATACTAAGTTGGACACAGATCTGTGTCGTGGCAGACGAGTGGTTAAACCACTTAAGTATGATAAACAAAAAAAAATAACGAATTTTTTGTACAATCTTAAAACTTGATGCAGTTGATTTGAAAAATAAAATTTAGAAGTGGTTTATATCAATACTGAATGTTTTTGAAGGTTCTTTTATTTCACTCATAAGGGCAATTAAAAATTAAGTTTTGTCATTATGCCCAAAGTTGTCACATTGGCCCAATTAACATCAGAAGAGACATGGTAACTTACAAGAGATCTGTGGCAGTCCGCACATGTGAAGCACCTTCTGTGCCATGTGCCATTCTTAGAGTTCATCTGTTCAGCAGCATATACCGGGAAGCCGCAGCGAGGGCATCCTGCCTGGCCCTTGACGGCCTTCTGGCCGGTGAATGGCATTTGCTCTGTGCTGTTGAAGAATAAATTTGTCAAATATCAACATTGTCTTCTTTACTCCGTGCATACTTTTGGCCTGTTTCTCACACAACTTAAATCTGTTTTTGAATTCGCTGCAAAAAAAAGGGGCAGTGTTACCATTTTAAAAAGATCGTTACACTCAGTATATTTTTGTTTTACTGTAAAAAAGTAGACTTGTGTGACCAAAAAACCTTATTGCATCAATGACAATAATATTTAGTTACTCATAAAAAAAATATATTTATAAAAAACACTAATAGAACGTAACTCACACAATTTTTATATAAAATTAATGTTAACAAAATAAAATAAAAATTTTATTTGGAAGTAAAATAGGATTATTAGTTTTTACGTAATGGCAACACTTGGATGTTGATAACCTTGGGTTTGAGGTTTGACACATTCATGAAGACGTAATTTATTTTTAAACATCCCGTTTTTTTCTTGGTTCCGCGAATGTTGATTCCCGTGGTGCCCATATGATTTCGACAATTTTGGCTAGTTTTTCGAGTCCACATGAATTTATATTGTGTAAATAAAAAAATCTTTTTACTTTTGTTTTGATTAGTGATTACAGAATGTTTTTATTGGCATAGATTTCATTGGAACAAAAAGTTATTTAACATATCTATTTGGTGATTTAAACTACAAAATTACCAAGACTAGAAAATTAAATTACAGACATTTTAATCTTCATACATATATAATTTAGTTTTTATTTAAAGAGTTTTCCCATTTTCTTTATACAAACAGGGTATAGGATGACAAAAAAATCTAATACAATAAAACTCGTGTTACAGTGTTTGTTATCGAACTCATCCGAAACGGCTTCACCGATTCTTATGAATTTTTTTATGTATGTTTCGGTTTTTTTACCTATGTAGGTCTGAGAATAGGTCATAGGCTAAATAATATGGCAAAACAACGTTTGCTAAGTCAGCTAGAAAATAAAATTACGGACATTTTAGATATTTATTATATGATATCTGACGCTCTGACTTTGTCTGGTATTATGTTAAATGTGACTTGTTTTTCCTTTGTACTTGTTTATGTTACTTGTTAAGCCTTTTTTTTCTTGTGATGTGTTAATTTGTCCCAATAAAAGTCTTTCTTCTTCTTTTTCTATATCTAAAATGTCAGTAATTTTATTTTCTAATGAATGACCAATTTTGTCAAAAGTGTACTCATTCTTATACAACTATTAAAAATATTGCAATATGCAAGTACGGTCTTAAGATACTCGTGAAAAATTGGAACGACAGGCTGGATGCATAGACTGAAAAAATAAAATTAAAAATCGCAGCTTACTAAGTGACTTGAGGCTCCGAGTCGCATGAGACGAGGGTGGGCGTGTGTCCGTAGCCGAAGCCGCGGGGGCCGAACAGCTTGCCGTAGCAGGCGCGGCAGTGGATCTCTTTGTCGGGCCCGTCGCACGCCAGCATCGAATCCAGGGGGCGGTGGCACTCCGCGCAGTTAAAGCACTTCTTGTGCCACATCTGGGGACGAGGGTGAGCATTGTTAGTCAAAGGTATTTAGCCTTGCAGGCGGGAAGATTAGCTTTTCTTCTCTAACCGCGCCCCGGTGGGACTCGAACGGTTTTGTGCATTTTCGGTCTTAGATACCCGACATAACTGTATTCGTACTGTAGGCAAGTGTAGTATGCTCCATTTTAATGACGTGCCATCAAGTACCTACGATTGTAATATCCGAAGCCGCTAGTTTCTAGGCAAACCAGCAATGGTTCAACGAAGCAGTAAGCTAATGCAATGTGTATTTTTAAAGCATTCTAAATAAATCAATAAAATATTTAAAAAAATAAAAGATGGATGTACTAGGTAGTCATTGGAATTGTTTCGGCTCTACCTGGATGGATCTAGAATCGAGGTGAACAAGTTTAATTTACCTGTATTAGAGATGGTACCATCAATTTAGTAAAGAACACTTGGCATAGATACACCGAATCGGTTGTCTAACAATTTGCCGGTGACCGAACCCGTTATTAAATATTATATCTAGGCGTATGATCCTTTCACACGTATCAGAAATCTGAAGTGCAACCAGATTCCAAACGCCACACGCGGCATTATGGGGAAATAACTATGGATCATCGGCTTGGCCGCGCCGCAAATAGCCGCATGCGTGACCCACTTCGCGCATTACGTCCATCTACAAAGGGAAAACTGTAAATAGCATACCGTTCCCTTCGCCAGCTGCTGCTCGGCCGCGAAGACCATGCCGCCGCAGCGCGGGCAGCCCTCGCCCTTGGCTGCCATGATCGATGTGGTATCTGGATTGTAGAACGGCCGGCTGCTTGAAATCTCATCCTCACTGTGAAAGAAATGAAACGTAATGCATTGTGGACTTTATATACCTGACCAAAGTTTGGAAGAAGTAATGCAATTTATAGATAGGTTATTTTATCGTAGAGATCGTAGCCGCAGTTGTGCGGATATTGATTATTCATGCTACTATGCTTCCTCATTCCGCAAATGTTAAATTCGATCGGAAGATGTAGAAACTAAAGGTCTTATTTATAAAAACACCATTCCTTAAAACACTCGATAAACATCGATTAAACTAGTCAGTAGCTAGTGGAGATTTTAGAAGGAAAATAGTTTAGAGGAATCGTGTTTTATAAATAAGGCCGTAAGGGTACAAGTTAACAGATAAAAATAGTGAGAACATGAAGTCTAAACTAAATTAGTTACGATGACTCCTTATTTTAGGGACCCAAACCCCTAAAGAGTAACAGCTACCGAATTATCCTATACTCGTTTTTAGGAAGGGGTGATCAGAGACAGAAAAATTATCAGAATGTTCGGAAGTAATCAGAAAAGTACAATAGAGACTCACGTCAAGCCATCAGTCTGCAGGAATCCAGAGCCACAAGCAAAACCGTAGCCGTGTGGGCCCCATTTCTTGCCGTAGCAGGTCTTGCAGTAGACTTCGCTGTCCGGCCCGTCGCAAGCAATGATGGAGTCCAGGGTTTTGGTGCAATCGCGGCACTTGAAGCACTTGCGATGCCATTCGCGGCCCTTGGCCAGCACCTGCTCTGCAGCGAACACCACGCCGCCGCAGCGCGGGCAGCCCTTGCCTGGTGGGGCCATGATCGAGGCCGTATCGATCAGCGTAGTCTTGGGAGCTTGGTCGCTGTGCATTAAATAAAAAACGTCAATCTCAATCTCCTATCTTCTAAGTATGTCTAATAGAAAAGAAAATGTTAGGTACGGGATTATGAATTGTATTGGCGTTATGAAGAAAACGACGAACTAACCATTTTTATTGCCATCGGATGTCAGGCCACAGTTTGTTGGCTATATTGTGTTAGTTCCAAACTTGCGCGGCCGCTCTATCCGATTACAGATTTAGTTCGTTGGAGAGAAGAGCGCGTGTTATTTTCATATTGGAACTCTGCCATCTTTAGTTTGTATTATAAGCTGTTTTTATGAAAGTGACTATGAGATGGAAATAACCTAAACCTGTCTTGTAACTTGAGAGGTTTTAGGCGTAGGTACATTTGGCATTCTTTGAACTAGTTAGTCATATTTTTTTTGACAAATGATTGGACGGCCAGACTAAAAGTTTATGTAGGAAAAGCTCAAAGTTGAAAGCAAATCGAGTATAATCTAACGTAAAAAAAAAATTTAATGATACATTCATCCGACACCTCTCTGGTTTCGGAATTAAAAAGCGGTGGTATAGTTTAAAGATTTCAGAACTGTCACACAAAATAATGGTATTCTGTCTCACTGAATGATGTTGTTATTATGTTAAGCTGACATGTGTATATGGTAGAAAATTGGGTAACACCGCAAACAATTTGCTAAAGCACTCTAGAAGCAAATATTTCATTAGATGGGTTGTTAGGCGATAGTGAAGGACAGACAGTCTTATAGACTGCGTCGGTACAGATTCCTTATATACACTATTATGTACCTCTGCCACTCTTGGTCCTTTATATCACACATTAGACCCAGGGTCGACATCCCCCCGTGGCCAACGCCTCTAGGGCCAAACTTCTGTGCGTAGCATCCTACAGCGAAAGCAAATGAGTAAGCATTATTACACGGACGAAATTCTGAAGAGTACACAGACTTATTAAATTGCGTTGAAAAATTAACTGCACCCAAAGGCTCATGCTAGAAAACAAAACTGTGTTCTCTCCAGATTGTACCGATCCTTCAAGTATTCTTACCCATTGGCGTAACAGTCGCTTTGCAACACACCGGCACCTTTTCCGTAACCATAGCCCTTGGGACCAAACTTCTTCGCATAACATACTATAGAGAAAAAACACTCCATTAGAATCACAACACACGCACACGTGTTCAGCTAGCTTGACTAAACATTGAGTCGATTTAATTAGGTGGGCATGTTTAAGTGTGTAGGTAGATAGTTAAATTAGGGTTTGTTCAAATAGAAGAGTGAATGAAGTATTGATTGTTTACAAGATATTGTTTGATGTTACAATAGTACCTAATGAATGTAGAGCACCAACCTTTGCAATAAATGTCTTTGTCAGGGCCCTCGCAACAGTTGGTGGAGTCCAATCGTTTTGCGCAGTCGCCGCATTTGAAACACTCCCTGTGCCACGCCTGGACATATAGTGAAGAGTGAGGGACTGACAGGGCATGCCGTGTAAGGACTAACACCACAAAATTAGCAAAATGAGCAATGAGGTTATTGTACGGGAGAACTCTGGGACACATTCTCGACACTTAAAAAGCGATCTAGATACCTCGGCAGTATACTTCGTGATCTGGTCCATCACAATGCATCATGGAATCAAGTGTCCTGTTGCAATTTAAGCATTTGAAGCATCGCCTGTGATAGCCCTACGGCATAATAATGACATCATAGTTATGTTATGGAACGCAAAGCTAGATATTCAAATTGATTTCACTCCATTACTTTCAGCTTCAACTAAATTAAATTATATACAGTATCCCATAGTGAAGTTAGTCGTCTGAGGGCAAAAAGCCTGTAGGTATATCTACAGCGTAAGGCTGAGAGTCGATTGCATAAAGAATGTTTCATGGACTGACCTTCCCGCGGGCTAGCATCTGCTCCGCCATGTAGACGCAGCCGCCGCAGCGAGGGCAGCCCTCGCCGGGCGGGGCCTTCGCGATCACGCGCGACTCCAGGCAGGCGCCGTTGGTGCGAATGCCGTCCCTGCACAAAGTCTCGATCACCAGCAGCTCGACACACAGAGGGACGAGCAATGGCTGAGTGAAGAGAGGTTAAAAGCCTTCCGGCCACCGGAGCATTCCGGCCCGTCTCTACTCTATCGGCCACACGGATCGCGCGAAGCTTGTGTCGCGGCGCACCTCCGCCGTAATGGGAGAAGGTAAGGGCTCCCGGCCGCCCGCTCCGATCCGGCCTGAGTTACACTACCACTATACATAAAAACAGAGGGCGCTTTCCTTATCCCATCACATAGCTACATTAGTGCTAAGTAGAAGCATTAGATTGTATGTTAGTTACGGTGAGTAGCGGAGAAAAGTTACTTGACAGAGGAAATTCGAGTTCGGCGCATGCCTTCTTGGTGCGTTTGGAGCAAGCCGTGCTGGCTGAGGCTTTAGATATTGGTTTCTCACCGTTGCTCCGCTGTGCCGTACGGTTCGCCCGCGGCAAGGGGTAAGGAAGGTAGGAAACGAGCGCGGGCGGGTCGGCGCGACCCCGGCGCTCACTGCGGGTCACGCCGCGCCCGACCGCGCTCCGCCATCTCAACAACTAATCAGGATGGTGTTCGACTGTTTTTTATTAGGTTTTTGTATAAATTAAATATAAATAGGAGACCGATAAACAAAATAAATTAAGCGATGGCGGATAAATAAATTAATCCTAACTAGAGTAATTTTAAAGTATGGCGTGCTTTCGCGGCGCGTCGCTGGTGGCTGATCGGTTGGTCGGCGACGCGAGCGCGACGGCGGCTTGCAGCTGCTTGCACTCAATTCCTGTTGCGACATAAACGGAGACTGGTCATGCAACTGTGGCGGCGCATAATGTACAGCCGAGCGCGCGCTTTTCTACTGTGTTGACAGGTAGGAGTGAGTATATGTACACGCGGTTAATGTTGTTACGTACGGGCCCGGGGGCCGGTCGTGAGCGACCTTAGATAAGGAAAGACCCTCGGTGGCGCGGGCGGCGGGGAGCGAAGAGGGTGGCTACTTACGCGTTTTCGCCCTTGAATTGTTCGCCGCTGTCCATGGATAGGCAGCCAGCGCCGCCGCCGAAGCCGTAGCCTTTGGGTCCGAACTTGCGCCCGTGGCAGTTTTTGCAGTACAGTTCACCTGCGTGTTCTGTGCAGTTGGTGGAGTCCAGCGCTTTCGAGCACAGTCCTGATTGAAGTAACATTCAGAAATGTTAAAGTGGCAGAAAGGTGGCATTAAACATCAATAGACGATAGACTCTATCGTAAGTTTTTGTTGTTAGGGTTCCGTACCCAAAGGGTAAGGGACCCTATTACTATGTCTCCACTGTCCGTATGTCTGTCTGTCACCAGGCTGTATCTCATGAACCGTGATAGCTAAACAGTTGAAATTTTCACAGATGATGTATTTCTGTTGCCGCTATAACAACAAAATACTAAAAAAAGAATAAAATAAATATTTATTCTGTTTTTAGTATTACAACAAACGTGATTTTTTTGCCGTTTTTTACTCGTTAATAACGGCAACTAGACCCTTGAAATATTTAAACGTTGTATAGATAATAGTACGGAACTCTTCGTGGCATACTTGGCCGGTCTTTTTAAACTATACGTCCTTGCTATCGTAAATGCAATTAGCAAATAATACGTAGGTATTATTGACTCAGATGGAATGTTTATTGTCTGCACTAACGATAATATAAAACAAATAACTTTATTGTTTTTGTGATCAGCAAAATATGTACTTAGTTCATAAACTCACCACACTTGAAGCATGTTTTGTGCCACTTGAGTCCGCCGGCGACGCGCTCTTCGGCCGCGTACACGGACTTGCCGCATTTCGGGCACTTGGGGTTATCTGCTGGTTTGAAAGGCATTGTGCTTCGCTTAAGTTATCCTGAAACAAAATAGATAATCCGTTGAAGACTCAGGACAGGGACGAGAGACAGGACAGTGCTCATTTCCGTAGGAACACAACAAACAACACCTCTCGTGGAATTAGATTGAGTGCCAAACGACGGCCGCCTGGCTATGCCCGCGTCCACTGCATGCATTTGTTTGTGCAACGTACAGGCGACTTGAAACTTGGCACAATTTGAGTTCGCTTCTAAACCACGACACTTCAAATTGAGGACAATAACAGGTTCATGGTTCTTGTAATAATAGTTTGTTCAAAGACCTGATACCTCCTCTTCAAGAAACAAATGTACCTAAGGTTGATGAACATACAACATCAAAACGAGTTTTTACTACTTGCTTATCGATCATAAAACTTAAAGTTCACGTGTTTTAACTGATGGAGTATCGCGTTCTCAATAACATAATTGGCTGAAATCCAAGTTGCCTGCATGCACCACATAAACTGCATTCAAACTGACGCTTTATTGCTCAACAAGCACATGTAGCGGACGATGTTCCAGTTACATGAACCGCGGCTCCGAGTACGACCGGCGCCTACGCAATGCGACTGTTTCACGTGTTTACAGCATAGGGCGGCCGGCGCTAGGGCGGGCGGGACTGTGGCGCGCCTAATTTGGGCGTTTCAGGTAATGTTACGCGACTGGAGCGCGATGCACTGCTAATAATAGCAGCAGCACTCGGAGACGGGCACAATCACTCGCGGTTATTCTGTTATGACGTGAAGCCGTCATTTTCACCGGACTTGGCACACACCTGTTCGTCGATTCGCTACGAGAGTCGAGCTCCCGGACGCGTGTTTAGTGCAGGGCGGTGATACCAACACTGCGGTTCGCGGAGGTCGAATGATGGGCGAGGGCAGCGCGCGACCGTAGTCTTTGAGCGCGTTGCACACGGCTCCATTGGAGGGGGCGCCCGCGCACCCACCACTCCTGCAGCGCGCCGCCACCCCGCCGGACGCAACCCTCGCACCACCGCATTCTTATCCTACCTCACTCACTTCCTTCCGTCATCTGTCAGGAAGTCCTCAGTCCAGTGAAACATAGGTTTAATTGTTCATTGTTAGTTATTATTGAAACTACAACCACCGAGTGTATTTTTAAAGACCCTATATTGTGTAAAAAACAATACAAGCCGTAAAAAAATATTTTTTTAGACAAATGAAAAATCGAACAAAGAATTATCAACAATTTTAGAATAAAAGTAGTTGTAAATGGCAAACTCTCTAACCGATATTAAAAACCTATTTAGAGGCTAGAAATTCCACCCATGCCAGGACTTGAACCCGCGACCTCTGGCTAATCAGCACTGATTAGTGCAACAAAAATAATATCATATAACCGATATGTTTTAGAAATTGCGCATATAGAAACAATCTACTACCAGTCTACAAAAATACTTCACTCATAAAATATTTATCTGCAACTATGTTCATTTTCATATACCTAACTATCACTGCATCTACCAAGATTTGGTTGGTAGGTTTCCTTTAGAATTATTGCCTCACCTCACGGGATCTGTCCCTTTGAAGATCAAAGGTACTGAATTTACTTATTTGAACCAGTGAACATGAATCATTTGAACATGCCTATCTCTTATTTTAATGTCAAACTGATCCTGTACACTGTCGACACACCTAATATTATATTCTTTTTGTTGCACTAACCCGTGCTAAGGACAATTTAAAAAAATTATTTAGAGGCTAAAAATTCCACCCATGCCGGGACTTGAACCCGCGACCTCTGGCTAACCGTGCCAGTTAGCTGGGTGGAAGTTTTAGCCTCTAAATAGGTTTTTAAAAAAAAGCTAGATTTTACGTTGTGTTTTCCCTGGAACAATAAAGAATATTCTTATCTTATCTTATAGGTATTAAGTTAAAGTAGATAATTATTACCAGAAATGGAAAGTGTGAACGTGATATACAGTTGCTGGTGTAACAAAGTCCTTATACTATACTTTCACCAAATCCGCAAATGGTATCCGAAAGTGAGGTTTTACTTATCAATACCAATAAAATCAGCTGTTTTCCACATTCAAGATACAACTATTGCATTAAAATAGCTTTAGATTGCACTACTATTGCATTAAAATAGTAATTAACTTCCACACACAATGGGGAACTTGCGTCAAACTCAGATTGAAGTGGCATTGCTTTTATACCTTCTTACCATAGGAGATATAGAAAAAGAAAGAAGAAGAATTAAAAAAATAAGCCATAAAAATATATTAAGTGGTTTTTGGGGTCCCAAAAATCAAATTATTCTAATAATAAAATTTGTTAAAGGTCAAAGTCAAAGTCAAAAAATTTTATTCACTATAAAAACAAAATGTTTACTTAATGAACGTCAAAGCTGTTAGTTTCACAATTAATTGATTATGCGGAGAAGAAGCTAACAAAGAAACTCCACATTTATTCTTTTCAAAACAGGTTTGCTTAATTAACAGTTTAATTCAATTAACAGGAAAACGTTTTTTCATAGAATTCTAAACGTTTTTTAAAATCGGCCAAGTAGGTACCTACGTGTCGAGCCACGCGCAGTGTAGGCTTCCATAGAAGAGGGGTTTGTAATTTTGAATGGATTTTGTACGAAGTTTTCCTTTTATAAGTTGGTCGCCTATTATTCGTTAACTTGTCAAGCCTGCTTAGCCTTGACAGTTTTCCTTTAAAGCTCATTATTAATGTGCTCTCCTGCCAGGAGAGGGGGGATCTAATCTGTAGAGTTCTAAATGACACGACTGAACCACCATAACAATCGTTCTTAATTGTTCTTTTCAAGATCCTAAGCTTACGGCCTAAATCAAATAAATTATATCAATCCATTATTTTATCGTTGGACTGACGACCAAGTTATGAAAATTACGTTGATAAAGTTGTTATTTCTGTAAAGCAAATAAAACCCCCCTTTATACGGAACCCTACAATGCGCGTGGCCCGACACGCACTTGGCCGGTTTTATTGCATAAACCGAAAGAGTATCTTCTTAAACAGTAAACAAGAACACCCGAGTGCCAAACATATTTAGTTAGGGAGGTACGAGTATAATTTGAACGATTTTTAAGTGAACACTTAAAAATCGTTCAAGACTTTTTTGTTCCCGTAAAACAGAAAAAATATTTCTTGGTAAAAATTTTGCATGTTAGGTAGGTAGTTAGAAAATTTATTTGTATTCCTAAAGTACATCATCATCATCCACCCATTATGTCCCCACCGAGGGGCACGGGTCTCTTCCCTGAGGAAGGTATAGGCCATACTCCACCACGGGGGCCAAGTCCGGATTCTACCAAATCGGATGCTTAATTCAATTTTGATTTTATGGCAGCCTGCCGGTGTTGACTCATAGGAGTCTAACCCCCGGTTTCTCGTACACTAAAAAGCTGTTAATCTACTGTTAACAGCTGTCAGTGGTTTTTTTTATGTACTTTGGTCAATTGACAGCTGTTAACAACAGATTAACAGCGTGTTAGTGTACGAGAAACTGGGGGTAACAAATCACAGTTTTCGGTTTGACAGTTCGTGTAGGCTTTATGCTATTTAAATACCAAAATATTGTCAATTTTTAGGATTGCGTAGTCAAAAATAACCTTCATAGTTTTGGCCACGTCCGTCCGTCTGTCTGGTTGCGTGCGGCTTAGCACAGAGACGAGAAGTACTAGAAAATTAAAATTTTACATAAATATACGTATTCATCACGCCAATAGGACTTTAGGGTAATAACTAAAAAATATTAGTTATTATCCTAGACGTAATTTAGGGATGCATTTTTTTTTCTTTTCTACGGCAAAGTGTGGGTTATCGCTGGAGTGGTCGTTTAAAAATATTGTGAATGTAGGAAAACTATTTTTTTATAACAGATTTAGGGATCCGTTTTCGAAATATTATGAATGAATGAATGATTTATTGCCACAAACATGCTTACATACAATAATAGGAAAACAATAGAATAATAAATAAAGAAATAAATTTGCGCTTTAATCTTTAAAGCGCAAATTTTTGCTAGAGTAGGGCGTCCCCCTCACCCTCCATTTCCCGGCTAAACGTTTGATTGTAGAAACGTGAAAAAATTCAGGTCAGTAGCACTTTTTTCCTCTGTTGTAGCACAAACCTATAATGAACCTAAAAGGAAAACTATCACGACTAAGCAGGTGTTCTCGTCTAGTATTGTATTTCGGTTTAAGTAGTAAATTCGGGTCTCCGAACACAACATTTCATTCCAACTTTTTCGCAGTAGGTATGTAACCCGAAAACCATTATTTTCGGGCGCAGTTACAGTCTTATTATTTATTTTTAGCACGTCACTTACAATATTTTTATTGCGACATTATCGTCGTCGATCGTACTTACCTTCCTTACAATTGAGCAAAATTATCGAGTTATAACTTTATCTACATATTTACCAAACACAATCTGTCGTTGAGAATAAGAGACGCGATTCACGAATTTATATTAAAGAATAACATGCAACGGTGAACTGTGACCAAAATAAATGTAGGAATAATATTGAATCACTACTTTTGGCATAGGACGAGTTTTGTTCATAAACGACTCAGTTGCATGTCATGTTCAATATTAACACTGCTACTTTGTAAAGCGCGAATTTTATAAATTTGTATTAAACCTAAGATTTCGAAAAATATAAGTCTGAGAAAAAAATCACAGAATATATTTTTTTTAAATAAAAAATAAAAACCGACTTCGAAACACTACAGCACTAAAAAGTTAGAAGTAATTTAAATAATTAGAAGTATTTATACATGTAGGTATTATAGATATATAATTTGTAGTTGGTGCCCAAAATATGTGTGCTGGTCTTGAAACTGGGCACCGACTACAAATTATATTTACCCTACTTAATTCGTTGCTTTAAAATTTGTTGTTCTAAATTTCAATCTCCGAAAGTCTTCATCAGAACATCACTAAATTAACTTGGGACTACT
Organism: Yponomeuta malinellus; assembly: GCA_947308005.1. NCBI lineage: Eukaryota > Metazoa > Arthropoda > Insecta > Lepidoptera > Yponomeutidae > Yponomeuta > Yponomeuta malinellus. The sequence continues at coordinate 10,725,984 of OX370994.1, forward strand.
TTTACTCTATTTTATGAAACATACGGATAGGATGGGCTCCATTAGGGCTTATTTACTGCTGTCCATTGAAGAGTTCCGTTCTCCATCTCTGAAAGTCTCCATCAGATCTTCACCTAATTAAAATGGGACCAATGGGACCAAAACCTACCTGTTCGAACAAAAAAAGAGTTGTCGAAATCGGTTAAGATTTGACGGAGTTATGGAGGAACATAGCCAATTGATAACCTCCTCCTTTTTTGAAGTCGGTTAAAAATAAATAGCTATCTTTCGGCGACACAAAGTGTAATTCGGGGATTCGGGTGAAAGGTTCGTCCATTGCTCTTTTTGTACACAAAACGGACCGAAACATGATTAGAAACGCAGCCATGAATTGGTAGCGCTTCCATTTCAACCTCAGAACACAATTCAACTGTCGAATAGCCCCAAGCGATGAACGCTTGGTCGCATGCGCAAGGGCATGTACTCATCGCGCCATAAATAAACAACAAATATTCTTAATTATTAAGTTTACAATTAGTACAGGAGCGTGTCATAACGCGGCAACAGTATGCCTTGCCAACTTGCGCGCACCTGCCCATCTATTAATATTTGTGTGCACAGAAATAACTCTACATTGAAAAGAAGTCTAGAAAACGACCTACCACGTTGTTCCCCTTGGTACCTACATTCCTATGGAAAAGTTGCAAACCTTATTTCTTATACCAAACATAGACCAATTCAAATTTAAATTGAAAAAAATGTTGTTGGAAAAATGTTATTATAAGTTAATGGAATTCCTGACTGAATGAATATATAGAATTAATTTAATTATTCACTACAACTCCGACATTATTATTATTATTTTTTTGATTGACCTTGTGTGTACTAAATCATCTTGACTATAAAATTGTTTTATTTTTTATTGATTTTTGTATTTACTAATGAATTAATATTATTATGATTATAATCTAATTTTTTACATAAATTTAATGGAAGGTGCTCTCTCAAGAATTTTGTAAGTCCCGAAGGACAAAACATGCACAGGACATATTTATTATAATGAAACAACCTTTTTAACTCATGTTTGATAAATAAATAATCTTTATCTTATCTTTATCTTATAATCTTTTATTTTTTCCTTTTTGTAGGTACCAAATCTTAAATCACAGTCTGAAATTTGGGGTTCGTATAATCTGACCACGCGATCCGTTGTGGGTGGAAACTGATATCGCACTTAAGGTGTGTTCTGACCTCGATATCAGTTTCACCTCCAAAAAAAGAATGAAAAGTAGAATCTGATGGTGTGATCCGATTCCACCGTATTACAAATGTCGACTCTGATGAGCACACAAAGTTTACGGTTGTAAAAAGACGATAAATGTGATCAAATTTATTGTTTGTTAGAACAAATTAGTTATTTGTTATTCGTAAGCAGCCTATATACGTCCCACTGTACGGCCAGGCCTTCTCTCAGGGAGAGAGTATGGGCTTTATCACCACGCGTGCCCAACGCGGATTGGCGATTTCAAGCACTGTTAATAGCTCCGACACCCAGGTTTCCTCACGATGTTTTCCTTGACAGATAGCGAGTGGTGTTGCTACTATGACTTCACAAATGTAGTACATAAGTTAGAAAACAAAGTCATAGGTTAATTAATAGGCTGACCATTCATAAACAAGAAACAAAAAAAATCAGCTGCGGTTATTTGCAGTTCTAAAAGATACGATAAAGAATTAGATACGAGAATATTTGCGGTTTACAACGGAGATTGATCGCAGGAAACATGGAATTTTTCTAAATTATTTCTTGAGAACACAAGGTCCTTATCAATTTTTTTTAATAACACGTTTTGCGTGAGAATATAAAAGATAATAATTACGTAGGTACCTATTCAATATTGTAAAATTTATATACCAAAGGGAGGTAAAAGTTATTCTAGCCAACGACATCAGTGTGACTTTTAGTGAGATAAAACTCATCTACGCCTGTAATTTGTGCAGATTGTGAAGTTTTCAAATGTCTTCTTTTAGCTGTATCAAACGAGATTTCATACTACCCTGCATCGAGGGAGGCAGAACCGTTGAATCTTTGTCCAAAGTTTTAATGGCAAAATTTTATGTTTCTGAAAGCAACCTGTATTTAACAAGCGTTGGACTTTGGCAGCACGGAAAAAGGATTCATATTTGAAGAAGGCTACTCCGCGACTTATAAATGATTTATCAAAAGTTACTGCCAGACCTGAAAATGAAAATGCGTACCAGTACGGACTGAAATGCGTACCACTTCACACGCTGTATGGAAATGATAAATGAAATTATCTTCCTTTTAAGACTTGGTCTGCTACATGTGAAGAAAAAAGAGATTGAAGGAGGAAAAGAAAGAACTTGTTCAAAACCGTTTCAGGGAGGAGCTAGGATTGATAGTGGATAAATTTCGGCAAGGTAGTGGGAATACTAATGATGGAAATACCATACGAAGATCCTTCTATAACAATGCTCTGCGGAATTTACAGGTGTAGATGAAACATTAATTAAGCGCCTCTACATTATTTTACAAGTTCTTTCTTCAGGAATGAGGATAGATCCCGTGAAGTTTGGTGAATACGCTATTGAAACTGCAAAAATATATGTGGGTTAATACAACTGGTATTATATGCCATTCTCAGCGCACAAGATACTTTTGCATAGAGAAAATTTTAAAAACCTATTTAGAGTCTAGAAATTCCGCCCATGCCGGGACTTGAACCCGCGACCTCTGGCTAACCGTGCCAGCGCTCTCCCAACTGAGCTAATGGGCAGTTGGGAGAGCGCTGGCACTGTTAGCCAGAGGTCGCGGGAAACAAACTATAAATTTCATCACATTTATTATCTTTCTACCACTGTAAACTTTGTGTGATCAAGGTATAGACATTTTAATATATCGTACACCTAGATGTAAACGTAGCTAACTCAAAAATCTCAATTTTTGTGTTAAGCACACCATCAAAACCTTTGCCTCAATCCCCAACCAATAAAACAGACTTAAAATATGTCCACTACTCGAGGCTAGATGGCGCTGTATGCCCTTTTTGTTGAACGAACAAACCTCGCTGTTCTTCACCAAAAACAGGCCCGGACATCACTAGATGCAATCTGTATTACAAGTGGGGCGCACATGACCGTCGTAAGCAATTTAGAGTTATTTTGAGTTGTAGCCGAATTATCGAAAATTCAAGCAGCATTATTTCGCATTGTCTTCATTTTGGTGGTCAGTGCTGAATATATTTTAGTTATTGCTCAAAAGGTCAGCAAAGATTTTGTTTTTATTTAGAATTGTTACCGTATTGCCGAAAAAAGTTTGGATTTTTAGTTGAGTCGGTTTTGTTGAGTCATTTTTTAAACTCTTGTATTTGTTTAAAAAACCAACGAATTAGAACTATTTTGCTTGTTGCGACTGGAGTCTTTTCAGCTTAATATAATTTTAATTTCATCCTAGCAACTCATAGTTTATTTGTTTGTTTGTTGTAGTGGAGAAAAAGGAGAGAAAGAGACTGTCTTAGTAGATTATGGTTATGCCTATAGTAACAAAGATACTCAAAACTGTATTCAAATACAAATAATTTCATTGTTGTGATTAGTTAACCTAAAAAGTTTTTACTCATCTGGACCATAAAATTTTATAGTAATGGCGTTCGTTATTAAAATGTTAAATTAGAAATTCATATTTAAATATACGCCAAGTGTAATTTTAGAGGTGGACTTCCGGTTTTTCGTAGAATGGAAGGTTCGGCAGGAACGAAAGAATTTTATTTATAGCACTTTTATAGTTAAAAGTGTAAAAAATCACGTTAATTTTATATTAAAAATCGTCAAAAGGGACAAAAGAGGCTCTCATTTTTTATTTGTATGGTATTATTAATAAAAAATATTTTTTGTGTACTTAAACTTTCAAATTCTAAAAACCAAATTCACCAACTCAAAATAATAAAAAAATATTTATACATTTCTTTAAAAATAGGGAAATAACTAAACAAATCAAATCAAACAGCCCCTATATATGATTAGAACAAAATATTTCTACACCATCTTTTTTCTAGCTCCATATAAAACGCATATATCTTTACAGAAAACTCCTGCAATGAACAGTTTTACACTAATCAGTTTTTCGCCTTTCCTAAAAAAAGTGCTTTTTTGAGTTAATACCTGTTTAGATCTAGGTGTGCGATATTGTTTCGGTGGAATCGGATCACAGAATCAGATTCTTCTTTTCATTCTTTTTTCGTAAGTAAAACTGATATGGAGATCAGAACACACCTTGAGTGCGATATCAGTTTTCACCCACAACGGATCGTGATCAGATTCCACTCAAACACAAAATTTTGTTATGTGATTTTAATGGGGTAAAATATATTTTTTAGAACTACTCTGTATCTATTTAACTAAGAAGCAAATAAATAAAATATATCTACACTGTAGCACGAGTAAAATGATTGTAGCACGCACGTGTAAGCAGCTAGAAGCATACACCGACTTCACCTTAAATAATATTGTAAGAAAGAAGACATAACCCCTTGTGTACATCCGTTAGCTCTTTTAAAACACAGGAAACTTAAAGTAGCCGTGATGATATTTTTATCGACATTGTTCGTCGCGCACTCTTCCTGCCGTAATCTATCTATGCAATATACAGGGTGTCGCAGAAAGGTCCATTGGAACTTAAAGAAGTATTGTTTTTATGTAGCTAGTATACGTCCCACTGCAAGGCACAGGCCTTCTCTCAGAGAGAGAATAGGCTTAATCGCCACGTGTGCCTACCGCGGGAGAAAAGGAGGAGAAGGAGTTATGCTACTCATAAATACAAAAAAACTTTAATTTTATTTTAAAAACAAAACAAAAACTACAGCTAAACTGAGTATAATATACCTACATATTAATAAAAAACAAAAAGTAAATCACAACTTTTTACAAATAGAGACAATTTAAATAATATTGATATTATGGGACTAACTCATTTTTTTATTAGGAAAGGTTAACACTCGACCCCAGTCATGCCTAAGATGTTGCGCGGGTCTAAGATGTTGCGATCTTAATATTAATATTATTAGTTAGGCCAACTCTGAAATAGCGACAAAAATATCAGCTGCTCTAGTAAAATGTATTTAATAAACAGCTGTTCTTTTTTCATGATTTCGGAGTTGGTCGCATAATAAAACTTGTTTGTATTGATGAATACAATAATCAGCTCCCTATCTCATATGCTTCTACTCGACCTTCTGCAACACCGTATTGTATATAGAGGGTTAACTCTAAAATGGGCAATTCCTGAAACACCCCAACTAGAGTTTGTGTTTTACAACAACTTTTTTTCTATAATTTTTTCTCAGATTTATGTATTTCAAAATATTGAGAATTACGTAATTTTATTACATTCAAATTTAATAGAATCCTACCAATGTGGCATTCCGGTTATGCTCACTGACTCCTCACCAAAGCCTCACCCCGGTCAATCTTTGTCCTAAATAGAAGAATGTAATTGCTTCAAAGTCCATCATGTTTTATGTACATATATTATATTTGGCGTTATAGTTCGACAAATACCCTATTATAATTTGATTGTAATGCTGTGTCTACCGTAAAATAAAATAAAAATAAATGTCCATTCTATTTAACACAGTTAACAAGTTCTATGCTGCGTTTGTCAATATTTCGAAAACAGATTTAAATGACAAATCTCTGTATTACATTGAGTATTCTATTCCACCTGGAATGAGTTCGAGCGAGCAAACAGCTGCGCCGACGGGATACGGCGTGGTGAGGTACAATAGTGAATTTAATACAACCGCGAAAAGGTCTCAAGGGACGGAGATGGACCATGACCTTGATTCAGAGGTGAAGGCACTTTATATTAGATTAGATTAGAAAATTCCGTGTCGCACAATAAGCGTATTTGTATAAAGGCGAGCTTAATAATAATGAGTATTTTTTTCCAGATAACCTTGGGTTATGTGGACAGTGGAACGGGTAGAGCCAGGAAAGAGTAGGAAAAGTTGCATAGACCATAATATAATAAAATTAAAAAGTTATGGTATTAGTTATCAATATACCAAATACATCAACAACAGTTAGTGGACTAATGAGGAGAGGAGGAGTCATATAAGATGCCATAAAGAAGTGCCACAATGTGGGCATTCCTGCGGGAGCGGATATTTAGCCAATTAAGCTGAGTGGGAACTGGAAAACATGGTCATATTTACGAAGGCCGATATTCTAATCTGAAGCGAACGAAGTCGCAGGGATAGCTAGGTTGAAATAAAACTGCCGATCGCTACGAAATGAGCATTTTATGTTGTCTATTTTTACTTCTGACACTTGGTTTACAAAAAAATATAGGAGTGAATACTAAATAATAAACATAATTAATTCAGTTTCTTTTTTTAAATAATTAACTCAGTTCCTTTATCACGTTTAAATTTGTACAAATTTTACTTGTATTAGCAGTTTATTTTTATATAATTCATGTATTCATGTAAGTATAATAATAATCAAGACATACAAAATGAGAAACTATTGGTAAAGAAAAAATGCAGTGCACGTACAGGGTGCGGAACAATATCCTGCACCCTGTAAGTGCGCTGCAATATTGACTGGTTGACATGGAAACGACGCTCATAATATGAAGCTCATATAAATATCGTCATAAACTTTATTTGTAGCCGTTTCAAACGTTAACGTGATATAATATAGCCTAAATGTTACCCTGGAATCTAAGCTATTATCATGGTAAGTTTGCGTGATGCGTGAACAAGGAAACAGAGAGAGACAGACAGAGACATCTACAGATTTATTATATGTATAGAATGTATAGATAGATGACAAACTCTAATATACAGGGGTAACCCTGTATATTTTTTATGGAATCTTTAAGTTCTAACAAAAATACACTAGTTTATTGTATTTGTATTTCTCACAAGAAACTACAAACAAAATTATGTAGAGTCTGCATATTTATCATTCGCTTCCAGTCTGACCCAATGAGAAAAAATGTAATGTCATTCAAAATATAGAAGTTATTGTGTTACTAAATATTTTATATCAGTCGTCCAGACATGACGAGCTATCTCAGCCATTATAGCACAAAATATGGGAAAGAACATTGGATAGCGGCAAAAAGAGAATTGCAGTATTTGAGAGGTGAAGCAACAATCAAGCGGAGTACATGGCGCTCACTGCTGCAGCTAAAGAGGCTATATATTTAAGGCGCTTTATATCGGAAATTTATTTATAGCCCCGGCTGCCTGAGTGATCTTAAACGATCACGAAGGTTAAGCAACACTGGGCGCGTTCAGTGCATAGATGGGTCGCCGTCTATGCCTAACGCAAGTGGCATTTTTCCGAGCGGTTCCGTGCTTCGCAAGGCACGTTAAGCTGTTGGTGCCGGCTGCCGTCGATGGATGGCAGTCGTTAAGCCAAGTCAGAGGCCTTAGGGCGGCTTGACAACTTCTGACAGTAGACGAGCCACTAGTCTACAAGCCTCCACCAATCCGGACTTGGCCCCCGTGGTGGAGTATGGCCTATACCTTCCTCAGGGAAGAGACCCGTGCCCCTCGGTGGGGACATAATGGGTTGATGATGATATCGGAAATTTGTGATAAGTCTACTGTGTTACGTTTTACAGTGACAGTCAGAGTGCACAAGGTCTAGTGCATAACCCTGTTTACCATGAGCGAACCAAACACATAGACAAGAAGTATCATTTTATTAGGGAAACGGTATCTGATGAAATTATTGACATTAAATTCGTCAGATCGGAAGAAATGTTTGCTGACGTGCTGACAAAGCCACTAAGCCGTAATTTACATACAATATGTGTAGGCGGTCTAGACTTAGCACGATTTTAACGTACCTAGTTCTTTTTTGTTTTTTCTAGTTTTCTGTTTCCTTCTAATCATGTATGGGTTTAAGATTTTTATTTTAGTTTTATTTGAGGGTGGATGTTGTAAATACTTTTTGTATCCAATTAAAACCTCTTCTTTTGAGTTTGAATTTGAAGTGTTCGCAAATTTATTAATTTGTACAACTGACACACAGAAAATACAATCACAACAAGAAATACATATTTTTATTTAAATTTCCAACAAAAACGAAAATAAAAACAAAAGAAGTTAAAACATCCATTATTTCATATAAAATACCACAGTAGGTATATGGTAGGTCACTTTTTGACTTTCAATAATGGTATTTGTCTGCTTTTACTATGTAGTACTTCTAGAAGGATCATCGGGGAAACGACTTAGAAGCAGCTGTACTCCCCCCGTCACTTTATTTGCTTAATATCTGCAATTTTAGTTATCGCACACAAAATGAGGCGATAATGGGTTTTAACTGGGTCAAAACGTTTTAATCCACTGGGTAAAAATGGAAAAAACCTACATCTCTGGTCTATGCCAAATTTCAGCTTTCTGGAACTAATCGTCTCTGTGGACAGACAGACGGACAGACGGACAGACGGACAGACAGACAGACAGACAGACAGACCGACGGACATGGCGAAACTATAAGGGTTCCTTGTTGACTACGGAACCTTAAAAAGTGAACTGGGCGGTGCAAAACGGAAGACGGAAGCTTGGTGCAATGCAAAAGGACGGATTGTGATATTCATTATCTATCTACCTTTATCGAATGTACCTATACACGACAAATAAGGCAGTAAATGATATCGAGGCATACAAAACCATTTATGGGCAATCAAACCAGGGCTGCCCGCGCACCATATGGTCAGATTGGCAAAATTTCATAACAACATCGATCGTCAGAACACTCGTGACTCGATTCGTGAGTGATACCAGGTAGGTATCAGGTAGGTTTCTAGATGGTTAGCTAGAATATTCTTTATCCTTTTTTATGGGTAGTCTCTTAAGGGGCTACCCGGATGTAATCCGAGCTATCAATGAAAAAATCATCTAGCTAGTACCTTACAAAAACGTGTTAGTAAAAATTAAGACATTATTTTTTTTAGGTGTAAAGCCGTATAAAATGAAACAACAAATTCACATTAATTTGCCTAATCAATAATTTAAATAAAATTAATACATATGTTTATGAGCGAGAAACCTCTCTTGAAAAACGCATTAACTAAAGGTTCACTTGATGTAAAAAAAAGTACAAACCTGCAATTTTTCAATGTATCAAATTTTTCAATATCTAAATCGCTGTTAGGTAGGTACTGAAATCAAACTACCCAGAAACGTACACAAAAATAACGGGTGACGTAAGTGGATCTTACAATATTCCGTGGTTCATCAATAATGAATTGTCGCAAAGATTCAACGGAAGCACAGATGTATTTTTTTTCGATGTGAAATTGTAAGATTGTGAAATAAATGGTAAAACTTGATAATGAGCATTGTCCTAAAAAACTTAAGTTCTGTTTTTATGTTTTTTGTTCGGGAAAAAAAGGTAATTTTGAGATTCTGGGCTGCTTTCATTAAATTTTAAAGCGCAAAAAATAACCAGAGTTTACGAAACCGGAAGTACGTCATGCACGGATGTACGTCCTCAACTGAGATCCTACGTGCTCTCAGTTTCTAGTGGTACCATTACTCGATACAAAAACTTTTAAAATAAACAAAGCTAAATGATTCCTAATCTGTGTTTCGGTTTTCAGGATTTGCGTTATGCCGAGTATGCCAATGACAAGTTATAGTAGAACGTTAGTAGAACATGATGTAACCTACTGGCAGTTGGAGGATTTGCACAGAATGATGGATTAGACTACGAAACTGGTAAAAGAACTGAATCGTCGGAAAATTGTAAAATGACAAAATAAACGAGTAACTATCCGTGCAAATTCAGTTTTTATTAGACTACGACACAAACATGTTTTATACCGCTTTTGCACAATCTGTGACCGCTTGTTAAGATTTTAAAAATACGTCAATATTTACTCACTTACTGTGACTTACCGTCTGTCAAATACAATTGACGTCGAACAATACCTTTTTAGGGTTCCGTACCCGAAGGGTGCCAAACGGGTCTGTCCGACCTTTAAAGGGCTCTATCTTTGGAACCGTTATAGGTAGCCAGTTTAAATGTTCACAGAATATGTGTTATTACGGCGGATTACCTAAAAAATTATAAAATTTTAAAAATAATAAAAAATAAGGGGGGTGGCCATACAACAAACGTGTTCTTTCGCCGTTTTTTTGTTTATCTTCTATCGTAAAAACGGTTATACATACAGGCGCAAACTAGGCGTGATTGTGGGATTTATTATATATTTAAACAAAAAAACAATGTCCCAGGCACTGCAGCGTCCGAGTGGTCCCTTCACCCATCTAGTATGAGTAAAAGTGCCACTGGACGCTGCATAAATGATCTCATTACGTAGATGAGATGCATAGATGCAAAGGCCAAAGTTTTTTTAACGACAAATTATAAAAACGACCAGGCGCGAGTACGGAACCCTCAGTGCGTGAGTTCGACTCGAACTTAGCCTGTTTTTTACAATCGTCGAGCTTAATGCAACATAATAGTCACGAAAAGTTGTCAGTTTCCTTAACATGTTATGCAACAGGATTAGCTTGACAATCCAACAAATAGGTTATTTATGGACGAATAAGTTGGATTTGCTTTCTGTTTACGCTTGCATAGTAACTCTTCAACCGAGTAGTATAATGTTGCGTGCATAAAAATGGTAGGTAGATTAGGTAGGTACTCATACTGAGAGCAACGCTATTTTTAAAAGAAATTTATCGCAGGCGACTTTAATTTTCCGCCTCAGGAATCGTCGCTGAAAAGTGTTTAATGAGAGTTTTTCACCTCTGGCATCACTTCAAGTTTGTCCATATCTTTGTCAATCGCATGCCGCTGCCGTTTTGTGAACAGTTTACCGTGCGGCTGCCTACTAGAGATGGGTAATGGCCCAGGTTATAAACCACTGGTGATTTATAATCCAGTTTTGACCCAGTTATGCACCCGTTATAACCCATTATGGCGGTTCATAATGATTTCGTTCAATAGTAATACGGAATATGTCGAATAATGTGCACGGCGTTGTAGTAGTTGTAAGCTGCATGTATCGTTATGAAATTATGCACGCAAAAATATACAGGAAATTCTCCATACAATACAATATTAGGTTGGGATTTCACTACCATGTTTAGTTTTTATCTCTTGCGCTCGCATTGTACTAAGGGCCAGTGTCCTAATGTAATTGCGTGGACGCAGAAGGGGCCAAAATAAAAAGGTGAGCTACTTTTGACTTGTGTTTTCTTTCACACTGCTTACTTTACACAATAATAACTTATAACTTAGGGAGAGACCGAATGTCGAGGAACTGAGCTATAAACTGCTATCGAGGAAATGAGGAACTGACTCAAAGATGTAAGTATTTATACTAAATTATTAATCAACTAACTAATGATGTTATTTTGTAGTTTGAACTTATTTACTTTACAATTTCTTAATGAATTTGTCTTTCTCATCAGTAATGTTGTTCTAGACTGTTCCGTAATTAAGTTATCTAATTATATTCAAATAGATCAACTAATAGTGTTTGAACATACAATCATCTGCAAACAAATCATCAACTTGAGAATTTTAAGATAAGTCTATGTGGTACATTACACTAAATGGAGTTTAAGTCGAGATTTGCAAGTGGCCCTAAGTACATTTAAACCTAAGCATTGCAGGCAATGCATCTCATAAAGTATATCAAGCAAGCCACACTTTTATGATCCTTTGCGCCGGAAATCCCCGGGCGTGAGCGAGTGGGACAACGACATCGTCAATCTCGCTCGCACTTGCGCCGTGCACAATGCGTACGGCACAGCACTCACTCCAGTACTTTGTTGCTTAGAATGCGCACGAGCGTTTTTTGGTATAATTTCGTATTTTTTTTTTATCGAACCGGCATTGTTTATTGTTACTGTGATCACTGTTTACCTGAATGACCTTGGCCTGAATGCTGACTGAACTTCCAACGCGCTATTTTATGCGCTTTTTCATTGTGTAAAGGATTCAGTCACTCACTGCAGTTCCTGATGAAGTGATGATGCCCGCCTGTGTTGAATGCACTTGGAGTTTTACTTAAATATTTCTGGATTATTTAGAAAGTATAGATGCAGAATCATTATTAGGACTACATTATCTGAAAATATTTCACGGGGACTGCAGCGTGTCACTTAGTCCAAATCTTACAACATGTTACTTAGGTTAAATCTTCCATTTTTAGGGTTCCGCAGTCCGACAAGGAACCCTTATAGTTTCGCCATGTCCGCCTGTCTGTCTGTCTGTCTGTCCGTCCGTCCGTGGCCTAGCGCAAAGACCGGTGGTACTTGTCTGTCTGTCTGTCTGTCTGTCTGTCCGTCCGTCCGCGGCCTAGCGCAAAGACCGGTGGTACTAGAAAGCTGTAATGTGGTATGTGTATACATATTTATCACGCCGACAAAGTTAAATAATAAAATGTCAGAAAGTTTTTTTTAATGTACCTCCCCTAACATAAAAAGGGGGGGGGCTGATTTTTTTTCTTCTCTACCCCACCGTGTGGGGAATCGTTGGATAGCTATTTTAAAAACATTGGGAGTTTACTAAGATCATTTTACAATTGAGGCATCCATTTTCGAAATATTTAGCTTGTACCTGTGTCCTCCCCCCCTCTACAATCTAAACCTTTGCATTTAAAAATCTAAAAAAAATCACGATAGTAGCAAATATAATAAATTTAAAAGAAAAATTATCACACCTGAGTAGGCTTTACAGGTTAATGGTCGATTACATTAATGGGATTAGTAAAAAAGCCTCCTATTTTGTTTGATAGCTGAATTTTATGATTATGTTAGGTAATAGGTTGTAATAATAACTAGATGTCTGTGGAACCCTAAGCTACGCGTGGCCCGACACGCTTTTATTTGTACTTTTATTCATAGAAAACATAGTATTTTGAAAGTGTATGCAGTTCATTAAAACTTAAAAATACTTCAGTGGTGCAAAAATAAATCACTATAGCACTATAATGTCAAGCAAAACTCCCGATTACCCAAAGCATATTTTTTTAGTTGTAATTTGTTCTTGTTAAATCGTATCGCTCCTGTCTTTCATTTTGACCCACCAAAAAAATAGTTAATGGGATAAAACTGGTAGATAACGTTATAACCCGGATTAAAACTGGATTATAACTACTGGGTTATAATCCACGACCCATCTCTACTGCCTACTGGCCAAATACGCCGTCAATGTTTCACGGACAAGAATACACATTATTCTAATTACGGAACGAGATGAAAGACTTGGAAGAGACACTTCGACGTGTCTCTATCATCATCATCAATCATAGAAATATACTTGCCTATTCGTCACGCAGAGCGTGAGACAGAGATACTTACTACGAATGACTAACAACTCCTACCAATAACGCTGAAATCCTGTAACTGAAATAAATTAAACTTCAATGCGCTCGCTGAACAGGAAAATTAATAATATCTGTAGCCTCTCAGTTTTTCGTAAATACGTTGATATCAGCGAATTGTTTCGAATGGGGTTTTCAATACCCAAGAGTTTCAGGTGTTTATGGCGCAGTCTGCAGGTGTGGTGGATCTCCATGGGCGTGGGCTGGAGCTAAAATTACATGGTAACAAACAGCTCGGTGTTAGTCAGCAGCCGAAGCAGCGGGAATTACTCATGCCGCGCTAGCCCGCCGTGGGCAGTCGCCCACTCACTCGCCTCATATCAAAATTTCGTACCACCATTATGGTGGGTACAGACCGAACCCAACGAACGAACAAAAGGTTCAGTGTGCCAATAAGAATTGGTCAATAGCTCTATTAAATGTCGCCTATCGGCATCGTAGTATGATGTTCACGCGTTCTATGGCGCTAAACTAGTTGACACTTTTGACATTTAGAACGAATTGCTCGCTTCGTCATACTACCTATGCACAGCAGCTCACTAAATCATTCGCTCGTTCGTCTTGGTCTGTGCCCACCAAAACAGTGGAATGAAGTTGGATGAAAGATTACCATTCGCACAGGGTTGTTGTTCAGCTTCGTGTTTGCTTTGACGATTGCGATTTGATTTTTAAAGTAAAAAATAAGTGTTGGGTAGGAATTGTGTATTTCCCGTACTGTTGTTGGTTTTGCATCGAACAGTAGACTCGTTATTCAAAGCGAACTGACAATAACAGAAAAAAACACAAAAAGGTCAACAAAAACTGTACCAAAATAACTATATTACCTACTTATTTAAAAGTGAGTCAAATAAACACAACAAGTTTATTTCAGTGTGGTAATAAACGACGCATCGTTACAAAAACAAAAGCACTCTCTTGGCATGTTACAAGAAAAGAAAAATAAAAATTCTTGAATCGCCTTATTCATTTGATTTTCTGCAAACACCTACGAGTTTTTTGTATGGAACGGCAAAGATTACGTGGGATCGTAATGTGCGTACAATCTACCGTGGGTCTAGCGTTAGTAGTAAAAATCAAAATTTATAGCACTTAAATTAGCCAAGCACGCAATCTGAGACAATATTAAATCATTAGGCACCTACTGTAATATTACAAAAAATATCTGAACTGTCCAACTTCCAGCAAATTAATTTCATTGAAAATTCGTTGCTTGCCCCTTATTTTCTTTCGCAGAGCCTTTATAGATACTAGAATATGTACCTATCGTGGAGTGGGTAATCAGAAGGACTAAATTACCTACGTAGGTATTTTGTTTATCCGGTCAGATCTAAGCAAATTTCAATACTGCTGATACAACAAACACCTTAGCTTAGGAACGTTGAAGAAGAAGGAATGGAGAAAGTTGTTAGGTACCAAACATAATCTTTATTGGGGTATCTAAATACTTATATTAGATTTCGTAGATTTTTATACCCTAAAATAAACTACTTACAAAACAAAATAACTTTTGACGGGGAAATAATTCCCTTTGAAATGGGAAATAAGCCAAGTGGCTTTCTGAAAAAATATTTTCAATTTATGAGCTTTTTAGGGGTTGTTCTTTAGAGCTCAGTTAAATAAAATAAAATATGTGCTATGGGAAAAATGGGATTCGTCCATACCAACAACTTTTGTAAAACTTCGGGAAAACTTCGGAATCCTGCTGGTCAATAACTCCGCCAGGTTGTCTCCTCAAAGTCTTCAATCAGTGCGTCCTGCCACTTATGACCCACGGAGCCGAAACGTGAACACTGGCTGCAGGACTACTCCACCGATTCCAAGTCGCTCGGCGTGTTTATATGAAACGGGCTATACTCGGAGTCTCTCTGATGGTTGGATCACATCAAAAATGAGATAATTCACCATAGAACAGAGGTGATTGACAAGATTAGCCTACAAGATTAGCGAGTTGAAGTGAAGCATTAGGCTGGTCATATCTGCTGAAGAACCCATAACCACTTTTTAAAAAACTTATTATAAACGATAGTTTTAATTTAATTTGTGACGCTAGTGAACCTTATGGACCCCTTATAAGTTACATCTATATTGCACAGTTTACAACATTCCGTTCCTTGCCTGTAGCGTGTGGGACAATAAGGTTATTGATATGTTCGGTTTCGGCATGGGCGGGCGGAGCCGGTGCTATTTCCGTCCCTTGCCAGTATTGGCGGTTACTGGAGAACGGTTGCTTTCTCGGAATACCAATACCGCGATCATCTTTGGGCTCTATTACGGGGGACCAACACAACCAAAGTACCGTCAACACGGGTCGAGAATTTCGTACTTCGCTTCATCAACATTCATTAGGTGTTGCCTGCACACTTGCTAATCCCATATCCTCTATTTGATACACGAACAAACAAATAGGTACACGAACGAACCAAAATATAGATTGTTTTATAATGAAATTAATGTCGGATTATTTTAGATAGTTGCACGCACATATTCAACAGAACATTTGCATATTAGAAAACTTCACTTGGGAGTTTGGTCATGATTAAATACTCTACTGTTCTACTTATTGGAAATGTTTGGTTAGAATTTCTAGCACTTTGACTAGGCTATTAGATTTTGAGTTAGCAATAAAACAAATAAATATTCAGGAAATCCTTATGGTCTTCTTAACACAATTCCTTAAAACGCCGATTAAAAAATAGTCTGTGGTGGAGATTTTACAAGGAAAAGTCGTAACAAAAGATTAAATAAACTGCCTCTTAGTGCTTTAAAGGAATCGTGTTCTTATAAATAAGGCCGTTAATGTTTATGTTTATTAGGTGACGATAGTCATCACGGAAAACTCCAGGCCAGTTCGATGACATTCTCGTACGTCTCGCACGGAGCCAAACTTTTCTTCAAACAGACCTACTTTCTGGTAAATACGGGCGCTTTTCCCGTAATTTTCACAGTATTTTCTAGCAAGAATGCTTTGCCATGGAACTGAGTGACGCAATCGGACTGTAGACGAATGCTTCATATCCGTCCAAAACCAAACCATTAACCACTAGGTAAGTAGGTAGTCGAGAAAATAACGGCTGACTCTAGATCATGATACTGAATATGTCAAAAGTGATTAAGTGGTATGTGTTTGTAATTAAAGTAACTAAGTGGTACGTACAATTGTACATACCATAGTTACTTAGTGCGTGGTATGTACGTACAATTGTCCATGATTTATTACCACAAATTACAGGTAATCTTTGGCTCTAAATTTTCCGTACCCATTTTTACACAAAAAAATTAAATTTGTTGAATTCGGAATCGCGTACCGCACTACCACAAAATCAATTTTTGTTACGTATTTACAAAAAAAAAAAAATCTTTCATTGTGTTTTAAAAAGAATCTTTCATTGTTACATTGCATTGACCTTTTTTATTGATGATATAGAGTTGGTTAGTGGGCACTATAATCACACCAAGGCTTACGATTTAATTTATTTATTACGATGTATATTAGGGTTACCATTCTTATGATAGAACAAAAACAAAAGACTTTTAATAAACATGTTTTTATGTGGTAATACGGGTTAAAAAATTACGGGGGTACACCCAATTTTTTCTTTCTTTTGTGCCTATTATAAGACAATAAGGCATATTCGTTAAAAACGTCAATCTTTGGCTATCTGCTATGGTTCAATCGATACTAACACACCTATAAACCTTTAAGATGATAAAATCGAACGGACGAACAGACAGACATAAAGCATAGGGTTAGCAATATGGTGGGCCCGCTGGCACACTTTGGGTAGAACCCTAAAAATACCGGTCATAATTTCATGCCGTAATTCTAGCACGATGTCTCTATCTATCAAGTCACGACAGTCTAATCCCGTCAGTTCTCCGCTGTTTTCTCAGTTAATTTAGAATTATTCTAAATCTACCATCAGATAATAATTATACATCAAAACAGACTTAGGAATGGGTTAATTGCATGTTCTTTAATTTACTCAAAGTCAAATTTGCTTAGGCATTTTTTTCATTTAATAATAATCTAGTCGTTAGCCTTAGACTACTTGTTAAGGTGCTGAGCAACATGAGAACAGTTCACTAATAATCAACCTTACCTAATAATCCCATAGTCGTCTGTCACGTGAACTTGGTGTCGTTTTTCTATAATAATTACATACATAAGCAGCCCCACTGCAGAGCTTTTTCTCAGAAACAGAGAGAGAGAGAGAGACTATAGACCATACTCTCCATCCCATATTATAATTGCCTTCAAAATATTTCAAAGTTTTGAATAGTGTGTATTCATTTGTTCTTGGATTTGTACCTCCTTGGATTTGATCCTATTTGGCTATTCATAAACATTGCTCTTTTCTGACATAACATTCACATTGTCAGATTGAAAGTCGTTGTGGTGGTTACTTCTTACTGTTACCTGTGCTGTAATTTACTAAAATGTAGAGTGCTTCGAAAAAACTGTCAATGTAAAATGTAGTGCTTCGAAGGAACTGAAAGGTCTTTCGACAGTTATAAAGTGATTTAGAAAAATAAAATCTGTCAAACTGTAGGTACTAAAGTAACTAAACTATATCGGTGACAATTGAGTTGATCGACTGCAGGAATAAATAAGATAGCTGATCAAACTTTACACTTTGGACTTTGAAAGTTGTTTTAAAAAAGGTTGATGAGGTACCATGGACAGTTTAGAAATTACTTCGTGTATAATGCTTAACATTAGAGTAAGGTAGAGTCATGGAACCTGCAAAATGTAACGACAAAGACGTTTATATGTTATAGAAGTTCAAAAAATATATTTACACATTTATGTACGACTCAGTACCAAAATAACAATAGTAAATGTCAAGTAAAACGACTGTTGCGAATTTTCAGAAAACTCACCTACTCAGTCTCGTTGCTCCATCTGTGGGGGTCTCCCAGAATTACTTGATCAGCCCCATCTAACGGTGCCCAGGAAAACTAGGTATGCTTGCAGAGATTCCGCCATCTCGCCAAGCAACCACCAATATGTATGTGCGGAAGGCTCCAATGCTACAAAGCGACTGAAAAACGTAGGCTTCGTAACGCGAGTTCCTTCTATAAATAAACAGCCTTTGAAATCGAGAAGGCGCGCTAAAACTTATTTACGAACCTTTTATACACAACTATTTTAAGTAACCTGGCTTGTGCTTGGTTCTATTTGTGGGCCTGGGCTTGCGTCTATTTGTGAGAGCTTTGGAAATTTTAGTGCAGCGAGTATATGCTAGAGGGCAGTTGCAGTTCTGATAGTTTTTATACGCTCTTTTTAACGCCGGACTTTTTAAAACGAGGAAGGAGGGTTACAATTTTAATGCCTAAGTCTGTCTGTGTGTATATCTGTGATATCCAAACAAATGAATACGATTTGATTACGGTTGTTAGGGTTCCGTACATCAAAAGAAAAAATGGAACCCTTGTATTATCACTTCGTTGTCTGTCTGTTAACACTTTGTTGGATGTCTGTTAAAACTTACGAATAAAAACACTATACAACTATTTCTTTCTACGAAATTCACACACAAATACGGTCCCAGTCCTCTCGATTAGTCTTTACCAATGAAATGAGCGCAAGACTTGGTGCAGAGTCAATCACTCTGTGATTGGTTCATTCTATGCGATTGGGCAATAGTAAGTGACAGCGTAACTGATGGTTGGTCTTATACAATGACGTCAAACCAATGACTACATTGATTTATAGCCCGTCGAAACATCTAGGTACATCGCAAGATGGCGTTCTGACGGGGCAGGTGCATAGATATTTTGCCGGGTAATAGAAGCGGAGAACTCACTCCGATTGGTAACACAATTGGACGTGGGGTCATTTTTAGCGCTAGTTAGACATCTACGTTCTTAACTATCACTGGTTAAAACCCTTTTTCTCAGGATCACATAGCAGTATAAAGCTGATCATAATAACAAATACTCAGGATCTGCAATCCCTTATAGCTGTGAAAAAATCAAGTCACCGCAATCAAAAGATACGGCCGTTTACGCCGTATATTTTGACATTCAATTCAATACTTTGATACTCGCGAGGGAATCAAAACCTAAAATCCTATAAGGTACTTCCCGTCGAATTTTCTCAAGAAACAATATCTTGTAGCGTAAGAAAAGGGAAAAATCATAAAACCGTTAAGTTTTTTGTTAGAAACTTAGCTCTTATTTGGAAATAAAAGAATTTACCCGTATAATAATTTCAGAAAAGTCAAAATTAACTAATTAACATAGACCTTCAGATATCTGCTAATTAACGTTATTCACATGCCACAATAATGATCGAGATCGCACGCCGAGTTGGAAAGAAAAGGGACCGCTCCGCTTGAACTATGCTTGAAGTGTCTTCTTATATAGGCTGAAGTCCGGGTTGCCACCTCTGGTTCAATTGTCTTGATTGCCGGTTTTCCTCGACGTATCAAGGAATTTGCTTTTATGTATATTTTTGGGATTTTAAGCTTAATAATATTGGAGTTTTTTTGTCCATTTTTTCTCCAAAATGATCTAGATTTTGAAATGGACACCTAGTTTAACTTGTAACGTTCATTAAGTCGCAGTTTCTGTGCTACTTTGAATAAAAAAAATTGATTTTGATATTGATTTGATTTAATAAAAGTTGTATGTACAAAATAACATACCTAATCCATGGACAAAATTATGCGTCATAGGAAGAACTCAAGGAACATATGGGTCCTAAAATCCACTAAATAAGAGAAAGAAATTAAAGGGAAAACCGGCCAAGAGCGTGCGCAAGTGTGCCACGCGTAGTGTAGGGTTTCGTAGAAAGAGGGGTTTTTAGGGTTCCGTTGTCAACAAGGAACCCTCATAGTTTCACCATGTCCGTCCGTCTGTCTGTCTATTCGTCTGATTCGTGATTCGTCAGCGCGAGACTGTGATTTTTTTTTTCAAGAACGCGGTTCGACTAAAAAAATGGGGCGCACTACTCTGACAAAAATTTGCGCTTTTAATATTGTACAAACGGAACCCTAAGTCGAAAAATGGACCCTTTTGAGGGTTCCGTACCCGAAGGGTGCTAAACGAGAACCTATTACGAAGACTTCACTGTCCGTCTATCTGTCTGTCTGTCTGTCTGTCTGTCTGTCTGTCTGTCTGTCATCAGGCTGTATCTCATGAACCGTGATAAGTAGGCAGTTGAAATTTTCACAGATGATGTATTAAAAACCTATTTAGATGATGTATTTCTGTTGCCGCTATAACAACAAATACTAAAACCAGAATAAAATAAATATTTATGGGAGTCTCCCATACAACAAACGTATTTTTTTGCCGTTTTTTGCTCGATATTAATAACGGCAACAGGTTAAGAGCGGTTCTCATACAACAAACGTTGTCTAAAAACAGCGCTCGCCATCTAGCAGCCATCTATATGTAACTTTCACAGCGCCGATGTCATGTCATTAAATGTCAATATTAAACGCTTCTTGTTGATTTCTATAGAAGGCGCTGTTCTCAAATTCGATCTTTGTCTAATGTTGTATATAACCCTTCATGCACGAGTCCGACGCACTTGGCCCGTTTCTTAAACAACCATTCCAACGATATTCCATTCTATGGGGTAAGCAAGAAAAAAAATTGCATCCATAATGTAAATGTAGGGGAGGAACCCTGACAGACAGATGGATATGGCGAAACTATAAGGATTCCTTGTTGACTACGGAACCCTAAAAACCATTTTTATGGTCTCAGAGGGTGATCCTTAATTATTTCAAACAGTCAACTATTTTCATGGTTATTTTTGTGCCCACTTACACAGTACAAAAAGGAGAATGTCATTTTGTCCATTACTGCTCAGTCATTATGTCCATACATTATGGAAAAAATGTTTTTTTATTATATTTTCTGTTTGAGATTAAATAATTTTACATTACTTATATCTACTGTTAAGTTTTATATTAATTATAGCAGAATTTTAAGGTTCTAGCAACAATAAATAAAAATATATGATGCAGAATAGAAACTGTATGTCATCATGGACGTATGTCCTCTAGAGGAAATTGAACTGTCCACCTGAACCGGCTGTACCTAAGCTTTCATAAGTCTAGACAAATGCCTAGAATTGATTTAATTAATAGATTTTTCCATAGTTCGTTACGTATGTCTATAATTCCAAACTCCACGCAAGCGAATCTGCGGGCATCAACAAGTGAGAACATACAGGCTGTAACAAAATCTGATCGGGTTCTACTGGCCAATACGAATTTCTTCCCTACCAGTAGGGATAGACTAGAAGGGATGTTTGGAATAGGCGAAAATTTTTATGATGATTCTACTGCACATCCCACTGGAATCACATGGAACATCACAGAACATAACATGGAACATCACGTAAAAATAATGGCTGCACCGAATCCCGGCACCAAGGGCTAGGGGATGCTGCAGGTCAGTCAGTTCTGGCTGATTAACCGGAATTTTACTTGTGTTTCTAAACTTTTTACTCTAAGCCCACAACCCAAAAGCGGTCATTTCTATCTATTATCTACTATTGTTAATAGTAAAAAAAATACTAAATTTAAGTGGCATATAGCTTTAACGTCAAATATAAGGGGCGAGCAGTACCTATGACTTTGTTTTCTAAGTTATGTACTTTTGTGAAGTTATAGTAGCAATACCACTCGCTAACTGTGAAGGAAAGCATCGTGAGGAAACCTGAGTGTCTGAGCTATTCGCATATCTCAGCGCTTTAAATCGCCAATCCGCGGCGGGCATGCGTGGTGATTAAGCCCACACTCTCTCTCTGAGAGAAGGCCTGTGGGACGTATACAGGCTGCTTATGAAGAAGGCCCTGGGGTGATGATTGGAAAAGTTGGTAGGGGATGAGCTGCTGCTAGACTAAAACCAAGTCTTTTTGGCAACACATTCTACCCTACGTGGTTATTTTAAAAATACGAAATTCTTGAAACTTAGCTTGAATTTAGCTTGGGAAACTGATTCCACTTCGGCCTCCTTGGAGATCTTCGGTCAAGTCAATCCTTGTAGGAAAATGCTACTAAATAATTCTCAAATCATAAAATTTTCAATCAGTCCGTCCGTGTTCTTTGTCTATCTCTCTATGATGAAAATGATAAAATCTTAATGGCATAGTCTTGCAAAGAAATAATAGTGTAATAAAAAATAAATAATTAATTATTTTTTATACAGTCAACTCAGGTCCCACTATTTTAACCCTAATATTTCGAAAACTATAAATTTGAATGAAAAACTCTTTTAGAACCTCAAAAAACTATTTATCTACACTCATATCATAATCTTCAAATTAAGAATTCAAAGGTAAACACATATTGACAGGCTTACATAACTTTAAAGAAAATAAAAAAAAAGTGTAATATAAAGTTACATTAAAGGTCAGATTTTTCACTTTATGTTACAGTAATTTTTTTTAAAGTGTTGCTGTGATCACGGAACAAAACTTAAGTTTTTTTTTAATGTCAAAAGTTGACTCTATAAAAAACCTAATTTCATTTTTGTGGTACCAAAAGTGCAACTAAAAATACCTAAAATTGCGCGCGCAAAACTGAGTGCAGACGATTGAATGTCAAGATACTTTTGTCGAAATTGCGCCATTTTGTTTCAAAAATTTCATTATGAGTGTAGATAAAGTAGTGTATGAGACTGCACATAACTTGGTATTAAAACACTCGCGAATGCTATTAAAAAACTCGCCAAGGCTCGTTTTTTAAAATCTCGCTTGTGTTTTAATAACCCTCATTTATGTGACAGTCACATAAACTACTATTACGTGATTCAGGAATGGTGCATTATAAAAATAACCTTGTAAATTAAACTGAAAATGTTGGCAGGTAGGATAAACATGGAAATTTTCGGGCGCGCTGCAATGCTACCCATTAGATGTAATTATCTGAGTTTGAGCATGCACGACTTAATCTGTTGTGGCAAAATACATGTGTTTGGTAAAAATATCACTATTTCTTTTATTAGATAGCTACGTTTACTATATTAAAATTTCCCACAAATGGATAGTCACCTCAATAGTCAATATTATGCGATCAATATTTGAAAAACAAATTATTTAAGTGTATAAAAAACATTTTTGTTAATTTTGGAATATGGGTTGTAAATAAAGACTGCCACGAGCCAGAAAAAACCATATTACTTTATTGGGCATGGGAGCAAGGATAGGGCGACATGGGATAGAACCGGCTGAAGTAATTATCCAAGTACATTTTTCATTAATGGAGCACGATTTTTGAAGTACCCCCCTCCCCTTGAACAAAATACTGGCTACTGGTCTTATTATTTAAGGGAATAAAGCCGAATCCCGCAGACTTTATATCCCACGAAAACTTTATTAAATTGTGTGCCAATTTTCTTTAGGGATTTTTACTAAATAAATAGTTTGGTACTATTTTCGTCACGATACTTCGAATAATAGCAGCCATAATTTTATATATTCTTAGTATCGTGTATATATATTCTAAGTAACTTTCCATCTAAATAAGAATAGATTCATTTAGATGCTGAGTTAATGATCATGATAGGAAGATACCAAATTATTTTTATTATGTTTTCTATAGGTAAGGAAAAGAGGAAAAACAAATGTGTTGTTTTATTAAAAAAATAAATAAGTAATGGAAATTAATAAATTCTTTAAACTTATCTTAAACACTTAAGTACAAAAACCATCTAGGCGCTACAATTGGCACAAAAATGTTCCCAACAACAATGCATTAATTTCACATAGCCTCAATCTTGACTAGATATCACGTCATAGAAATAGCGTCCTTCCACACATTTTTGTACTGAAATATCTTACAGATAATATCACTTGGTGCCGAGTTGCGCTGTTCACTTTCCGAGGAGGATCTTGCGGCCGGCGCCCATGTTGCTACCAGCCTGGGTGGCGCCCTTATTTGAGCCAGCCTGCAGGCCCACAATGGTCTGCCCAGCCTTCAACACCTCATCGGAGAACTCACGTTTGTTCTCCTCGGAGGGCTTGGGTCCCAGGTAGGGGCCATTCCACTCAGGGTGCCTGTAGGTCTAGAAAGAAAACGAATAATAAGTTTGCTTATCAATAGCGTACACTCTATCTTAAACGGAAACATAATATACCCTTGGATATTTATGAAAACCGTGCAAAAAATTTTTGCTTGAAGGTCGTAAATCTTGGTATTGGCAAAGTTTCAACTCTCCACCGGAGTGAGTTGAGAGTAAAACAGTGTGCTAACGGACGGCTTTGGGCCGATCAACACATGTTCTATTCCTGGTGCTTGTTTATAAAGTTTTCTGGAGCGATAAAGTTTATGATATCGTAAATGAAACTTGCGCATGTTGTTTTAAATGTTTCGCTGGAACTTTTTACGGTTATGTTTCGCGTGAGTCAACTTAACAGATTGCGAATTGTTTATTTCTTCTCATGATTATCACTGTATAAACTTGGATGCCTTATAAGGTTCTTACCTCCCTGCCGAGGGCGAAGAGCGTGCTGACGACCTGGGCAATATCCTTCTTCTCCCAGAGGTCACACGTCGGGAACACGTCGATGTCAGCAACACCATACGCCTTAATAGCAGATTGGAAGCTGGTGAGGAAAATAAATCATTAGTTGCTAAATATGTAAAGATTGCTCTACTCTTAAGGTTACCTATAACGGGAACGACGTTTCTTATCGTATTTTTCTTATCGAATCATGAAAACTTGTTAAACAAAAGTTGTAGAATCACCCCTCAATCGAGTAAAAAAATGCAAATCAACAAACATTTGTAAACCTAGATGCAATCGCCACCAAAAAGTCCGACCTTAAAATCGGGAGGAATAGTCAAACTTTGCCAAATTAATTAAATTATTATTTAAGATTATCTCAAGAGGTGCGAAGATATTATTTACATTTCTAACAGACACAATTCTTCATAAAAAGGTCAAAACTCACTTGGTGATGTTCTCCATCATCTTGAACTGTCCGCCGGATGTGTTGATCTTGCTGATGGAGCCAGGTTTGATTTTGTTCATGAGCTGGCAGAGGACGGTGCCGTCCTTGAGGACATCCTCGATGGGCTCATTAGGGAATTTAGCTCCGAGGACAGTTTCCATCCACTCCTGCGCCTCACGCTCCTGTTCTGGGTTGCGCTTGGAGGCCAGCTGTGGAATGTCAGAGCATCATTAGTCTTGCTTTTGCCATCTTTGAAATTCACTAGCTCGGGTTTGCAAGGAATTATTTCATTTGAGAACTGAAGCTTACTAGTGACCTAATTGGGTGTTTTCTGATGAAGAAGAGGATATTTTTGTACTTAATATGATACTGTTGAGCTAAATGCTGATTAAGGAATAACTCCATGACGTGGAAGTTGGTGCAAGTGAAGAGATGCTGGAGTTTCTATATCGGGAATATCTGATCAAGTTAAATTGTACTATTAGGGAAATTCATTATTTGAGAAATTATTAAAACGGATTTGAACAAAGAATGCTATTATTGTATAAAGATGCTGACCTTGGCGCGAACTTGACGTTCCAGAGACATGTTTGCTGTATGTGTATGTGTGTGAGTCTTGTGGAGAGGTGTTTCTTCGCTCAGTGGCACCGGTAAACTGAACTATTTGAAACCGTGTCCAAGTATTTATAGGGCGCGCGCGCAGGCTCTCCTTCTGGAAAACTCGGGCGCAGCGCCGCGCTCTGATCGAACCACCACAAAATAAACCTGTGACTCAAGACAACCTTATACCAACGTCATAAACAAATCGTAGACACGCTGACTGTTCTCTGTTATTTTTTGCTCATTTTATATTTTGCGAAGCTCAATTGGGCTCTACACAGGCAAAAGGCATTACACGACATAATGCTAAAAGGTGGGCTTCGTTCATGGGTTATATAGATATAGTAATTTAATAGTTACTTGTAAAATACGTAGGTCCTGAAACGCCCCAATTAGAGTTCTTGTTTTAAGACAATTATTTGTACTATGTGTTTTTTCTAAGATTTTATATAATATAAAAAAATCTCGTGTCACAGTGTTTGTAATCGAACTCCTCCGAAACGGATTCACCAATGTTTAAGAAATTTTTTGACTTTTTTGGTCGGTCTGAGGTCGTAGGCTAGTTTTTTTATAGTATTTAGAAAACAGGGTTTGTATAATTTTATTAAATGTCCATTCCATTGAACACATATGGTTTTATGCATTTCCTATCAAACCATAACATCATATAAGTATATATAATTTTTTTTTATTGAAAAATGAACAAATAAATTCCAAAGTCGTATAATAAAAGTTGTAGTAAATGATGAAATGTTTCCACTATTGCGCATTTTGGAAATTATAACCCTTACCCCCAGTTTCTCCTACACTAAGACGCTGTTAATCTACTGTTAACAGCTGTCAATTGACCAAAGTGCATACAAAAAAACCCACTGACAGCTGTTAACAGTAGATTAACAGCTTGTTAGTGTACGAGAAACCGGGGGTTAAAGCATTAAAGATAAAAAAAAAAGTGCTATGAGTGAGTCAATGGCAGCTTTTAGCTAAATATAGGTTGAATGGGATTACTTTTCCTTGTCTTGTCACCTGACTACATTTTCAATACCAAGATAACTCTCAAGTTAAGTCTTATACGCTTCTCATTATTTTATCAGTAAATATTCAACTTCTAATTTAAAAAAAAATATGTCGTAGGTACTTATAATAAACTGAGTTCAATGACTTTTGTCGTATAAATAATGCTACTCTTTACTCTTGCCACGAGATTTTTATAGCGAAATGAGCTTTCCGCGATAAAAATATCGAGTGCGAAATCGAGTCATTCGCTCAAAAATGTCATCTATAGAATTTTTTACTCTTAACCACTTCTTTACTATGGCATAATTTTAAAGCCTGAACTATGGACATTTGGGAATAAATATACCTCAATAACATAGCTCAGGAGGTATGAAAAAAAGACCGGTCAAGCTAAAGGAAAAGTGCCCAATCAATGATTTAATATCATCAAGCTGTCGAATTAGGTTAAATACTATCTGAATTTTTGGTAGCGACGAGGTCAATCGATGACGGACAATGTCTACCGCATCAGCTTAGTGTGGTGATAGTAAACTCTTTGCGATATTTTTGCTACTAATTGCTATTAACTTTATTTTATTTAACAACATCCCCTCTTCCAGGTACCTACGCGCCTATAAAGTAGGCGTGACGAGTACCAATCTTGCCGAATATGATCAAAAATTTAAAGGTATTCTCATGGTCTTTGTTTAGTACGCATAGTTATAAAAAGCTCTCCATAACACTCCGTATAGGGCGTTTCGATACAAGCGCGGCGCTCAGGGTGGGCGGCCGACGTAAGCGCCCACCGCCGCGCGAGACATTGTGCTGATTTATCATTGTCGCCAGTGCCCACGCGCAAACATGATGCTGATGATTATTCAGACTAGACGAAAAAAACCTCCTACAATAATAGCAGACCATAAGCGGTGTGCGAATAAACTTCACACGGTCAAGCACCTCAAGAAATAAGATAAGATATTATTTATTGTACCTACACCAGAAAACAAAAAGAAGTACCAAAGGTCCGGGGGTATTTATTTGTCTGGCTTAAATCTAAAATTAAAGAAATATATATTCAAAGTAACACAGAGGCTTATTGAACGTTAGAAGTAAAACTAGGTGTCCGTTTCAAAATCTAGATCATTTGGAGAAAAAACGAAAAAAAAACTCCAAAATTAGTCTTTAATAATGCCTGGCTAGTATGAATTTTTCATTGGTTTTGGAGATTATTTCAGTGTAGCAAGGTTCAATTTAAAGTGGTAACTATTTTACCCGGTTTATTTAACAGAGTTTACATATTTTAATCTTCTAAAACTTAGTACTGGCTTTAATTCCGGACATTTATGTCATTTAAATAATCCCTAATGGTATAGAAGCCCTTTTGACACAAAGTGCGCTGTACACATTTTTTGAACCGCGCTTCTATAACTTCAGGGATGTTATTGTAAAAACGTAACAATGCCCCATAAAGGATGTATTAACCTTTTCCAGCCTAAACCTTGGGAATGATTATTTCTAGTATTCACATAGTGTTGGCAACCTTTGACAATCTTTGTACCAATACCAAGTCTTCTACCTAAGCTTCTTTAAGTGAGTAGTTAGTGAATAGCTCGTTCAAGAAACACATTGATATTGCCTATCCGAGATTTTGTGAACACGACACTCTCTATTAACTTTAGTTGGGATTCACATTGTGTAGTGCTTACGAAAGCTTTGGTTCTATTCGCTCTCTCTCTCTCTCTAAAATATGGATTAAGGTCTGTAATGAGCCATTCATATGTTAATTCTTCTAAATTTTTCAAATAACTTAAAGTTTTATTAGTCGTTTGTTTTAATTAATTTCATGAGCATGAAATCATCATCATGAGTACATCAATTTATATAAATTTCATTTAATATATAATATACATTTTTAATTGCAAAGTCGCCCTTAACGTAACTGAGTAGAGTAGAGTAAAGTTTTTTCTATCAACTGTACGAAATATGAAGTATCCTAATAATTAGAGCGCCGCGCGCCGCTGTTAACTTGTGTGGAGTGAAGTGTGTATTATGTTTTGTAGTTAAAGCTAATCCGCGGTCACAGCGATCTATCCAAGGTTGTCCAATCTGTAGAGCTTTATAACGTGGGAGCTTATAAATTCAGATAGGCTATGTTACAGAGTAATATCGAAAAGTACCGTTAAAATAAGTTACCGGCAAGCGTGAAAGATTTAGTATTTCATAATCGCAGCATGTGACAAAACGGTGTTTCCCATCCATGATACAGGGGCTTATTAGATAAGGTCCAAAAAACTAGCATAAGTAAGTCATTTACATCTTGGTGTGCGTAGTAATGGTTTATTTTTATTTAGGAAATCAACAGCTTCATTTTAACATAAGTATATTAGTTTTAGATAGTTAACTAAATTTTAAAGCCAATAACAGATTTCAGTGTATTTATATTTTAAAAACAAATTCGGCATTGTATTCGAAACTAGTTCTAAGTTACAATTTTTTTAAATATGTTACTGGAAGTTGTTAACGTCTTATTAAAAACCTATTTAGGGGTTAAAAATTCACCCATGCCGGAACTTGAGCCCACGACCTCTGGCTAACCGTGCCAGCGCTCTCCCAACTGAGCTAAAATAAATTACTTCAGCCAGATGTCGCTGCCCGTACGTAATACAGAGAAGTTTGTAAAGAGGTTCGAAATTTCGCCGATGCTTGTAATTGCCCATTACCTCAGTTGGGAGAGCGCTGGTTTTTAAAATTGTCTTTAGCACGGATTAGTGCAACAAAGAATATAATACGTTTTATTAACAAGGTTGTAATAATTTATACGTTCACTAGATTTCCAGATCTATCAATGAAATAGTAAAATTTGGGACTAAAACTCTCGCAAATGCCACATCATTAGCTAAATTCCGGACTCACCTACTTTAACCCTCCGTTGAAAGAGTCCGGAGTCTGATTAGAACGAAACCAGATCGGACTCCCCGACGAAAAATCAAGCAAGTCTCCGGAATAAAGCCACTAAATAATAAATTGTTATATAATAGGTTTGAATAAGAATACATGACGTACCTACGTAATGAAAAATGCGTTATTGGTAAATATGGTTGTTAATGTGTGTGAGGTGAATGCTGGATTACTTTACTGAGTGTTGCACTTTCAGCAACACTCAGCAAAGCAGCACAACACAGTTCAAACAAACCTTGGTATTCATAGTAGGCTACAAACCTGTGTTATGAATTACTAGTTCCTTCGTTTAGTACGTATGGACTGCCCCGTTGGTCTAGCGGTGAAACGATTGACTACCAAGGCAGAGGTCATGAGTTCGATTCCGGCTGGAGGCCGCCGTACTCTGATTTGTAAAATGGCCTCAGTTTGGATGTTCTTCCATATATATGGTGTCCTTCTCTGGTTACCATATCACTAGGTATCCTAGTTTGGGACTTAACAAGTGATTGTGTTGTCTGGATATTATTATTTTATGTACTAACAAGTGTAAATGCTCTTACTGCATATGAAATACAATACGATGAAATAATAATGAGTATGATCAAAGATGGATAACGCATGTTTTGGTTCCGCCCATTACAGGTAACCATCTGGTTTTGCTATCCAATTATTAGATTTCACAACACTCTTCGTCTGCTTAACGTAAGTGACAGAGTTTCCGCTTTATGACAGTCACAAAATAACTAATGAAATCACTAAACAAAATGCCCCAGCATTTTCTCAAGGTGGATGAGACATCGCTATTTCAGTGGTGGAATTCCACCGGTGTTTGGGATTCCGCAGTGTTTACTCAATCAAGGAGTTATGTACCTATCACATAAATATCAACTCAGTACGTATACATGGTTATTTCTAACATGCGCAATTCTAGGAACTTCTTAATTCGAGTTCATGTTTTACAACCAGTTTTGTATTATGAGTTTTTCCCAGGTGGATATTTTTCGAAATATCAGGGTTTACAAAATTTTATTAAATTCGCGCTTTACGCTCTCTGCCAATTTCGCAGCCTTCGTACACATAGAAACATGTTTTCTCTGTTGAACATACGTCGTTTTAAGCACTACCCATCATACAGCAGGACACAGAGCAGAAATACTACAAAAAATTACAAAAAAAATAAATTCTAATATCGTAGAACAATAAGTAAAGTTATTGGAAATGACAAACTCCAATCGACACGTTTCAGGTCCTGCGCATTCTGAAAATAACCCAGTATAGCTTGATTCAAGCGCCGTAAGGAACAGGATGCAATTTGCGGACTGAAACCACAACCAGTAAAATTAAATCGGCGCGTTATCGATGCGTTGGACAGATAGAAACGACGTGGGACGAGGGCACGAAAAAGACGCAACCTGTTGTATAAAGTTCGCGCCCTCGCCCCACACAAGGATCTTCTCGTCATGTCACGTTTGATTCGTAACGTCATTTCTGAAAATCTCGAGGAACAAAGAAAGTGGAGAATAATATGGGTCACTGACAGTTTGTTAATTTCTTTATTAAAACACCCTCGACATCTCATCATTCTTATAGTTACGTAGGTATATCGTTTTCACATAAATTTGTGGTACGTTTCTATTTTATCCAATTACAGTTAATGGCTAAGTATGTACAAACATATTTACACATACGGACTAGGTATAATCGTAAATACTTAATTAACACAAACCCTAGAGAAAATACGAGTACGTTCAGAAAATTTAATGAAGTGGAATGTTCAAAGAAAAAAAGCTTTGTTAAGACTAGAATGTGACTAGGTTTTATTTTTGCACTTCTGTACAATTAGTGATGAATAAATAATAAATCGCAGAAATAAAACGATCACATACTTTCTTTATTAAAAATAAAATTAAACTCTTATTTCCCTTCATAACATACAGAATAAGAGAAAGTTTTTTAAACGTTTCTAAGTTTAGTAAGTTTAATAGCCGACAACGTCACGTATACATAAGTTATGATGTTTATAAAATAGGTAGCATCTTTGACACAAATTCATTGATTCAGTTCAGAGCTTTCATTTCGTTTCCTATATAATGACTTAACTAGAATGTTCAGGTTTAAATACAATTATACATTTCAATAAATCTTTACTCTCTTTCGGCAAACTTATTTCTACGCAATTTAAAACACGCCTAACACATCCTCACTGTAAAGACTTCATTATTGCAATTTATTTTTCCATTTGACACTAATAGTTTTGGCACTCATTCACCACAGTGTACTGTTTCTCAACGAAAACTATTCACAAAATCCCAATTGTCCATTAAATTGAGTGGTTGCGTTTGTCGTGACACTTGATGGCCTAGAGGCATGTCACACGAAAAGTATATGGAGTGCGGGCGCGGCGCGCGGGCACATGGCGATCCCAATCGGCTGACAGAATCAGGATTGCGTTACGGCCATTAGAAAAGATGGCTGTTGGACTTGGCGAGCGGGCCGAGGTGGTCGGAGAGCAGGTAGTTGGGCGGCGCCACGCCGAGCAACGGGAAGCCCGACGGCTGCCGCAGCAGCCCGCAGCCGCCGGCCCACTTGCCGCCCGCGCCGCCCGTGGGAGGCGCGCCTCCGCCGCCGCCCCCGCTGATGCCATTCAGCTCGTCGCACAACTTGTTAGCTGCAAAGGCAAAACCACGGTAATTAACACGAGCTTCATAACCGTAAGTGCACCCGCGGTCAATTTGAGACACAAAACAGCCGTCCGACAGTGAAACTCACAAACTCTTGCATAGAAATCTGCTCGACCAACACGAAATCAGACTGCAGCGGCCTCGACGGGGCTAATATGAAATAATCGTGGTAACGCAATTAAGCGCTAATCACCTAATCCTTGCTCGCGCTGCTCCCGTTGTTTATTCAAGCCTGAGTGACAATCGGGCACCCAATTAGCGCAAATGAGCCGAAGTGAAAATCTGGCGGCGGCGGCGGCGTGGCTCACGTAATGTGATTAATGCGGCCACAGCCCGCCATTACCGCCGCTGCCTGCCGCCTGCCACTTGCCTCCACTCTTATTGCCGTTAGTGTTCACCGACTGACTGTGACACTCGAGCTTCCAACTCGTAGGTATCTGTTGGTAGGAATGTCGCGATCTTTTTTGGTACGATAACAATACAGTTGAGCAGTATGATATTGACCTGATTTCGTAATTGCTGTAAAATATTGGCACTTTTCATGCAACTTCTACAGGGTGTCTTAAGAAAATGACCAACTAATCCTGACTGTCTGTCGATACGTTACAAATAAGTTATACTGCGAACCAAATCTGAATACATCCTAGGGCGGCCTAGAGTCGGCAGTCATTAACTCCTGAACTGCCCTCGCGGAACGCAACGTATAGGTGGCCCATACTAAGTTGGACACAGATCTGTGTCGCGGCCAAGGTCGCGGCAGACGAGTGGTTAAATGTCACAAATTTGAGAAATATTTATTTTTTTAAAACAGCCTTGTTATGCGCGCCTACGCAAGCTAAGGACCGAAATAGCGTTCCCCGCCCGCCCATTGGCCAGAGTGTGTGACTCATCGCTACATAATTCCAACGATCAATGTAACTACGTACAGATTGTGTGATACGAATGTTAAAAATACTTTATGACATCGCAGCTTTAAATAGCGGTACAATAATAGATTTTTATAGATACGAACTTGTACGCTAAAATGGGAATGCGTTTCAATCGCAAGATAGTTTATTTACTTGCGCGTGTCTTCAATTTTTTGGTTTTTTATTTTTAAACGGAGTAAATTGTCACCATGAGGAAACCTTCACTTCTTGCCGACCTTTGCCAAAATAATCTTTTGAACACAAACATCTCTCAAACGAGCTCTCGGTCTACTGACACTTCCATGATTAACGAATTTATGAATTCATCTACAAGTTGTGTCGGAGACAATTGTTTTTTAAAGCT
The DNA here is from genome assembly GCA_947308005.1 of Yponomeuta malinellus. NCBI lineage: Eukaryota > Metazoa > Arthropoda > Insecta > Lepidoptera > Yponomeutidae > Yponomeuta > Yponomeuta malinellus. The sequence continues at coordinate 10,759,753 of OX370994.1, forward strand.
TTTATTTAACATGCAATGTTCTTGTGTAAGTTGTCCGTTTTAAACTTTGCATGCTATATTATTATGTCAAACACTAGTTGGTGTTCGATTGTGCAGCATGCCTACTTATTTAAATAATGGTAGATCTCGAAACTTGTTTATGGTACTTGTTATGCCTTTTTTTCTTGTGATTTGGTAATTTGTCCCAGTAAATGTCTTTCTTTCTTTCTTCCTTTTTTCAAAACGATTTAATGTCTTCCAAACTATGAATGTAACAAATGACACCGAAAATGAGGTTTTCTAATCAATATTACGCGCACAGAGTGCGCGAGGCCAAGTTCTTGACCGGCCCGCGCTGGGCATATATTTACACGAAGCGATTCGAGCTCTTTTCGACCCCCCTCTATCTTTGAAGCCATTTATGTCACATGACTAAAAATTTTCGGCGGGGTCAAAGATACCAAATTGAAAGGTTACTCTAAATTTCATGCTTCCAGCTATTGTGGTTTGGTCGATGTGGGGGTCCAAATATTGCAATTTTCGGCACTCACTGACTCACTCCCTAATGGATCATCAAAAGTCTAGGGTAGGTACTGCTAATTGAACTAGAGATTTGAAATTTGGAATATAAGCAGTGTTTATTGAGTAAGTTACGAAAATTATGAAAACTATTTAGGGTGACCGTGTTATACAGGGTCTTAATTTTAGGGGAACTACCTAATCCGTTGCAAATAGAGAAAAAATTTGTAAGAAGACCTATCCTATATCTCTTTGCCTACCCCTCTGGGATACAGGCGTGAGTTTGTGTTATGTTATGTTATGTTTATTTATATTTGGATTTCGAGATGAAATAAAAGGGAGTGTCAGCAAAAAAATCAAAATAACACTTTTTACTTTCACAGCGACAATAGTTTATATTTACATAGTTATTAGCACTTCCTTAGACATGTGAAGACTGATGAAAAAAATAACGAAAATAGTTAAACATAGGTATACAGGTGACCAAGACCAAGTTATACAGTGTCATAATTTAAGACGGCGTTTTAAGGGCCTAACTCGTAATGATTAGAGAAAAGCCTTATAAGGAAACCCTGGAACATATAATTAAACTATTTTCTTATTATAATGGCAATTATAGTTTCATCTGACTAACAGTCTTAAAATAAAGTCATGAAATCCCATCAAAACATAAAGATATCAAGTATTTTTTTGGTACGAGAAGTTGGCCAGATTTTTTTTACATTTATGTTTTGGCGGGATAAACTTCACACAAAAAAAAAATGACAATAATTTTTTTTTCAAAGTCGGGGTAAAGTCCAAAGGCTCAGTTGGTAACAGCCCTGGAACGGTATGCTAGAGGCGTGGGTTCGAATCCCACTTTTGATCGGATTTTGTCTTTAATGTATTTTCGGATTTATATGGGGGTTTCGTTACATCCTGTATTATAGGTACGACTACAAGGCACAGGCCTTCTTTCAGAGAGAGAGTGTGGTTTCAGTTTAATACAACACAAATATTTTTATTAATTTTAAAAACACAATGTTTACTTCATAAACATCAAAGTTGTTACTTTTGCAATAAAATTAATAGATTATGTGGAGAAGAAAATTTTGATCACCAAGCGTGCCCATCGTGGATTGGAGATTTCAAGCGCTGAGGTATAAGTTTACATACAAATTCAACGTAACTTAGAAAACCTCTCCAATACGAGGCCAGCGTTCTACCAATGTGCTACCACCTCATACATCACATCAGTCGTAACTATCAAATCTGCTGCCTAATTGACAAAGATTAGGCAACTTCCATTGCCCTTACAACACTTTAAAAAAAGTTCTTTGTTAATTGCAGTAAAATGGGAATGTAGAGCCAATGCCAATGAGCCTGTAGGTGTGTTAGGGTAGGTGCGGAACCCCACCTGCCCTCCCGCCGTTATTTAATCGTAAAATTAGAGATGCGCAGCGAATACTTTATCGCTCTCTTGCTGCAATTTATGGCACCGTTGCGTGATTTTATTGTAACTATAACTCATTTAATCTAACGATATGTGACGGCGTCTGAGGTTTTCTTAAAAGTTTAAAAAGAATGAAAGACATATTTTACTATTATGACCATTCCACGCTGATCAAAAGCATCTAAAATATTTTAGTTATACTTTCCCCACCGCTCCCATCTACTCTGATGCACACTTGGATATATTCAAGCATCAACTTCCGCTATCCTTATTTAACACTTTTTTCACCAGAAAACGGCTTACCTCCTAAAAAATGTTTTTGCGTTCTTCTATGTTATTACCTAAGTAGCTTTATATTTTTGTAACCTTTTAGGTCTGACCATACGTAGGTATGTCAATTTGACATAATTCTCTTCAAAAAATGTGTACAAAACGATTTTTCTTATTATTATTTTGATTATTATTTTATTACATTAATGACTTCAAAGATGTTATGCGTTTGAATGTGGAAACCTGAATCGGCAATGAAATAAAAACATCTATGAGCAACTTGCATTCTTGAAAACCAGGTCTTGGTCATGCGAATCTGGGCCGCTACCACTCGCCACTCGTCCGATTTGACCTACTCCCAGCTGTCAAATACATACATATTTTAAAAGTTCGGAAACGTAAAAATAGACAACCCAATATTGTGGATTGTTAGATAGGAGGAGAATAGGAAGCAGAAGACGAAGAAACTGTGTCCAACAAACGAACTTATACTGAATACAGTACTAAAAGGACCTATCTACCTGCTGAGGTGATAGATAGGAAGAAATTTTGCGCACCAATAAACTTTATTCAGTACTAAAATGTTGTAGATAGTGAATACTAATCTCGTTATTGTAGACTACCTATTTTTAAGTTAAACTCTTTTTATACAGACGTGTTCTGTATGTTTAATATTTTGATTTATGTACATATTCTTTTCTCCTTAGTTACCAATTACTTTGATTATAAACACTTCAATAATTAGAACATAATACTTTAAATTCCCCGCGCCTCCAACATAAAAGGACATAATTACCTGCTGAGGTGATAGGCTTCAGGTCCGGCGGTGATAAATGAGGCAAGGCGTGGTGGGCAGGCTGGGGCGCGGCGGCGGGCGCGTGGGGCGAAGCCGCTGGTGACGCCGCCTTGTCCCGCTTGCCCTCAGACTTTACCGGTGCCTCGCCCGCCTTCTGCTGCGCTAACCGCTCCTGCTTGCGGAACTTTGCGCGCCGGTTCTGGAACCACACCTGGAAAAATGCGCTGGTCAATTTTTGATTGGAAGACGAGGCTTAGGAGAGCGCATTTGTACTTATTGTGGGATGTGGGATACGAGTAAATAAGGGTTCTGACCCAATACAATGGTAGGCGTAGGCTCGGTTTTTGTCTACGCTTGCTCAATATAACTCCGTATGGAAAAAAGGGTTATCTATCCGGATAGATATCACTTTTAGATAGATATCGGCAAACGAAGATAAAATGTAAGCCGTGTTAGGCCGGTCGGTTAGTGGATGAGAGGAAAGATAGATAGAGCACACTTTATTAGATAGATTGTTAAGTCAAGCTGCAAGACCAGTAGTTATCGATTCAATGACTCAACTCCAGTAATAGTTAAAAACTCTACAAACACACATGTTTCCAAGATTTTAATCAAAACAAAACTTGTCTTTTAAGGCTTACGATACAAAAAATTTGAAAAGGCTCATAAACAACATTGGAAAACAACTAAAAGCGGGTTGGTAATGAAAACGACGAGAGGTAAACAAAGTAAGCTCGCGCCGAACTAATGGGAACGCATCCCATGCATCGCGCGCCAAATTTTAATGCAAACCGTTTTATATTCGTTCGAATGCGCGCAAATCCGAATTGATCATAATTCGATTTGGTGCGAGAGATAATTGCAACTGCCACTGGCGCTGATTGGGCCATGTTCGAGTAAAAACTGAGCGGCTGTCGCACAATCATACGCGCTCTGTTTGCACTCGCTTGTGTGCCCTGATGATGTTTGCTCGCCTTTGTGTTAACTTCTTCATTTAGCCTACGCTCCCGAATGTGGGCCGAGAAATTAACATAGCGTCAGTTTTTAGCTGAAATCTCGTAATCATGACGGTTTTCTGTAGGAGTCACTCGCATTGACAGAGATATTGGTAACAATTTTCTGTAAATATTTTTGCCCAATTGTAAACATGGAACGCCCACCTATAACATCTGCGTAAATAAACCTTGGCAGTGGTCTGACGATAATGACCCGCTGTTCTAGAAACATTTCAGAATGTTTTATTACCGGTCATATTTTGCATCTCACACGCTCGTTAGTTACAAAAAAGTTACGTAGGCGTCCATATCTTACCCGCTGTACCTCGGCTGTAAACGTGCATAAACAAGCGAGTTTTGTCATGCGTTGGTCATAGATAGTGATCGTTCAGGTCTGCTGGCAGCTGCAAGAGCTGGTTTTGTCTCTACTGAATCATTCGACAAATCCCGCTCGACCTTCTGACGGCCCATAGCTAGACATGACACATTTGACACCCGCTCCTCCCCTTGATCCAGTTATAGCGCTAATGTGTCTAATGGACCGCCACTGCATTCGTGGCTCCAACTGGTGTCATGTGCACGTCGCACTAAATCATAATGATTTAATCCCGAAGTAAACATTAATAAACTCGCCAGATTATGACATAAACATTTAACTTCCATTAACAAACGAGCATTAAACTTACTTTATTGTAAGATGATTCCAGTATTATTAGAGAAAAGGGGATAAAATTCGACAGACGAATAGATGAGCAAATCATTAAAGATGGAGAGTCGAAGTTCATCTTTTCATTCGATGTCTAAGAGAAAATCAGCGCTTTAAGTTGGAAAGGTCCCACGTACGTGCCCCGCGTAGCCAAGCGCGCGCGAGTCGCCTAACGAACACACGCTCGGTCTGATTGGAACCTGAGCGGGTCGACGACCACGGGCATTATTTCCGGATTGGAAAAATCAGAGCTCCGAAACCCATACAGCATCGGCAAACAAACAAATAACACAAGAGCCACCGCCAATACAAATGAGCGCCGATACGAAGCCGATCCAATCTGAAAAAGTGGCACGCGGCAGCCGAGCGTGCGCCGCGGGCGAGCACACCCTGTTTGTGGAGAGTTGTTGCCGTGTTTATCGAGTGTGAGGCGCGCCGCCAATGTCAATATCTGCCCCAAACTCCTCCAGCTGTTCACCGCAAGCCGCGCACATTAATCGCGATCATAGCTTACTCAATAGGTTCATAATTTCGAAAGCTTTACAATGCTCAACAATATACAATCCTTCGTCCAGTCCCCTTTTGTCCCAATTTACGATTTGTTTTAGAGGAAACACGCTCGAAATTCATAAATTGAGGACATCAGATAAATAAATGCACGACCAAAATGTCAATAATAAATAACGGGTGGGCAATTAAGCGTTAGGGTCGAAACAATCGGGCGCGGAATCGAAATGCACTTTGCAAATGAACTGAACAGCGGCGGGCGGCGCAGAGTTGCGGGGGGCGGGTGCATCGGCAAATGTAATTAAAGCAGAGACGGCACACGCCACACAGATGCCATCTCTAACGGCTATTACTGGGTAGATCATCACATGTGACCTATAGCGCATGGACGGTACTCGGAGATAGAGATTCCGCGAAATGCAATGCCTTTAATATGTATGTAGAGCCAGAGATCCTATGAAAGATTATGTACCTACTCTTTAGATCAAACTGTTCTTCCTGTCGTCTGTCTTCCTTGGTCTATCTTTATTCTTCGGCACCAATGGCCTTTTCTCCTCCGGAAATCTCTTCAGTAAGTAATAGGGGTTAAAGTATGAAATTGCCGTTTTATTGCAATAGGTTCTTTGAATTGACATAGAATCTTCATGGTTTGAGGTTTTCGAATGAAACTTTTTTCAAATGGTTTCTATGATGTTCTTTTATTAAAAAATGTGAAACATTTGAATATCGACTTTCAATTGTTTTTGTTATTCAATTTAGACAAGAAAGATGGATACTGCGAAAATTCGAGTGATTTTTGAATACGAGTTCCGACGCGGAACTAACGCGGCAGAAACAGCCCGCAATATCAATGCTGCGTTTGGCCTCTCCTAATGAACGCACCGTGCGATTTTGGTTTAAACGCTTTCGTGATGGAAATTTCGACTTAAAGAACGAGCCACGAGGAAGACCGCCCACACAGGTGAATAACGATGAATTAAGAGAGAAAGTGGAAGCCGACCCTAGTCAAACTACCCAGGAATTAGCGGCATGGTTTAACGTTACCTTACCCACAATATTGACTCACTTGCGTCAAATCAATAAAATAAAAAAATACGAAAAATGGGTGCCTCATAATCACTCGAATTTTCGCAGTATCCATCTTTCTTGTCTAAATTGAATAACAAAAACAATTGAAAGTCGATATTCAAATGTTTCACATTTTTTAAAAAAAGAACATCATAGAAACCATTTGAAAAAATTTTCATTCGAAAACCTCAAACTATGAAGATTCTATGTCAATTCAAAGAACGTATTGCAATAAAACGGCAATTTCATACTTTAACCCCTAATATAAGGTTGCCTGGAAGGAATAGCTGTTAACAATAAAGCCGCGTGTTGTAACTGCTGACTTTGTAATTCTTTTCTTTGGCGTAAAAAGAATATCCTTATTTTATAAAATAAATATTTGAACTTGAACTTTTAAGTTAGGATTTTTCGGTATTACCATGACAATTAATCTCCTTAAATGCCCTAACATAGACTCAGGACTCTAGCTTCGACGACGGTACTATAGAAGCAATTAGTTGCGGCAATTTGCATTCCAGCACGTGACAAGGTCGCTCAATCAACCTTCGATTACGGGCTCGTTTTGATCGATCACATCTGACGTAAAGGTTTATGGGCACCGTTTTCACTGCCGTTGTAGCTTATTGCAACCGATAAATGACTTGTTTATGTCGCATTATTGGTACACACCTAATCCCTCGGTACAATAAACGGCTAACTAACTACTCCACAACTCAATGATTTTTTCATAGGGTTGCTAAATAGCGCCCCCTAATTTAGCCGAGCTTATCGAGCCAACAACGCCTTGTACAAAACAAGGGGCTGTTGAATACAGTTGCTTCTGCAAACAGCGTGGAGCAACAATGGCTGAGTATTAAAATAAACAAGAGCCAGCGTCGCCATGTGGCACCGTCACCGGTGGCGAGCAAACACCAAACACCCTGTTAATGTATTCAAAACCAGTGTCAGCCGTCCCCGGCCCAAGCGATGTTTGCAATTCACCTCAGACATAACACGCAAGATCCAAGACTCAACTTTAGCTTTTACTAATGAACTAAAGTGCAACATTTGCGTTTGTCTGAGACAGATTTACCCTGTTGGGTACGTTGTTCAACTGAAATGTTAGGTTTAATCCCTATAAGCTACGTACACTCCTAAGTAAAAATCACTCGTTAGTTTGTTACGTTTTCATATATAGGGTACAGTACAGTACTCAGCCTATATACGTCCCACTGCAGGGCACAGGCCTTCTCTCAGAGAGAGAGACAGAGTACGGGCTGAATCACCATGCGTGCCCACCGCGGATCGGCCATTTCAAGCGCTGAAGTGTGTGAACATCTCAGACCCCCAGGTTTCCTCACGATGTTTTCCTTCATAGTTAGCGAGTGATGGCGAGTGGAATATATCGTTATTTACCTCAAAAATGCACAATTCCTTAAACGTCCCAATTAAAGTTTGTGGTTTACAATAACTAAATCATTCTATATTCAGAAAAGTATAAATTGGATTTAAATAATGTTACTAAGGGGCTCCATAGAGTACACTAACGCCACCGAGGAAAAAAATCATACATTTTTGTATAGATCGTATTTGCCAAAAATGTCTGTACAATCATGATTTTAGGACCCACAAACGAGAAGCCAAGATCACGGACCTCGGACTAGATAGCATTTATGCCAAAAATTAGGTTCACGGGCATGGGTCCCAACAAATATCTATTAACATGATTGAGAGATTGTACAGACACTTTATGCAAATCATAAGCAGCCTATATACGTCCCACTGTTGGGCACAGACCTCTCAGAGAGAGAATTTATGCAAATACTATCTGTGAAAAACCGGCCAAGTGCGAGTCGGACTCGCGCACAAAGGGTTCCGTACCATTATCTATACAACATTAGACAAAGATCTAATTTGAGAACAGCGCCATCTATAGAAACCAACAAAAAGCGTTTAACAGTTACATGTAACGACATGACATCGGCACTGTAAAGATTACAAAGATCGCCGGCAGATGGCGGGCGCTGTCTTTAGACAACGTTTGTTGTATGGGAGCCTTAAATATTTATTTTATTCTATTTTTAGTATTTGTTGTTTAAGCGGCAACAGAAATACATCATCTGTGAAAATTTCAACCGCCTAGCTATCACGGTTTATGAGATACAGGCAGATAGACGGACATTGAAGTCTTAGTAATAGGGTCCTTTTTAGCACCCTTCGGGTCATCATCATCAGCCATCTAACGCCTACTGCAGGACATAGGCCTCCTTCGTGGTTTTCATAACCTAGAGGGGTTTTGCCATTATCGCCACGCTTGGCAGGCGGGTTGGCGATCGCAATATGCGGTTGGAATCTCAGGAAGACGCTGCTACCCGTCTCCTGGTATTTGTTTTTCTTAGTCGCCTTCTACGAGATCCACAGAAGGATATAGAGTGAAGCTATTCTTAATCCGGCGCCACACACTTAATCACCCTTCGGGTACGGAACCCTAAAAAGATATGTCTTTTTTCCTTGTTTTTGCCACCGGTGTCACTTTATTTTTGTATTCAGCAATTGCTTTTAGCAAAAAGGCCGCCAATATTACTATGTATTTTTAAAAAATTTATGTCATGTGCTCTAGTGTACAATAAAGAATGTTCTTAGCTTATCTTAGCTTATTTACTTAGACTATTGTCCTGTTTTTCTCATTTTAAGTGAATGAAATGTAAATCGTTCTGGTGAGAAACAAATACTTAAAACCTAAACCTTCCTCGATTGCCTTTAATAAATTCCCGCCTAACGTGGTCGAATCAGGAATGAGGAGGTCCGCAGAAGAACCCGAGTTACTGATATAGCGCGAAGAATTGCTCAGTTGAAGTGGCAGTGGGCGGAGCACATAGCTCGGAGAACTGATGGCTGTTGGGGCGAAAAAGTTCTGACCAGACGACGCAGCATGCGCAGACCACATGGTCTAACGACCTGGTTACGGTGGCGGAAAGTCGCTGGATGCGGGCGGCACAAGACTGGGAAGCTTGGAAAACCATGAGGGAGGCTTATGTCTTGCAGTGGGCGTCAAATTGCTGATGATGATGATGATGATTACGCGGTCAACCACTGTCACATCCTCGGTTTGATTGTTGGACTACACAGAAGAATGTCGAATGAAAGAAGAATTGTAAATGACACACTCTAATCTATACAGGACGTCCCAAAGTTATGGGACATGAAGGGAAAGTACCTCAAATATCATAGATAGGGTATTTTGCTGAAAGAAGACTTTATGTTATTTTTAAATTTAGTAATTCTGCATTCACAGATTTCTAAAAATTACTTGCTTCGTCTGGGAATCGAACCGACTTAAATGTAAAAAAAACACCCCTACTTTTATGATTCCAATCGAAAGAATGTCCAAAAACTAATAATGCTTCTCAAGATTTTCTAAACGAATGTTTTCCTACTTGGATTGGTACGAATGGACCGATTAGATGGCCGGCCAGATCCCCGGACCTTACACCATTAGATTTCTTCTTTTGGGGATACGTGAAAGATATGCTATACAAAAAGCGATACGAGAACGTAGGCGAGTTACAAATAGAATTGTGCCATATCATATCGAGTATTCACCATAAAAAGATAAGAAAATCAACAGGCAGCGGACTCATTAAAAGATTGGCAATTTGCGTAAGACAAGAGAGATCACATTTTGAGCATTTAATTAATTAATTTTAAAAAAATACCCACTACGGCAGTTTCATGTATTTTTTTAATTTGATTAAAATGATTAATTTCACACTGTTTCTTTCTTTTAAAATACTATGTTACTTAAGAAGTTATTAGTTTTTGGCCATTCTTTCGATTGGCATCATAAAAGTAGGGGTGTTTTTTTTTTACATTTAAGTCGGTTCGATTCCCAGACGAGGCAAGTAATTTTTAGAAAATCTTTGAATGCAGAATTACTAGCTTTTAAAAATAACATAAAGTCTTCTTTCAGCAAAATACCCTATCTACGATATTTAAGGTACTTTCCTTTCATGGCTCATAATTTTGGGACGCCCTGTATATGACCCAATTATACTCGTAACTTAGCACTAGTTCTCGTACGTTAAGGCGCTCCGGGTGATTCTCCTCGAAATTGTCGCCGTCATTGTCTTTGTAATTCATCGTTGCTAGCGCAACAGGTGTTAAGTTTTCTATAATACTAGTTGCATTTGATCGACATTTACATTAAAATATGTATTACTAGATGACCCCGTGAACTTCGTATCACCGACGTCAACCGTTTTTTTTTTCTTCTCACCGTTTAAACCTTCCCTGGACTTCCACAAATATATAAAAACAACAATTAGCCAAATCGGCTCAGCCGTTCTCGAGTTTTAGTAAGACTAACGAACAGCAATTCATTTTTATATATAAGAGATAACAATGTAAAGTATATTTTAGTAAATATCTGCTGAGAACTGTAAAAACTTATTGTGAAAAATGATGAAACCGCGACAATTCAAGAAAGTTCGCACCTCCATCTACCACCAATAACGCCAGCAATGGAAAGAATCATATATTTTTACAGATCGGTTTTGGAAAAAGTATCCGACCTACTCGTATCTCTCAATCACGTTAATAGTATTTTTTAGGACCCATGGCCATGATCCTAAGGCAAAAGACCCAGGACTATAACGCGTTAATGATATATATTCCTGCTATCTAGTCTATCTAGTCCCAGCTCCGTGAACCAAGGTTTTCGATTATGGGTCCTCCCGCTTAAGACTGTTAGCAAAAAGTTAAGTACCTACGTAAAATTGAAAATCATTGACCTCTTATCATAACTCTTCATAAAATTAGCCCCGGCTAGGGAGCGTTATGTGTTCAGCCTATTATTTGGTGTTTACGCGTTAAAAAATGCTCACTGTTGAACAAACGCAGCGGAAAGAGGGGGTCGAGCGTAATTTTTCACGCGCTAATCGGCGCGATCGTCCAATCGTGAACTGTTTAGTTCATCACCATTAGTGGATTATACAGAGTTACACTTGGGCCCTTAATCAAAATTCAACTTGGCATTCAGGAAGAAATATGCTTTTATCCAAAGTAGCGCAGAAACTACGACTTAATGAACGTTAAGAGTTAGGTAAACAGAGTCCAAGATCTTAGAGAAAAAATGGACGAAAAAATCTTCAAACCTAGTCTTTTTAATAATGTAAGCCTTAATTTAAATGAAATCAATAACATGAATTATAATTATAATAGAATATATATATATAATTATATGAATTACATGAATAATATTCTTTTTTTGGTTGCATTAACCCGTGCTGAGGACAATTAAAAAAAAAGTTTTTATGACTTTTTAATTATTTAAGAGGTTCAATTAATTATTTAAAAGGTTCAATGAGCCTTAAAATCACATTAATTTAATTTAATTAGATTTTTAATGTTATTTTGTATTTTATTTAATTATAAGAAACATGTTTGGAATGTATATTTGAACTGTTACCTTATAGTAGTAGAATAAAGGCTTTTTTATTTTTATTGTTATTTTATTTATAAGCCTTAATTTTCAGAGTTTAAATTATTATTCTAAAACCTAGAACTCATGTATCGACCTGGCTTTAATTCAAGACATATTTGTTGCGTTGGTTTGGACATTTGGAGAGGATGAAGGAACAAAGATTGACGAAACAAATATATCGCGAGAATGTGGGTGGAAAGGCCGGTAAGGGACGACCCAGACGGACATACTTCGACCAAATGAGGGATGTATTAGCAAAGGGCAAGATAAAAAGTACCCGAAACCGGCGTGCGTCCATGCAACGACTAATGAATGTTGAGGAAGCGAAAGTGATCTCTCAGGATCGTAGCAAGTGGCAGTCCCTGGTAGAGACCTACCCCTCTGGGATGCAGGCGTGAGTTTATGTATGTATGTACATATTTGTTATGTAATTATCTTTAATATTATAGTTGCCCTTTTTTCACATAGTATATATTCATTTTAATTGTAAATTTTTAAATAATTACAAGTCAGGATTTTAAGGCTCTTGCTTATTTTCTCTATTGGTCTTAATTTGTAGTCGGGTAGGCATGTGAGCGTCGATTCACATAGATCAGATTTATTGATAAATACCGGGAATATTTTGATGCATGCATTCGTGCACGAAATACGAAAGTTTGGGTCTAAATATAATTCGGTATAAGTAGCCTAAGATAGGCTCCTAACTTCCCAAAATTAACTTTGTTATCGTGACACTTCTGGGGCTTATGTTTTGAAGTTGCCATTTAGCATTTGCTTGCTGCATTAGCCCACAAAGTCTCTTCCACCAAATTAATGTAAATTTTAAACTTAAATCCCATATTTGCCAAACGAAAATAACAAGATTATCCCTTCTCAGCGTTTGACCTTACTTTACAAGACCGAGTAACAGTTCGGAACAATATTTGCGCAACCAACTACGCTCATAGCGTAGGTACGGGGGCTGTCCACACGGTCTGTCTTTATTTGACACGTTCGTCAGCGTGGCCCGGCGAGGCGTAGGAAAAACGTGTGGCCGCGCGGAATGATCTAATTGTATTCATTAGCCGGGGCAGGGGGCGCAAATATTGACCGTAGCTAGCGCCCCAGCGCCAGCGACCGGCCACCCCGGGCTTTGATCATAAGCGGTATCTTGGCGCGCCGGCCGACCTATGTACTCAGGGTATGTGTGACCGGGCTCCCTATGTACAAGTCCTTAGTATTTTATTAGACCAATTTTCAAGTTAAATTTTAATTACCAACCTCAATTGAATTTCATTGATAGACTAAATCATTTGTAGCTCAACCGAGCGTTATACCTCATATATTATAAAAGTTCTATTTCAGTTGCACAAAATGACAAGCGCGATCTTTATCAGCGAACCAATTTTCCACCGTATATTTTCAGTCATCCCACTTATTGGGAGCAGAAAGTAAATCAATCGCCGATAGGCAGTCAGCGGAACCCGAGCAAACACCGCGAGTACACCCCCCTGTTTATACTCGGCGGATGAAAAGGCAACACCGACCGCCCCGGAATACTATTAGCTACCCTCAATAAGTCCGCCAATTCCCGTTGTCAGCCCCAAGCGATAACCGAACGTCCTCCTTTCTCATTAAAGCCCAATTCACTTTCGCACGCGAACTCACATCGGAGTTTTTTACTAACTGGTAACATGTGTTAACATTTGCTAGTAATCCTGGATTAACACATCATAATAATGTGATGAATGCATCGTTTATTTAAGCCGTCTGTCGGCCGTACGGTCGCCGCTAGCATCGACAGGTGCCGCGGCCGACTCATCCTATTTAATAATATACTTCATTACTGTGGGTATTTCATTAGGATTTAAATATATTATTATTACGAACCGTGCTCCAAGTTTTTAAAGTTAGAATTTGTGCTTTGAATAGATTATTTCTAATACCACACAGGGTGTTTAAATTGTTATGCCCGACCCGAAAGCTACGCAAACTACTTTATACGTAAAATGTTGTTGGGATATGAATTAAATGGAAACTATTTATTTTAAAGCTGTTTATTAATTTATAGTGATACTTTTTTTTGTACAATTATTCTGGATATTTTTTATTATAAGGGGTTTATTTTATTTCAACATTCATTTCACAGTGCGAAAAACACTTGTTTTTGTTAGATGTAGTCATGATTTCAATTTAAATGGGTCCCAAGTATAAACCAGTGCTTGTTTGAGGTCAAGATATTCTTCGCGTTAAAATATGAAATTCGTTATCTAAAAGAATGCTTATTAATTTCGATATGGTTACGTAATAATCTAATAAAAAGGGTGACTTTGAAGCTCGACATCTCGTAATCCGTTGATTTCCCAGGCGTTCCCAAGTTCCAAAGTTCCCTTGGAAAAAATCATAGTTGCGCAGAGAATACGTGGGATTCAGGAAGAGCTTTAATTTGTTAACACCCGGTAGAATCAAAGAAGATGCGTTTTTGTAATCGTCTAAAAAAAGATCGATAATAATCTACGTCCTATAAAAAATAATAGACAGAATCATGTATGTACAAAATGAACAGAAACTTTTTCTAGAATAACTTATCGTTATCGAGCTTCGGAACAGATGTGCTATAGTGGTGCGATTCAAAGCACGAGTCATTACTCTCTCATTTTGTGACCCCTTGCTGGAGTGATTTTGAGATAAATAGTTGCAACAACCGGAGTCGACTGTTACGGATTACTTTTTAATACACTGCCGGAGTCCCTAATTTTTCTGATACTTTTATTTATTATTCGTGTAATTATTTTGGATGAGGCGGGTAACTAGGTATTTTAAAAAATTAACAGCAAAACCGAGTGCAGAGATAACGCTATGGCACTAACAGCTAACCCCTAGTTACTCGTACACTAACACGCTGTTAATCTACTGTTAACAGCTGTCAATTGACGAAAGTGTATACAAAAAAACCATTGACAGCTGTTAACAGTAGATTAACAGCTTGTTAGTGTACGAGAAACCGGGGGTAAATAATTAATATTAACATGAAGTATGCAACAGTATACATGTAAGAATCATAGTATATTTTAGGAGCTGGTGACCAGAATGTACGTACTGGTCATGCGGCTTGGTACTGACTTCAAAATTGTATACTCCTGAATACCTACTTACATGTATACTTCGAATTGAAAAGTCACCATCTTTTTTGAGATTTAAGTAAAAATATATTATTATTATTATATCATATATTAATAATTTAAGTAAATATATAAAAATATAAAATATATTGTTTAGTATTGATTTCCTGCTATCCATTTTTTCTTCTATCAAAATTTTCTTCTTTCTCCATCTCCAGAGATCTTCATCAGATCACCAAATTACTTTGGGAGCACCTTGACAACACAACACTTTACTTCAATTAGGCCTAATTTGGAGCTGTCCATTTAACAATTCCATTGTCCACCTCCGAAAGTCTTCAGATCTTCACCAAATTATATCCTTTACAAAAAGAGAATTATTGAAATTGGTTAAGACCTGATAAACTAAAAATAAAAATAATTAAACCAAAAAATACCATAACAAAAAAATTATACGCGTCGAGAACTGAGAATTTGTTCTTCTTTCAAAGACGATTAATAAATATTTTTTTTAAGGATATACTAGTTCTGATTTGAGATCTTCTACCATTTATTAAGTCAGTTAAAAATAACTGTAGGCAGCTTAGAGCATTATTGAAAATAAAACTATCTGGAATTAATTAATCAATCAAAATCTATGCAACTGGCACATAAACTCTCACAAAGCCATCAATTAAAAACTACTACACAGATTCGAATTATTGACGAATCACCGTGACCCTCTACTTCCGTGATTTAAAAATGCTGCGAAATAGACCTTTTATTATTGCAATAAGTGTGGTTATCCACAGGATGACTCGACACATTCATACAATGCCGATATAATCAGGTCAGTCTCTTGCGCACGCGACAAAATGACAAAGAGATCGGCAGATGTTTTACTATCTAAAAATCTGACCTAATCTGAGCACACTACATAAATTGTGGCGTGGCATTTACAATTACAAATTAAGAATTGTGTTGGATTCTTCATTATTATTAATAATAATTTAGAAACTCTTTGTTAACAATCCCACTTTTTCATGAACTGGTTTAAATACTCATGAAATCTGCCTCTAAATCCACATATGCTTGGAAATACAATAAAAAAACTATAAACATAAGTATGAAAATTAGCTAACCATAAGAAAAACGTAAACTTAACCGGAATCGCTGACTTGGTCCATAAACCGAGTGGACATGAAAGTAAGTAACAACCAAGCCATGCAACCCCGAGTGATAATCAATGACTACAGAGCGGTGGGGAATGAAATAAAGTAACATAAACTCCAGTTAATGTGCAGACAATGGTAGCACTTGTCCCTCGTAATATTGGTAAATCGTCCATGAGCGTGGAATGGCTCCCGCGATTACTATGTTCCATCCATAGCTCCAAATGTGGGGCGTAGCAGAGATGACTTTTTTTAGGTTTCATTAATCAAAACTTCTTGCATGTACAAAAACCTACAAACTTGTTTTTTTTTATTAGTGGCCCTTCTGTTTTCTATGTATCTTTTTGTCTTTATAATACTTTTAATGGCCCTTTTCTTACATCGTTCTCTGATGACTAATCCCCAGTTTCTCGTACACTAACACGCTGTTAATCTACCTTTAACAGCTGTCAATTGACCAAAGTGCACACAACAAAAACCACTGACAGCTGTTAACAGAAGATTAACAGCTTGTTAGTGTACGAGAAACCGGGGGTAAACCGGATCAATAGAAATCTTTTAACATTTTTTGTTAGGTTTGATTATAAGAAACGTTAACGTACATACTTGTACGTTAACGTGGCCTTTCTGTTTGCTATGTATCTTTTTGTCTTTATAGTACTTTCAACAGCCCATTTCTTATATCGTTCTCTGATCACTAAACAGGATCAATAGAAATCTTTTAACATTTTTTGTTAGTTTTGATTATAAAACACGTTAACGTACAAGTAAGGCCTCTTTTTTGTTTCCTTTACTCCTATTCGTTTTATTGGCTGGGCATTGCTTCCAACAGCCATAAAATGTTGGTTTTTAGTTGACTTTTAAAACATCTAAATTCAAACGCAGAAGTTATGCGGCCGGCTCAGATTCTGTTCAACAAAAAAAAGTTCTGTGTTGAGAAAAGGGTATCAATAACAAACCTCTTTGTTTACAAAGGATGGATCGAAGAAATATTCTTTTGCTCCCCTCGCAGCAGACAATAGGCCAGCTCAGTTATGATATTCATACATTAGGCGTCGCCTGATAGTTTGTGACGGGTCGCCTATGCTCCCCCAAAGTCAGTGCGCGCTCACAAATATTATTATGATGCCGCGGGACAGGGGTAACTTTGAGATACTGCGACGTTGTGGAGATCTGATAGGTACGAGTAGTTGCAACTATGAGAATTTAGTTTGTAGTTTCTAGTTGACCGAATAGAGTTCGATCTTAATTTTAGGCTGGACTTCTCAGCTCTTAATCGTTACGCTGTTCCATTGCGTGACGTTACATATCAATACAATTTAATCACCATCATCCTTTTTTGAACCATTAAAATTGAACATCTAAAGTCACCCCATCAAATTAAACATCCCAACGTAACCCGTGTGAAAACAACCATAAATCCCACGACATCGCGTTGTGAGGAAATCCCATTAGGTCTCGCGTAATTTTCGCACATTGAAATCGTAGTTCCACGCCAAAGGGTCGCGGCGCACTTGACGACGAATCCCGCGGGATCCACAACAACAGCAGCTAAATGAAAAATAATTGCTCACGAGTTGCTCGCCGCTCAACGCAGGCGCTTGTAAAAAATGGTACAGTTTCTCTACTCCTTACTGTCAGCTCCCGCTGAACTAACAACTTTACGGTTCTGACTATATTGGCATGGCATCGAACTATACTTTCTGTATACTCTGCTGAGGAATAAAGAGTTTTTGCCTAAACTAGGAGGGTAGATAGTCACCTCTGGGACCTAGAGTAATGTGTGAACTGGTTGCTTGTAGTTTCACACGTTTAGGGAAATAAGTGCGGTGTCCCGAATGGTATATTTACCATTGTGGTTAAAGAAGTAATAAAATGCAATGAGAAATGAAACTACTCCAAAAGAAAACATAATATATATAAAGGCCCTTACAATAATAATAATAAATTATTTATTTCCAGAACAAGTCCCATACATAATTAAATTAAAATTTAGAGTACAAATTTAGTGAAGTAACTATCTAATTTTTGTATACAGAAGGCTTTTCCTACGGATACATAGGAAATACAATATACGTAAGTGCTGAGCACGGGTCCTTCACCATTATCGAGTGATACCTATTGCTTCTACAAATTCATAATTACTGTGTGTCTTAGAAATGAAATTCTGGTGTAACTTAACGGGGTTATTCAGAGCGTTATTAAAAACATCAGTGGTTCCAAACAAAGTTTGCTATTTGCTTTAGTAGTCCATGGAATTGGTACTTTTCACCTTACATCAAATGAGGTAGTTCTGATTTTTTTATATGTTGGTTGTGATAAAATGGTAATGACAAATCCAAGTTTACTACCTAAAGACCTTCGCATGATGGTTAAATACTTGAGAATTCATTAAGTTTTAGGAGTTTTGGTTACGGAAAAAGTCAGTGTAGACACTTTTAAGTAGACTACATTTTCAATTAAATGAGACCAATTATGTCAACTGTGGCGCCGGATTAAGAATAGCGTCACTCCATTTCCTTCCGTGGATGTCGTAGAAGGCGACTAAGGAAATACATTACCAGGAGACGGACAGCAGCGTTTTCCTGAGATTCCAACCGCATACTGCGATCGCCAACCCGCCTGCCAAGCGTGGCGATTATGGCAAAACCCCTCATTGTTAAGAAAACCATGAGGGAGGCCCATGTCGTGCAGTGGGCGTCAAATGGCTGATGATGATGATGATGAATTATGTCAACTTACACCTGATAGCTCCTGAGACACAGCTGTTCAACGTCGTTGAGGTAAGTAAACAATTATGTCAATATAATAATACGCCCTGCTGGTGAAATAAGCAAATTTATTCATCATCATCATAATATGAAATAAGTAATGAAACGCCTCATTGTGTTGTATGTACAGCACAGTTGGGGAAATAGTTATTACTCGCATTTTTTGTATATTGTTGATGGACCAGGCTCGTCCTCTGAATCCATAGCACTCCTTTTGGGGGCAGCTTTCTGAGATAGAATTTTTTCATCAATCTGCTCAGGAAGGTCGAAATCGTCATTTGATAGTGAGTCATCATCAATTAATGGTTCATCAATGTCGTGAGACATTGCACAGGTACGGGGTACTGGCTTTAGCAGGTTAGTTTGAATATCAAATCGGTGACACGGGTTTTTGTTAAACAAAAGTAATAACAAAACTTTCAGTAAAAGGTCATCAAACATCTCCCAGCTCCTTTTTTTTTAATTATGCAAATCTTTTAATAGCCGTATCATAGAAACTATTTGGCCTACCGAAACCACTGTCTCAGGAACTATCAGGTGTAAGTTCACTTAATTGGTCTCATTTAGTTGGAAATTTAGTGTTATAACTAATAAAGTAACTTTTGCCATAAACCCACGAGGGGTCAAAATTGTCCAAAACTAAAAAAAAAAAAACTGTAACACTTCCCCATTTTTGAAATTTTGCTAAACTCTTACATAGCCGTATCTTAAAAACTATTTGGCCTACCAAAACCAAATTATTCTCATTGAACTGCCAACTTAGTTTACTTAAAAGTGTCTATAGTAACTTTTGCTGTAACGTACGTCTTTAGGTAAAATCTGACCAAGACCAAAAAAACTCCTAAAATTTAATGAATTTTCAAGTATTTAACTGTGATCCGAAAGGCTTTCGAGATAGAAAACTTGGATTTGTCGTTAACCATTTCATCACTACCAACTCATAAAGAAATCAGAACTACCTGATTTGATGTAAGATTTGATGCAACATTTCTTGTTTGGTACGATTTCCGTGTAGGTACTATGTAGTGAATGTGTGAAATAGCTGATATTTTTTTCGATATTTTGGACGTGGTCACATATTAAAAGTTGTTTCATAAGTAGAATAACCCGTTTCGGTCCTTTCTGAAAAACCCAGTAAACGTCGGTTTTCCTAAGTTACGTTTCGTTCGCGATTTCGTGGCATTTTCGTAGCGGCGTAGTCCCGCTGCGTAGCCTTCGTAGCGACTTCAGACTCGCGCTACGCTTTAATCACTTTAAGTGCCTACTACGATTTGTAACACTTCTTTATCGTGAATAATAAATAATGGCACTTTCATATTTTGTTACAAAATTAAATCTTCTTATTTTTCGGGTAACATTACAAAAAACAAGGTAAACAACAACACTTATATAATCTATTTACCAATGTAATTTAAATGCGATAGTAAACTACCTATGTTTGTGAACGTTTTTGCGGAGGAATCAAATACAAGTACATTGTTAAACATGGACTACGCGCTACCAAGACAGTTATGTGTAAATTAAGAATTGTTTGGTATATGTACTTCATCATCCAAATTTATGCAGACAATATGGGTGATTGATGCATTTCAATATGTTCACAAATATTAATATTTCAATTCGATTTATGGGTTGGCAACCCACTATCACTTGCAATAATTTTGCTGCATCGTGCGAAAAAATCGTCAGCCTTGCAGTCAACAGTCAAGATAGTAATCGATTAGTCGCGACGAGTTACTGCATTGTGTGAGCACTGTCAGATCACTATCCCGTCATTCGGCTGTGTTTGCCGGTCCCACGGGGCGACACGGTGCGCGGGAGCAATCAGACGTTTATCTCGATGGTACCCATTTTCATTTAACGTAATGGACCAGAAATCCCACTCGATTCAAACCTGACTTGTTTCCAAGTAACATTATATTTCTGAATTTTTAATTGCAATATCACTCGCTAACCGTGAAGGAAAACATCGAAACATCGTCGTGAGGAAACCAGTGTCTGAGATGTTCACATACCTCAGCGCTTGAAATCGCCATTCCGCGGTGGGAATGGTGGGTAGCCATTCCAGGTTTCCTCACGATGTTTTCCTTCACCATTAGCGAGTGGTATTGCTACTATAACTTCACAAATGTACATAACTTATAAAGAAAAGTCATAGGTACATGCCCGCACTGGAAATCGAACCTGGGTCTCCCGCTTCCGAGTCCAATGTTCTACCCACTAGGCTACCACCGCTTATAGACTACCACCGCTTACTAAGCTTAATAATAACAACTTGTATTGTAGGGCCCTAAAAAATTGAACACTTTTGTGAACCCATCAACTCCCGCTCGTTTTTCCACGAATATATTATTGAAAAGAATCTTCTATGACTACATATTCTATCACTCCGTTCCCACGGACATCGGGTCACGGTAGATGCTGCAAAGTAACTCGTAGGATCGAGTGTCACGCCCGTAATCTGCGAATTCGACATGTTCATCGAGAAATAAACTGGTTTATTCCGCTCCGTACAAAAACGTCCATTCGCAGTAAAAGATTTACTGTACTTACACATACAAGTATATTTGATAGACCAATTAAAAATATTTGTTTCTTGTACATTAAAAGTGAAATTACATTATAGTAGAAACAAAAAATCCGTTGTCATCTAGTCTGCGCCTGCCTATGTATACTATTGTCTTGTAACTTGAATTCTGGTCTATTAAGAGATAAGCCAGTTATTTTAGCATAGTGACCTGATGTGCTAGTGATTACTTTATAATAAATCGTCTATAACAATTTTTGGGTGACTTTATAATACTAAATTTTTAAAGAGGCATTTTTTTAAAGCCGCGCCATCGAGACCCTTGTTACGAAAGCTCGAATACGTTGCAAGTTAATTGTATCATAGTAAGACTTTCTTTAAACAATGTATATAATGTGTAACTGTTTACATTGTTGATCTAGCTAAATAAATTAAATAGTAAAATTTACTTATTGCATAAAAGGAAGAGGAGCATTTTATCAACGTTGAGTTGCAAAAATATTTATCAACTGAGAAATAGAAAAGAATAAATTTGTGCTATTTATAATTCTACAAAGTTTTCAGATAATTTTTAATGAATCGTTTTGATAGATAAATAGAAAGTTTGGCACTTCTAATAAAACCTGTCGGCGATTTAGGTCAAGTTCTACTTTGAGTTTAATTTATTAGTCAACCAATTATCGCCCTTAACTGTCATTACTGGGAGAACAATCACATCTCCGGCCAATGGCTGAGATCGCTCTTCGGCTGGAGCCCTAAGCGATACTGCGAGGGGTGACCCTTCCTCGCTAAGTGATTACCTAATCTACTCTTAGCGTGAACCCACTAACAATCAACGCGACTAACTATGGGTAAACACCGATTACTTTGCTCTGATAAAACTTTTATTCACGTATCCATTCGTTAGACCGACCGAAACCAACTTAGGTTCGTGAAATGCATAAATGTAAATGTAGATAATGCTAAGTAGCATTAAGCTCGCCTATGTGCAAAACTGCCTGTTTTAAATGCAATAATAATAATATAAAACCATTAACACTTCTGCTTCTGATCAAACGTTATGTTACGCAAATCTCAATAGATGCTGAAACCAATTCACGAGTTTTCTTAACACGGCGCCGTCAAACACGCAAAAACTCACTACGAGCATTTTCCGCAGCGAATGTGTTAACTTATGCAAGTGTAACAATAAAACCATCACATTTTTAGAGACACCAAAGCTTGGCAATCCAAACAGACAATAGGATGTTTAGCTCCCCACACTATCGAAGTACTTCTGCCCGCACGCGCAGCGAAATGGCATGGCACGTGACGGCCGCGTGCCGGACACCTGCGCGCGAGTGTACTTACTTGATACATACTTCCCTTTGCAAGTCTACCATCTGCAATCCTTGCAGCTCCTATTGACTGTTGTATGCGAGCGATAATAATATTAAAAATTACACTATATGTTAGGTCAACGATTATGATCGCCATTACATGCTAGAACGCGTGCCGATTGTGCGATGTTTGTTATTTCAAGGATCAGTTGACACTATGCATGCTATCGTTGGTAATGAAATTATTCTGATCGTTATATTGAGATTTTATCAGCTTTCTATGTCGATAGCCATCTCTCATATGGATCAAAACTGAATGAAATAACCATCGTATCAGGAGTTCAGCTTACAGACAATTTCAAACAGATTTCCGCAGTTTGAGGTTAGCATTATCTTAGCCGGCTTAATTTAATGTTAGGTTTGAGAGGAACAAATTAAATTACTTAGCTATATTCTAGAGGCGGTCGAGACACGTTTTCCTCCCTTGAGATGTAAGTATAGAGGAGTGCATGATTCAAGATCGAGAATTGGTAGCGAGCATTTTGGCGGCGCGTCCCTCGCGGGCCGGTGTCAATCTTTATTGCCCAGGAGCACACCAAGCGATCAAAAATACTTAAGCTGGGCACACACACCTCTGTAATGCCTTTCTGAATTAAAAAAGAAAATGTTATTTTTTCGACACTCGCTCTTACACCACATGTGACGAGAGTCACGCGCCATGTACTACCGTTAGTGAATAGATTTCGTCCTTCTAATTAGTCTTAACAGCTACGTGTTGTAGCTATTTTCGCGCGTGGAACAATAACGAGCGTAGCTTGAGATACAGTTTCATTAACTTTCTAAATTCAGAGAAGTGTGTAGCCGGCGTTAAAGGGCTTTAGCTGAACGGTCTCGTGCGGAACACCCTGGGTAAGTACTCGCTTGTGTTTCCAGAAACGAGCAAATGCTAGTTGACATTCACTCGCCCGTGTTCGGCTTGTCTATTCCGGGCGCTATTGTGCCACCTTAAGTCAGGAAGCAGGCTCAACCACGACCTCTCTCTGTCAGGTGTCAGTTGACCACAAAACGGACGTGCAATAATAAAGCCACGTGTGGGCTGGCCGGAACGTCAATCATTTGTGGTTTTGTTATATTATGGATAGAATAACGGACGGCTCATAAAAATATTCAACATATTATATGGAATAGAAATGACCCCTGACAACAATGGTTCGTAATCTTCTCTATTCTGTAACCCCATGAGCAAATAGAGAAACGGAATCCATAGTTTGGTCTTGAGTCTAGTTTTCAGCAATCCTATGACTACTTATCTTTACATATAATATATCTGTAAATTTTGTATGTGTCTGTTATATGTCTGTTTCAGTCTGTTTCTTTGTGGGCGCATCACGCAAAAACCACTAAAGGAAACTGAATAAGACTCACCATGATTACAGCTTTAATTCCCGTGTAACATTTAGGCTATATAACATAAGCTTAAGTCCACAGGGGCGAGAAAATCTCTGAACATCAAAAACATAACTGGTAAAAAACAAAGTCTCGCAACTCAGTTCTTCTACCGTAAAAACTTGTGAGATCCATGTAATACCAAGTTGGTTATTTTATTCAGTCCATACTTTCTTAAAGGTCCTTCTGTCTTAAGTTATTACGTAATTAGCTAACCTAACAAGATCTTATAGTGACCACATCAATATTCAAAATCCTTTATGTCTTAAATAAATAGACTGACACTGGCACTACCGTGCCACCTCTATCTTCATAAACTGGTTAATTAATTGTATCCGACATTATAGAAAAACTGATACTCGATGACCGCTAAGGTTTCAGAGCCGAGTTTTATATCAATGCAATTTACTGATACATACATAAACTCACGCCTGTATCCCAGTGGGGTAGGCAAAGACCAGGGACTGCCACTTTCCGCTTTCGAGTGAATGTGGGTGGAACGGCCAGTAAGGGACGTCCCAGGCGGACATACTTCACATACCAAATAGGGGATGTATTAGCAAAGAGCAAGATAAAAAGTACCCAACACTGGCGCGCGTGCATGCAATACTGCAATTTGTAGTTTATTATGAAAATTCGAGGTACATTACGTAGCAGATTCCTTTTGTTAATCTTTGTATCAATCGACTTTGCAATGTACGTCAAATTGTCATAGTAAACATAAATTTTAGTTTTATGAAACAGGCCCCAGGTAGTATTTGAGTCAATTGGTTGCTATGGCAACCTGTCAACATACTACTGCGGAAACTGAAACACTTCATATTCAAATCCAACGCGAACGTAGTCTAAATAAATATTAATAAAAAAAATGGTATACATTTACATGAATACCTTGTATTACCAGCCTTTTAACGGCCAACGTCATCTTGGCATTCCCTTTTCGCTCGCACATTCAGAAAACACAAATAAATATAAAACAGCGACTTTTTAGACGAATTTTAATTTTGATATACCTGCGGTCTTATTATTTTATAAAAACACGGTTCCTTAAAACACTCCGTAGAGGCAGTTTATTTAATCTGTGATTACGTCTCTTCCTTGTTAAATCTCCACCACAGACTATTTTAAGTGGCGTTTTTGAAGTGTTTTAAGAAATAAGGAATCGTGTTTTTATAAATAAGCCCTATACAGTCATATTGGTAAAATCATGATTCTACTCACTCACTCGAAAACACTCCTCGGATGCAGCTTAAATAGTATGTGGTGAAGAGAAAGACATTATTTAAACTTTTAGAGGAGTCATTTTTTAATAAATAACACCGTTAGCATGTTTTATGAAGCTCAGAACTTTTAAAATAAAATTAAAACTAATTAAACTATGTGCGTGTCCGTAAATGTATTTCCTAGTGTTTTTATTTAGGTGTAGTGAGTACGACTCGCGTTTTACTAGCAGCGACTGCCTTGTCACACGACTCGCGAGTAGCGCTCTCGCAGCGAGTATAATTGAACAAGTTAACTGTTATCTCGGGAGCGCGCTCGTGGCGTGGCGAGTAAATTTAGTCGTCGTGAGTAGGGTGTTACACACAGCGATTTCACGGCGGTTTATCTCACAGTCAGTTAAACCTGCCTCATCTGACTGATGCTTTATCCCCGCGAATTAGCTATTGTACAGTAGACAGCACACCAACCTTTATACACATGCACTCTTCTTGGTTACGTTACGGATTACTTTGCAACTAAAATGTAAAGGCTGACCTGCTGTCGACTGTACCCCCAGTTCTGGAACCCAGGCCCTAATATCTAGTTTATGCGCAAGTGCAAAAATGCTCCATTCGCACTAATTGTTCCATACAGTTTAAGTTGCGAACTATGTAGTGACGTTATTTTTTCCGAATAAACGTATTCAGAAGAGTCTTTATTCCATAACTTTATTTATTTGTATAACTTTATTTCTTCAAATTCCGGTTCGGAATTCTTTAGAGCGTTATCCCTATGGCCTACATATAATTTGCAAGCTACACCCAAGAATATTGCCTTAGCATTGCCGAATTTTGACAATTACCTACACACGGACACCTGTGCAGATAGCAAGAGAATAAATAATAGAGACGGCTTGGTCAGTAAATCTAATCCTGCCTGGTCGCGAAAAAAGCAAAACGCTTGTGATGCAGAATTTATCGAGTCGGATGCAGTAGCCCAGTTGATGGATTAAATTGCCTTATCCCTATGACACCGTAGGCCAGGGAAAAATACGCTCCGTATTAAAAAGCAGCTTGTAATTTTTCACGTGATTCCTTTTATTTCTAGCAGCGCTCGTAGGTGGCCACCTATTTAGGGATCCGCATGAAAAATACTTTGCAAAACCCATTTGAACATGAATACTAGTCCAGTAACTTTATATATCAGAGCTTTCGTCAAATCCGGTAGTTCTGATTTTTAGAAGACTTGTATGTTATGATGTTGGCCCAATGAATAATCCAACCTTCACACTGAGAAGTATATAATATAGACATTAAAAAGATGACGCTAAAACAATAGGTGCTGTACTTGAGTTAATAATAATTAGCAAAAGGTACAACTTGGACCGGTGGTAGCCTAGTCAGTAGAACATTGGACTCTGAAGCGAGAGGCCTAGGTTAGATTCCCAATGCTGGCATGTACCTATGACTTTGTTTTCTAAGTTATGTACATTTGTGAAGTTATAGTAGCGATACCACTCGCTAAAGTGAAGGAAAACCTGAAGGGAAGGGAAACCTGAGTGTTTGAGCTATTAAAACTCACACTACCTACCAGGAATGGTGGGTAGTATGAGTTTTAATAGCTCAAATCATAATATTCATACCTCAGCGCTTGAAATCGCCAATCTGCGGTGGGCACGCGTCGTGATTAAGCCCACGCTCTCTCTGAGAGAAGGCCTGTGCCCTACAGTGGGACGTATATAGGCTGCTTATGCTTATGCTAGCCCACAACTTAACTTAAAAGAGTCATTCTCCGTCATAATGACACTGCTCTGTGGACGGCTTGATGGATTTTAGCATCAAGCCTAAACGGGTAGAGAGCGGGCCAATATATATAACATGCATACATTCGAAAAACATTACCCAAATTCAGGCGTAGTCGGGTATAAATTTTTACAAATAAAACTCTTTTACTTTACTCATGGCTCCGTAGGTACATAATGGTGCAAACGTGATCCTACGACGTCTATCTGTCTGAGCTAAATTATAAGTGTGTATCACAGCTAGTTAAAATTTTGAATAATAAAAATGTTCTTCTTAGGGTTCCGTACCCAAAAGATAAGGGACCCTATTACTAAGACTCCGCTGTCTGTCCGTGCGTCCGTCCGTCCGTCCGTTTGTCACCAAGCTGTATCTCATGAACCTTGATAGGTAGAAAGTTGAACTTGTCACAGATGATGTATTTCTGTTGGTGCTATAACAACAAATACTAAAAACAGAATAAAATAAATATTTAAGGGGGGTTCCCATACAACAAACGTGATTTTTTGCCGTTTTTAGCTCGATATTAATAACGGCAACAAGTAGACCCTTGAAATATTCAAATGTTGTATAGATAGTGGTACGGAACCCTTCATGCGCGAGTCCGACTCGCACTTGGCTGGTTTTTTAAGTAGCCTTCATAATACATGGCTGTTTCAAATATACTCCCATAAATGGGAAAAAGAATCATTTGTAGATTCGACAGCTAAAGTCCGTTTCAAAGTCAACCGTTACGTGATCGATCGGTTTAGAGTTTGGGAGTAATAAATCTACTATCTTCATGTTGTTCACGCTGCCAAGAATGTATGTACTTTACTTAACACAAGGTAAGATTTTTCCAAGACCACTTCGCAACTTTTGCGGAGCGTACTTGACCATTTCTCGTTTCATTTGGCGAGCGGGGGCGGGTTAGCGAGTTTACTCAGCAGTCGCATTGTTTGCGCGCTGATGAATTCGAGTGATAATCCCGTGTTGGGTTAGGTCCTTCTGTGAACCATTTGCTCGCTCCGTTTATCGTTGCCTCGCTACTTGGTACAGCTGTAAACCTTAGAAACCTGAACCGTATGGACGTAATCTACTGGTTTTATCAGTTACAAAGGTTTAAAATGTAATTTAAAAGAGTGCCGTTCATAAACTTGATGAATTAATAAAACCACCAGCTTCCAAAAGTCTCTAATACCATTCCAACAAATAATTATGGAAACAGCTTTTCAACCACCAGAACAGGCGAGTATAATTAATTCATTTTTTCGTGAGACGAATCCCGAAAGGGGAGGGAATTTTCAGCGAATGCAAAGTAAAATTTTGCAAATGAATATTAATATTTCAAACGCGAGTGTGGCCGGGTCCTGTGGTGCCCCCCTGCCGCCCCTCCCGCGCTCTTCGCATCCGTGAACATTTTCAGCAATGGTGATACAGAGGAAACGTATTCTCTTTCCTCAGTGTCGCCATTGTACCAGGTTCATCATTCTATATACACAGAAAAGTGCCAATTTTATGAGCCCACAACATCTTCACATCTTCCGCAAAAACATTCCAATACATTACAATAACCACTAATGTGAAAAGTCCCAAAATGTTCGGCCGGCAAATTGTATACACATTGCCAATTGTATAACAATGAGCAGTCAGCTAGGTACCTACAGTGGGTACCGTGGGCCGCGGATTGCAGCGCACCGTTTGTTAATTGTGATATGTGAAGTGAATTCGCGTTTTCCGGCGAGTTTTAATTATCAGCAGTCGCGCGCGCGCTGAGTTACGCGACCGCCCGCTGTATTTATGACGGCCCCCAGCCATTCCGATACACTTTTTAACGTAATGAGCGCTCGTTGCCAGAGGGTGCCACTGGATTACATAAAATTGTTTTCCCCCTATATACTTGCTCATGCATACCTACCCCTTATCGTAAAAAGAGGAAGGTTACCTCTCGTAATCATCAACGAATTTATGTATGTTGTATTCAACTCTCTATCTCTGATTTGATTTTATTGTTGGTGATGTATTTGTTTCTAAATACGCAAAGCATAGTGAGATCCACTGCTGGACAATGGGTTTAATTGTCCAAACTTCCATAAATCCTAACTAATACCGCTCTTAAATTCTACACAGGGTTACTATGGAATTTGGATGGATAAATATAGTGTAACATAATTCCCATATCTTCCCATAAATTTAATGTTCTACTCATCAATAACAATAACTTCTACTATGGGAAAAACTTCGAAAATGCGATAATTAGTAAAAATTGTTTGCATTGTAAAGCAGAACCATCTTTTCATATTGAGGATGCTGGAAAATTATAAGCCATCCGGATGTGTGTTCGACCCAACAATATACGTTTTCTATATCCAGGTCAATAAGAGCAGCGGTTACGTCGGGGGCGTCGTCGACACAGAATACGGTATTAGTGTCGCGGAGGCACCGCGGTCGCATGCATCCCGTACGTGATCAGATCGCTGTAGGGCCCCCGGATTGCATTAAACATTCAGGAGCGGCAGTGCGCGCGTCGCGCCCAGTCTCACATAAAAATGAGCGCTTATTATGAAATTAGCTACGCTTAACCGCGAGATGCTTCGTTTTTTTCCGCCGCTGTCAGCTAGACTCGAATTACTGGACACTAATTGGACTGTGGAAATGTGACGGACGGCCCGCGAAGGAAACAGTTTTTTCGGCAGTGGAACGCTGCTCGACAGTGGGAATAATTTACGTTATTCACGTTTTTGTGCTTTTGGGATCTACGTGCTTCGTACGAGATTAGTTCTAACCTAATGCAAAGAAAAAAACTTGTTTCAATATCGAAGTATCTCTACTTTCCGCTTTGCTACCTGTGTAATTGCTTTCCATTATTTACGGTCCATTATCAGTTACATACGCTAATTGAGCCGCAGTTGTTGGTAATTTCTCACGATTAGCATAACGCTTTCCCTGTTATGCCGAAAATAGCTTTTATGAAAATGTACTTCTGATGACTATCAAATGATGACATAGATATTGTATATTTTTACCTATATTAGAGAAATGCGATATAAAATTGCCTGTGACCTGATGGTACACGAAAAGGAGGCACAAAATGTCCATCGCTTGCCTCATCTAACAGATGATGTGGCTACACCGGATATGACGCTAAAAAACGACGAATCAGTTGTCTGTATATCTTTGTTTTATATTCACTATGATCATCATCATCAACAAAGGAAACAAAATTCCCACAATGCACGATTTTAAGATTCCAACCTTCTTGAATCTTAACACAACCGCCGTACTAAAAACAAAATGTTTTTATTCACAGTAGTACAGAAACTACAAGTGAAACTAGGTAACCATTTGAAGGTGTAGATATTTTGGAAAAAACAATTACAAAAAATCCAAGTGTCTTTTCACTGCAGTACCACTCATCGCCTCAATGCTCACCTGCACTCTCGCCTCCGTGAGATCGATTTTCATGGCGATCTCTTCCCGGGTGTAGATATCCGGGTAGTGCGTCTCCTGGAAGGCTCGCTCTAGCTCCTTGAGCTGCGCAGACGTGAAGGTGGTGCGTATGCGCCGCTGTTTGCGTTTCTCCGTCAGCGAGCCCTCGTGCCCACCGTACACTTTGTAGGGAAGACCGGCTGCGGATAGGAAATGTAGAGCTTAGACATTGCTGCCAAGAGATAGAGGCATATTTAAAAAAATAAGAGTTTTGCTCATGGGGTTCTTGCAATCACTCCCTCGATAGAAAAGCCTACTAACATAACGTAGCATAAATCACTTACATACACCCTTCTGCAGGGCACAGGTTTTCTCTCGGAGAGGGAGAGAAGGAAAAAGTACGGGCTTAATCAACCCGTGAGCCCACCGCGATTTAGTGATTCCAAGACACTCACGTTACCTCACGATGTTATCCTTCATAGTTAACGAGACATTCAAATTAAACAAAAAATCAGAGTTATATTATATGAAATTTGATCTGCTTGTAGGCTTTCCATGAAGCGTATAGGTTTTTCAGAATAGTGACATGACATGTGGCAAGCCTCGGTCTCTGCCTACCCCTTCCAGATGCAGGCTTGAGTTTATGTGGGTACTGTCATGAAATAACGGCTGAACGGATTTACATGAAACTTGGCGTACAGATAGACAAAGACCTGAATTGAGATATAGCATACTCGATATCCCGGTAATGTGTTCCTGTGGGATAATATTTATTTTAAGTTTAAACGTTGTGTTTTAAAAATAGATGGCGTTGTGCAAGAATCGTATTAACGGATTCTGTGGCAGTACGAAGTTTGCCAGGTCAGCTAGTTCGTCATGAGGTTACTTAACGACGAGGCCTTGATTGTGACGTTACTAGACTATAATATGATTGCAAATTAATACTATTACAATAATATGCATCGTCTCTCTTTTCCTTTCATTCCCGATTTACTAGTAGGAAAAATTTGATAGATTGATTTTTTGATTTGCCCTATGCCAATCATACCAAAAATGTAAATCTAAAGAGATAAAATCTTTCAAAAAATATATGTAACATACATATATTTTTTTATCTCAAAAAAAAAACAATTTGGTTGTACTCCTTCTAAAATGAAGAAATAAACTACTTTATCTTTTCATCTCCACTTACATTAACGCCTAAAACAAATAGAAAACTTACCTACTTTAAAAATAGGTACGACGGGGCGTTGCGTCTTGTATTTAAGCGGCCATTTTCCCCCAACCTCCCCCACGCACGTGCTTGCGCGGCGCTCCCCGCTCTCCTCCGATACCTACGATTTATTTACTTTTCCGTACGCACTGCTTCTAATCTCCTAATGTAGAAGAGAATGACGGTGTTGAAGGCTAATAGTTTAATGGTGCCTCGGTGTTTTATTTGGGTCGGTTTTATTTTTCTTCTTTGTAGTAACAAATACCGGTCATAAAGTGTTTGACTTCGTAAGTCATGTTTTTTAGGGTTCCGTACTCGAAGGGTGCCAAACGGGACCCTATTACTAAGACTTCACTGTCCGACCGTCTGTCTGACTGTCTGTCCATCTGTCTGTCTGTCTATCACCGGGCTGTATCTCATGAACCGTGATAGGTAGGCAGTTGAAATTTTCACAAATAATGCATTTCTGTTGCCACTATAAACAAATACTAAAAACAGAATAAAATAAATATTTAAGGGGGTCTCCGATACAACAAACGTAATTTTTTGCCGTTTTTTGCTCGATATTAATAACGGCAACAGGTAGACGCTTGAAATAATCCCAGAATATCTAGTTCTATATTCGCTTTAAAAATAAATAATTAAATTAAAATAAAATAAATATTTTAGGGGGGCTCCCATAGAACATACGTGATTTTTTTCCGTTTTTCTCGATCTTTGTGTCTAATGTTGTATGGATAATGGTACGTATAACCTTTCGTGCGTGACTTCAACTTGCACTTGGCCGGTTTTTTCTTAAGGTCGGATTCTCCGAGCGCACGGATTTGTATGGGACTTATTGCGCTGCGCGAGCGAATAGTTAGGGAAAAAGTAGGCATTTTTGAAATAACAAAAATACAAATCCAATTAATAGAATTTTGGCGACCGACATCACTAACACATGCAGTGATAGTAATCTTCTTCTTAAAATACATAAAAGAAGAAACTGACTGCATGATTGGTGACTGACTGACATATCAACGCACAGCCCAAACCGCTGGGTCTAGAAACTCCAAATTTGGCACATAAGTTTCTTATAAGGTCTAGGGGTGCACTAAGAAAGTATTTTTCAAAACTCACCCCCTAAGGGGTTAAAACGGGGTCCAAAGTTTGTATGGAGAAACGAGATTTGTTAGACCATTTTATTTGAAACTACACAGGAGTACTTCTGGCGATAAATAAGTAAGTACGTGTATCAGGTTTTTTCAAAATTCAACCCCTAAGAGGGTGAAAAGGGACGCCAAAGTTTATATTAGGCTCACAGCCCAAACTGGTGGGTCTAGAGATTTCCAAATTTGGCACACAGGTTTTTTATGAGGTTTAGAGGTGCATTAAGGAAGGATTTTTCAAAACTTATCCCCTAAAGGGGTGTTAATAAAGTATTTTTCAAAACTCACCCCTAAGGGGGTGAAACGGGGGTCTAAAGTTTGTATGAAGAAACAAGATTAGTTAGACCATTTTACTCGAAACTTCGCAGGAGTACTCCTGGCGGTAAATAAATAAGTACGAATTTCAGGCTTTACCAAAATTCAACCCCTAAAAGGGTAAAACGGTGTGTCAAAGTTTTTATGGGGCGTAAAATATTTGTGTTCAGATTTTATTGCAACTTAGAACAAATGTTCTTCAATAAAAATTTGAAACACATATTTCTCAGTTTTCCAAAATTCAACCCCAAAAAGGTCGAAAATGGGTGCCAAAGTTTGTACGGGGAGTAAGATATTTGTAAACTGAGTAAAAATGTTCTCCATAAAAATGTATAAAACACAATTTCTCAATTTTTCAAAATTCAAACCCTAAGAGAGTGAAAATTAGTGCCAACGATTTGTACGGGGAGTAAAATATTTTGTGGTTAGATTTTACTGAAACTTCATCTTTGTGAACATAATTGATGACACACATTTCACGGTTTTCCACAATTCACTTCCTAAGGGGATGAAACAGGGGTCCAAAGTTTGATTTTAATTCAAAACTTCACAGAAGTACTTCTGTAAACGCTGTAGTCTTTATCCTCTTAAAGCATATAAGGCTTACTGATAAAAGGCGCTATTCTGACTCACTTACTCATCACCGCCCAGCCAAAATCTATAGACTGAGAAAGCTGAAATTTTGCTCAGATGCAGACGAAAAATAGGTGATAGGCGATATAGGCGAAAAATAGTGCGATCCGCGTTTTGACACTACGAAGCAAAATGGATTGATCTGACAAGGCTTTGTAGCTTCGAAGACGCAGAAAATGAAAGCAGATACAAGTCAACGACGAATCTGCCCCTATATTACGCTCACCAAATCCTGAGCGATTCCAATCGTCTAACTGTCAAATTAGTATGGAATTTGACTGTTAGACGATTGGAATCGCTCAGGATTTGGTGCGCGTAATTAGGCCACTGGGAGGATGCATTATCAAGTAATCGACTGGGAGAGAGCGACTGCTATGTATCCCACATAAAGGGACGATTTTAAATTGTACTTATAAATATTTTTTTAGCGACAATTGAACCTCTAGATCATGCTACGTCCGCTTACACACGTCAATTTCATATGAATTTAGTGGGACGGGGCAGACTGTCGAAAGCGATTTTACAAAATGGCTTCGACGACGATGATAATAGCGGCGACATCGCCACGACGGCGCAGCGTCATCGCGGTGTCGTTGTGGCGTGCATCACTTTCAAATCGCTAGTGTGATGGGGCTTTTTCTATTACTTACTGAGATTTCTCGGTGACAATGTTTTACAAAAACAGATTTTGCACGCCTACAATAACTTTTGCCTCTAGTGTAACTCCTGCGGGTTGACTGTTAGAAAATTACATTATCATTAATGCCACCTTTTGTATACTTTTTTGCGCAATAAAGAATTAATAATAATACAAAAGAAGGCATTATCTTTTTATTTTTTATATTTCATACTAATTATTTCGTTAATAATCAATACATTTCACGACATAAACTCACGCCTGTATCCCGGAAGGATAGTCAGAGACCAGAATTTGCCACTTGAACCGATCCTGAGGGACCTCTTTCGCTTCATCAACATTCACTCGGGTAATAATAAAAAACTGAATAATTAAAAATTCATATTCATTTTTGCTTCTGATATTTTCCGATTTCGTAAGTGTACTTTGAACACAAGACGCGGAACACTGCAGTTATAAGCAGCATACAGTTCGTACCAAGTCAATAGTGAGCTATAAATATCGTACGTAGACGTTTGCGGCCGGAAGTAAAAGTTCGCAGCCCGGTTTGTCGCGCGGCGTAGCGCTCGTAGCTCGTAGCACTCGTAGCTATCGATCGTAGCGCGGAGCCTCTACGCCCTAGCCAGCTACGTGCAAGCGTTATTCTTTTTGTTGCGTTCATCACTGGGTTTTCATTTTTATAAAATACTTTACTGCGTTTGTGGGTGTGAAAGAGAAAATACCTACTAGATTTTAGAACATGTCCCAGTCTCAAGTACTTGTACTCGCGCACTGAGAGTTCGGTATCATTATAAAATAGTATTTACCAAGTTCGGGACGAGTAGCGGGAGTCCGGCACACACTTGACCCGTTTATGTTATTTATTGTTATATATATTGTAGTGCAGTGCTATGACTGTAAGTTTGATACTTGTACATTTTATCGCTTTTACGAGTCTTTTATACGGAGTCTCCCTTATTTTTTTAATATTTGCTTTTTATTGTTAAATTTAGCAAGGGCAACGTCAACGTCATAGATAAACTAGTTTATTTTCGATAAACCTTTGTACGACGACGTACAATCACCGTAAACAATTCACCGCTGAACCGAGCCTGTCCTGTCTAATTCCCACCGACTATAAAGTGTAATCCCATGGAGCCGCAGTGAAACCCTGTCATTATATAGGAAAATACAGAAGGTCTCCATTGAAAGATATACACGTCTTTGTAGCAACACACGCGACCGTCTTAAAATAAATAAAAATGTTGATGGTTACATTGGGAGGTTTTCTTTTTGATTATTAAGAAAACAAACTAGTTCCCAAGAACTCTGTAGATGGTGCTGAACTGACTACGTTACTAGCCGTTCGTTCCGATTTGCGACTTTGAGCGATCATGGGCAAATCGGAATACACTACATATTGCTCAGACGTATTCGCATCTATGATAGCCGTTCCGAAATAGACGTCACTAGATATCGCGATAACGTGAATGGATCAGTTGGGAACGATATTTATTTGTGATGTGATAGTGACATATGTAAGTTTCGTTTTATGATCTAAAAATTATGTGACGATCCGGTCCTTGCAGTAACTTACCAAGTCGAGTGCCATCTATGCAGCGACTCTAGAGTATAGTTAAAAAAAAAAATCATTCATAGGGAAACGCTGGCAATAGCATAGGCATCAGAGCTGATCAAATAAAATTATTGGAATCTATGTCACCTTCCTTGCTATTTTGATACTTTCATTTAATAAACAGTTGCTTTTATATTAATACTTTTTTTGTAAAATACTTGGTGTGCTGGATACAAATAAACTTTTGATTTTCATTTTTTTTGTCTTAAGGGGCTCCATAGAGTAACACAAGCTCCACCAATGGAAAAAATCGTATCTTTGTTTTTTCAGATCGTTTTTGCAAAAAGTGTCAGCCTAAACTCTCAATCATGTTAATTCGGATTTTTACAACCCATGGCCGTGAACCTAAGGCAAAAAACCCAGAACTAGACAGCATTAACGCCAAAAACAGCCATTTTTGGCTAGTCCCAGGTCCGTGATCCTAGGTTCTTCCTGGGTCGTGGGTATACTAAAAATCATAATTTCTTACACCACCTATGGTTAACGGGTAGAAAATGCTTATAGTATTAAGTTCGTCATATTGCCATTGTATTTTTTACTTATCTGCAATAAACGTATTAATAATAATAATAATAATTAACATGGTTGTAAGATTGGTCTAACACTTTTTGCAAAAAATATCTGATTTGTTTTTTATTGGTGGCGCTAGTGTATTGCGTGGATCCCCTTAAACTGATCACATTGTTGGTGTGTACGCCACTTAGAACTGAAAGAAAGACTAGATTTGACGGATCTAATCGCGATTGGAGTTATTAAGTGAAAATGTACCGTGAAAGCTTTAATCTGGAACTAGTGTAAGCATTGCAAACTAATAAAAGTTGCTATCAAAAGATTTCAATTTGTTTGATCGCAATCACAATCTTAAGCTACGTTTGAAAGATAAACTGACGCCACGCCAAGGATGTTTTGTGCGGGCGCTTCAATTCTAGGTTTGTATCTGGGAGCGCTGATAGTGCTGTTGTTACATTCGAGAGGTCCTGAGTTCGATACCGACATGTAACTATTTATGTAGTGGTTATGAAAACCATGAGGGAGGCCTATGTCCTGCAGTAGGCGTCAAATGGCTGATGATGATGATGATGATGTAACTATTAACAAACAAATAACTTCATCACAAGACTTTAACTTGGCATGACCGTATTTCGGATCTTATTGGCGGAGGACGCGTGATGTGACATAGAATTTCTCGAAGTTTAGTTTAGTCAATTAACAAATAATTTAAAAAAAGTGTAGTCTTACGAGTCTAGTGCAAGATTTTTGGTCACGTTATCTGCCGGGCATTATACCAATGAATTTGTTTTTTAAGCTAGGTACATTTGTGAATCTGTAGTAGCAATCCCAAAAAGCCAGCGTAATGACTTAGCTAAACTCTCTCTCTCTCTCTTTCTGAGAGAAGTGTCCTGGAGTGGGACACGCATAGGCTGTTTTGCTACATTTTTTTTTCTATGGGCAGAACATGGGTTAGAACAAAAATTGAGATTTGACATCAAGTGATACTAAACCAAACGGGATTCAACGTAATTAAAACCTGAAAGTTCGTAACAATTCCGGGGTCGTAGAAAGTGCAATAAGCAAAAGTTGACGAAGCAAACTGAAGGGGCTTCTGCACTGTCCTACCGGAGCAGTGCTGCGGCGGCAACCGCAGGCCGGCCGCACACGCACAAGGACAATTATCTCAAATGAACCGAAATTAATCGAAGGCCTCCTTGGCCGAGCCGCGGTCTCATTTGCATTATTAATAGAGGCTGCAGGGGGTGGGGAGGCGGGGCGCATCCCTAAGCTGCGAGACAGATATGAGAGACAAAAGAACATCTTCCTTTTCAAATTAAGAACAATAAATTTCAATTACAAATCAATATTTTCGATCAATTCTGTGTGTTTCTGTGATATTTTATAGACCTAGATATAGACACCGATAATATTGTTACCTATTTTCGTCTGAAACTATGTTGCATCTTTGGTTTTCTTTGTCGATATTAATATCACGAATACATATTTAAACTAACTGCCTCTTTGATCTTGCGGTAGTGCTAGATAGGTAGTTTGATAGGTAGTGCTCAGTTAAAATATTGTAACGCTTTGGTGTACCTAATTACTGTCATGTTGCAATATTTATGTAAATAAAAATAAATAAATAAATAAATAAATAAATAAATTCAATTCCCGCTGGTGGTGGCCGCTTTAATTCAATCTATACAAATGACCTCAATTTGGGTGTTTTTTCATATATGTGATGTCTTTCCTGGTTACCATATAAGAAGGTATCGCAATTTGTGACACACAAACCTATTTGTAATATCGTAATTGTGATATTTAGATGGGATAGTTTTTTTTTGTTCATCAGAAAGAAAGAAAGAAGACATTTATTTAAATTGTCTCAGAAACACAAAGTAAGACACGAAGGTACCCAAACAAAATACTCGGACGTCAACAAAACAAAAATAAAGACAAAACAGTCGTGAAGAGAACATGTGAGGCATATAGAGTCCAAGGCAGCCGGGTACCATACAGTAATGTATAGCACCCAGCCACCCCGGACTCCAAACACCTCAGGTGCTTCCGTGACCACAAAAAAGGGGCTCCAAATCAGCATACTTTATTGGTGTGTGCTATAGATAACATAACACCAGCAAAACAGATTTTCAGTTGGGACCATATGATTTTTCCTTTGGCACCCGGAACGTGGTACATACATACATACATGTCACAATACAAATAATAAAAACTGCTTATATGAATACTTATGAATATGCTATAAAATTAAATAAATGTCATATAGTAGGCTTATATTAAATACTAATTAATATAACTCTTTTTCGTGACTACGGCTGCCCGTACTTCTGTCGTCTTTAGTTACAGCCATCGCGCAATTTGCCGAACCTAATGAACAGCATCGCGCCAAGATGTTCCTGGTCCCGAGATGTTTCATTTGAGTTTCTCGAAGCTCGGAGGGTCAGGCTGAGGACCTTCGCTCATTGTTATTGCGCTTTTTGCAAAATTGGGCAGGTTAGGTTACAGCTTTTGTCCAATACTCGTGCTTATGTTGCGCATCATTGAGCTAGCTAGTCTAGTTTCCTTAGGGAAAGTTAATAGATACCTACCAAAACCATAAATTAGAAAATTATTCTTTCAAGTACCTATGTGACTGAACTGCAAAAAACTGAAAAATTAAACGAGTAAATATCCGTGCAAATTCAGTTTTTATTATGCAAAAAACTGGTTTTAGATACATAAGAGTGTATGAGTGTAGGAGCTAACTCCGAATTAAACATCACTGAATAGCAACCGTAGTAGATATAAGAGGTTATAGTATATTGAATTAAGAGTGTACAAACTGAGTGAATACTAGTTTGGACGTAATTCTATCTACGAGTTGTCCACCTACTTACTCGTACAACACAATATTTTGTGCAACATTGCAATTTTCGAACATTACATGGCCAATTTGAGATTTATATGTCTTCTTCTGTCAAAGCAAGCGATGGTAACTGTCACGTTCAATTGAAAATTCACATCGATAATGTACGGAAACGACCGCAACTATAATCGCACACGGAAACTTATTCAATACGCTGCACTACGTCACGGCCGTACTATGCGCACGTGGCGCTAATTAATCGTCAGAACCCGATTAATTCACAGGTGATACGATCCGTGACGCCTCCCCGCCTGCCAGACGGGGAAACTCCTTAGAGGCAGGGGGGCTACAGGCGTCTCGGCACAAGATTCTACGACAGAAGGTTTTGTCAAGACGAGACGTGGGTCAGCGCGAAATGAGCCATAATTGCGTACGTATGACCTGCCATGTATGCGTGCATTCAATTGACTATCCAATGCTTGAGATTGACAAGAATTGTAGAATGTTAAAAGAATGCTGAGCATAATTTTCCAATACTTTTTGTTAATTAATTAATTTAATTGATTTTTATACTATAACAAAAAATGTGTACGTTTCCTGCTTTACTTTTGTATTTAATTCGCAATTTTTATTTAATCAAATTTCAATATGATATTCAAGATGTCAAGCAGAGTAGATATAAAGAAATAAAAATTAGATTTTTTTATTTAGAAGTTAGTTTCAGTCAAAATTTTAGAACTCTTTCTTATTTTTCACAATATTTGGGCGAACGCATGTATCCTACTGGTCTTCGTTATTATTGAAGTCTTAGTAATAACAATAATATAATAATATTCATTCAAATAATAAGCTCTTGGACCACTACGTTGCCGCATTTACGTAGATCTCTGTGCATAATGCTGCGGTCTAAAGTAAATTTTTCGGGATTCGGGAGTTCTTTTTCGTCAAAGAATTTTTTTTTACTAAAAAGATCTACTCATATAGCTGTCGCTCGGGGTGCGTAACGATCGATATAAAAACTTTTGATATATTTTCACTGGATATAACGATTAAAGGACATAATGCACTCTTGATATAACAACATTTGATATATTCTCATGCAATATAATTATCAACAGATATAATGAACTTGTAATATAACAACTATTAATCTAACAGTCATAACGTATAACATACATGGGATATAACTTTGTTGGATATAAAACTCAGTTGGTATAATGTACTATTGGCATAATCTGGAATCGTTGGACGGGTCAAAAGCCGAAAGTACAAGATGACAAAGTTTTATAATTTTATTTGCAACAACAAAAATATAGGTGCGACGAAGCGCGTAGCGTAGCGGAGCGCGTAGGAGCGTGTTAGGTTGAACATGTAAGCCCGATAACTAACCGAAATTATTAGTGTAGGTTATTGCAACCGAAAAAATATTTTATATCTTACCAAACATTATACCACTAATACTTATATCCAATATACATTATATCCATTAAACGTTATATCAAAAATGTATTATACTATTAGGGCATTATACGCCATGAAATTATAGTGATTGTTGTTATACCAAAAGTTTATTATGTCCCTTGAGTGATTATATCAAATGAAATTATATTAAATGTTGTTATATCCAGTGAAAATATATCAAAAGTTGTTATACCAATCATTACACACCCCTGTCGCTCGCTTGGATAGGGCGCTATTGGCAACGTCGTTAGCGAAAACTCTCGTCTTAGGTTAAATAGGTCAACGTTAGCTTGGAAGGTAATGTTCAAATTGGCCTTTTGTTCTATGTATGTTTGTGCTCTCGGTTAATTACTAGACAGCGGCTTGAAGGGCGCTCGGGAGTTTCCGCCTTCCTCTGCACTTGGCTGTTTCTTGTGCCATAAAACTAACTTTAGCTTTAGTATGCAATTTTACCTGCAATGGTAAAAGGTATACTCTATGATATTATCGTAGTTAACACAGCTAAATAGGTTTTTATTTAGCTTATTTACTTACTTACTTCATTCTCTCTCTCTCTCTCTCTCTCTCTCTCTCTCTCGCTCTCTCTGTCCCTCTCTCTCTCTTTGAATTTGTCTGGCTCGTTCACTCATTTAGAAAAAAACCAGATCTTAAAATAAAAACTTAAAATTTATTATTAAACACTTTAATGAGTAAAGGAGAAAAACTTTCAATGCCGACAAAGTCGAAAGAAGCTTTTGGTATTATTTGAGAGTAGCCTGCCAACAGTTATTGCTACGAGCAGTAGCTAGGAGCCACAGGAGCTATGAGTCCTTCAAAATAAGAATTATGCAACTCGTAAAGTGTACGTCGTCGATCTTGACAATTGTCAATCTTACTTAGCTTGCCAATTTTCATTTACATTTCTCGTATTTTCTTTTCAATTTTTATTTGTCAATTTAGTTTTTCTGGTCCCTATTTGTATATTGGTACTTCTTAGAAACCCACGGACATGATGTGTTTTCGAACACTGACACTAATATTTAACGTACCACAAGTGTCAAAATCTTATAGGCTATATCAATCACATTAGTTCTTTAGCAAGTGGTCTCATTTCTGATGTGATACATCAATAAGGCTTCGAGCATAGCCCGATCTATAGCACGCTGAGGGACTGAAAGAAGTGGCGTGTCTTGGGGTGACCTATGTCCAGCAGTGGGCAAATACAGACTGACTGATTGATTGATTGGTCAAAGTTTCCAAATTCTCCTGTCCAAATGTCCTGTTCAATGTTTCATGTGCAATGAAGAGTAATAATGTAATAATAATCTAATCTCATGCGCATTGAATAGAATTACCCCTTAACTGTTTTATAATCGTCTCAATCTACAGAAGAGATTGACTCGAACCTCCACAGGGCTACGCCATCCATCTCAGCCGCTAGTGTTTCATTTTTCTCGCGTCACGCCTGAGTTTGCGGGCATCCATAATGTAGGCACGTTGTCGGCGCGTCAACAAGCCATGTGAAGGCAAATTTACACTATGTAAAGATGCAGAAGGTTCTCCCCTTAAATACAACTATTCAAGACTGCTCATTGGGACCATGACAAAAGATTCTGTTGTATGACAGTTATGAATAAATTTTGTAGATAGAGGGTGAGCCGGGTCAACAACCGGGCCGTTCCTAACCTAAAATATCTAATGCCCAACCCAGGATGTTGGGATGCTACATATATACTTTGTAATTTGGTGTAATATACCATCGCTTTTGGCCAAAGGCCGTCAATGGTAACATCTCTACACTTCAGGTATAAGTAATATGTCATGGAGGCTCTCTTGGAGTAGACTTTGCGGCAAAAAAGATAAGTAGTCTCCGTCTATGCAGCAAATACTACGGATTTGGATTCTTGAGTCTCAAAATGTTGTATACTAAGTTCCGTATTAACAAAGCGCTCGTCTCTAAGATCGCTCTTGAGCGCGCTGTTAAGCTGCTGTTTCAAAAAGCATCTTAATAAATAGGTACCCAAGGGTGATCTCAAAGGTAAAAGGCGCTTTATTCAAACGACTCCATAGCTAGAATCTCGTTACTCCGAGATCGAAGTTACATGCGGTGATAGCGATTTCAGTTTAGACCTGAAAAGTGGACCAACCTTGTAATATAACACATAGCTCACTGCAGTAAAAAAAAAAATTGCTGAGGCCTCTGTGTGTTCCGGTTTGGAAGCCAGCATATTGCTCCGGCAGCGGCGGACGAAAGGGTTGGCTCATGAGATTAATGAACGCCTTGCCGACTTGTTCGCCGCTCCGTCGCCTCCATATATCAGCCGGATGAATTAATTAAAATTCTGCTTTTATATACTTTCGATGTAAAAGATACTGGTTCTTTCCATATAGCAAGAATGTTAAAAAAACTGTCTTTGTACATAATATAGTTTAAAAAATATAAGTAAATATAGATTAGATTAGAACACTTTACTGTACACACCAGAAAACAAGATACTGATCGTAACTGTCATCCATCATCCTTAGCTTCTGTACAATATACATACTATGGCTACTTTATACTATACTATTATCGAGACAAAACAATTTAATACGTCCAACAACTTAGCCATGGTGGAGACAACTTGCTGGTAAAGTAGCACTTATGATCAGTAAGGTTTATAAATACTTAGTTAACGAAACCTGTCTGCAAGAACCGAGTTCTTCGTAAAATGGCAATACATTTTATTCTGCAATAAGCATGTGGGTAAATTTGCGTAATGGTAGCCGTAAAACGGAAACACTTCGACGCTGGAATAAAATTGCACGAAGTGGCTCACAGGCATCCGCGGGCGCGTAAAATGTTTAACTTTCTACTG
Source organism: Yponomeuta malinellus (assembly GCA_947308005.1). Taxonomy (NCBI): domain Eukaryota; kingdom Metazoa; phylum Arthropoda; class Insecta; order Lepidoptera; family Yponomeutidae; genus Yponomeuta; species Yponomeuta malinellus. The sequence goes on from OX370994.1 coordinate 10,803,425, forward strand.
TTTTATACGAGCTTTCATTACCACTCATGTATTCCTTGATTTTTTCTTGGAGCTCGTCTAGTAATGTGATAGATACAACTTATTGAATGTTTATTAGTGGTCCTTTTTTCCTCTGTGTTAGTGGTAATGAAAATATTATATTTTTATATATAGATAGGTACCAGTCATTTGCAATTTTTTTCTGGTTATGGAATAAAAGATTATGTATTTTATTCTATCTATCTACTAATATCATAATATGTGAGAAGTACGCGTCTTTGACGGTCTCAAAAACGAATCGTTTAAATTATATAAAAACTTAATTAGACTTGTAGGTATAATATACTAGCTATCTCGGCGAACTTCGATTCTTGCACAACGCCATCTATTTTTAAAACACAACGTTCGCTCGCACAACGCCATCTATTTTAAACTTAAAATAAATAACGGGAACGCATTACCGGAATATCAAGTATGCTATTTCTCAATTCAGGTCTTTGTCTATCTATACGCCTAGTTTCATGTAAATCCGTTCAGCCGTTGTTGCGTGATTGAGTAACAAACATACAAACCTTCAAACATCTTCACAAAGTTTCACATTTATAATATTATTGTAGGATTTTCTATGTAGGCAGCATCATCGATACTTTCTAAACTCTATCATACAAGCAAGCATAGAGAACAGCCATAGCCAAAAATGCGTGAAAGATGAAAACTAGAGAAAGCCCAACTACCTATTCTCGTGGCAGTCCGATATAAAAAGAATTGGGTTTCTTTTGCTTGAGCGAAAAGATCGCTCTTTTGTCGTCGAGTATTCAGCAGTAACATTGTAGAAGTTACGATCGTGGCGCCCGGCGCAGCTCGACTGTGAGATATTGCCTTTTTTATGACCCACTCTACTATACTATACTAGGACAGAACAGATCACACGATACGATAAAATATCACCCTCCAGCGACACATAGCAAATCGAATTAACCCGTCAACTTGCATGCTTCGGGCGACATGCGAATACGAATGGCATGATATTGAATTGTGAATACCGAATAGTCTACCGCCCGTCTCCGCCATGTAACATTTCATTCTACTTAGTTGTCTTAGGTGTTTACGTAAGAAAAGTAATATGTGGGAAAACTTGTCACGGTATACAGCAAGTTGTAAGAACACCAATGAAAAGCCACACCAACACGGAGAGCGAAAAAGCCACCGCGAACTCCAATAGAAACTTAATCTTAACCGTGTAATTCGTGTTATTGTGCAACAATTAATACGCAACTTGTAATTAATTTCCGCGTGATTAACGGGCATAATCCGGACTTGCTCGGGATTACGCGGGCGCCCACGGTAAAATATAGCCGGGGCGAGGCGCGGGTTGAAGTCTAAGAATACGGCTCTTGCGCCGGCTCCATTGTCCTCCCCTCAAGATTCTCGCGGACGTCGCTGCCAATTAGGGGCGCAATCGCTCACGCGGCGGGACCGACCCGTCCCTGCGCCCCCGCGCGCCCCCTCCCTGCCCCGCTCGTGACGGAGCGTCTTCGGGCTCCGTCGCTCCGCTTGTTTAGTAAATGAAAACGGTTTCACTTTGGCATTACGGGGAGTGGAACGATAAAGGAAGGTTTTTCACCTTTCTTTCTCATTGATCCCGAGATTTCTTCCTCTTTTTGTTATCGGTTTTGGTTACTTGGCTATTTTTGCTTTGACCAAGTTTTGTTTTGTTTTGTTAACCAAGTCTGAATGTTTGTGGGGCAAAATTCCACTATAAATTGGATTGGTTTAGTCACGCATTCTCAAATATTATTCAGGTAACTTTATCGGTCCCCTTCCTAAATCGTCTTAAAATCAATTTTTGTAGACAAGAAGTAAACAAATGAATGAACTGACAGAACGATGTTCGACGGGTTCATCCTGACCTAGGATAGTGATATTTGTTACAAAGTGAAGGAAAAAAAATTTGTTTAAACCAAGAATGCTTTAACGTTCTTGTTCGAACCCTAAGGGCGCGCGTCCTACTCGCACCTGTCCGGTTTTTCGAATTCTCGGTCTATCGATTTTTCCAAATGCAATTTTTTTCTGGATATCGGTGATCGTAAATACAAAACGTTGATAAAATCTTGGTGGGACACACTGTGCCTAAAAGTTCACATCTAGTATTAGTTTCATGATTTTCGACCAAATACGGAACGAAGCAGGCATAAGTTAATTTTTATACAGGGCAGTTTTATAGCGATTGTAAGAACCACCTATACCAGGGCCTAGATTCTGTTAATGCATTGTAGTAACATGACAGCTGCATGAACATGGCGGTTTTCATTTCATGGCTGCTTTAAGTCTACGCGGGCACACCCATCAAACCTTCTAGGCGTCAATGGTACGAAAAAACACGTCACGTGACCCGACAGTGTACCTGTCATTATACTCCAATGCACTAACAGAATCGAGGCCCTGGAAAGGGGTAATAGTACAATTTATTTCCAAAAAAACTATGCCACACGAACCGGGGGCCTTAAATTAACTGTTGGGAGGTATTCTGCTTTTCAGATACTTCTGAATTTTCTTTACGTCTCACCTAAAATAACCATAGTAGAAAAAACACACTGAGGAGGGACGGTCTGTCTTGCGGAAAAGTATTGCGCAAATACTTCTTAATCTAAAAAAATAAAATTGAGAGCATTAACAAAAAATTCTTACAAATTATGGCAACAACTCGAAAAAGCCACACAAATAACGAATAAAACATTCCTTTTTAAAAATGTATATTGTATCAAAATAACATTAAAATGTTCCCATTATTCGGTGAAGAAAATATTTTTCTTTTTACGGTTCCGTATCCAAAAGGCAAGTCCTGTCCATCCGTCGGTCCGTCTATCACCAGGCTGTATCTCATGAACCGTGATATTTAGACAGTTGAATTTTTCACAGATGATGATTTTCTGTCGCCACTATAACAACAACTAAAAACAGAATAATATAAGGATCCCCTACAACAAACGTGATTTTTTTGTTGCTCGATATTAATAACGGCAACAGGTACACGCTTAAAATATTCAAATGTTGTATAGATAATAGTATGGTGCGCGAGGCCGACTCGCACTTAGCCGCTTTTTTTTTACCATTTTGTTTAGGACACAAAGCAAACTAACTAAAAGAATCCCAAAATAGTAGGTATTGAAATTTTGATTAAAATACCAATTTTTAAATAAAGTAAAAAATAAATAAAAAAAGGTTTATATTAAAAAGTCTAGAGAAAAAATATTATTTCACCGAACAAGTCCTTTTTGTGGTGAATCTACGAACTTTTCCCATATTATTATGCATGTTTCCTAAATTTCAATAATGTGGCATATATTTTTACATTAATTTCAAATATGTGGCATATACGGCCTCGCTCACGAAGGGTTCCATACCATTATCTATACAACATTTGAACATTTTAAGTGTGTACCTATTGCCGTTATTAATATCGAGCAAAAAACGGCAAAAAAATCACGTTTGTTGTACGGGACAGCTTATAAATTTTAGTTCCGTTGAGAGCGCGAATTATACGTTTTTGCGGCATAAACGGCCGAACTTTTTTTAAGTTAACTCAGAAGTTTGATTTTTTTACAGCTTCAAGGGACTGCAGACTGGTTTTAATTTCAATTCGATACCTCGCGTTCCCGAGATAAAAAGTCTTGACAGACAGACGGACGGATGGGTGGACAAACGGACGGACGGACGGTCAAACAACAAAGTGATCCTATAAGGAACCCTTACGAACAACAAAGTGACTCATAAGGAACATGACACGCACTTGGCCACTTGGTTATGGTGTGGGGGTATGGTATATGAAGGTAGGCTTCTGTTATAATCGCGTGGCAGATGAACAAATATTTGCCATTTATAAATTGATTTTTATTGACGATTACTATTTTTTTTGCCGTTATTAATATTGGAACTGGGTTATCGGAAGTCAAATTGGTACAATATTGTCCTACAGCATAAATGGTTTGACCTATTTTGACCAATCAGATATCAAATGGAAGTTTCGAATGTCGTCAAATTTCGACCAAAATTAAATTGCGTCACGGATATAACAATACCATGCCAATATAGCGGTTATACAAATGTTTTTTTTTTCGATTTTTCACTTTTCTATCACTTTAAGTATAACCATTTCCATCGTTTTTATTGTATTTAAAACGAAAAGACATACAGGCAACGTGTTCACTACGGCATACAAAAGATATATAAACTTACAAACTTCCCAATTAAATCTACACCCGACAAGTCCTTTTATTGACAATTAAGATAACATACGATCAATAATATTATACAGTGAATGAATACTTAGAATATAAACTTAACTGATATGTATAATGTAATCGTAAAAGCATATATAAGAAGAATACTTTGTAATATATACATTGGTGATATACCTACATTTGGTTAGCTGCCAAGCGAAAGAAATGCCACCTTTGCCCAAACCTTTTAAGAATTGTTTGAAAAAATATTTAAAAATGTTTTTTTTTTATTGTTGATTTTTATATTTTGCTTAATCAAAGTGTAAGTTTCGTTCTATACATGTATATGTCTAGATTTAAATCTGTTTTCATATGAACTGTATATTTCTCGAACATCGGGACTCGACTCAATCCAGTAGAATATAAAAATGTGCAACAGCCTTTATGCTACTTCGACAACACCTCATATTGAATTTACTTAATTTTTTTTCTCCATCCCGCTTATAGATAGGTAAGACGAGCAAGGGCATACTAACAAACAACATATAAAAAATCAATCAAACAAACTAAGGAATAAACTAAAACTGAGCATCATGCTATGAAACTATTTGTAACAAGGGTAAATTACCATTAGTGACATCTCTTCTGCTATAAAAAGTGAAAAGTGAAACAAAAATTTGTCTACGACGTAGCAAATTATTAGTCGCTACGCAGCTAAGCACTCGCTACGAAGATGCGACGGCCGCCGCTACGCGGAGGCTACGACCGTAACAATTCGTAGCCGCTGCGCTCAGGAAAAACACCTTTACATCCATATTTGTTTTTACAGTTACGATTGAAATTTTTTTACTGTCATGCAGTAAATTTAGTGTAAAAGTTCGATATACTCACGTTGTAAATTCATGGCAGGAGGGAAGATATGGTGGTTCCTCATAGTGGAGTCCTGCGGACGGGCGCACTGAGGCGGCGGTGGCTGGTAACGCATGCCCTGGTAGCGGTAGGCCGCCTGGGACATCTGGCCGCAGGAGGCCAGCTCGCCCCAGGACAACTCGTTCCCGGCGCCCAGGCAGCCGCCGTCGAAGCCGCCGCCCGCGCCACCCAGGTATCCATACTCCATGCTGCTGGTCTGGCGGCTACCGCGGCATCAGCTCAGGCTACAGCTGCGGGCGAGCGCGCGCCGCGCGGGGCGCGTGCGTCTGGTGTCGAAGCCGCCGCGCAAGCCTCACAGACGCATAATTGGATGAGCCGCGGCTATATCGAATTATGGCGATTACAGATGGTATCGGATCGCAGCGGCGGTTTTTGCAAGCGCAGAGGACTGTGCGCTCGCCCCACTTGAAATCGAATGATAAGCCTAATTCAATAAGGGCGAGCCTCGAGGAGGGGGCGGGGCGCGCACCCCCGGCCGGCCGCCAATGGGCGGCGCCGCCGGCCGCGTCCGGCCCGCCGATTGGTCGGCCGGGCACCCTCGCCCCGCGCCGCTCCGGGGTGCGTGTCACGACACTTGTCTACTTTTCTTTTCGCCGACTCTTCCTTTGTCATTGAGGAAAAATAAAAAAGTTGTAATTAACGATCCAGGTACTTAATGAACGGCTAGAGGTATCCGTTTAAAATATAGGCGACGCAGAATTTCGGGCTTAATTATGGATTTGTGGAACTTTGAAAACGTTTTGATGAGATAGAGTTTACCTACATAATTAATAAATGGGTAATTGGGAACCTTTATTTTAAGTTTAATGCGAATGTCGCAATAGTTTCCTTATAGGGTCACGTATTTTGAGCCTAAGTTGGACTGGACTTTTGCGGACCCTAATTAGATTACAGGAGGTCGTAAAGTGGCCATAAACATTTACTTTCCGCTACATCAACATTGCAAGTAAATATGATTGTGATATAAAGATAAATAAATAAATCCTAAAGATATAAAACAATCATATTTAGTAGTCTATTTGGTCTTCAATGTTTTAAAAGTGTACATCAAATTCATTACTATTTTTTTATTAAGTTTAATGTGTAAAATCATGGCCAACCAATGTGAAAAAGTCTGATTTAAAAATTTTAATTTTAATTTTCGTGAAAATTTGTACCAATGTAAACCCGCTCTAAGCAAAAAGGTTTCGTATTCTTGAGGTGAACGACATCTTGCGGTTGGCGGAAAAACCAGAGTAGGTACTCGGTTTTCACTCGGTTTCTTTGCCTGCAATGTTTGTTTGGAAGAAAAATTGCAGAACAGGCAGTAAAGTTGTCACCAATTCTTTTATTACTTATTTTTATTAAGTATTCGTGATTAACTATCTTCAATTGTAGATACAGATTGAAGGTTAGATAATTTCCGTTTTTCTGTGCAAACAAGTGTTCTCTGTCTATCGACCTATCTATGTATAATTTAGGTATTAATTTGATAAGTATAAGTCCGTATTATTTCTGTTCCGTTCGTTTCGTTATGTACGTTCATCATAATTCAATGATCGAAACCCTGCCTACCCCTCCGGGATACGGACGTGAGTTTATATAATGTATGTATTCTTCTGTTTCTTAGTGTTCTTGGCAAAATAAATTTTATTAAAGGTATAATTACACAAATTATAAAATTGTTAGGTGAATAATCATACCAGCCGTTACTAAATTATTATTGTTACTATTATATACTCGTTTATGTATTTAAATAATTTACACAACCGATAAGATGCATTACAGTGTCATTGTTAAATTTCAAGGAATTTTAAATAATTAATAATGATAATAATGAAGGAACAACCCAAGCTTCTAGGAGAAGAGGTTATGTAATTTAAGAAGTAGAAAGATGCAACCACGCGGTGATTAATTTTTGTGGAAGAACTTTTTGTTGAAGAACTTTTTGTAACATGGTAACATAAACGCCGACTAGCACCAGTTCTTAGATGCCACTAAAGAAGCTATTTAAATTTATTTTTAAGCATTTTAGTTAAATGCTACATAAGCCACATTTAAGAAAGTTTAGAATCTTACTAAGTAGGTAACTTACAGTGTTATCTTGTTGCTTCCCAAACAATAACTGCGGTGTGGCTGCAGTTATTGTTTGGGGAGAAAGAAAGAGAGAAATTGAACATTCATATGTTCTCTACATATGTATGTTCTATTTCTCTGTTTCTTTCTTCTTCTTTATGCCTTCTCCTATCAAAATTTGGTAGATATCTTTAGTCTCCTAGGTCTCCTGGAATCTTGCCTTAGTTGAAGGAGACTATTCAAAATATTGTAGTTTTGTAACCGTAATCCAACGATGACCAACACTTGTGAGACAACCCAATTAAGTAAATCTTTCCACTCTCAGCTGACGCGTCGCCACGGATATTTCGAAGATAGAGACAAATTATAATAATTCCAGGAGTTAATCCAGTAATGGCAGCGTCGGTGCATCGTCGTCGCAGCGGGGGACGGTCGCGTGAGAACCCGACGCGCTCCACGCGCTTATAATATTGAAATTACACGATCAGAATGTCTCCCGCGGGACGCCGCCGCCCGCCTCGCCTGTGACACTCGACAATAGTAAAATTAATATAAATAAATTATTTTCTTATGGCTTTTTTAGATTTTTTTTATTAAGGGCGATCAAATTTTTGTTTTGAAGTAGCTCTAGAGAATCTGATACATAAAGCTGCAAATAGGTACTTAGAAATATACTTACCTACAGTATTTAGTAATTTTCTTCCAACCTAGACTCATGATTTGATTGTTATCTACCAGTCGTTTCAAATTTTTTTATTTAGGGAAATCATCATTTTACAATTATATTATCAGTCATTTTCGCCAGCCCTAGACTTAAGCAAAAATGATCGACAGTTGTAAGTTAAGTATCTACTAACTTACAATAACAACAAATATTTCATCCATTAATATCTTACAACTTATACTCAATACAGTTAATTCTACCTTTATGAAACCGGGCCGTCAAAATACCGCTCTATCTAAGTAGCAAGCAGGTGTCTTAAGCTATTGCAAAGACTTGTAAATGGGATTTACTCAAATATCATTTTCATGTTGTTTCAACCGTCAGACTCAGGTATATAGTTAGGCGCATAATGTCCTCGAATCCCTCTCAAGTTATCACTTGAAAGTACCAGGCATGGGCACCCCGTTAAAAGAAATGAAAGTCATCTCATAATGCGAATTGCTCGTATTTATTTCAGAGACACCGAGGATAAAAACAAGAAGTCGGCGTGAGCGTAAAATATGTGATCACTTAGCGACCTGCAATCAAACGGGGCGGCGCGACCAACTCGCCCGGAACTCTAGTTTTTCACTTTCACTCTGAAGAGTTTTTTGAACGACAGACACCAAAACAAGAGCATTTTCGTGCCAACTCGTTATCTGTGTAGTATGCGCTATGCATCTAACCGCACTTGCGGTTATTTAGACACACATACATAAACTCACGCCTGTATCCCAGAGGGGTAGTCAGAGACCAGGGACTGCCACTTGCCACGATCCTGACATATCACTTTCGCTTTCTCAACATTATTTAGTCGTTGCATGCACGTACGCCGGTTTCGGGTACTTTTATGTTGCCCTAGTACATCCTCTGATCGGTCGAAGTATAATAGAATATACGGTTTCCTTAAAAATGCGCAATTCGTGGAACACGTCAATAGGACTTCAACAACTTTTATTTTACGTGTCATTTCACGACTAAGACGTGCCATTTACAACAACTTTCCTATTTTTGTTTGTTATACGGTTTGTAAAGGCGATGTTTGACCTATGATTCCCAAAACCATATACCTAATATATGTTAAATAGAGTGGGTGTTCTCCATATAAGGCAATGATTCACCAAGGCTGAGAGGTAGAGTACGTAAAGCGCGAATTTAATAAAATTATGTAAAATTATGTGGTGGTAGCCTAGCGGGTAGAACATTGGACTTGGAAGCGAGAGACCCAGATTCCCAGTGCGGGCATCGAACCTGGGTTCTTTGGGACTTTGTTTTCTAAGTTATGTACATTTTTAAAGTTATAGTAGCAATACCACTCGCTAACTGTGAAGGAAAACAGTGTGAGGAAACCTGAGCGCTTGAAATCACCAATCCGCGGTGGGTACGCGTCGTGATTAAGCTCATACTCTCTCCCTGAGAGAAGGTCTGTGCCCTACAGTGGGGCGTATATAGGCTGCTTATGTTATATAAACCCTTATAAATTCGAAAAATATGAATCGAAGACAAAGAACATAGAATAAAGGAACGTAGCCGTAAAACACAAATTCTAATTGAGAACTTGTACTAAAAATATTTTAGTAGACTAGGAGAGGACACGTTAAAAGATAAATAAACGTGGTAGGTATTTTTTTCTTCTCTGCGACCTGCGACTAATACTTTTCGTAATATAACCAGTCGAAAGTCAATATACTCACGTGGTACTAAACGCGCCACACAAATCGACCTTAGATTATGACGTCACTCACTAACGTAACGCCTTATATGTATGAAGCGTATATGAATATTTGAGTTATCTCGTAATGTTTTATTTTTTAATTTTTCCTAGATTTTGATATGATTTCTATGGTATAAAAGCAATGTCACTCCAATCTAAGTTAGACGTGGTTAGACGCACGTTCCCCATTGACTTGTTTCAGGAATCGTGCATTTTTAGAGGTAGTGTTCAATGAATGAAAATTTACTACAGCTAGCGGTGTTGCGGTACGATTACTTCATTTCATTTACTCGCACGCCCGCATTCTAGTGCGTACAGTTCTTAAAAACATGCCTGCATAGAGTCGAACAAATATTGGTAACGGTATTTTCGGGAAGCAGTAGGTATATGATTTTACGTAACGTTCATTAAGTCACAGTTTCTGTTTTATAAGATAAGCACAAATTTTTATTTTTGGGTTTTTATTTAAATTAAATAAATTTTACTAGGCTATGCTTCTTATTAACATGAATTGACAACTCTGCGAGGTCGATAATTATCACACCCGTTATTAATCCATTCTAGTAAGAGAGTTTTAAGGAAAAAAATGTTCATCGAAATATTTAAAAAATATACTATTTCAACACACTTGCTCATAAAATGGCTCTAATTTCACCGCAATGGGGATGGCAGCATGAAAATAATTACAGATGGCGCCACTGAGTTTGTTTTGTTTTATAAGTGGTGCTTATTTTCGGGTTTTTTCGTGGAAATTCAACATAAAATTTCATGAAATGCTTTCCACAAAAAAAGTGAAAGCTATAGGTTATACCAAAACTTAAAAAGCAAAGTTTTGTATACCGCGAAAGGAATACAGACTGTAATACAAAGGTAACCACAAAAATATGTTTTAAACATTTTTTTGCAGAAATAATCGTACGCCTTTAATTAAATACCTCTTTATTGGCTGATTTATTGATGAGTGTAAAATGTAAAATTTATTTAGGAATGTTACTCAGAAACATCGAAAATGGTTATAAAATTATCCACACTATAGTATCATATAAACTTACTCATAAAATCATAACATGAACTCTCTGAATTTCATTCCAGTTTGGAGATGACGCAGCTTTATGAGCATAAAATGATGCTGCGGGACTACTAGGTACTTGAAGTTTCCTATCACCAACAACTAAATTGTCCTATTAAAAGTATTGATGTCTCAGATCTGCCCAGTTCAATGCGTGGGCTGGGCTGACTCTGGGTAATTAAGTGCTGCTGATTACCTAGGTAAGTACCTATTTTGAGATACGGGCTTAGGCCCAAAGAAATGCGTGTTACTATGTATGATTATTATTTTATTAAATAAAACCGATGTTTACAAGTACCCAGGAACATTGTTTTACTTCACTTACAATTGCAGCAATAATAGCTGGCTTTACATTTGCTTAATGGATTGAATCATTGATATCAAGGCTTTCGTTTCTCGTTTTTAGTTTGTTTTAGGTTTAACAGTCTAGGTACCTAAACCCTGCCTCCGTTTTTAACGAGTGTGAAAGATGCGGACCTGAAAACAAGCAAGAATGATAAAATAAAACATAAGATTTTAACTATGATTCCGAATGTATTTCACTAGTAGGTATTATTTGTATTCACCTGCATAGAAATATTTTTTTAGTATTTCTTTACTAGACGAAACTTCTTGATAATCGATTTACTTCCTCCAAATGGTTTAGGAGCCACAGTTTTTCTATTACAAACTAAGCAGTAAATGCGTAGGGACTGATTTTTTTGAAAAAAAAGACACTGTATATATCTCTGGGGTTTATATAATTACAAATATTGTGCTTTTCCCATAAAAATAGTCAAGAAAACGGGACATTCTCCATTTTGCATTTTTTGACAGTTGCCACCCCCATTAAGTACATAATTACACCCACAGAACACAAATAACACCTTTACACCTGTGACTTTTTCATTGCTATTATTCACAAGTGAGTTATCTAATAGGGTTTTTTTTTATTTTATTGGTTGAGTTGCTTTGTTCTTAAAAAGTTTCAATACAAAAAAAGATCGTGTTCAATAGTACAAATAAATTAATGTACTTACCTATTGCTTGCTCATTTCATGCAACTTCGTATTTAAATTTGTATTTTTGTTTATTTTTCTGCTTTATTGTATGTCTGTTATTGAATTTGACTTAATTCTTTAACTGCACCACGGCACGCACTCCGTAGTACAATTATGGGTTACCGTAGGCACTGACTGAAAATCAGCGCTGAGGGATCACTTCCTCAGCACAACGCTGAGTCAGCCAGCTGCCTTTTGTGGCAACGTAGATACACGACAGGCTACATCTATGGTCCTGTTTTATTTATTCGTTTTGTCTGTTGTGTATTTAGTTTTCTTTCTGTTGTTGTGCATATTATGTTACTTATGTGCTTATTTTGTTTCTGTGATGTATCTTGTTGGTATAATAAATGTCTTTCTTCTTCTTCTTCTTCTTAAATAGATAATTTCAACTTTTACTTTTTTAATTTCACTCATTAATAACTTTTGTTTTCTCTTTTATAAAGAAAACTTTGAATTTCCCATTTTATACGTGGCTAAAACACAATCCGCGAAAAGCCAAAAAAAGAAACCTCATTCTTTTAGTCTATAGCCGATCGCCATTGTTAGATGCGCGCGCGTAGGAAGACTGAATAATTTTTCCCGCCATTGCGAAAAAAAATTCGCAACTCATTGTCACTGTTCAAATTATAGTTAAGTAGATATTTGCTAATTAAAACGTCTACAAGTACTAATTACGAACAAAATTATTTTTTGGGATTATTTTCTTTACAAGTGTGTTGAAAAACCTCGCATGATACACCTCTATCCTCGGCTCTCTTAAGACCCTCACCTAACGGCTCGGGTTTCAATGGTGCCTCAGCGGTAATCACCAACATTACACACTTGTACCATAATGTACTATTATACCATTCCCACTCTAGAAAGCTTAGTCTATTCACTGAAAACATTGAATAATAGTACATTGTTCACCGAGAGGAGAAAGTGACCGATTACCGTCGAGGGTGTCGTTTGAAGCCCGAGCCGTAGGCGAGGGCTTTAAAACACCCGAGATCGGGAATCGCAGTTTCTCTCGAGTGATACATAGTGCTTTATACTACACCTGCTTGATAGTTTTATTTTACTTTCTACGAAAACTGAATCCTCAAACAACACACAAATTAGAAATGGCGCCAATGGCGTCTGCAATTTTCACATGTTCTTTTTTCAAATTGTTTATCCTGCCGCCGCAGGGTCGCACTGCCAGCCCGACACCATCCAACACACAGCTAGTGGCCAGTGTCATTTTGCGAACTTGGAGATAAAAACTCACTGTAAAAACTTTTTGGCTTTTGATATTTAGGTTACCGGCGCATAGTCTTACCCAAAATTAAAAAAGAAAAACCACGTAAGAAATGGATTTTCATACACTTTTCTCTCCCGCTCAGATGCGTTTTCTCCCCGCATATTTGTTCGATATGCAATGACGTACTTTCTACCGTAAATTTGATAAAGTATCAAGGTACTTTCCAAGCAGGTGTAGTATAAAAGGGCCTTTTAATCACTATTTTGGTGTTTGAATTTAGAACACACCCATATATATGACCTCCATCTCAATGCTTATATAACCTCCTTGCGCAAAGAATACTCGACACACAAACTCTTCGTGTAAATAACTCCTCGAGATTTGATTGGTCGATATTTGCGACAAGGAGTTTAGCATAAGAATAAAAACTGTTTTGTGGTCTTTACTGCCATTACAAAAAAAATCAACCATCCTAATAATAATCATAGAAAAATTACTCTTCATTTTAGTAATTGTTCCAATTTTAATGTGCATTTTAATTAATTTAACATTCCTTTTTTCTTCATTAAATGTCTATTTTCGCTTAAATTATTTCTTTTTCCTGTAGTCATGGTATAAAGTATACTTAGTAGGTATGCAACTCTTGAATAAAGTACGGATTTACATTGAGGGCCATGAATCACTTGCATCGCTCAGGATTCTAACACTTGAATCCCTACGGTTGTGATTCAGTTGTTAGAATCCTTCACTTGCTCGTGATTCATCTATGGCCCTCGCTTTAAATCCGTCCTTTATTCACAAATTGCATAATATACTATTATAAATGAGGTCACACGTAATACTACTATCACATTGACACCCAAAATATCGTTACCTATATTTGTTTGACCCTGTTAATAAACACTGACGGATTTTAATAATTGGAGAAAAACACGTTGTTCAGCTCAATATATTTTTTATCACATCTATTCGAAAAGACCTAGTTCGTTCCCCGGGAACAGGGACTAAAACGCGTTTTTATTCCCTGAGGGAATAAAAGTGATTTGAATTTGGAACGCGCATGTTGCTATTGTTGCTAAGTTCACAGCGCAACATTGTTCACAAATACGAACAATGTTGCACAAATTGCTGGCTGTTTAGAAGAAAACCGCGCGCGAGCAAAAAAAAAATTGAAAAAGGGCGCCTAATGCATTCAGTCTTCTCGTTTCTCTAATTGTCATTGTTATTTTTACTAGAGTAAAAATGAGTGCGTCTTCAAGCAGTGATAACGAAATATTAACTCCGGAGTGGATCGTATCAGACGCTAACAATGTGATACAAAATCTTAACACTATTCATAATGTGGTTGTGTTCACTTATTTTCTCATAGAAGGTGAAAAAAGTAGAGTGTCCACCTCTGGAGTAAAACTATTTTTAAGCTCGAGTGGTGTACTTTTCATCCCTCGTGCACAAAGAAACACTCTCGCCTTAAAAATAGTATTTTACTCCCTACGTAAACAATCTACTATTACACCTTTCACACTGACGGTAGCAAGTTGTTAACATTCGCCCGTTATAATTATGTCAGGCTTAACCTTGAGAGTAGAGCGAGTAAAATAAAGCAGTCGACTAAATTCCGACCATTAATCATCACTAAATGTCCGACTGGCCAAGACCTTGAAGGTTTGAGACAAACCAAAGAATTCATTTTGGTAAATACCAAAATTTATATCTCTACAAAGCAAGTACCGAACTATCCGTGAAAACGGAGTTTTCCGGATCTTGCGTTTTAGAGTTAATTTTCTTGATTACTATCAACGCGAAGAGTAAACACTTTCGCAAGACCATTGTCCAAAGTTTTCTCTTTGAAAGGGGCAAAGAGGTTATTCTACACACTAAAACAAATATCTTTAATTATGAGAGCCACATCAAAATATCGACAAAAAAAATCATCTCTTCGATATAATGAATAACAGTAGGTACTTTTTTTGTGTTCATGAGTACAGTTAAGTTTCCCCAGACCTTACTGAAACATCCTGTATACATAAGCAGCCTATATACGTCCTCAGGGAGAGAGTATGGGCTTAATCACCACGCGTGCCCACCGTGGATTGGCGTTTTCAAGCGCTGATGAATAGCTCAGACACTCAGGTTTCCTCACGATGTTTTCCTTCACCGTCGAGTGGTATTGCTACTATAACTTCACAAATGTACATAACTTAGAAAACAAAGTCATAGGTACATGCTCGCACTGGGAATCGAACCTGGGCCTCCCGCTTCTGAGTCCAATGTTCTACCCACTAGGCTACCACCGCACACCCTGTATGGTTAAAGTAAATACCACGTACATATAGGTATATCAATAGCATGAATGAAGATAGGCAATATTTTCACACGTGAACATCTAAGGTACAGTTGCCTCACGGGCGTCGCTGTCGTATTCCGCAGGCTGTGGCGCGATGGCGGTACATTGTAATCTGATAATGCGTCTGTTATGGCTCTCGGCGTGCGTCGCTCTAATTCGCTTAGCGGGGGCTGCAGGCCACATGCCGCGTGCATCCACCGCAATGGTTTAATTACACGAGGCCAAGGAAATGTCGTAAAAGTTATAGATGTGCTGAGGGTTTCCCGCGTACCCAAGCTAGCAAAGTGGTGGGTGTTAGTATAGCTTTTTGTATCGTATAGTGAACAGCACATCAACCTTTACACGCGTGTACTCTACTCAGTTACATTTTGCCACGGCTGCCACAATGAAAGCTTACGTTCTGTACGAGATGGCACCAAAAGAAGAAGTGACTGCTGCAATGCAACGCTCTACTGATTAGCTCATGTTATTCCATTTATCTCGTTCCTCGGCTTTTTGTGCATTATAGTACAATGTCAGAACACGGTCGGTCACGTAGGTAACGGGTTTTTTCATACCATTGACGCCTACAAATATTAACACACGTGCGCGCGTAGACTAGACCAGTTCTGCTGTCATGCCCTGATGGTATCTGTCTCTTGTCCATTTCTGTGCGTAAAATAACACGGGATTCCGTGGTCACACTCACAGAACATGATCACACTCCACTAGGCCGATGACTTTTTGTACCCGTGTCAGCGCGGGCCGCGGCGGGGGGCGGGCGGGGCCCGCGGTAGCACCTGAGCCCGTGATTGATGAGCCCTGCGCCCCATCGCCATGATTGCGAACTGATGCCGACGTCTGATGTCTCCCACATCGACTAAATACGCAGAGTTTACTGCTGCATTTATTTTGGCTAGGACACTTCTACAGACGTGTCGTGTCTATCTTTTCAGTTCAATTCTCTTGCTTACGGAGTCCATCGCAAAAAAAAACTAAGGTAACTCCTGAACTGCCCTCGCGGAACGCAACGTATAGGTGGTCCATACTTGGCATTTTAATTTAGCATATTTAATAGAGAGTTGGCATATTTTTGGCTTATTTTTGACGTCGATCTAGCACATTTTGTAGTTACTGAGTTGGCAACACTGTGCCTCACGCCGCTCGCTCAGTGACAAAATTGCGACCGATCAGAGTTCACGCGCAGCATTTAGAGAGCGTTTTGATACAAAATTTCAAGAGTTGTCTTATTGTCAGGGAAAGGGTTAAATTCTTTTTAGAAAAGCTATTATGCTTTTGTTTTATATGTTTCGTAATAAATAAAAAGCTATCAATGCACATGGTATTTAATTTTACTAATTATTCTGACATTACCCAGCCAGTATTGGGTAGACCTAGGTGTGAACGGTAAACGCCGATAAAAAATTAGTTTGCTTTTATTTCGAACTTTACCAAAGAAACTTGGGTAATACTAAGTAAACCCGGGTAAACCTAAGTTTACCAAGTCTACTAGCACCCGTAACATATACACAGATCAGCGTCACCAACCGACAAGAGCCGAGTAGCGACCCGATCGTGACTGCTTAGTTACCTCCACCACAGCCTTCACTATTAATAAATAAAAACCGGACAAGTGCGAGTCGGACTCGCCCACCAATGATTCCGTACAAATTTGTTTTGGTAGGTACCGAGCTTTTTCCGAACTTCAAAAACAATTTTTTTGTGATTTAATTAAAAATGTATAGTTCTTATATTTTTCTCTGTACTTGTAGTATAAAACGATATTACTTGCCAAATTTCATAGTTCTAGGTCAACCGAAAGTACCCTATGAATTTTGATTCCTTCGAGAATGCCTAAATACTTATACGTTTATTGGGGCATAAACGGCCGTAACTTTGTTTAACGTTAACTTAGAAGTTTGATTTTTTCAGAGCGTCAAGGGATTGTAGATCTGTGTTCAATTTCAACTTGATACCTCTATTCGTTGCCGGGATAAAGGGTCTTGACAGACAGACGGAGGGACGGACGGACAACAAAGTGATCCTATAAGGGTTCTGTGGTAACACAGATTATACATAAACTTGCGTCCCTCCCTCTCTGTTGTGGTTGCCTAGATACTAAGTGCATCTGTTAATTTCATCAGATCTAATAAATAGTTTTCAGTGTGATTTAATGGTGTTGTGTTAATTAATCGCATCCCTGGCACACTCTAGGGTCCAGTGAAGTTGGAGTTACAACAAATTGGCGACGAGGACTTTGAATTCGAACTGAAATAATCAAATGCGTCGGTAGAAAGTAAACATTTTAGATTGCGCCTATACAAGCAAGACACAGATAAGAAGAGGGTGCGTTCCGAAACCTTTTAAAAAATATATATAGAAAACCGCCCAGTGAGAATCAAGTTGAATTTTAATCGAGAAAAAAAAAGTGAAGCTACATAAAAAAAAACCGTCTTAAAAAAAAAGAAGTAAAAGAAAACAAATGAGAAATCGAGAACGCGGCATTTTGTAATTAATGGAGTCGTTTTTACAAAAAATTGAACAAGGGAAAACCGCGTGGATTCAGGGTTGTAGTAAGGAGGATTTACAGGCAATTGCCTCAGAATTGCAATTGCCTGTTGCGGAAGGAATCACTTTGGACAATTTGAGGCAAGAAGTAAGGAAATTCATAAAAAAACAAGTTGTGAGTAAACCTGACGCGGTCCCGGTGCAAAAGATGTTTGCTACGAGCCTGGATAATTTCAATGGTGGAAACTGGGAGAGCTATGTGGAGCAGCTAAACTGTTTTATGCTGCTTAATGAGGTGGGGGAGGATAAGAAACTACCGCTCTTACTCACAAAGCTTAGCCCAGGTGTGTATGAGATTTTGTCAAACCTATGTGCTCCGAGGAAAGCGCTGGAGTTAAAATACAGTGAAATATGCGGCATCTTGACGGCTCACTATCACCCCAAAATTAACCCTACGTTACAAAGGGCAAAGTTCAGAGATCGCAGCCAACTACCAAGTGAGAGTATTAACGAGTACATCCTGGAACTGCGTAAGTTATCAAAAAATTGTAACTTCACTGACACGGACGACCAGATAAAAGAGAGATTATTAAACGGAGTCAAAGACGAAGTTGTGAGATTTGAGTTGCTGAAAGCAGGAGATAAGTCACTGACTGAATTGAAAAGCATTGCGGAAATAGTTGAGATTGCTTATAGAATATCTCATGGACAGAAGAAGCAAGCCGATGTAGAAATGTACACTTTTCAGAGGAAAATAGGTACAGGTAGCAACAAGTATAATGATAAAAGGAGGCAGCCGCAGTATTCATGGAACAAAACAGACCAGCGTTGTTTTTGCTGCGGCAAAGAAGGCCATAATAAGAATGAATGCTCGCTGAAAGATAAATTCTGCAGTGAATGTGGCATGAAAGGACACATTTTTAGGGTCTGTAAGAAAAATCCTAAGCAGGTAAAAACTGTATCTAAAGAAGAACAAAAAGTGGAAGAGGACCTGAAAAGTTTGAAGCTAGAAAGTGAAAGTGAGAATAGTGACAATGATGAGTATCATGCATTTAAAGTAACAGTTAAAAATGTGTATGGTTTGAGAACAATACCACCAATGTATTTAGATCTCTGTGTTAACGGCCATGATTTAAAATTCGAGGTAGACACCGGGGCCGACATCACCACATTGTGTGTTAGCGACAAGGACAGGTTACTGCTAGGGATGCACCGACTGTTCGCCGACCAGTCGGTTAAGCCGACTAGTCGGCCATATTTGCAGTCGGCGACTGGTCGGCGAACAGTCGGCCAAAACTGCCGACGGATTAGGGTAACTGAAATACGTATTTATTTTAACTGTTATGTACTTAATCGTTTATTAGTTTGTACCATATTAAAGATATTCCACTTCTAAGATACTCTTCTTACAAGATCAGATCAGTCATAAAATTATATACGTATAAAAGTAATCAACAGTCAAACCCTAGATCTAAGCTGGCCTCTATGCTCTCAGGCTTAATCATAACGAATTTAATCAGTCTTATTTATAAGTCTCGATTAGGAATCTGAAAGATCTTATCTACTAAAACATTATATATAAACAAAAAATCATGTCGCGACGTGATCACGAGCGTTGCCGAGGTCACCCGAACTCCCCCGAAAACAATGTCGGCCCGGCCGACATGTCGGCCGACATATCGGCTAATTTGTAGCCGACTGGTCGGCCTGTCGGCCAGTCGGCCAAAGTCACAGTCGGCCCATCTCTAGTTACTGCCCAAATTAGAAATAAAACCATCAAATGTAACCTTTACTAATTTTAACCAAACAATTTCAAAGCCGATAGGAATACTGGAGAATTTAGAGGTTATTGTGAACACAAAGAAACATATCTTGTCTTTGTTTGTGGTGAAAGATGGTCAGCCCCGAATAGTAGGAAAAGACTGGTTGAGTGAATTAGGCATGTGGCCACTGTTAGTAAAACAAATGAATACTTGTAAAGTTGAACAAGAAAAATGTGAATGGTACGAGGGTCAAATAAAAAAAGATTTTAGGGAGGTTTTTAGTCCGGGTTGGGGTAATTTCAAAGATAACTGCATTACCTTAGAATTAAAACCAGATACTAAGCCAAAATTTTTGCCGGCTCGGAGTGTTCCATTCGCCCTCAAACAAAAAGTGAATGAAGAAATTAAACGTTTAGTTTCAGAAAACCGGATTGAATCAGTTGAATATTCAGACTGGGGTACACCAGTCGTTCCAGTACTAAAAAAAGACGGAACTGTTAGACTGTGTGGGGATTATAAAGTGACCCTCAATCCTCATTTGAAAATAGACCATTTTCCACTGCCTACAATTAATAATATTTTGGCACATTTTCAGGGCAAAGCCTACTTTTGTGAACTGGATTTACGCGAGGCTTATCTGCAGGCACCGCTAGATTCAGAATCGCAAAAGATGACAACTATAGTGACGGAGATTGGTATTTTTAAATACTTATTTCTACCCTACGGGGTAAGTACTGGGCCCGGATCTTTCCAGAGACTCATGTTCCAGCGTTTATCGGACTTGAAAGGTGTGACGGTATACATTGATAATGTTTTTATAGTTGGGAAAGAACCGGAGGAGACCTACTTAAGGCTAAGAAAAGTACTACAACGACTTACCGAGTCTGGACTAAAGTTGAAATTGACAAAGTGCAATTTTTTCAAAACTAGCATATCGGTATTTGGATACATAATAGACCGTAGTGGTGTGAGGGTTGATCAGAAAGCAGTTGAATCTGTACTAAATGTGCCCCGTCCAGAAAACACAAAAATGCTTAAATCTTTTTTAGGAAAAATAAATTATTACAGTCGTTTTCTACAAGGTATGTCTACAACGTTAAAGCCACTTTTTGATGCGCTTAAAAACAATAAATTTGCGTGGACGAATGAATGTAACTTGTCTTTCAATACAATTAAAGAACAATTGGCGAATTCAAAGAATTTGGCCCATTATGACCCGAATCTACCCATAATTCTGAGTTGTGATGCTTCAGATTGTGGCGTGGCTGCAGTGCTATCTGTGCGAGACAAGGAAAACATTGTCAAACCTGTGTGTTACGCTAGCAAAAAGCTAAATGACACTCAGTGCCGGTATCCAACTATTGAAAAAGAGGCTTACGCAATAATTTTTGGGGTTACGAAGTTTTATGAATACATTTATGGAATTCACTTTGAATTACAAACCGACAATGCAGCACTTGTCAGAATTTTTGGGTCACACAAAGGTATTCCCAAAATGGCTTGTCGCAGACTTCAGCATTGGACTATCTTTTTGTCCGGATTCGATTACACAGTCCGTCATATTAGTACCAACGCTAACCCGGCCGACTATTTATCGCGACATCCACAAAACGACAATAGTACTTTTGCGCATCCACTTTTGGAAAAAGAAGATTACGGATACATACATTTTATTTCTCTGTCCCAATTTGAGACAGTTAACTGGAAAGACATTCAAAAAGAAACAAAGAAAGACATCATATTGGCTACAGTAATGCGTTATTGTTTGGATGGTTGGCCAAATGAAACAAACATAAAAGAGGAATTCAAACCTTACTATCATCGTAGGAATGAGTTGTCAGTGGACAAGGGGTGCCTCTTATGGGGCTACAGGGTAGTGATTCCTAAATCACTAGAAAACACTGTTTTAAATGACCTGCATATTAGTCACTTCGGCACCAACAGAATGAAACAGACTGCACGCTCATTCTTTTGGTGGCCATCGGTAGACAAAGATATAGATGAAGTGACAAATGCATGTCTAATCTGCTTACAAAATAGACATGCACCGGAGAAAATCAACTTGACTCCTTGGCCTTCTGCACAAAGAGTCTGGCAACGGTTACATGCCGATTTTCTTGGACCATTAAATGAGAAGATGTTCTTAATTATCATAGATAGTTTTTCCAAGTGGCCGGAAGCGTTTCTGATGCCTAACATAACTGCTTCAAAAACTATTACAGTTTTCAAAGATCTTTATATAAGATTTGGTTTTCCCTTGCACCTGGTAACGGACAATGGTACTACGTTTACTAGCCAAGAGTTTAGAGAGTTTTGCAAACTGACTGGGGTTAAACAGAGTTTCACGCCGCCTTACCACCCAGCGACGAACGGAGCCGCAGAAAGATTTGTCCAATCTTTCAAAAGTCACGTGACAAAGATTGTAGAAAGTGGTCATACTATTCAGTATGCTGTAAATCTTTTTCTATTTGACTATCGTAACAGTGTTCACAGGGCAACAGGTGAGACCCCAGCAAAATTGATTTTTGGCAGGGAACTCAGAACTAGGTTTTCTTTATTAAGACCAGAACCAGATTTTTGTAAACTAGTTATTGGTGGAGGGAATAGAAACATACTGTTTGTGGAAGGGGAGAAAGCTATGACTAGAGACTATAGGAAAAACCAAAAGAAATGGATATTCGGAAAGATTTCTAAAGTTATAACCCCTGGTGTGACATACGAAGTCGAGGTTGAAGGTAGAAAGGTCAAGAGGCATGCTAATCAGTTGATTAAGTGCTCTCAAGATTTGTAAGATAATTTCTTTGTATATTAATTAATATAACATGTGTTAGCTTTAGATAATGTGTAAAACTTTAACGGTTTACTTAGTACGGTAATTAATATAGGCAGATAAATAAGTCAATAAATACATTCTGTATTTCCATTCCATTATAATCGTGGGGAGAGTGTGGTAACACAGATTATACATAAACTTGCGTCCCTCCCTCTCTGTTGTGGTTGCCTAGATACTAAGTGCATCTGTTAATTTCATCAGATCTAATAAATAGTTTTCAGTGTGATTTAATGGTGTTGTGTTAATTAATCGCATCCCTGGCACACTCTAGGGTCCAGTGAAGTTGGAGTTACAACAGGTTCCGATTTTCCTTCTGAGGTACGCAACCCTAAAAAGTGCGCCTAATTAAGTTTTCACCTCAAAACAGCTTCACCTTCGCAGCTGCGTGGTGTGAGACGAGATACACTCACCCAGACGACAAACAACATAGAGCACTCGATTTGTTTAGGCATCCAAACATCTCCAGTCTCCGAGTCAGAGATCGAGCAGACCGCAGATGTTTGCGCGGGGTGGCAAGGAGCGGAGGGAAGACTCTTCGGGCGTGCGGACGGGCCGGCCTCGCCTCGCCTCGCCAGTCAAAGTGGCCGCCGGCTGTTTGAACAACTAATGAGCGGCTCCCGGGAGACGGCAGTGTTTGCCCCCGACGCCCCGCTGCCGTAAGACGATGGGGAGAAGGTCCGCCCAAGAGTAGGTAGACAAGTACAGTAAATTGAGAAACGCATAGAAAGGCATATCAAGTACGTATCGGCCCTCCCCAGAACAAGACACTTTCAGGCTTGTTCTTCTTTTTCTTCTCTTTTCTTTCCCTAACTAGGTCCCCGGCCTGGGACGTCACGGCGCTATCCCATGTTCGTGTCTTCAGACATTCTGTACCTGATCTGCAAGTTTCTGATTAAAAATGGCCTTATACGGTCTTACTTATAAGACCGCTATTCCTTAAAACACTTCTTATATACAGTTTAAATAGTTTGTCGTAAAGAGAAAGAGTGTTATTTATAAAAACGTGAATCCCTTAAAAAACTCAATAACCGCAATATAAATACTTAGTCTGTGGTAAAATTGTACTTTGCCTTGCAAAATCTCTACCACAGACTATTTTATGCGGGGTTTATAGGGCGTTTGAAGGAATTGTGTTTCTATAAATAAGACCGAAAGATTTTACCACGGACTATTTAAACGGCATCTGGAAAGTGTTTTAGAGGAATCGTGTTTTTATAAATCGTATGTCTTCAAGTATCGTAAGGCCATCGAAAATAGAATTCTAAATATTAGGCTATTTAGGACAAGACAACCTATTAAACAATGATAAAATTACTGGCTTTGGCTGGCTAAACTCATTACGAAACTGAAAACTATGAAAAGGCCCTTCTTTATCAATACGTTTTGTGTCCACGAAGTGCCTTTTTCATGCAAACGCCCCCGGGTCGGTTTGCAAAGGTCCTAGCGGCCCAGTCGCGGGGACTGTTTGACTGTTTGCTTGCCACTCGGTTTCGTATCGAGACATTCAAGTGGAAATTGAAAATATTGTCGTGAGCTTACGCTCATGATGTCTCCCTAGCCATGTAGGGTATTATAAGGCTTTCGATTTTTTTTTCAGAGAATTATTAGGTAGTTACCACCTATAATATGCTTAATTACTGTCTTTCTAATGAATGTAGCTTTTTGTAACATATTTTCCTGCAATGCAAATAAGCATTTATTTTAAATAGTATCCACGTTAATAAATTGATAATGATTAATGAATAACCTACTTAAAATGCAATGCCTACAACCAGCAAACAACTTCTTACTCTACGTACTGGTTACTTCCAGTAGACTATGAAAGAATAGAAAGAGAGTGATTTATAGAGTTAACTGGCATTGCACAGAAGAAATTAAATACCTATTAGACACATTTATACGTCTTACTGGCAGTAGACTACGAAAATAGAGTGATCGCCCCCGCTCACAACGTCAAGAAATAGATAGATAGATAAACCGTTTAATTACATTTACAATGATGCAACATGCGGCAAGTGCCAAAAATACAAAAACGTGCATTTGTGGGTGTGGCAAATGCAAATAGGGGTTGACGTTTTTCAATAAATCACAGACAGTATTGCTTTACGTAAATATTTGAAAGATTTATATCAATGTTTTCTTCATCCGTACACACAGCCTGAATGAAAATGAACATATTACTATATTTAAAACTTTGTCAGCTTTTTATTCTCTACCTGGGGCCTGTTTCAAAGAACTCGGAAAAATACAATCCATGGTTTACTATGACAATTCAATGTGCATTGCAAAGTCGATCGAACCACATATTAGGAATACTCGGCTACGCAGTGTACATCGAATTGTCTAAATAACTGTGAATTGTATGGCGGGCCTGCTCTACATGATTTTATGATTTGCGCTCTACATTGTATCTCACTGCCATCTATTTTATTTAGAGTGAACCAATAACATAATCGTAAAGCGACATCTATCAGAGTAGCCTTGTACCTCTGCAATGGAAATCGTAGGGTACACATTCCGATTTAAAAGTTATGTGTTTGACTACTAGATGTCATACCAGAAATCACCGTGGGGAAACCTGAATGTCTGAGGTATTCATATGTCTCTGCTCTTGAAATCGCTAACCACGTGATGACAAATTCTCTCTCTCGGAGAGATGACCTGTGCCCTACAGTTGAACGTATAAATGTACAAGTTTAGTGGCAAAACATAGCCAGCGGCTACACGGAAGGAGCGTGGGGCGGGGGCGCGGAAAAGACGCGTCGTTAATCTAATGAGGGCTTTTCAAAGAGTCAAAATACAGTACCGCAAGTTACCGATAGATGGTGCTGACGTCACATAATATGTCAACGTGTCATCACTGTACCTACCTTCTCTGTGGTTTCTGTCACGTTGCTCGCTTGTTTCGTTGACGAGGAGGAGACATGTTTAGATTACCACAGATTAATAACGAATTTAAAACGTATTATGACATTTGTTCTCCTTGCAGCGCCATCTACTTTTTTTTAATGAAACCCAACTGGCAGCTGTCATTGAAAAGCCCTCAATTCAAAATGCACTGAAGGGACGGGACGAAGCCCACACAGAAAAGATGGGGCAAGAGCGCGATGTCTATGCAACGCGTCGCGTTTTTTTCCGCGCCCCTTTTGGTTGCCGCTGGCCTAAGTGTGGGCGAGTTACATTTTGCGAGGCCTGCAAATGATGATGGCACAGAAAGACTGATTTTACAGTTTTCTTTTTAATAAGTTTTTATTTACAACGAAGCAGTCACTTCCACATTGACCAACATGATTAGAATTAATGAAACTACCTATCCTGATTTTCTAGTGACGTACGCCTTGCAATATTGCCAAATACATAAACTCACGCCTGTATCCCAGAGGGGTAGGCAGAGACCAGGGACTGCCACTTGCCACGATCCTGGCAGATCCTTTCTCAAATCCTCAACATTCATTTGTCGTTGCATGCACGCCCGCCGTTTTCGGGTACATTTTATCTTTTTTATATTGCCAGTGCCGGAAATATTCTACTCCCAAACTCCCAATATTGCGCAAAAATTCCCAGCACTCTTATACATTTATTTTTAATAGATCGCCAAAAAATAGCAGACAGACCCTTCAAGTTTGGGTTTGTTTGATCAGCCTTTAATAAGAAAAACATTTATTTAACGTCACAGAGACATCCAAATACAAAGTGTTTAGAAATAAACAAAACAAGTAAAATAATCCCAAAACATAACCATAGGGACCGACGGTATGTCCATGCAGCGGTATAATGACCTCGAGGTCAGTAGGTACTATACGCTGCGGTTTTTCCCACAGGGTATTTAGTAACTTGAAGAGTATATTTGGTGATACTTAGTAATCAATCAGGGTTTGATGATGGCACTGTAAGGTGGATACGGAATCTTCTCAACGGTCAATAGGAGACTCGAAGGTTTGAGCTTATTTGATCTTTCTTGAGCTTAGGACTTTTGTGAAAATTGGTGACCAGGCTATGATGATGGTACTGGAAAGAGGATACGACATCTCAAACTCGAAGGGTCTGCTGATATCCGTTGACGAAAATGAGATGTTGTAGTGGTAGGTACTTCGCAATGTGCAAACACACACTGCAATGAAATAAACTACTATTTCACATTAAACATTAAGAAAACATCCAACTACATAATTATTTCTGTCGCTATAAATTAATAAACAGGTTTGTAGATGGTTTCCACTTTAAATTAAAACTTCAATATCAAATCGCGCTGCATTAATGTTTTTGCTTAATTTCACCGAAGTCTGTTTTGATAGCTCACTGATATTGTGTTAAGATCTTGATGAGGAGGATCTGATGTTCGGATCCTTAACTCTCACCGGAAGAAAACTTGAAGTTGAAAGTAGCGATTTTAAGGATGACTTGCGTATAGTTACGATCCTTAAAATTAAAGAGCAAATAATTTATTTTAAAGTTTTAATCGAAAACCTCTAAATTAAATTTAAATATTTATAGGTACCCCCTACGAATAAAAACTGTCACTGGGTATCCCTATATTTATTAAGGACAGGCGTGCTAAGAAAATCATAAAAACATTAATTATTTCGTGATGTTTATTACGGTTCATAAATTTTACAAAAATATCAAACTGTACAATCATTTCAATTACCTAGAAAGCCTTACTTTATTTGTTTATTAGTTACATAATGTCCCAATCACTGAAGCGTCCGAGTGGTCCCTTCACCGATCTAGTGTGAGTAAAGGTGCCACTGGACGCTGTATAAATCATCTCATTACGTAGATGCAAAGGCCAAAGTTTAAGTTACATACAATGTATTTCATTAATCGCTACCAATGATTTGGCAATGCTTCACGACGAAAAATTCGACAAGTCGAGGCCTTCTGCGATACCTACATTGAGATTTTGCATAGACTAGCCATCTTGCTAAAACTTAAATAATATCTTCCTATACTTAAATAAAGTTTATAAAAATTAGAGAGAAGTAGATTTTCACAATCACAATTACAAAAAGTAATTTTAAAAAAATGCCATGTAAAACAAACACATAAAACGGAAAAGTAGACATAAATAATGGTATAAATAATGAAGATTTAGATGGAAAAACTTCATACTTATCGTAAAATTCAAGAAAAGAACCAAAGAATTTCTCTTACTTTTATGCTTCAATTTAACTAACAATATCTTATTGATTGGGCCAATTTTTATTTAACCAAGTATGTACCTAATAAGAAGAGAACTAGTAAGCCACACTGTGCTCGGTATTATTATAATAGGCTCGTGTACATTCTTGTCCGATCGAATGACAATGTTTCGTCCCTATATCAAGTTTTTTATTTAAAAATATAACATACAAAAGTTTGGTCGAAAACAGGAATGTAAACATGTGACTAGAATTTTCTAAACTTAACATCGACCCTATAAATACTTTTTAACGTATTCACACGCGAATAACTAAAACTAAACACATTCTTTGTACAACAGCATTACATAGATGAATAAATAAGTCCACACAATACAATGAGGTATTATGTACCTACTAAGTACTAGAGAAGACTTTCAAACAAGTTTTGTGCCGCAAAATCATTATTTTGCAGAACTTATCGACAAAAACAGACTACAAAGGACGTCTTTTCGGGTTCCGTACCTCAAAAGGAAAAAACGGAACCCTTATAGGATCACTTTGTTGTCCGTCCGTCCGTCCGTACGTACGTCCGTACGTACCGTCTGTCTGTCTCGGAAAAGCTCCGAAAAAACTGCGAGAGTCGATTCCTGAACTATTACTAATATATATAGCTTTTATAATATGTAAGTCCCTACAAATTTGTACGGACCCCTCGGTTGGCGAGCCCGACT
Organism: Yponomeuta malinellus; assembly: GCA_947308005.1. Lineage (NCBI taxonomy): Eukaryota > Metazoa > Arthropoda > Insecta > Lepidoptera > Yponomeutidae > Yponomeuta > Yponomeuta malinellus. The sequence goes on from OX370994.1 coordinate 10,831,641, forward strand.
CGCACTTGTCGGGTTTTCTTTACGTTAAATTAGAAGTTTGATTTTTTCATAGTTTCAAGGGACTGTAGACCTCAGTATATGGTTTTAACTTCAACTCGATACCTCCACGCGTGCCCAAGATAAAGGGTCTTGACAGACAGACGGATGGAAGGACAACAAAGTGATCCTATAAGGGTTCCATTTTTTCCTTTTGAGGTATAGAACCCTAAAAAGATACGGCCGTATATGCCTCAAAAACGTATATTTCGACATTCAAGGGAATCAAAATTTATAGGGTAATTCCGTTGACCTAGAACTTTGAAATTTGGCAAGTCGTCGTATACTACAAAAATAAAGGGAAAAACTATACATTTGTAATGAAATCATTAAAAAAATATTGTCTATGAATTTCGGGAAAAGCTCGGAAAAACAACGAGACTCGATTACTGAACTATTCATAATATGTATAATACCTCCAAATTTGTACCGAGGGCGGTGGGCGAGTCCGACTCGCACTTGTCCGGTTTTTTTTAACAGTACCTACAGGTTTTCTAAGATAAAATTTAGAAGTAAAACCTTACAGCAAGCACCTGTCAATCGCTTGCAGCTGCAACTTTTGCGACACGAAACTTGTTTGAGATGCCTCCTCTATCATAAAAGACCTCATTGACCGATCTTTTGTACCGGTTTCATAATGAGATGACATTAAAACAAAAATATGTAGTAGCACTGAACCATATTGACAATATTTTCCGACCAACTATCGACGGTGTCACATTGGACGATAACGGTAACGACACAACATCATCGGACTGTTAGTTTGATACATTTACTAACGCCGCGGCCGTCGATCGTTGTGTAAACGTCGTATAAATACTAATTCAACGATATCGTATAATTACAGTTTCCGTCCAACGTGAAACCGTCATATTTCTAAGAAAAGTACTTTTACCTATTCAACGAACTCGTTCGCGGATTCGACACAGCAATGCTAGGAGGCGCGCCCTATCAATATCGGGCAACAATATCGATATTTCACATTTTTCACGTTCAAGGCCACTGAGCGTCCATACTGCAACGAGTATTGGTGCTATGTGAACTAATACAACATGAGATCTTACATTTACTTAGCTCATAAACAGTGTTGACACGCAAAACCAAATTTTAAAACGCTTTATACAATAATGTAATGTAGGTACGTAACACAAAATTATGTAGTTGCATATTCTTGCGAATTATCTTGTGGAGATCTATAAGTGGGTCTTGATTGATATCAGAAAAAATACACTTTTTGGAATTAACGGAGATCAAATCTTTAAAATAAACTTAGCTAGATACTTCTTATACTATAAAACTGTGCTTATTGTCACACGAATGATAAAACTAAAATCTACAATAATTTTAACGAATCATACCTCTAATAAATAACGTAAATCTAAACGTATATTGTACATAAATAAATCTGAGATCAATTGACGAAATTCCTCTATACAATATTTTGAAATGAAACGCGACATCCAATTGTTTACCGATCGATTTGTATGTAGCACACAAAAATTGCCAATAAATTTACTTCTTTTCAATTTCACCTACCTGCGAATCCGTAGTTAATAAGCACCGACGCACAACTTCGACTTTTAGATTCAAAAATGTACGTCTTGAACATCAGTGGGGGTGTCAGGTAATTGGGTTTGGTCTGAGGTGGCGGACTGTTTCAGCTGTGGGACGTGTCTGGTGCGGGGCTCTTGAGGCTGAGTCTCGCGGGCCAGCACTCGCTCCACGTGGCGCGCGACCAGCTCGGCAGCGGCCGCCGGCGTGCGCGTCAGCGTGCAAAGCTCCCCGATGGACATGCGCACGCGCAGCCCTCGCGCTGCGGCCGTGATGCACGCCAGGGCGATCATCGAAGGCGGCACCAGCAGGAACTCCGTCTCTGATGACAAAGAAGACGTGGGTTAAAACGCGAGTGTTTAAGTTTCGTGCTAAGTGAAACAACAGGATTCCAAGAACCAAATGGGCGTATTGTTTACGAAAGTTTGTTTACAACGTGATATTGAGAGTAAGCGGTCGTAAGAGAGATTCGGACGAAGGCCGAGGCGCGGCGCAGGTAGATCGCATCTGTCGCGAGATAATTGCGGGCGCGGACAGGTGGCCGAGCACCTTGCATCCTTCGAACCTCCTTCCTCTCATCAAACTACAGTTTAACCTCCTCCGACGCACGCGGATTCTTGTTTTGTTTATTTTAGAAGGTGAATACAAAGTAAACTTCGATGCCAGACGAGTCGGAGTTTGAAGAAAATATTATGCCTCGGTCGATTTAAAAGGGAGCGGGCAGGCAAAAACGTCGCGTTACATTTTGCACAATACATGAGGCTCATTGTTGTTCAAGCAAGGACAAGGAAGCAGGCACAGCTGCCAGATTTGTGCATTCCCTCCCCGTCTGCATCTTTGTGTTGAGCAAACGTATACCTTCCGCGACAATACCGTCGGGGAATAATGGTAATTTCGATCTTAATATCGTCTAGAGCGCAGCTGGGATTTTTGCTGCGACTTTTAAGGAGGGTCCATTGTATAGTTCAATTAGATATTGAAATTGAAGGGCTTCGATAAAAGTGACATTTCATATGTAATCGATAAACGCGACGCTCCAATAAATTTCGCATACTTAGGGTTGAACAGGCAAGAAAAATTAAAACTCCAAAGCCGGTGAACCAAGGGGCAGTAATACCATAACCAGGCTGCCGATGGAAACATCGCGAGGTCAACAAATGATATAAAAACTGCACACGGTCCACGGTCCACACTAACAGTGGGTCTCTATTGAAGCGAAACAACAGGCATAATTTACTTAGCACGGCTCGTTCCTCCTACACTCGTATACAGGAGCTTTGGGTGTATAGGAATAGGACGAGGACGGCCCCAAGACGCACGCGGCAGATGCCCGTACACCTGGCGCGACCCTTCCGCCCTCTACCTACACTTATACTTACGCCACTAGGGTCAGTGCCCACCTACACCCTTCCTTCTTCACCTATTAATGTTTGTACCTTAATAATCGCATGTCGCTGCGAGTTATTAACCTCTAACTGCTAGCTTATCTAAGTAGGAAAAAAAGGGATTGTAAAAGCACGCGATTATAATTCAGTCAGGGAAAAAGCAAGAGACGTTAACGTATCCCCATGCTGGTTTACACTAAAAGGTCGATGGATTCAAGCTAAGGTTACCTTTAGAATATGGTTACGGTCATTTGCATTGCTAAAATATGGAGTCTATCTGGCTGGCGTTTTATAATCGCTCGTCAGAACTGTCGATTGGTATTTGGTACCAATAAAAAGCAACGTTGAAAGCTGGAGCGTCGTTTTTACAATCGAGCGTGATTTACCAAAATAACATAGCGTTTCAAAAATTCAAATTAAATGCAAAGCAGGTACCGAGCGGCGTATCAGCGCTGTGATCGGTCAGCCAAGCGGGTCAGGCCGTTGCGCGACAGGTTGTCTTTCTGTTAGAGTCAGCAACTTCAACATCTGCCGAGCAGGGCAAGCAAGGGCCAAGTCCCTGCCACGACGATGCCACCCCCGCGTCTTACCCTTCTAAGTACTACATTACCCACACTAACGTGCACGTAATGATATCAACTGACATCAAGAACCGTTAAGTTCCGTTTGGTAAACCTGCCCCTCGCATCGCAATAGAGAATCCTGAACTGATACAAAAACAAGAGATGTGCAAATGCAAGGGTCGCGAATAGTAAGTGTCTAATTGTGCGAAACTGGTTGTAATTTAATACTATCCTCGACTTAAAGAAATGCAATAGCATTTAGTTTTTATGTCTTATTTGGGGATTCAACGAGGGGTCTGTAAACGGAATAAGTTATTCAACATTTTTACGACGCTGCACTCCAGAGTGACAAGTCGTAAAGTTTTCACTGTGATTGCGCACAAAGCATTGGGATTGGTTGGAGGTGGGACCTCTAATTGCGCAACGGCACCGGGATCCTTCCTACAGGATGTCGCAAAGGCGTGACTGTGATAAAAACTGAACAAAGGCACATCCGGAATTCGCATCTTCACCGCTTATCTTCGGGTCACGAAGGGGTGGAGAGGAACGCCAGACGATGTGTCTCGGATCCGAGTCTTACGGTAAGTATCACCCAAGTGTGAGTTGACATAGGGACGGGGGCAACACGCCAGGTGCGGGCCGAGACAGCGCTTTGTTCAAGCTCCTTTGTCGCGCTCCGGAGGACGGTCGGGAGCGCGCACAATGCCTACGGGACGTCTTCGTGTATTGTGGCCACTCAGCTGTCGTTCTCCCCTTCGACTTCATCCAACTCGCGGCTTAACTAGCTCCGTCACTCTGGTTTCGGTTAGCTGGGGACGGTGTTTGATAGAAAAGATGATTCATTACAACCGTAGCTAAACTGTTAATAGGTAACAACTACCAAATGACCATGCGTACAAATTTCTTTCCTCTAGACATCAATGTCCAGGGAACGAAACGAGGCTTGTCGCAATGGTACCGTGGTAACAGCCAGCGTTCTAGCAGCATTGCGCGCGGTATTATTTTCTGTAGCAATCAAAACAATTGGCACCAAAGCTAATGATTACATGAACAATACGGTAATTTTTAAGACGATCAACCCCAAATATTGAGGGGTCAAGAAGTGTTATTAACCCGTAACACACCTTTAGTTCATAAGGGATCGCTTACTTCCTCTGGCAAATTACTCTGGTATTTCCGGGCAACTCCGTTCGCGTTAAAATTGACACCCAGTAATTAGCAAATTACAATGCGAAATGTTGTTCATATCGATAGTTCAGTACCTCAGAACACAGTACCTCAGTTCAGTACCGACGCAGTAATTTCAAAATACTAATTGCCTACTTATCTAATAGGAGCGATGCGACAGTATAATAAAATGCCATAGTCACGCACAGGACAACCTTTACGTCAACACCCTACTACAGTTACGTTACGTGCTATTTTACAACAAAAATATAAAGTTTGTCGACTGTACGATGATAATTATCGAAAGCTTTCCAAAACAAAATATTATTGGTCCACCATCGACGTTGCCTATCACAGGATAAACAACTGGCGGTAATAAATAACTCTTATCTTAATTCCATGGTCCATAGGGGCAAAACAACCAGACTGAATCCGACCATGTAAGCAATTAAGCAGTTTAGAGCGTTTTTAAGAGACAATAAACGCATTGTCTTGGAAATTCATAAACGATTAACAGAGAAAGGAAGTTCTTATTATTTAAGAGTAAACGCTTTACGTTTTTTACTTTATCGTTTTTTGTTAATTTGTTAGTTTGTCCATTTGATCGTAGTTCCAGGTTCCAGCTAAGGGTCTAACAGTATGAAGGGGTCATTGTTGGTCAGTGGTAATTACGTATTGTGCTAGGTGTCAATCGAGCCGGCGAACCATGATCGTTAAAATAACAACACATGCACAATATTTTATTAAACTCTACCTACATAGGTCATTCCGAAGCACTCGCAGCTGCTTTATGCTTCCTACCGGATATCAACGTGGTTTTTATCTTGCAGTATAATAATGGTCAAGGAAATTCGGGATTAGCGTCCTTAGATAATTCACCTAAGGATTTTTAGGCTGACTTGCAGCACTTTCTTAAATCTAGTTTAAGTAGCCATTCAAAAGAGAAATACGAACGAATAGATACTTACATACCAGAAATAACTATATGGATATAAGAAACTTTACTAGATGTTCCGTTTGTGGTACCAGCGAACACTAAGGTCGCCAGTTAGTTAAGCTAACGGTAAAATTAAAAACAGCAAAATAGCGTCTAGAAGATGCTTCTCTACTCTGTCTGTAATAAGCTAAGGCAACAAACTACTTTACGCCAAGAACGGTAAAGTCTTAAACCTGCCGATAAACTTAACAATGCAGGCTGAGCTAATAATTAACGATATGGCCAGAAAGTTTATCGGACAATATCAGTAGCATGGTTACACTTTGAAGGCAAAAGTATTTCCGCACACATGGCGCCTGTCGGATACAACAGCACACGCACCCGTAAATCCGATCGTCAGGAGATAATAAAGGCATTAACTTGGACCAAAAAAATGCTGCATTTTCTACTATTGACCCCCTAAAGCCAAGCTTTGAGAGCCTTACGTCTATTATATCAATATCAATAGAAGTCTGTTTTACGACACTAATAAAATCGAGCTCGACCGGTTCCAAGTCCGACGCACGTGCCGACTCCCCATTGTCAACGATCTAGAGTAGGTATTTGCATACTGCCAAATCTACTCCTCTATAGAAATGTAAGCATTTACGATTCAAATTATATTAATTGTTCCAGTTTCACCTGCCTGTGGGAGGGAGGGCCCGCTGGTTAACTACGTCGCGTTATAAAAGGACTCTTTATTTAAAAAAAAAAGTCTTTCAGTAGTAAAATAGTATTACAAAGAGAGGGAGCGAGGGTCAGTGAGCTGAGGGGTGCGCAGGCGCAAGGTGTGCGCGATATCACTGCAGGAGCGACATGTGCGCGTTCCGATACACGCGTGGCCACCCCCCGGCCAGCCCCAACTGCGCACAGTAATCGTATGTGCGTCCCTAAACAAAGGGAGGACATTGTTACACACATTACCAAAAACACAATTCACAAAACCCAATGGACGAGAACTTAATTGCCGTTCGCCGACACTTTTGTGTCGTAATTTTACACAGCGGATCAATGATGATAATTACTGGCAGTAGGAAACAAACTTCTACAACTAGCCCGCATGTGACAGTGGATTTTCTAGCCAATTTATGGATATGGTGAACTGTTTATTTTGCTAATTATTGCGCAACTTAAACCAAGTAGGCACGTCACTGTGATAATATTGTACCTATGTGCTGTACAGTGTATCAGTACTCATATCCTATTTTATACTCTCCTTCAGCAATAAGACGAAGCTTTCATTGCCGAAGGGAATATAAGTTTACTGCTCCGTAGAGACTTGGGTCGTGTTTCATAAAACTATGACAAAGACAAAGAATATTTGAATTGTAATAATAAACAATTCGTAGTTTATAATGACAAATCGAAATAGGGCCCTGACCAAAGTAACTTCAACTATCAGTGTAAATCCAAAAGCAACACTTACCGGTATAGCAGACTGACGTAAGAGTGAGTGCATGTGTCCGCACTAGAGGATAAGTTCGGCCCCAGGGCACCCTCGCGAGGATCGGCTCCACGAAGTCGAAGGCAGTGGCGATGGACAGTTGCCAGTTTAGTCTCTGGAGCAGCAGCATTTCCCATTGCTAGGGGAAGGGAGAAACAAATGAATGAATAACGCAAACACGTGCGATTATAATCTATAATCGACCTATAATCGGAAAGAATCTAAAAACACAAGCACTATCTAGTAACTAAATAATATTTATAAAAGTCAATATTTATGACAACAGCAATATTTATTCAGGAGGTCCTCCCATGTCTTCTTGGGAACAGTTGAATCGTAACCGTCATACTCGATGGGTTAGACGGAAACCGCAAAATGTCAGCGAATCACATTACAAAAGAAAATAGTAACTTCATAAGGAGTCGAAGGGACAAGCCATGGGAGCTGGGTCGCTTTTGCATAGGGGAACTAAGTAAACTAAGGGAAGCCGAAATTACTTCAATGAATTAATCTGAACTACCTACTCATTTTATCTGTTACGCTGAACTATGTTGTTATCAGAACAGTTCAGTAAACTCCTAAAAGGTTTTTTGATACCTTATCAGTAGCTTGACCTAGGATTTCTCCCAGAGGTTAAGTTAAATGACGTCGTTCATAAACATACACAATTTCAACACGAGGAAGTATCACTAGCTAGTATAATGAGAGCCACGCCAAAATGTTATAGCCCCATGCAAATGCCACGACATTGAATATGTATTATGAGACAAATTTTAATTGAATCTTTAAGATAGAATGACATAAGGCAAGACAAGCCATGGGAAAGTTCAATTCAACCCTGCACCATATTATGACTACACGACCTCATTAAGTTTGCGTCAGAATGCGACTTATCCGAGTCATCGCACGAATTAATAGCAAGGAAATGTGTTCGATGCCATAAGGCACCCGAGGAACCCACCGTAATATGCAAAACGCTTTCTCATAGAATCCTTGATGTACTTTTAATACCGGGGGTGTATTGTGGGAAATACAGACAGACGTACAGCGCGGGTGTCACGATGGTCTAATGGGTTTTTGTGTATCACCTGCTTTGGTACACAAAATCGACCGCAGCGTGAGAATATGACATGCATGCAACGCAATGGTGACAAAAGTCAAACACTGTGTATGCGTACTAATTGTTCAAATCGCACCTGCCGACCTTCACATATTGTGGGAAATGTCTAGCGAGTAGCGAGCGATCACAAGAGACCTATTTTCACCGCTAAATTTCGTCGTGTTAGTTACTATAACAATGGATCGTCTTCAATGGGCGATTTGAAGGTATTCGAATCCATCAGTCTTATCTTATAAGTGTATCAGTGAGTGGCCGTGTTGCGCCCACATTTCCGCCGGAGACACACAACTCTTCCTCCTTAGAGGTTCGTCACAGGTTTGTGGCTTACTTAAAGGAGGGTGACAAATAAGCCCCTTGGCCCTCCGAATCGCCGGAAACTTGAAAAGAACTCTAAGGAAATGAGCAATATAAAGACTGGTTCTTTGGGGTGAAACAGTGACATTTGACTCGGCTAATCGAGTTCATTCACAGCGGAATGGAATCAAAACAACGCATTACAATTTCTGCGGTCGCCGCAGGATGTGAGGTGTGCACGCGTCGAAACTACTTGACCTTTGTTCCGCCAAGTGACGAAAACGCTCATTAGATAGATCCTATCGCGTTTTAAGGAAATTATAGTTGGAGAAGTACCGACAAGTACTCACTCGGACTTCGTTCGGGCAGACTGAGTTGTCGGTGTATGCGCAGAGCAGGTCGACACTGAGCGGGTGGCACTGGCGGAACTTGGAGGCGACAAGCATGGCGGTGACGGCCAGAAGTTGCAGCTGCTGGCGTGAGATGGCTCGCAGCGCCAGAAACCGGTCCATGTAGCTGACGGCAAGAGGGAACACCTGCTCCTCACATTGTTGCTCCTCGCACACCTGCAATGGATTGTGGCTTGTGATTTTTGTTAAGCGGGGTGCAATTCAGAGTAATTTGAATCTCTGTGTTCACCTTGGACCACAGAGTTTTGTAGTTTTTGTAGTTTGTGCGCTACTTTCTAAAGCTCATTCGCAAAACTCAGATCATTATCTCGCATAGCTCGCACATAGGAACAAAACTTGCGGGAAACAGCAAAAGTAAAGCAAAGCTTCGCTTAAGGCTAGGCCAAACCAACGCGTTCAGCTCGCGTCCGCGGTGGCGTAGGTACGCGGTGGCGATTACTGCGCGTGCAAAAGTTGTGCACACTGTCGCGTTTGTTCGGGCGTTCAGCAGGCTGGAGTCACGGCACTACAATTATGTCTGATATATTTCCTCAACTAATAATGCCTGCGTGCAGCGTCCTAACGCAACGAGCGCGATCTGATCGCCACCGCCGCGTGCAGACGCTGCACCGGACGCCGCGGTCAATCAGAGAACGCATCGATGTGAACACGTCGCTTCAAGTTCGTACACAACAACTGATCGCCACCGCGGACTCGAGCTGAACGCGTTGGTTTGGCCTAGCCTTTAGCCTTCCCCTTACGGCTACGAGGGAACTTAAAAAGATAGATGGGCCAGGATCAACCGTACAATTAGGATTCCTGCTACTTCCGACGAATCGATGCATAAAACATGATATCAAAGAATAGCATAATTTCATACACCATAAAGAGGTAGGTACGATCGAGGCAAAAAAGGTCCCCTCCCCTGTGCATTGAAGTAAGCTCTGTGCTATAAGAAAGTGGTGAAAAAAGTTTCCGTTGATGTGGTGAACGTTTGAAAGGGCTCGCTGGTTTGAGCTTTGAGACATACCACGTGCATTGCACTTCGCCGGCCGGCCTGGTTCCTTAGGCATTTTTTCGAGGAGTAAGCTTCTTGTAATTGGGCCATGGAGACACAGACAATGAACATTATTATTTATGTGGTTATCGAGCTCGCCACGACAAACCGAACTCAAGCTTGAGCTTTCGTAAGTCATCATGACTTCAATTCAAATCTAACTAGGTATATTGCTCTGACCTCAAGTTGTCTAATCTCTCTATTAGACATCTATTTATGTCTACCTAGAGCGAGAGGACAGTTTCTAGTCGGCACTATCAAGTTCGAAACAGTTATTCATGCCACGGACCCAGTTTAATACTGTACCTCTAAAAATCTATTATTATTATCCTTATCCCCGGTTTATCGCACACTAACAATCTGTTAATGTGCTATTAAGAGCTGTTAGTTCTTTTTTTTGTATGAACTTTGGCCAACCGACTACTGTATATTACATTTTTTATTTATCATATTTGGAGCACCCGCTGCCTCCCCTTCCGCGCAAAGCTCTCTTCTCGACACAGAACGCTCCACCTTTCATGCTGCAGCGGACACGTGATTTATGCGGATAACGCGGCGCGGGCGCAGCGAGATTTGATACCACGAAGCCTTCCTTGTTATAAGGTGATTAAATCTACAAAGCTTCAGCCTACTGTGTGGACCTCATGGCGCCTCGTGGCGCGACTAGGCAGGTACCCTTTTGGACCGATACTCGTACTTATACGGTAAGCATTAAGAGCTACTGTAGGGAAGCCGCGGAGAGGTTCACCTGTACCTAACTACTTAATAAAATCATTAAGCGTGATCTTTCTGGGTGCCTCTCCTTCTTGATCCGGAACGTTAGTTTCTGTACAGTCAAAGTCACCTTTTTGTCTGTTTTTCGCATCTACCTATACAAGCTATAACACGCAAGATAAGAGCCTCCTGATAGCTTCGACCTCCACCGACCGACTGTACCAACACTACCTATCCAATTAGGTACAGTACAGGTACCTACATTGAGTAGTTAGTTATTAATTTGCTGCCTGGGATTGACTTGAATGAGTGATACTTCACTTTTTACAAACTTTTTCGACCTTACAGAATCCTAGTCCGACGAATATGTCAGTAAATCACAATTATTCTCTTAGAACGTACTGTATAGGTACCTATTATTCTACAATACAGTGGGCATGCGATAAACATTTACAATTTCGTTGCTAAGGTAACATTACGCAGTATAGAGCAAGACTGTAAAGGCCGACGTACACTCGACAGCAGATCAAACTTTACACAGGTGCACTGTACTCAATTACGTTACGGATGACTTTGCAACTAACCTGTAAATGTTGACCTGCTGTCGACTGTACTTACCAAGTAGCTAAGTATAATGCTCGGCAGGTAACTTGAACAAACATTTACGCGCACTTGCTTTTCCGAAAAATTCCAAGTCACATACAGCGTCCGTCGCGCCGCCAGTGCCATTTTTTCAAGTTATCTGTCGGGCATTATACTTTCAGTGTGTCGAATTTGAAGGTAGTCTCTAAAAACTCCGGTCTAACTCGAGGTCAATGACCTTTCGTCAGTGATGCGTAAAACATTTTTTATGCACTCCGCTGCATCAGCTGCTCTAACACTGCATTGTTTGTGAAGGTATCCCATATAACTCACCTACTCTGCTTAGGCATAATTTATTTGTGAAATTGTTTAATTCAGAGTAAACTTTGCGCCAAGTGCCAATTTTCAATAGCAGGTAGGTAGAATTCATCTGAAAAAAGAAAACTTTCTCAAGAAAACTCACCTCTAACATCCATGTTGTGACAACTTTCCTCATGAAGGGCTCGATATCCACCTGGACATGCTGGAAGTAGTCCGTGTGAACGGCGTGGGCTCTCTCGAGGGTCAGAAGGTTCAGCATAACCCGAGGGTCGCGATCCATGGCTCGGTCAGGACCGGCGACGCACATATCGACTTGCCGATCACAACTGCTGTTCCCCGAAGTGTCCATGTTCTCTTCACAAGACAAATCCATTTTTGTTCACTTTACACAAATAATAACACTGGAAAGTCGTTTACGAAGTCTGCCGCACGGAAAAGTTCGTTGATGTTTCAATTTTTCAAACTCGCGCAATTTCGCTCGCTGCGTTTTGTTTACGAGTCGCGCGGCACGGATACAACGCCACACAGCCACTCGGCGTGCGGCCAGGAGGCAAGTGTCAAAAGTTTTGTTTATCGGAACGCGGCGCGTGGTGGTGGGGTCTCGGACCTCGAGCGTCCCCTCTCCCAATAGTGTTATATTGTACCACAATACATCCATTATGGTACGCGATAGTACCATAATTTTGGCAAATATCATGACAGCCTTGTGTGTCTTGTAACCGCTCGCTTCACGTTGTATACTATAGTGTCTAAGAACATTTTTCCGAGGATCGAAGATCATTTTTTCCGTTACTTGACCTAGGACACTTCAGTGGATCACCGAAAAATATATCCATCCTGCCTTAACTCGTAGGAAATATGTGTAGCACAATAATCCGTCCTGTTTTTAGTTAAATTTATTATAAATTTCACCGAGATGTCGCTCAAATCAAACGAATGTGACATTGCTTAGCTCATTTCAAAGTTGGCCGTTCGCTACGACGTGAAAGTTTATCCAAGAAGCCCTAAATATTTAGAGGTTTATTGATAAGCCGAATTATACCTGATACTGCCTACATATTCACCCTACATAATAATATCTGCTTTTTAATCGACGCGTACCTATATATTTTTTTTTTGCTATGTTCCTCCATAACTTTGTCAAATCTTAACCGATTTCGACAATTTTTTTTTTTGTTCGAATAGAGCGTCCCTTTGGTCCCATTTTAATTTGGTGTAGATCTGATGAAGACTTTCAGAGATGGAGAACGGAACTCTTTAATGGACAGCAGCAAATAAGGCCTATGGGGCCCATCTTTTAGTAATATGCGTATGTTTCATATAATAGCGTAAAAGCAGTCCCAAGGTAATTTGGTGACCTTCTGGTGCAGACTTTTGGCGATGGAAATTGTGAATGTAAAATTTTAAAGCAACGAATTAAGTAGGGTAAATTATGGTTACAAGGGACTCGCATATTTTTCTCCCGCTCCCCCACTAAAAATTTAAAAATATTTTTTTTATATAAAAATAAAAACCGACTTCGAAACACTAAAAAGTAATAAATAATTTAAGTAATTAGAAGTATGTGTACATGTAGATATTGTAGAAGTATAATTTGTAGTCGGTGCCCAGTTTCATGACCAGCACATATATTTTGGGCACCGACTCCAAATTATACTTCTACAATACCTATATATGTATACATACTTCTAATTATTCAAATAATTTCTAATTTTTTAGTGTTTCGAAGTCGGATTTTATTTTTCATTTAATTTTTTAATTTTAACAGTACATAAATCTGTTCACAGATAAAAAAAATACTTGTATTTACCTTCAAAATCATCCAATTATTTCCGGACACTACAGTATCCATTTACAGAGGTACCCAATTTTTTATGATTTTACATCTTTTTTCAGTGTTTATAGGGAATATTTTAGCATTTCTTTAGCTACAAGACATATTTTAGTTTCTTATAATGTAAAATTTACTAATGTTAAATACAAAAGTCAACCGTAGAAGTCTGAAAGAAGAGCAATGGCGTTCCCGCCAAGCAAGCATTGTTATTGTCAGATGCCTTTTTTTCATAATTATATAATTCTAACAATATTTTTTTTACATAGAAATATTAAGAAATGTATTTAGTTTTAGAGATTTTATATATTTTTTATCTATATTCATTACCAATAATTCAAGAAGCGATCAATACTGCTCTTTAAAATTTAGTACTTTGTTGTGGACGAGTGACAATGGTCGAAATCAAAACCTCATAATTTTATATTTTATTTAAAACACGACTTTTTTTCATGCATAATTTATCGTAATATACACATGAGAGATATATAAAAGACTAAAAATATATAGTTCCATGCTACCACATTCGTATTACATCAATTTAAACGCAAATATGATGGAAATTTCTTTGATTCTTTGACTTTGTACCGTAATAAAAATTAAATAGGCAACGATTAAAGCTGAAAAAGGTAATTAATATGTAGCCTAATAAATAGAGCAAAATAAATATGAGTTCAGTCGTGTCTACCAACGCTTTGGGGTCATACCTAGATATTAATTTCGTTTCATACGCAACGCGGGCCCGGTGACCGCCCGTAGACGCGGTGCATTGACGGTCCACGCCGCGTGCCCGGTGCGGTGCACGCTGTCTTCGTGAGCGGATAATGAAACATAAAACTTTCGTTTGCTTTTGCTCTTGACGGGTAGGTAACTTCTTTTTTTTCCTGGTTTTCTTTTCAAAAACCCGACATTGTCAGAATCCTAGACATGCCACAATCTCAAAATCAATTTAATGCTTTTCTTCAAAGTTAAATGCTAATATTGGTCGAAAATTTTTGAAAAACGAGCCTTGGCGAGTTTTTTAATAGCATTCGCGAGTGTTTTAATACCAAGTTATATGCAGTCTCATACACTACTTTATCTACACTCATAAGTCATAATGAAATTTTTGAAACAAAATGGCGCAATTTCGACAAAAGTAGGCTTGACATTCAATCGTCTGCACTCAGTTTTGCGCGCGCAATTTTAGGTATTTTTAGTTGCACTTTTGGTACCACGAAAATGAAATTAGGTTTTTATTTTATTTTTAGGTCTATAGAGTCAACCAAGAGTCAACTTTTGACATTAAAAAAAAACTTAAGTTTTGTTCCGTTCACAGCAACACTTAAAAAAAATAACTGTAACATAAAGTGAAAAATCTGACCTTTAATGTAACTTTATCTACACTCATATCATAATCTTCAAATTAAGAATTCAAAGGTAAACATATATTGACAGGCTTTAAACAATACATAACTTTAAAGAAAATAAAAAAAAAGTGTAATATAATAGTAGTTTATGCAACTGTCATATAATGAAGGGTATTAAAACACGAGTGTGAGTTTCATAATAGTAACGAGTGTTTTAATACCCGTTTTATATGCAGTTGCATACACTACTTTATCTTCACTAATGCAATTAATCAAACAACAAGAGTAAAAGCTGACAATAGTTTATTTAATTCACGCGTACGTGTATAATCACAGTGATTTTGCCGCCATTAAAATTTAACCAATGAGAGCGCAGCTGCGCGCTTCAATAAAACGCGACCAACCTGATTGGCCCTGCAATCAAGTTGGTCGCGTTTTATTGATGTTATAATGAGATTTTACGATATCGATGTGAATATTATACCATCATGTGAAATTGAGTGTTTTGTTGTCTGCGCTATAACAGTAGTAATTATAAGTCAAGTATTGAAAACATAAGTAGAATGTTACAACATTAGTGTAGATAAAAACATTTATGTTATTTGGCTCCAGTTATGACTGCCTCGTTGGAGTAGCCGTTAAGGCGCTTACTACCAAGATAGAGGTCGTGGGTTCTCGATTCCCACTGGGGGCCGCCGCCGCACATTTGTACAAATGGCCTCAGTCTGGATGTGTTTCCATGTTTGTGACGTCCTTGCCTGGTTACCATAGCACAGGGTATCCTAGTTTGGGACCGGGACAAGTGATTGTGTGGTGTGGAAATTATTACTATTATTATTAGTTACGCATTGTTTAAATAAAAATTTTGTTTTCAATTTTTGTTGGGGAACACAAGATAGCATAAGCATAAGCAGCCTATATACGTCCCACTGTAGGGCACAGGCCTTCTCTCAGGGAGAGAGTATGGGCTTAATCACCACGCGTGCCCACCGCGGATTGGCGATTTCAAGCGCTGAGGTATGTGAATAGCTCAGACACTCAGGTTTCCTCACGATATTTTTATTCATCATTAGCGAGTGGTATTGCTACTATAACTTCAAGATAGACTGTCAAACATTGACGACCTTATTTATGAAAACACGATTCCTCTAAAGCGGAGTGCTTAAGGAGTGCTAGTTTATTTAATCTGTCGTTACGACTTTTCTTTGTAAAATCTCCACCACAGACTATTTTAATCGGTGTTGTTGGCATATAAACATCCTGCCCTCTCCCGCTCTCAGAGTCTCAGCCCACAGTGTCAGCCCCTGTAGCAAGTGCCCTGCCAGGCTGCACAGTGGTGGCTTCAGCGAAAAAGCGTTGCAATGAAAATGGAAACAGCCGCCGTATTCATAGTCGTGATGACCTAAGAAAGATTTTGACCTGTACTTGACCATGAAAGAAAATGAATTTATGAGCAATTTATAACAATATACCAGTAGGTAATACCTAAACAATGAGAAAATTAATAAGGACTGTACGATGTTTTCTCGTGGTACCACTATTATGTAACGAAATATTTTAAAAAATACGGAGTTCAAGAATTATTACAGTTACCAATATTTTTTTAATTTTGTATACCACTTTATAGGTAGATGTCTCAACAGAATTTGTGTACCGTTGATAAAAATCATTAGAACCCGGGAATCAATCACGTCTCTTTGTTTGCAGTTTGTTTGTCTAGACACAAAATCTGTAACGAAGTCTCCTTCGAAATGTCCACTCCTACAATCAATTTATAGACTTCATTTTTAAAAAATCTTGAAGACCAACCAAAGCATAATGAAACGAAATATAACATATTGTTAACATATTATGTACCTAATTCTTTCTACAAACACACATGAAAAGGCCAAGGGCATAGGTACACCATAAATAACAGGTATTGATCACGTAACTGCCTACTTTATCTGGTTAACCCACGGTTAACCATTATGACGACTCCAGTGTCAAAATATGTAACTCCATACAGTGGAGGACTTACGTAGTAGCGCCCCTGAAGTAAATGTAGCTAGAAAAGCTACCTATTCAAAGCCAGGTAAGCGAGAGGTAAGACCTCAGGGCCAGGGACGCAAGGGAGGGCCGCCCGACAGCTGCCCGGGCGCCGGCTGCGTGCGCCACGCAACATTCCGGTTGACAAAACTATAAAAAACCCAAGTTCCACTTAGTAAGTAGGTGTACAAAGTTATTCAATCAACCTCTCATTTGGTGGGCTAAAACGTGCCCAATGCGCGCAAAAGCATATCAAGATAAATATCCTCCTATCTAATGTGAAATAACTATAAGTATACATTCTTAGAACGTTTTTTTCAAAACGATTTTTTGCGTTTTTCCTTAATTAAGTAGTTATTTAAATATTTAAAACATTTGATTGCTATTGGCGGTCTACAGAAACCTTAACTTTGTTTACAATTTCTACTCTTAACGATGATTATTTTATGTTGATTTTTATTACATTACATATTAGATTCGACAAGTAGAGTAGGTACCTACGAAGGGTATTCATAAAGAGAACCTTTATAGGTATTACCTTCATACCTATAAAGTTGCTATAAAGGTATGGATGTTAGAAAATGTATAATATACATATTATTATTAATAGTTAAGTTGCATTTAGAATTACATACCATTTGCATATTTTAACATAAATAATGTTATTCTAATAATCCGTGTGGCACCGGATTAAGAATAGCGTCACTCCGTTTTCTTCCGTGGATGTCGTAGAAGGCGACTAAGGAAATAAATTACCAGGAGACGGGCAGCAGCGTCTTCCTGAGATTCCAAACGCATACTGCGATCGCCAACCCGCCTGCCAAGCGTGGCGATTATGGCAAAACCCCTAGTGGTTATAAAAACCACGAATGTCCTGCAATGGGCATCAAATGGCTGATGATGATGATGATACAAATGCTGTGTTTGGTCTATTACGGCTTTCTTGTTATTCTGATTAAAATATTATGATTGGCAACACGTTGTTTTTTTTTATATAGCGTTGTCAATCATGTGTTGACTATGGTATGTATTTAGACACTGGTATGTATTTGGACATTCTGGGATATGGACATTTTGTGATATGGACATTTTGGGATATGGACATTCTGGGATATGGACCTTTTGTACCTACTGGACATTTTGTGATTTGGAAGCCGCCGACAAACAGATGTAAAGATAGACAGACGGATGGAGACATGGCGAAACTATAGGAGTTCCTTATTGACTACGGAACTATAAATTCTTTTTTTTATTTCTGCTCAGGCAGTCATTTCTCGTTTAAAGGCTACTTTGTTTTTTTTTTATCTTCATAAAGAGTGAAGTTTTGAGTTTTGCCAGGAAAGTTTAACATACCCACAAATTTTTCATGATGCGTAAGTAGAGCTTTAGAGCACTTCTTATAAGTTTTTAAAATGTTATTAAGAAAATTATTTCGATTTCATGGAAAAATTAAAAGTGAAAAAAAAAAACTTGACCCATAGTAACATTTTATTTTAATTTTAAAATACATAACAATACAAGCGTCTTTTCGGTGTTCGTCAGTTC
This sequence comes from Yponomeuta malinellus, assembly GCA_947308005.1. Classification (NCBI taxonomy): domain Eukaryota; kingdom Metazoa; phylum Arthropoda; class Insecta; order Lepidoptera; family Yponomeutidae; genus Yponomeuta; species Yponomeuta malinellus. Next base: position 10,849,993 of record OX370994.1, read on the forward strand.
AACCTCTTTATGTTTCCTTCTTCTTTTCGCTACAGAATTTCCCTCTATAGTAGGGAATATAGCCGGCGATCGCGCGCCAATCCGTGACGTAGACCATGGCTATAAAGCCCGACAAGCCGAAGAAAACGATGGAAGCACCCAGGGCACCCAGTTGCTCGAACTGCTTCTTACCACGACCGAACGCTGACATGGTAAAATCGCTGTAGATAATCTGGAGATGATAGATGGGTGCCTAACTAGCCAACAACTTCAGTCAGCCTCAGAGTGATGAATGACAATCTAGGACAAAAAATCTGTATATTTGTGTTGTGATGTGACCACAGACTAAAAAGAGTGACTAAACAAATAAACAACTTTTGATTAATGAGATTAAAAAAACCCATTCCAATTGCTTATCTGTGATTTTGAATCTGACCTCCATGATGTATACGCAGGTCAGTCGGTGTTCGGTGATAATAGTTTTAAGAGACTCTTGTCGGTGTAGCATCCCCGAAGACGCGCTAAAATTAAAACCCAATCGAATAAAATGTGTTAAATAGATAAAAGTTACTTTCACACAACACAATCACTTGTCAGTCCCAAACTAGGATACCCTGTTCTTTATTCATTTCTTTGCACTTTGAGCACTCCCACATAAATGTACAGGGTGTTACAGAATATAAAACCAAAGTTGATTGCAAGATAATATATTATATCGAAGCATACTGGCAAAACCACATTTTTGTCCACAAACTATTTGAGCGGCAAAATTAGTAGGTACAGTCGACAGCAGGACACCTTTACATTTTTGTTGCAACAGTCGCCCTGAATGCCACTGATGGAGTGCACGTATGTAAAGGTTGATGTGCTGCATAGTAGACAGCGGTGGATTTTATTTATTACATACTTTGTTTACTTACGTACGTACTTGTTTATTTAAACCTAGCTCATCCGATAGACGTTTTCCTATGCAAACAATAAATTAGTTTGTGATCGTTTTCTGAAACAGGTAATTTACAGATACCATAGAAAAGATCACTTTTAGTTTTCATCATAAAAATTATATTAAAAATAACATGAAGTTATTAATTGGGTGCAACAGGTACATACAGTATAAAGTAAATTAAAATCCCAATATCAATCAGAAAACCCCTTTACAGGACCCTACACTGCGGGGCCCGACACGCATTAGGCCGGTTTTTGCTATTTTCGATAAGATCATAAGATAAGATAAGTTCCATAGTTTAATGGAACTCTAAAAATGTGTCTTCTTTCATTCAGTTGAGAATCCTTAGCTTCGAATTGGGAGAATTGGGAATTGGGGCAGGCCTTTGCAGATCTGACAAACAGAAGGCTCGGCGTAGGCTTAGTTTTATCGGTACGGAACCCTAAACACTGCTCAACCATTGAATCTAAGCCACTCAACCATCTTGGCTGAATACTCAGTATCATAGAGGTAGTATCAAGGCGCACAGAGTACGCCAGGCACACGAAGCCATTCGAGGACTTTTCGACCCCCTCTATCTTAGGCCCCTCGCCCACGGCGACGTTTCGTAAACGCGCAACTGCATCGCTACGAACGCGCGTTAGTCGCATTTACAACGCGCTGCAGAAGCGATACTAACGCGCTACAGCATCGCGACTGTATCGATGCAAACGCGCGAGCGTATCGGAAGACATCGGGGGGAGAACGGAGGAAGGGTGGCGCATGAATAGTGCAACACAGAGAGATCGAGAGTGCTGTTGTCCATCGGTACAACGGAGTCCATCTTGCAACTGTAGCGATCGCAGGCATTTTGGTTCCGTTACTGAATCGCATTTGCATCGCGACAGAAGCGCGACGGTATCGCGTTTGCATCGCGACTGAATCGTGTTTACGGTGGGCGAGGGCACACAACTAGCGCCCGCATCGTGACTGTAGCGAAACGAACGCGCGACAGCATCGCTACAAAAAGTCGCCGTGGGTGGGCGAGGGCCCTTAGAAGCCAGTTATTTTATCTTGGAAACCAGTTACTAAGAATTTGCGGAGGCGTTGAGGTTACCAAATTGAAAGATTCTAAATTTCATGTTTCCAGCTACTGTAGGTATGTGGGGGACCGAAAATTGCAATTTTCGGCACTCACTGTGAGTCAGTGATGGAACATCAAAAGTCTAGGATACTTCTAATTGAACTAGAGATTTGAAATTTGGAATATAAACAGTGTTTATTGAGTAAGTAAAGCAAAATATACATGGTGACCGTGTTATACAGGGTCGTAATTTGAGCGGAACTACCTAATAAAGTAATGTATATTTGCATTTACAGATTTAACAAAAAATGTACTGTCAGCAAATAAAATAAAATAACAATTTAGGGCTTCCTGGGATAAAACCTGGGCAGAGGACCTATCAAAAGGCATTTATCATCATCATCATCAT